>OY728147.1:101691392-102941392 GCA_963277665.1 Viscum album | reverse complement strand
TGGATTTACTTAGGTGATTAACCATGTATTAGATAATATTTATGCATAATACAATTTATTTTAGTCTCATTCTTATTAATTTCATTAGTTTATTTGATTGAGACAAAACATCCATAATGAAATAACCATGAAACTTAATATCAATAAAATAAAAAAGTGGTATGATCGTGATATTTTACTAATTTTTATTTAACTAGTGGTTGATAAACTAACCATTGACCTATAGTAAAAACAAATTGAACCAATTTTGGTTCATGTTACAGCTTTCCAACTGTCCACCTATGTATCTCTATTGGTTTGGTTTTATCTTAGATCCAAACTTGAACCACCTCCACTAGTTTGGGAGCTCCATCTATTAAATATTATTTTATTCACATGTAGGTGAGGGGAAAATTGTTTACATAAAATAAACCATGGGCACACAAACCCTTACATAATAAGAGGAGAGAAAGCATGCATGAAAACAATTTAATTTAATAATAAATTAAATGAAACCAATCACATAAAAAGGTATGGTCTATGATCACGATCATCCACACACATGAAACAAATTAAACATGTAATAAAACTAGCATTCCACTTTTAATTGTTCTTATTTAAGGTAAATCACGCTCAAATAAATTAATTACCATCATTAATTAATCAATAATTTTATCTTAATTCTCATCATAATTTCCTTTATATTCTCATCCATCATAATTTTAAACAAATTAAATAAATTTATTTAAAATTAACTATGTACATAAATGTACCTTGGAGGAAACACGATGAATACTTGTAAGAATATACCCAACATTTATTATACTCGTACACTGTTTACTATTATGAAATATGTCGTACATGACTTATCATATACTTTCATGACATGAAATATCAACTTTATGATTACATGAATTACATGATTTTTCAGTCAAATGTTATGCTTCAATGCGCATAGAGTAACAATTGTAATACGAATCATACATGATATGCAGATCTGAACATTATGTAGATATTAATTAAACACACACACACAGACAAAAATATTATAACCCATCACATGGTGTGTCCTATCAACTTAATGACCACATGAAAGAACATGTTGATAAGGTTTACATAATATAATAAATAAATTTAAAATCTTCACAATTTAGTATAAGTACACGACTTATACAAGCGAGCTACATTAAATTTATGTCTCTCACCTTCTATACAAGGTCCACGCCTAAGGAATCACTGTGTAAATCATACCTAAAAAAATAGAGTACACAATGTGTATAATAGGCTACACAACATGTGGTCTGTGAATTACATGGTCACTAGTTAGGTAGGCTGTGTATGGAAATACATAGCCCGTCTATGACACAAAGGGACTACACACCGTGTATGTAGGCTGTATGGTGTGTACTCTGTATGACCATACATAACCCTATCCTGGTTAACACATGGTTTAATAAATAAATACATCGTGTGTCATCAATTATCATGATTTGAATTTATTTCTGAATTAATTCCTGATGCATCAAACACAAGTACACGGTGTGTAACTCTGATTACACAACATGTACCCCTGTGTTTTTCTGCCAGAATCCTTGGCACCTCTAGATGAGATCTTTGATTTTATTTCATTCATAAAATTAATCGTATTGATTATATCTATGAGAAAAAAATAGGAAGAAACAAATCTCACAATTCGTATTAAAATAATGATTAAACATGAATTGAAAAATAAATCACATATGCATAAATCTGTAATGTCTCGGGTCCGGATGCCACTTAACAGTTCTCTGAGCCTGGTTGGCCAGATGGCCTCAAGCGTATCTCCCCAAATTCCAAAGGATACTGACTAGCAGTGAGGGCCTAGGTGATGATTATGGGGAAACTATGACCTCATTGGAAAAGTATAACACAACAGAAATAATAAATAGATTGCAAAAGCAGCAATATCACAAAAGAAATAAATAGCGGAAGAATGATAATAAAAATAACCAGATGTCATAGCATACAAAGGATGATTTAGTATATTACATGTTCTAGGAAAACTGCCAAAATAGGTTACATTGCAGTAATACAAAATATAAGTACCAATAGTTCAAAAAGGAACAAAAGAAACTTAGAAGCATCACAAGCCCTAGCTTGGTCCCATGCCCTCCTCTTCCTAAACAACAATCAAGTACCTGTAGAAGGGAACTTTCCCTTACCAACACCTGTAACAATATAATCTGTTTGGGACAAAAACCATGATCCAAATAGGGCGTGGGAGTAAATCCCAGTAGGCAACCACCCAAGGTATGTTCCAATCCATCAGTGAATATATATAATAGGCAATGTGCAATAGGGAAAGTAGTAAACTAGAAAATGCTCAAAGGTAAATCTTCCTACAAGTACTGGTCCTCATTTATATTCATTTCTTGTTCATTTACCATTAAATTTCATTGAATTATATAAGTCTTGAGATCTGGCCTAAGCCATATGACCCCTGTAATAAAGTAAGCACAAAAAATGTCTCAAAAAACCATCTAAACAAGTGTAAGTGAAGATTGAATCCAAGATTGTGATTTGGCTTGGTAGACACATCATAAGTCATTCCATTTCAATATTCAAATTATAAGTAAATGTCAACTCATGACATATAAATGGATTCCATTAGAGCCCGTCCTTGGAATCCCTCATTGGATTCAAGGTTCGCTCGACATTTAAATAAAAGTCTCCATGAGCCTGACCATTCCATCTTGGGCTTGCTCACAACTTGTCATGATAATACCCTCTCTTGAGTCAATCTGTGGTCTTTTGACTAAGGCCATGGTTCACCCAAGGTATAAGGTGCAATAGTCATATGAGCCCGACCTTTCCTTTTAACCTGAGGCTATGGCTCACCCTTATCTATTTACACTATGAAAAAAATAGACATTTGCGATGGGTCAGGGGCCCGTCGCAAATAACCCATTGGAAGGGGTTATTTGCGATGAGTGGGTAAGGGCTCGTTGCAAAAGGTTTGGCGCGAAATACGCGTCAAACTACGGGCAGGGTATTTGCGACGGGTTCCCTATCCCCGTTGCAAATGTTCGACATTAGTTTTTAGTATTTGCAACGACAAAAGTATGTGGTCGCAAATAGTATGTCGGCAGGAAGACATTTGTGATGGGTCCCGTCGCAATTTTTTTTGACTGACAACAATTAATGTGGGTAGTGGACATGTGTGACGGGTCCCGTCGCAGATAAGCCCGCCGCAAATAATCTAACCTATATATACCTCCATCCGTTTTCCTCTCATTCTACTTCTTTCTGAACTTCTCTCTCTATCTTTTTTGATAAGTTTTCTTATAAATTTTTTCATACTTTAAAATTTTAAACCGGAGCATAATCTGCACCTTTTTATACTCCAAAAGCTTCAGTTTCAAGGCATTAATATATTTTTTATTGTTTATTTAATTTAATTTATTTTAAATTATTTATAATTTTTGTTAGTTAGATGAAGTTAAATTCAATTAGAATTAGATATTTGTTTTTTCAGTATTTATTTTTATGAATATTTATTTCTAAGTGTTAATTATAAATAATTAGTAATAATTAGTTATAATTAGAAATAATTTGTAATAATTAGAAATATTTAGTAATATTTAGTAATAATTATCAATAATTAGGATTAATTAGTAATAATTAGAATTACTTAGAAATAGTTAGGATTAATTAGTAATAATTCTCATTAATTAGTAATAAATTGTAAAAATTAGTAATAAATTTTAAAAATTAGTAATAAATTTTAATAACTAGTAATAAATTTTAATAATTAGTAATAAACTGTAATAATTAGTAATAATTATTAATAAATGACAATAAATGGAAATAATTAGTAATAAATGATAGTAATTAGTAATAAATGATAGTAATTAGTAATAAATGGCACTAATTAGTAACAAATGGTAATAATTAGTAATAAATTGAAATAATTAGTAATAATTTGCAATAATTAGTAATAATCAGTAATAATCAGTAATAATTAGTAATAAATTATAATAATTAGTAATAAAATGCAATAATTAGTAATAAAATGTAATAATTAGTAATAATTAGCAATAATTAATAATAATTAGTAATAATTGGTAATAATTAGTAATAAATAGTAATAATTAGTAATAAATTGTAATAATTAGTAATAAATGGTAATAAATTGCAATAATTCGTAATAAATTATAATAATTAATAATAAATTAGTAATAATTAGGATTAATTAGTAATAATTAGGAATAATAAGTAATAATTAGGATTAATATGTAATAATTAGGAATAATTTGGAATAATTCATAATAATTAAGATTAATTAGGATTAATTAGTAATAATTAGTAATAAATGGTAATAAATGGTAATAAATTGTAATAAATTATAACAATAAGTAATAATTAGTAATAATTAGTAATAATTTGTAATAATTTATAATAATTTGTAATAATTTGTAACAATTAGTAATAATTTGTAATAATCAGTAATAATTAGTAATAATTAGTAATAATTAGTAATAATTAGTAATAATTTTTAATAATTAGAAATAATTTGTAATAATTAGAAATAATTTGTAAAAATTAGTTATAATTTGTAGTAATTAGTAATAATTATCAATAATTAGGATTAATTAGTAATAGTTAGGATTAATTAGAAATAATTAGTATTAATTAGTAATAATTAACAATAACAAGAAATAAATTGTAATAATTAGTAATAATGAGTAAAAATTGTAAAAATTACTAATAATTAGGATTAATTAATAATAATTAGGATTAATTAGTAATAATTAGTATTAATTAGTAATAATTAGGAATAATTAGTAATAATTAGGATTAATTAGAAATAATTAATAATAATTAGGATTAATTTGTAATAATTCATAATAATTAGGATTAATTTGTAATAATTAGGATTAATTAGAATTAATTAGTAAGAATTAGTAATAATTATTAACAATTAGTAACAATTAGTAACAATTAGTAACAATTAGTAACAATTAGTAACAATTAGTAACAATTAGTTACAATTAGTAACAATTAGTAAGAATTAAGATAAATTAGTATGAATTAGTAAAAATTAGCAGTAATTAGGATTAATTAGTAATAATTAGGATTAATTAGTAATAAATTGGAATAAATTTGAGTACATTGATAAACTGGCACAATTTCCAATAGATTGGCGACATTCCTTTTAATCGACTCCTCAGCTCCTTACAAATTTCTCCCACTTAAATTAGTATGAAAAATCTTCTCGGACGTACATCGAAGTAGATTTTTCATAGTGATTTGAGTCAGAGAAAGTTGCAAGGAGGTGAGCCGTCAGACCAAAGAGGCTCTTTTACCCAACAACTCATCTCCTTAGAATGTCTCTGACTGAAATCACTACGAAAAGTATGCTCCAATGTACGCATATCAATTTTCATATCACGAGGATGGAGAGCAGCACGACGAGGCCTCCCTACTCTCCATACTCGTGCATATGAAAATGGGTTTGCGTACATTGGAGTAGTCTTTTCATAGTGATTTGAGTCGTAGAACGTTGCAAGGGGATGAGTCCTCGGGCAAAAGAGATATCGCTAATCCATTGGAAATTATACCACTGATAATTAACAATAATTAGTAAAAAATACCTTTAATTAATAATAATTAGTCTTAATTAGTATAAATTTTTAAAAATGAGTATAGATTAGTATAAAAGCGTAAAAAATAGTATAAATAAATATAAAATAATAGAAATTATTGTAAACTGATAGAAAATAGAATTTAATTATCTTTCGTTTTTTGGATGGTATTTATTTTATCTATAATTATTCAAAATAACTAATTATTTCATATTTTTTAGAAAAATACGGAACAAGGAAGTTGACAATAGTCATTATTAGATGATCTTTCTTGGATAATTTAGCGTAGGAATCGAAACAGTTCTGGTTTAATTCTCGTATATATTGAGGGTATTCAATATTTCTTATCATTTGCATCATCACAACCAAAATTAGTTTTAGAAGAGAAAATTAAGAGTCCTTGTAAAAAATTTGCTCTGATGACGTATGACACATTTTACAATGTTGGTAGTCATTTATTGTGTTTTAGTTTTGAAATAGATTATGTTTTTTGGTATCAACATGGTGAACCCAGTTTTAGAGAAGATACTAATAATTTGGTTTTAGAACGAAAATGGTTTCAAAATTTAGTACATGATGTGGAAGGTCTATCTTTTCAAAAAACTGAAACTCCAGATGATATTGATTTAACTTTTGAGTTGGAACCATCTAATTTATATGAGTTTTTGAGGTCCATTACAGATACCTTATATCATATTTGCAAGATAAGAAAGTTTTAAGCAGTTGCTAAATTTATGGCTATTAAATCAGATAATGGAATGCCAAATAGTTTTTTTGATTAGATATTCTCTTTGTTAAAAACACTGCTACCTGAAGGAAATGTGTTGCATGAAAATTTATATGAGAGCAAGAGGCTGGTTTGTAATTTGAGCCTTGGTTATCAAAGGATTCATGCATGTTAAAATGAATGCATCTTATATTATGGTGAAAATGAGTTATTGGATTGTTGTCTTACATATTTAAAATCAAGGTATTATTAAGCTCAACTAGGGAAGTCTGGATTTTTTCCTGTAAAAAAATTGAGATATTTCCCGATCAAACCCATATTGAAACATTTATTTATGTTTGAAAACATAACATCATTGATGTCATGACACAAAAAAAAACATTTCAACCAGTAAAATCTTAAATCATCCATCTGATGTTGATTCATGGAACCATTTTGACCAAGTACATCCATCTTTTTCTTTAGAATCCTGAAACATGCAATTGGGTCTTTCTACTGACGATTTCTATCAATTTGGTTCTTACAATAGTCAGTATTCATGTTGATCTGTCTTTATAACTCTGTATAATTTACCTCCATGGATGTTGATGAAGGATACATATATATTTTTTTACTTATTAATTCCAGGTCATCCAAAAAAATATCGATGTTTATTTGAAACCATTGATTGATTAGTTGAATTCACTGTGGAGTAATGGTGTCAATACATATGATGTTGCTGCGAAACAAAACTTCCTAATAAAAGCTAAATTGATGTAGAAAATTAGTGACTTCCCATCATATGACATGTTATCTGGATAGAGTACACATGGTCTAAAATCATTTCCATACTGTATGAGATATATAAAAGTGTTTATTCTCATCAATGAAAAAAACCTTATTTTTTCGACTGTCATCACAGATTTCTTCCAACCAATCATCCTTTTTGAAGAACAAAAATGTTATTTTAGAAAAGGAATAGTTGAAAAAGATGGGCCTCCAATAATGATCTTAGGTACATAGTTAAAATCAATTGTCTCTTCATTACCTCATATCACATTTTGACCAACAATAAGCCAACAGAAAATCGATGAGTTTGGAAAAGAGCACAATTGGATAAAACATAGCATTTTTTGGGATTTTCCATATTAGTCTGATTTTTTTGTCTTCCACATGTTGGATGTGATGCATATTGAGAAGAAATGTTTTGATAATTTATTTCATACAATTTTGGATACACCAGGTAAGACCAAAATTATGTAAAGGAATGATTAGATCTTTCCCAAATTTACAAGCGACCAGAACTTGAAATGTTTGAAAATGTCATATCATAGAAGTTAATGAAGACAAAAGTAGCTTATGCACCATCCAAAGAGAGTCACTTATTATTTTTTCTGTGGTTTGAAGATTTGATACTTCCAGATGGTTATGCTTCCAATTTGGGTAGATGTGTTAGAAATGGTCATATTACCTTATTGAAAATTAATGACTCTCATGTTTTAATGGAAAGACTTATTCCAATAGGATTAAGAGGTTTGTTAAATCCTATGATTTGAGATGTGATAATAGAAATATAATATTTATTTCAAGACATTTTTGCGTCGACAATAGACTATTATTCTGTAAGCAATCTGCAAGAAGAATTCATTTTAATTTTATGTAAACTGGAAAAAATCTTCCCGATAGGTTTGTTTTACTCAATGAAACATTTGATATTACATTTTCTGCATAAAACAAAATCTAGAGGTCTGGTACAGTTCCGATGGATGTACCCATTTGAGATATGCATGTATAAATTGAAAAAAAGTACGTAACAAAGAATTAGTTGAAGGCTCAATTGAAGAAGCTTATTTTCAGAAGGAAATTTCTTTATTATGCGCTCATTACTTTCAATCTGGATATCCCTCAAAACAAAACTATATGGGCTGTAATGAGGGAAATGTTGATGATGACATGAGAAATCAATTATCAGTTTTCAATCACCTCGAGATCGGCTTTTGTGGAGTTCTTGAATGATGGATTTCAAATGATGAACACCACAACACTTATATATATATATTCTTCTCACCTGTGAATAAATTACACCATTTGTATTGTGAGTGATCCTATCACTTATTCTATAATTTTTATAATAGTACATTAATCTTATTTTATTTGTAGGTTATATGAAAATCATATCAAGAAATATTTTCCACAAATTATTGCAGCTTCTCTTGAAGAATGTCTTCTGAAAAAAATTTCCTACTATTTTCAAAAATTGTTAACATAAATTATTTTTTATTTGACATAAAAAATCAATTTAATACTTGTTATAGTGATAATTGTTTTTATAAATTTTTAGGTATCTCAACAAGTTGATAAAATTGATAATCGACTGTCTATATTGAGTAACCCACCATTGAAAATGGTTAAATCTTATAATAAATATGTGGTGAATGGTTTTTAATTTCATACACATGCATGTGGGGAATAAAAAAACAATAAATAGTGGTGTTTTCTTGAGAGGATCTCATCATAGAGAAACTGAAGTTGACTTTTATGGAATACTGGAAGAAATTATTGAACTGTGTTATCTTGGAAAACATTACATAATGATGTTTAAATGTCACTGGTTGGATACTGAGAGAGGCTTGCTTGTTCATTTGATCCATGGAATCATTGATATTAAATATAAAATTCTTCTTGCAGTAAATGATCCATTTCTATTGTCTCATTTTTCACATCAAATTTATTATGCAAATTACTATGCTACTTCAAGGGAGTTGGTTGATTGGTGGAGCATAATAAAATTAAATCTCAAGAAAATTAGTTTACTTAAAGTGAATGCGGTTTTGTTGAAGTACATGGAATTGAAATTTTTCAAGATAATGCTCTGAATCCATCTTTTACACATAGAGACATGAATATCCTTGATGACACCCCATAATTAAGGGCCGATGGTGATGATGTTGCTAATGATGTTACAACTAAATTTGAAATAACAAGAGATGATGAAACTAAAACTAATATGGAAATTGATGATGCTGAAGAGGTATATAAAGACATTGACATCAAAAACTTTGAATATGAGGATGATGATGGACATTGAAATAGTTAAATTCTGGTTATAATCATATAATATATATATCTATATATAATAGTTGTTTTCAGCTGTTTGTTAACAATAATCATTTCTTGTTTTAGATGTAAGAGGATCTATATCATTTGTTACAGGAGGATGATCTATCTTTGGATGAGTAGGTGGTCATATCAGCTAACCCTTAGACTATTGGTGTTTGAAGGGGCACTTGGAGGGTGTGTGGTCTTGCCCAACTAATGATTTCCGACCCTATCCCCAAGCGACGTCCGTATCTTGGGTTTGATCCCCGCACACAGTTGTATGTTTACCTGTGTATTTTAGTTAGTTTTCGTCAATTTATTTATATTCTAATTGTTTGATTAATTTTTATTATTTTTCACAGCTTTACACATATTACTATTGGATAGGGGATCACTATATTACCGAATTATTTTTCTGATGCATGCTTGTCATGGGATCAGATTCCTGTTGATGTTTAAAAGTGAATGTTCAAGTATTGGATGGTATGTAAATAAATAATATTTATTTGGAATGAATTTAATTAATAAATTTATATAATAAATTATTTTTAGGGTTTATGGTATCCCATTGATGAGAGTATGCGCAAGGCTATATGGAAGTCAAGAAAGGGAGCTATGCATCCGTATTACACTCAATTTTTTCACAATTTGAAAAGGAAAACAATGGATAAAGCAGAAGTGAAGGAGTTTGATGAGACATCTCCCATCCACTGACCTGATTATATTTTATCTCAGGTTTGGGATGAATTATTTACACACTGGTTGAGTAGGCAGCTTCAGAGTAGATCATTAGTAGGTCAGAAAAATCAGGGGACACAGGAGCTAACACATCAAGATGGTAGTCGTACATTCAGTATGAATAGGGAGTATATGGTAAGTACATTTTTTTAAATAT
Source organism: Viscum album (assembly GCA_963277665.1). Classification (NCBI taxonomy): domain Eukaryota; kingdom Viridiplantae; phylum Streptophyta; class Magnoliopsida; order Santalales; family Viscaceae; genus Viscum; species Viscum album. Next base: position 102,931,089 of record OY728147.1, on the reverse strand, counting down.
TTTATATAAATTTAAATGTAAACTCTTTATTTTATATTCATATAGGCTATCGCACAACCTGATATTATGGAGTAAGACGTTTATAAGAGGATGTATAGTGATCCAAGCATTGGAGCTCGCCAGCATCAGATTGTGATCAATACAATTTCTTTTTGAGTTTTAAATTTAACTACTAATAATATTTTAAAAATTTTATTTTTAAATTGCAATTGAAATATTCATATAAGGCCACGACGTCTCAGACACATGTTGAGAGTTAGGCCGAGACCGATGGTCAGACAAGTGCCCCCTGATTTGATGAGGCAGCATGGATACAGGTGACCCTGTATGCCTTCAAGAAAGATAGAGTTGTTGGCATCCACTCTTGACTTACCCCTAAGGGTTTTTATGGAACCTCTGTGATGTCAACGTCCAGCTTAAGAGGAGATCGCAGAGAGTCTTTATCATCTCAGGCATAGTATTAAGAGCAACTGTGAGCTTAGAGTGAGCTTATAGAGACTATGCGTCGAGATCAAGAGGAGATGCATCAGTGGCAATAGTAGTAGAAGGAATAGTTCCTCCGACAGCAGCAACAACAGGAGGAGATGTAGGAGGAGATGTAGGATGAGATGAGTCGATGGCGGCAACAACAAGAGTAGGAGCAGATGGAGTACATGCAACGTCTGACTGGCAGTTTAGGGATGAAGTTCCCTCCACCATCTCCTCCATCTCCTCCAAACAACCCTCCCCCTCAGTGATGTATTTTTATTTTATAATGAAACATTTGAATAGATTTTTTTGTAATATTAACTATTTAATGTTTTAAATAGTGTGTTTTTTATATTGTTTCGAATATTACAGTTTTTATTATTTATTTAATTATTTATTATATTTATTTTTTTATTAATTAATATATTTTTATATTTCTATGAATACTTAGGTTTTTATTATATTACTAATATTAATATTATTATTTCATTAATATTAATAATATTATTATTATATTATTTAATTACTTTATAATTACTTTTATTTTATGAATATTAATATTATCATTTCATTTATATTAATATTATATTATTATTATTTTATAAATAATTTATTGTATCAATATTAATATCATGATTTCATTTATATTAATATTATATTATATTATATATTTATTTTTTAAAATTTTCAACTATTTGTGATAGGCTCATTGTAAATACTAATTACAACAGTTTATTGAAAAAGGCTTTATTTTTTTTATATATTTTTAGCAGTATTTGTGACGGTTCAACGCAAAAAGTTAAAAAACAGGAAACTATTTGAGACAGGTGGCTGGCCCATCGGAATAGAGTTTTTTTAAAAAATTGACCGATTTGTTTTTGCGATGGTGCTACTGTTCATCGCAAATAATAACTTTTTTATGATAGACCATTAAAAAAAGTAATATTTGCAACGCTGTTTTTTGAAAGGGGTTATTTGTGACGGGAACCCGTTGCAAATGACCCGTCATAATAAGCCATTTTTCTAGTTGTGTTACCCCTTTATCATTTTAGATAAGAAGAAACACATGTAAATTAATCTATTAAATGGATTTAACATCAATAACTAATGTGGGAAATTCTTCTCAAAAGCAACACATGTAAATTAAATGATTACATGGATTAACATTTAATCAACTTCATTTTAAACAACCCAAAAAGGGAATTTAAGGCATGCCTCATAGGCATCGTAGGCCAAATGGCCATAAATGGTAATTCATGGGAAACACACCCATGGGGTGGCCCTTAATCAAGGTAACAACCCTAAAAATTCTTTAAAACCCATAGTCAATTACCTAAATAAAAATAGGAAATAGTAATAGAAAAAATTCATCCTAGGAGACACCCTAAAAATGGGTAAACAACACTACAAAACATATATTCAACTTGAAAAACAATGAAAGGCATGAGACCACCTACCTCATACTCATATGACTCTCCTTATCCAGCTTCAGCCTCAAATTTGAGCTAGAATGGAGTAGATCTACAAAACGAGCATAAACAATCAAGCCTCAATAACTAGGTCGATATAAGAAATCGTGAAGAATGGATCAAGTGGAATCAAGATCTTACCGAGGGGAATCCAATGCATCTGATGGCGTTTGAATCGGAGATCAGATGATGAAACAAGAGGCCACCCTATTCTCAGTTTTCCCAGGTGTGCTGTTTGTCGAAGAGGGGAGAGTTTTGTAAGTTTTTATAAAAACAATGCTACTATTTGATTTAATGAAAAAGAAAATTACACGATGTGTACTAGAAACTACATGATGTGTCCATACAAATCCTGGACATACCATTACATGGCATGTACTAGGAAGTACATGGAATGTGACTATATCACATGATATGTTTTGGGAAGGACACAACATGTAACAACCGGTTACAATACGTAATAGGCCTACAACTAGGACTTGAACTCTTTTCCTCTATTTCCTTAAGAAAAAATTGAAAAGGAAAGATCTGTGCCTCAATGGAAGAACTGGGTTCTTACAAAATCAATCAATGATCTTTAAATAAATATAAATAATTATTTGACCTACTCAAATACCACTTGTAGGTTTTGGGTGTAGCAGAAGCGTGTGATGGGTTGTTCCAAGCTTTTATTTTTTCCATGATCGACGACTAATCTGATATTTTACACAACGTTGAATGTCATAATCATCAGAATTAAATCATAAAAATAGACAAGGGTTATAACACCAAAAGCAGAGAGATGATCATCACATATTATTTATAATTAATTTAAATTATTGAATAATTACCTTATTTGAATTATTTCTTCATTGATGGGTCTGACAACATATCTACGTTGTACTATCATTTCATTGTAGGAATAAAAGCATATTCCTTCTAGTGGTTATCCAAACATGTTCCAAAAATATCCAAACATCACTGTAGGAATCTCTGGGTGCTAGCACGATAGATACTATCACTTTCATTGTCCGCCTTTGATCACCTAAAAAATCGCTTCCCAAGTGTTCTTTTGGATTTCTCTTGACTTGAGAGTGAGAAGTGGAGGAAGATAGCTCTTTTTTATTAGGATTGTTCTTGGATAAGGGAGCTCTTTAGGGCTTAATAGGATTCTCCAAATCCATTGTGCATAACCAAACAAATAAATTATCTCTCATAGAAAATAATATAATTTGTTTTATATATCACTAGGGTTAGAAATAAATAATTTCAAAAATGCCCCTTATTATTTATTTAATCCCTATAGAACCCCATGTCAAATAATAATAATCATAATAATAATATTTCTTGATATGTGCTTAACTTCCAAATTAAATTAAATATTAATTAATTAAATAATATTAAATATTTATTATTTCTCACCAGACCATTAAACTCAGTCCGACATTTCTCCACAATATTTATCGATCCTTGAATAAAGACTATTTATTTATTAAATAAATATCACTACATTATTCACTAATAAATGAATAAATATTTTATCCATTAAATAGAAAATAAATATTTTTTTAAATATTCCGCTCACATTATATTCTATCGAATAACTAGTAGTGAAATAAATGCGATCAAGAAAACATGAATAATTATTAAACCACATGCGGGAATAATATTTGTTAAACTTGTTAAAGAATAAATAATAATAATATTATTTAAGTGAGATTCTGGATACACTTAGTGTATAACCCTCTAGGCCTCTTTCTTAGCGGCATTAACTAAATCAGTTTAAAGTCTAATGTTATCATCTAGTAACATGCTAAGGCACCCATAGATAAATAAGTTAATGCCGTAATGCCATAATACCTCATATAGATGCTTAATATGTAATATAATCCCTTTAACATGATATATCTAATCAAACAGGTTGCACGCTGGTTTCATCAACCTATGTGCTCGATGTCTCTTTCTTTGACTTACAGGAAATTGAACTTTCCTATAGTACACCATGTCCTTGAATTTATTTAGCCTATATCATTTCCATAAAAGGTACTAAGATATTAACTTCCATTAAGGAATAGAAGGGACAAATCCTTTCTCACATTATTCATTAATGCAATATTAATCATGATGCACCCAACATATCCTACCTTTCTTCGAACATTTGTTATCATGGTTTTCATCAATACATAAAAGTATGCAACTCATAATACTCATTAATAATAGTATTAAAGTCTAAGGACAAATACACACATTCATAGATAGGACCATCCAATGACACATATAAATATGTATTTCTTACTAGAAGGTCTTATTCTTATAATATCCTACTAGATATTACTATAGTCGTACACCATGAGAAGATGCATCAAAGTCCTTTGAGTCTCCACCTATGATATACCGTATTATTTTTGTCCCTAAAATGATATCATCCAACTATAGAACATATATTTTATGAATAGTGTTTTATCACTTCTAGGTTCTCATCATAGCGGGGAACTACTAGGACCTTTCAATGTGACAGTTACTCTTAGGACATTATCACATACTATGTTACACATAATAAAAATCATGATTTGATAAGGAATTTATTAATATTCAAAACTATAAATATAGGTTATCATAAAGTACAAATAATTTGGTTCTAGGGAACCATATCCAATAATTATGACGTACCACAAATCTAATGAACTTCTATGATGTTACCCCAAAAGAAAATTTAAATGGATTCGTCTTCAGACTGTGCTACTACAACTTCTAAAAGACTATTTGAAGATCCATGAAGTGATCACACCACTACCGTGATTTCAAAACCTAGTAGTTGACATAAAATTTATCAATTCATCCCAAAAGGGTTTAAAGATTTGATGCATGGTGTAATGACAAGTAGCACCAGCGTTCTTTAATCCAAAGAGATTGAAATGATAGAAAAGGACCCCCTAGGGTGCTCTGAAGGCAATGGATTTTATCTTCAAGGTCCATCTTTATCTGATTGTACCCTAAGTAACCATCAATGAAGGAAAGGTATTGGAATCCAACAGTTGCATTGATCAATAATTTTGTGACTGGAAATGGGAAGTCATACTTTGGGTAGTGTTGATTAAGGTCTATGAAATAATTTGATACCATAATCTACCCGCTCTTTTTCTTGATAGGGATGATGTTTTTGAGCTATCTTGGGTATTTCACTTCCTAGAATAAATTGGATTTTGATCAATTTTTCAAATTATGCCTCTACATTAGTATCATGAGAGGGTGGCATCCTTCTAGATGCATTCTTGAAACCTTTATTGTTATCAGGTAATCTGAGATGGTGTGTATCCATAATTAGATTTAGTCTGGGAATTTCTATATAATTCCAAGAAAACACGAATTGATGTTAGTTTATAAATTCAATATATATATCTTGCTACTTGAGAGGCATGGAGACACTCTTTAGTATAGGCCGTGGGTCTTCTTCTATTCCCATATTTACCTACCTGATCTCATAAATTGTGGTGGATATGCCTTCCTCAAATGTGGGAGGGGTGTTCTTGAGGTCATCCTCCTCTTCTTCTATCTTTGAGTCTATAGAGGAATTTTTGGAAAAAGTTATAAATCTGAGAGCATCTCTTCAACCATATGGGTGTGATAGACCATGAGAAAAGGCATTGTCATCCCCTACTACTAGAGTTTTCTTAGAGTGATTCCAAAGATGATTTTCTTTTACACTATCATTGGGTATAGACGAGGCTTGTAAATATGGGATTAGGTCTATTGCCTCAATCAGATTTATGGGTAACAAATAATCGTTGTCGAGCATACTCCATGGATTTTCAGGGATGATCCCTAATCCATTGGAGGAAGAAACTTGTGTATCATCACCAACCATTAGTTGTTTTAATTTCTTCTTATAGAAACCTACTTCAGAATATGTGGCTTCACTAGTCTCGAATGGGGAATTATCACCATGTAGTATGACCTTTCCATCAATGGGGTATTTTAAACACTAATGGAATGTTGAAGGTACCACTACATGGTTGTGAAAACAATTAATTCCAAGAAGAACATTGTATGAAGTGTATTTATGGATAACCATGAAATCATATTTAGATGTGAGATTTCAAAATAGAGCTTTGATATTTATCTTTTTGAGAGTTATTTTCTCATGGTTAACCTACCCTTGAATGGTCAGCCTTGTAGGAGATAAATCTCCCTCGATATATCCCAAATGTTGATGGGTCCAAATCGATATAAGGTTGATTAAAAAACCATTTTCAATCCAATAACTTTGGATTTCAACACTATCAAGTCATACTGAAACATATAAGGGTCTGATGTGTCCTTGAATGACTTCTTCCTAATTCTGCTCTGTGAATGAGATGATGACATGACATTCTGATGGCATGTTCTCCACTCAATAAACCTCAAATGCAGTGACTTCTGTCTTAAACTCTTGTGTGTTCTAGAGGGATTCAAAAATTTCCTCTCTTTCTTATTTTTAAATATGAATCATATCATGGATTTATATCTCAGCTGGGAATACCGCCCGTTGTTCCAAAATGTCATATGTTTATGCTAGAGGTCAGGTCTTCCCATGACAGGGTTCCTCCTTATTATGTTTCTCAGGAGTTGAGTTTTTTGAGAAGGTTGAACCTAGTGATTGTAAAAAGGTTTAGGGATCATATTTTTCTAGTGGCGTAGGTCATGATGGTCTTCCCTATTGTCTAGGATGGTTAAACAATCAAATCCCCACAAAATGGGTGTGTAAGATGATTGGGTTGGGGGAACCACTGGAGGAATTTAAGGAACCTCCATGTTTCTATTGACCTATATAGATTTATTTTCCATGAGTATCAACTATATATATGTCATCCATGGGTACTTGACTAAAATATTGGACCTGACCACATCCGTGATATCCCATGTATCCTTGGTTCCTGTGAATGTAGCCTCGTATTCCTTGATCTGGTACGAGGAACTCATAATAAAAGGCATATTCATCCTAGAAGAATATTTTTTCCAAGTTTATAATGCTAATAGTATAAAATATGTTCTCTTCTTCCAATGAGGATTCTATTTTGTGGGGAGGTTCTTGTACTTCAGAAGTTATAGGGAAGAAGTCTACAAGAGTCAGAGATTGCGTTAGAGTTGAATATGACTCTTCACCTTCTATCTATTCCTATGTCCAATGGTCATGTACAACTTTTGGAGGGAAATTTGATGTGTCATACCTAGGTGGAAGAACCATTATGGATCTAAAGATATTTGATTTTAGGGTTTCATGAGCTCGTTCAACTATCTTTTGCGTCATCGAGTTGTTGATCCTTGACCCAAGCCTAACTAGAGGTTTTTTTCCAATCATTCTATTCTTCTTCTAACCGGGTGATGGTTATGTAGTTAAATTTCATAAAGGATTTATCTAACATCACCTATCTATAATAAAACATTATTCGGAGGATTTCCTTGAAGATGAATCAATCCCAGATGTTGTGTACCAACCTTCTATAGAAAGGTTAGTAGTCGGGACGATTGGTGAGGTTGACCTCATTAGGCTTCTTTTGATGTGGAAACTTGAGTAGGTTATTTCCTATGGATGTGAGGAAATAACTAAGGTCTTATTAATTTTTGAAGGAATGTACTTTATTTATTCATTCCTCAAATATTTGGAGACACTGATCTATTTTTTTCTTCTATCCAAGTGAGATTTTCTTGAAGCTACCACTTGATAGGAGGCACCGGGTAGTTCAAGACCTAACTAGGTGCTTGAATGGGTATTGATACAAGTTTAAGGGTTATATTGGTAGTTTCTACCTTTTTGACCCTTTTTCCTTATGCTAAGGGAATTAGTCGAGACTTAGTTCAGGTCTTCTGAATGGAGTCTTCCTAACATTGTGTAGTTTCTATAAACTCATAGAATCTACCTTGATATTTCATCAGGATCAGAGGTGTATGCATCTCATCCCATATATTTTCAGCACAGAGTTCTAGAAATTGATCATGTGATAGAGGGATTCTAAGTGAATATGTTAAATCTTTTCATATGGCTATGAATTCAAACACCCTCTCATTTTCACATTGATTGAAGTTTTCCAGGTCAATAATTTTCATTTTCCTCAACATGGAAATGAACTAGTAAAGTAATTGATGATGAAAGTTTTCCTATCATACAACTGATCATGCTGGAAGATTAATTTTCCAAACAAAGACTACCCCTATCATAGTTTATAAAAAACACCTCATCTTATTTGCCTTATATCGATCTCATGGTACTGTCATCCAAATGCATCGGGACACGAAGTGCGTGACATACTATTCTATGTATCCTGAACCACAAAAGGTGGAGAATGTAGGATTTATGAAATTGGGTGGGGAAAAGGTGTCATCCACCCATTCAGGATATAAATACCTTTCAGGTTTCACTGGTCACATTTCCCTTCCACAACTTCAATTCATGTAGCTAGGGACTCAATTACATTGAGCAGTTCTAGAGGTATGGATGTTTGATCCTCCACCCATCTATAAGGAGTGGGAGATGTTTGATGAGGTGGCCTTGTTTTCATATCCTACTAATTCTTGATCCATGGGAAGACTGAATGATCTCACTAGGAAGGGAGAGGGTGTCACCATAATGTAGAAAACTCGTGATCATTTTTGACGTCCTCATTTATATAGACTAGTTTCTTGGAATTGGAGATGGTCTGATGGTTAGATGCACTCTTATAGGAGGATCAAATATTTCTTGATATGTGCAAGGAGGAATATTTACCTCTACCTATATAATTTAACCAGTGGGAATGTTTCCCCTGAGTAACTCCTCATTGAGTTTTCTGTGAGTTTGTATCTCATTATCATATTGTTCAAATTGCTCCTCCGTAGAAGGAGTTTCAGCTCTTCTGGGTGACGAGTGGGGTATGACCACTAATTTTCCCTTTATCCATTTTAGTGTTCCACCATAGAGGTGAAAAATCAATATTTAGAGGTTCCATGTTTTGGAATCTCCTATAGTTCTAGGTATGTGAAACTTTAGTTGGTGTATCCAGATCCTCCTTTTAGGGTATATTTTTTGCATTATGTCCCTATGCGTTCACATCTTGATCCACATTATAAATAGTTTTGATGGTGATGAAATTCATAGAGGTTTATCAAGTAATTGTAGTTTTATCATTACTCTCAACATAGCAGGATGATTATGCACTGCCTACTTCAAGGTCGTTTCTTGAACCCTTGGATATATTGGAACATTTTGGCTTGAAACCCTAGTGAGTTTTGATTACCTCTGTCATATTATCCCTCTATATCGGTTTGTGAACAGTGACCTTGAGGTAGTTTCCAGTCATGTTTTCCGAATGGGGCTCGAATAGTAGATGTTTATCTTGTAGTGGGAGGAATAGATGGGATGCCAACCATTGATATTTTCCTCCCAACCCGGAGAAGACTTATTCCATCTATGGTGACGATGATGATGAAAATACCCCTATCCCTATAGTCTGAGGGCTATTCGAGGAAATAATTGGCATTGATTGATCCTGTTATTGAGGATTAAAAAATTCTAATCTTGTATTTTATGAGTTCTGAGACATAAATTGTGATATAAATGACCCTAACCTAGTTGTATGAGATTAAACTAGAATACTTATTGATTCCCCTTAGACCCTCTTGGGTGATGATGAATCTGGTGATGGTGATTGAGATATAAATTCCCCAACCCAGTGTGATTGTCTTGATTTATGGATGCTTATGATATGTACTAAATCATCTTATAAATTGACGATCTAATGGGTGGATATCGGGATTGATATTCCCTTGCCTCGGTGGGATGGGTTATCTATTAAATGATTTCTGTAACACCTTCTACTACGATTCGATTGATTCGACACAACTGTGCTTGTGTATGAGTTTGGTGAAATGAAAACCCATGATGAGAGTCATTATTTAAGGGAAATTTATAGGTTGATCATAAATTTGGTTTCTGTGTTTTAAATGTGTTCCCGTTGCTTCATGGGGAACAATTCAAATACTTGTTTGTTTTCATCACCCTCTGTTGATGATGTCTTGGCACCATTAAAGAAAGGGAATTTTTTTGTAGTGACTAAGTGGATAATGTGTTACCAGGTCCCCTAATTTCACTAGAGGCTATTACATTACAGGATTCCATGTCTTGGGATTTCTTCTATTCTACGGGTTAGGTGAATTCTAATGCTCCACACTTTCCCCATACTCAAATACAGATACTAGACAAGGCTTTAGCGATTAGTTACTGAAGAGTTGTGGTGCAATGGGGGCAAGTGTTCTATATTGATGTACTGAAGGTGGACCTCATATCCTAGATAATGGAGGTTTATAGCCTTCAATAACTGATAATATTCCCACATATTTTGGCATAGATAAGGCATGGAATCCTTTTCTAGCTCATATGAGATCTCATATTTAAAAGTGGAAAGGGGACAAAACATGGAGGGGAGGTTGTTTTGAGACAACTTGCTCCATATATCAATTTTGGCTCCCTCTTAATCATACATACATTCCTTAATATTAACATACCATAGAAGGTGCTTCTTGGGGTTATCTATTGACCAGAGTGGACTGTTCCTAGTAGTTGATGGGGAACTATATATGGTTGACCATAATGTTTCAAGAACCTCTCTATAAAAAGGTATATGAGTTTTTATAACCTCTATATATGGAGGTGTTTGAAAAATGGGAGGATTTCCTTTTCCATGGGATATATCACAACGGGGAGGTTGACCACAGAGGAAATTTGGACTAGTGTCCCTAAGATTCATCTCCACACTACCATGGGGAATAATATCATGGTAATGATCACCCTATACTTTTGTTGAAGAGATGAATTACCCTTGGGGTGTTGAGAGTGTGTCTCGAACAACCTCAAGGACACTAGAATTTGTTAGATTAGGGATATGAACATCTTTCTATGTCATGGTCAGAAGATGCCAACCTACCTTTTATAATTGTGTAGGGATATGAGCTTACTGTAGATGACTGATGGAATATATTGATAACCATATGGTGCTATATGAGTATGATATTCCTAATAATAAACTATTAGATTATTCCAATGAGATTTTCTAATAGGAATATAATTTTATCCTGAGGCATGTACCATTATTACTTAGTGAGCCTTGATTAGAATGAAGATACGAGCCCGATCCCGAGCCTTTAGAGTATGAAACTGGTGTTTTTCAATAGAAATATGAGCCTGTCTTGAGGCATGTTTCAACCTCACTTTCTGACCCCTGATTGAAATGGGAATATGATCCCAATCTGAATATGCATTACCTATTTGAATATGTTAACATACCTCCAGAATGGGAGATGGGATATGAGGATCATTCTGTATGGAATCTAAAGGACGCTGGTGCAGTCATTCATTGGTGGAAGTAGGGATATGAGGACATATTCTGTGAACTATTGGAATATTCCAAGTAGCTTAATTGATATAAATATGAGCCTCTCCCAAGTCATGTTATGATCTCACCAGGTGGGCCTCTATCTAAATGAGGATATGATCCAAATCTTGGGCCTTTAAAGTATGTCGATAGTCTTTTTTTGCTGGAGTGTGAGTCTGTCCCGAGGCATGTGACACTCTCACTTGGTGATCCCTATACAAAATAGGGATATGCGACCAATAATAAGCCTTTAGAATATGTCATCATGATTTTTCGATAGGAATGTTCCCCTATCCTGAGGCATGTGCTTCTCTCACTTAGTGAGCCCCTATTGGAATAGGAATATGATCCTAGATCAGTGCATTGTCCTTTTTTTCAGAATATTTTGAGAATCCTTCTAGACAAGATAAATAATGCACGTTTTATCTGAAGAAACCAATTTTTCATAATGATAATATTGTTGTGTTTCCAGGGCTATAGGGATAGGAATATGTGCCATTCCTTGTATCTATTTTAGTTCCAGAATATACTATTAGATTTTTTCAATTGTTGCTAGATTGTAATGACACTTTAGGAAAGTGTGCACAAGAATGTAAGACATAAATTTTTTTGTATTTAACTTATACTAGAAGATGTATTAAATTAAATTGAGTATATGATACCACTTCTTTCATCCTTATTCCAGAGGAATATGTCGATTAACTTCATGCACGAGGGTAGGGATATGTGCACCCCCCATGCTTTCTGTAAAAATATTCTTTAATACTTGTTCCAAGTGATTAGAGATACGAGGTTTCTTATTGGATACCATTGGAATATAATTGATGGATTCATTAGTGGGAGTAGGGATATGATTCCACTCCCATTTATCCACCATTTTATTCACTTAATGTTTCTTCTTTATTTCTTGTGAATGGTTGTCATAGGTGGTAATGTATCAAGTGGCACCCTCAGAAGAAGACTGAAGAGAACCTTCGGAATGACACTGGAGATAGAAGTTGATAGGATCCCTTTTCAGTGGATCCCAAATTGGAAAAGATCCATATTTGACTCCTTTATCCACATCCATCAAATACTGAAGGTGGGGATTATCTTGGTCTGGGGATAAAATTATGAAGTGGTTTTTAGTGGTAACAACCACCAATGGCTTTACTGTAGCATTATTTGGATGATGCAGACTTGTCAGTTTCATTGTTTTCTGGCCCTTGGGGTAGCCTTAAGGTTTGGTATCATACCATGTCGATGGTACTCTTGGACCATGGCTTTCACCACCTGATGTTGAAAGTGATGGGAAGAGTAGGTCATTCTGAGAACTGCGGGTGTTGTAGCCGTAACTGATTTTCTAGAATGGTCATTGTATGAAGACATTATCTTGGGTTGGGTGTTGTTTGTGAGATTATTATCTATAGTCACAAAGAAAACAAGGAACATGGTCACGGATCATTGCATCATCGTAGGTATGATAGGCATGATCCTTGCTCAATCATATATGTATGGGTAACACAATTTTCCTTTCTTATTCCCAATTGGGCCATTATACCCATCTGAACTTTTCATAGAGGGTATTGACTTATTTTATGAGAACCCAAGCTACAATGGATCATTTGAACATTTTTTTTATCATTTGGAAGATTCATATTAGGTATTCCTTTTTTGTGTGTGTAGGATATGAAAAAATGGCCTAATTCATGGTAAACCAATCATTTTACTATTTGAGTGATTTAAATTGGGTTTACCATCTTTGTTTCATTTGGAAATATGTAAAGATCTCCCATGAGGAGATAAAAAATGGTCTGATGAGAACTAGAAGGTCCATCCTTTTTATCTTTCAAAGGAGATGCAATATTTTAATGATTTCACACCATGTTCACCATTCTTGTTTCATCAGGAAAAGATCACATGCATGGTTGGAAAAAAATGGTCCAATAGTTTCATTATGGGAGGTTTTATGTCTGTACAATAATTTATGTTAGGTCCACCATTCATTATTTTCTTTCATTGAAACTCTCAATGGTTCCCACATCTATAACTTGGTATAAACTTTCTTTCCAAAGGCAGACATTCAATTAGGGTTTTAGAACCAGTGGCACTTAGGAACTCACATTGGTCAATAGGATGGGAGTTTTGGATCATACACCCTTTTGGGTGGAATTTTATCCTACTATGTGGTATCTTATATATTTAATATATGTTTAAGAATCTCTTCTTAATATTGACACATGACTGATTACCCTAATAAAATGATCAAGTATTGAATCCTTCTATTTGTAAAGGAAGTCCTATTAATGATTCCATCTATATTTATTTGAGTTTATTCATCCAATTCCCCTTAATGGGTAGATACTTATGTTTTGAAGAAATATAACCAGGCACTTTAGGGTTTTTTGTCATCCAGGTAGGCGATTAATATTTCAAGGATGAGATTGGTCCATTATGCGGCATCATACGCACCCTATTCATAATAGGAATAAAAACCCATATTGTTTGTTAAACCTATGTAGTTTGACATCATATAGAAAGGAGAAATACGAGGGAACTTGGGAACCGAGTATTGAGATCAAGCCTCAAAGATGCATCCTACATATCTTGGTTATAATAGGAATCAAATTCATCGTAGTTCAATCATGATCTTGGGACTGGTCTTAAGGTGGATTCCCTTGTATGGGGGAAGTCATATCATGAAATTGATTAGGGATTACACTTTGAGTTTTCCCTAGCTAGTAGAGATTCATGATTTTAATGATATGACCATTGTAGAACCCCAATCCCACATGATTTATGCTCAGTGTGAGAAATAAGGGATATCAAGTAATCAGTCTCACTGCATATGGATAGAGGAATTATGTGATGATGAATCCCTTTGGATGTTTAATATAAATCTTGGGGATTTGGAAGGCATCCTTTTTATCATGGTTATGTTAGGAATAAAAGTTATATTAGTTTAGTTTCCTTCCCGATCATCTGGTTTATGAGGAATAATGATCATCCCATTGAAGTGATTGGGTCCCGATGGTTGGAATGTTGTAGACATGGAGGGACTAACATTGAGGTGGAAACCTATTTGAGATCGATCCATAGGGAGTTTTCCTAAGTACCCTAGTTATGGAAGAAATAATATTCATTATATTTTAGTTTTCATTTCAATCCTCTGGTGAATGAGGTAGAATAATCATCCCATGGGAGAGATTGGGTCCTGATGGTTGAAATTTCAGAGACATTGTGAGACTCACAATGAGGTGGATTCCCATTTGATCTTGGGACTTAAGAAGGTGTGATACATATCCTGGTTGTGATATGAATTATATTCATCATAGTTTAGTTGGTTGGGGATTATACACTGAGCTTGATGCCCATTTGACCTCAGGCCTTAAGAAGGCATGATACATATCCTGGTTATGGAAGAGATTATAGTTATTATAGTTTATTTTCCTTTTCAGTCCACTTGTGGATGAGGCAGAATGGCTAGACCATGGGATATATTGGGTCTTGATGGTTAAAATGTCAATTAAATAATGGGAATCAAACTGTGTTGGATTCCCATTTGAACTTGGGCCTTAAGAAGGAATCCTATGTGTCCTGGTTATGGTAGAATCAGACTCATCGTAGTTCAATCAGTTAGTCAGGGCTTATATACCGCGGTTACATTGATATAAGGGTAGTAATATCATGAAAATTATCAAGGAATACACACTGAGGTTTCCATGATATAAGGGAAGTCATATCATTCCATTTACTGGGGCTTACACACTGAGGCTTCCCTGATATATCCACTAGACAAGGTTATCATGTCCCCAGGCATCTACTTTGACATGGTCTGATTGTCTACCTGACATGATTTGATTGTCTTTCTAACATGTCTAAGGATGTCTACACATGTCCGAGTTTTATATAAAACATGTCTAAATACAGTCTCATGATACAGTTGACTTTTCTAGAGGATTTTGTATAACCTGAATGACATATCTAGAGACCATTGCACGATCAAGACATGCATGTTTGGGGGGGGGGGTCCACATGACCTAGCTGACTTATCTTAAGGACATATCATGATCCATGAGACATGTATAGGGGGTGCTTTATGATTTGGGATGACATATTTGGTGGGTGCCACATGACATGGATGAATTTTTCAGAGGGAGTCAAATGATCTAGGATGATATGTCTAGAGGGTTCTGTATGCCATGTATTAATTGTCTATGGGACATCGTGAGATCATGGCCGATATGTCTGGAGGATGATGCATGGATTGGTTGAATTTTATGAAGGACTCCACATGATCCAGGAGAACATACCTTGGTGTCACTGTGAGATATAGATAACTTTTTTGGAGGATTTCGCAAGATCCAGTATGACAGGTTTTGGTGTCACCATGACACCTAGCTAATTTTTTTGGAGGAAGTCACATGATCTAGTCTGACAAGATACCTAGCTAACTTATCTTGGTTTCACTGCATAACTTGGGCCACATGTATGGAGGATGTCACAAGGTTTTGGCTGGAAATACCATAGGGATTCACAATAATTGGGTGTTGTGCTCTAAGAATGTCGGGTGACTTGATTTTACATCTACAAGGGAAGTCACATGATCCAAATAGTGTGTTGAGGGAGCATCATATGATTTGAGAGACATGTCCTGGTGCTATTTCATGATCTAGGTAAGTCATGCAAAGCACATGAGAATCAACATATATGTTTAAATATATCACCTTTTAGTCTATATTCAATACATTTATTGCATATGTGCCTTAGGTTTGTCTAGTTTTATCTTATTTTAGGTTTTACGTGACCTGAATGGCATGTAGGATGTCCTTCACATAATCTGATTACCAAACCAGAAGTACTTCACTTGATGTCAAGTGATCACTCAAAGTCCCTATTCATGCCTCATGATCCCTTAGGATATTTCCTAGATTTTACATGGATGAAAACATTTTTGATCATGTGATTAGACACTATGAGAAGTTATTTCCTATGCTCCCATGTGTGATCAATCATGGACTAATTTTTCATATTGAGGGGGAGGGATTTATAGGCCTCTCCACCTCAGTTATATATGACCTTGTGGGGAACATATGTCACTGATTTTGTCTGGAGTTAGTAGAGGGATTTGGTGTCCCATGATTCGTGAGATCATGTTGTAGGTCATCCATGGCACCGCATAATGATTAGATATTACAAGAATATTCCACCTTTTCCATTTTAATTTATCCCAGGCCGATCAAAGGGATTTCACTTGGGGTCTTCGCGATACCAGTATGCCTATGGAATGGATTTTGTGTGATTAAAGGTGACTTGTCTGTGGTCTTCTGTGAGATAGCGGCATCTTTCCAGGGGTCATTCATGAGATCATGATTCCTATCCAGAGAGATTTTGTAGGATCACATTGACAAGTTTAGGGGGTCCTCTATGGGATCAGTGGTGATAACCTAGGGTGTATAACCCCTTTTTCACGATGATCATCATATCTTCTCTCCATAAGAATCTTCCTCCTTTCCCCCTTTTATTTGCTTCTTTATTTTTAAAGGGTTGGAGATATCTCAAAGTTGTGTGAGTATTATTGAAAAAAATCACTCTCCCTTCATGTGATGTGTCACATGAACAATAATGGGTCTTGTGGTTATGTGCGAGAATTTTCATGGACAACCCCTTTGTTTGTCTATGGAGCTGAAGGGGTAGTGAATAACTGAATAGACATGTCTGAAACCCTTCACATGATGAATGTGACATGTCAACAAGAACTTACACATCAAGGTGTACATGTCACCAAAACATTGTGGTGTCTTAATAACTATATAATTTCATTACAATAATATCAATGTCTAAAAAAGGATTTATCCTTTTACATATTTTCCCCTTTATTTTACAAATTTTTTTGGATGGTTTTTCAAGCGCCTGCTGGATGAAAAGTCATGTGACTCGGAGGAACTCATCTGGCAGTATCCATATTATCAATGAATGTATTGGAAGCCTTCTGAAGGACACGAGGATTATAAAAGATTCTCCATGTGATATATCATAGGTCATGCACTATGCATGTACCACTTGCATACCTTTTTAAGGTCAAGAAATCACGTGTCTTTTAGAAGGTTACGCGATCCCCATGATCTTGGACACCTTCTCTTTATTTGTTTTGAAGAGAAAATAATACCCATGGTTTGGTTATTTATTACCTTTTAGATTTTCCAATTCGAATTTAGTGAAAATAAATAGAATTATATAACATTAAAATTAATTTTTTTTTATTTTTTATGTACTCTTACTAAAATAAACATTAGTTTTATTGGAGGGAAAAATATTTGTATAGATGTTGATCGTTTCAAAAATAATGCTATAAGAGTTTCATTTTTGTATATTGGGATTTTTTTGATTAATTGTAAATAATAAATCAATGTAAATATTTTTTATTAAATTATTTAATATAAATATTTAAATTAAATGACGGTGCAATGTAATATTTGTCTTCTAATTATATTTAATTATAATTTTTTTAATATTCTATATAATCTTCGTTTACTATTAGGATTTATAGAGGGATGCATATATGCAGTAATGTATATGGATTTTATCCACACTAACAGAAGTTATGATAAAGGGAACCCTTATTATCACTAATGAAATCTCCAATAAAGGACACCTTTATCAGTGATAAAATAAAGCACCGATAAAGGAAACCTTTATTAACAATAAAATAAAGTGATGATAAAGGATACCATTATTGGTGATTTCTTTTAGCACTGGTAATGGTGGATTTTAGCAGTGATTTTTTTAGTGATAACAAAATCTACACACTTTTTAGAGTGCTTATATTTTTAATTCTTTTTAGCACCGAAAATGACTATTTTTAGTGTTAGATTTGTCCATATATGTAGTAGTGTATGTTTATTAAATGTTTTAGGTTTGATGTAATTTTTTTATCATGAGAGTTTTATGTTCTAAATCTTTTGTGACTAAATTGTGACTAAATATAAATACTATAGGACAAAGTAAATGTTTTTACGTGATAAATTTTATGAAAAATAAGGATTAACTATTCCATGAACTTTCTATTATGTTCATTGAGTGTAAAATGGTTGAACATTAGTATTATTCTTCTCTTATATTTTACATAATATTTAGAATGAAAAGTTTGTGTGTTATTAAATTTATTATGATTGTTATAAATGTTAATTTTGTTTGTAATATATAATTCCTTATAATTATATTAATGTTCTATGTTCTGTTATAACTATTTTTTTATAAATTTTATAAATATTCTATTTTATATTATACAAATGAACAATGTTTTGTGTTAATTTTTTTTTATTTGAGTGCAATATATGATAATTGTTATGTGTATTTAATATATATATATATATATATATATATTAGGTGATTGAGGGTACAATTACATTAAACACACACACACCACACAAACAATCCAAAAAGGCAGTCTATAGCCCCCCAAGGGATAACTCACACATCAAGCCTTATTTATTCACAACATGGCCTGAAAGACCATGATTTTGGGAGTTGGTTGAGTGTTGCATCTTCCAAGAATTACGTCTTGGTTTTAAGATTTACTTGGTGCAATATTTAAGATAATTTTTCTCCTCTTCCTATAATGGGCCTTAAGACTTCCCTTAAATGTTCCCCCACTCATGTAAAAAGAATTATTAATTACCTTAAATGAACCCTTTATAATGTAATGGGTTGGGGGTCTCCCATAAAATGTTTATCATCTAATAAAAAATGGGTCTTGTTCCCCCACATCTGTGAAGAGCCCTTGGTGTCCAGTGAGATATTGAAAAGCTCCTTGACGTTTGGGGGAAGTTGATGAGTGTTAGAGACTGGAGAATCCTATCATGAAATTTATTTACAAATAAATAGCTATGATTTATCCCTACCGATACATTGTAAATAAATCAATTATCTTACACCAAGAGTTTTAGGACTCTCATAGACACCATTCTAACATATAGTGCACGATTTAGATAACCTTTGTATTGGAGGGAATCTATAACTAGTTTATCAATTTAATTAATTCATGGGATATGGATGTATATTCATATTGTATTTAGTGAAACAAATTTCATGTATTAGTTGGAGGCTCATTAGAGTTGAGTGGGGATGCAACATAATAATGATATGATGAGGAAGAACTAATCACAGTGTAGAGCCGTTGATCACACCATAAATAGTTGAGACAGAAGAAGAGTTGTATTCTTTAGAAAAAGAATCATGACACTGTAGGATTGACCACACCATGAAGGAGATAAGGCAAGGTATTATGTTACTCTAACCTATGAGATTCATGCTATAGTGCAGGCGGTTGCACTATAAAGCTTATACTTGAGTGGTTGTGGGGAGAATATGATGCATTTATCTATAACTAATTTTTTTATCAGATGAATATCATGTATTATATCTTTTCATTAATAAATCTTAATGATAATACTCCCACTAAAATTTTTAACCCCATATATTATATCCAATTATTGAGTCTAGATCCATATTTTAATAAGAAGTGAGTCTTGTTGTGAATTCATTTCACAACTTAGTTATTTATTTATGGATTCAACCCAATCATAACAGTTATGATTCTTGGATATTCAAATAGATAAACCTTTATCAAAATCCATAATATAGATTTAATCAACTCTATTCCTAATATTTAGGCCTTCCCAGTCAGTGGAACCCAAATTAAATGCCAAAAATTAGCTAACCAAGGGAAATCGAGGGGCACTTGACTTTGGTATGAAACTACCCAATAATACAATCCAAATGCACTTATTACTTTATTAACTTACAAAAGCTAATCCATGGGCACAAGTATTTGTAATGATACTACCTGGTTGGATGATTGAGGTCATGATAGGTTCCATTTTTTGAAGTATTCACACACTTAGTATTTGATGGGTTTCTTATTTAAAGCCTCACGAATTTAATATAAATCATATTTATATTAAATTCATAACTATTAAATCTCATGTAATCATTATATTCTCATAATTTATTCCCTTTTGTATGAATTTTTATAGCAATTTAGTTTTTAGAATCCCTATCCCAACCACCAAATTAATTTGTTCACACTACATTAATGTGTAACTCTTTACAGAACCCACAATATGTGCTACTCACCCAAATATTTAAATAAAAAATATCCATACATATATGAATGAATAAGATGAATAAGGTATGTGAAATCTTCATGTAAATTCATAAAAAATTTAAAATATCTACCTAAGTAAGCATGGGGAAATAGATAGTCAAATCCATCACCTTTATAGAATAACACATAAGCCTCTAGTTTGGTAGGTGGTCTGACTCCAAGCACCTATACCGTGATAGACTTTACAAAATTGAGAATTAAATTAATGATATCTCTAAAATATAATATTCACGCACTATTACTAGAAACTAATTCAAGTTAATTACTTCAATTACAGACAGAGGTTAAGGTAGATGAAAACTAAATTTTATGGAGTTGTACCTAGCATGTAATGCAAGGCTCTATCTCTTAAAATAGTTTAGTAGTTAAACTAAACTGTACACATCCATAATTTAAATGAATTACAACTATAAATAAAGTAGGGAATAAAATTTAAATAAATAAACAATTCAAAAATTTAAAGATGAGATATCTATTTATGAACATTTCATAAATGAAGTCTAATTATAAACCATTTTGTAAATTAGATAACATTATGGAAATTCCATAATTTTGAATATAAATTATCTAATTATAAACCCTTTTATAAATTATCTAAAATTATATACATTCCATAATTTTGAATATAAAATAGAAAATTATAAATCCTTTTACATATTTGATAACATTATGGACATTCCATAATCTTGAATATAAATTAGTGAATTATAAACCCTTTTATAAATTAGATAACATTATGCACATTCAAAAATTTTGAATATAAATTATCTAATTATAAACACTTTTATCAATTATCTAACATTATGTACATTCCATAATTTTAAATATATACTCTTTTATACTCAATCCAATATAAACAGTTTCATATTATTTTTTATATGACATTTCAAGTTATTGTTTAAATCTTTTATCAAAACAATAATCATAACCTTTTTTATATAGTTTACATAATATCTTTAAATAAGTTCCCCTTTTAATTTGAACAATTTCAAATCAATTAATCATGAACAATTCATAATTATAAATATATACTGTTTTATTTTGACCTTATTTATGATATTTTTAAACACTTTCATAAATATTTTTTTATAATATTGAAATAAATAATTTATTAAAATATTATAAATATTATATTTAATTTTAGATAATAATGTTTTAATACCCCTTATTATGATTTATAACATTTATAAATCATATTAATGTGAAAAGGATATTCTCAATATTAACTCTTTTATATTAAAAGTAACATCTATAATGAATGTTTCAAAAAAAATTAATCCAATAATCATGAACACTTTATGGTTAATTAATTTATAAAACAACATTTTTGTAAAATTCTATAAGAACTTCATAATAATGAATATAAAAATTTTATATACTCATTCACTATGAACTCTTCATAGTCTTTAATATAAGGCATTACCCTTTTTAAATATGTGATATTATATGAATTATAAACAATTTTATAATACGATTTCCATTATGTAAACCTTTACATAATCCAAATATCATATATTTAAATATTAATTAAAAAAAATTAATCATAAAAACCATTTTTGATATGGTTTAAATAATTTATCAAAATAAAGACCCTTTTAATTTGAAAAAATTCAATTTAAATATAAAAAATTCATTAAATTTATATTTTGGCCCTATTTATGTAATTTATAAACTCTTTATATATTACTATTATGATCTCTAAATAAACTTTTTATTTCAATATCACTAGGAACTCCATATATTTAGGTAAAATTAATTTTAAATATCAGAAATACATATTTAGAATATTTTATTAGTAAATATTTCATAAACATTTATATAATTAATTACTCACTATTTATAATCAATTAATTTTAGCTCTTTATGAAGTGAAATATTCCCAAAATACCTTTTACTTTGAATTATAAAAATTTTATAAACCATAACTATTTGAAAAATATTTATCAGTTAAAAAATACATTTTGTAGTTAATTAATTTATAAAAAACTTTTATAAATTTAATAAATATTTCAAAATATCTTTTCTATTATTTATCAAAAAATTATAAATAATCTAATCCACTTCATAACTGATTTTTATTGATTAAAGTAAATACATTTATTATTTTCATAAAGAAGAGTAATAAATATGAATTTTTTATATTTGATAAAGGCTAATAATTTTTTATTAATGCTTTATTACTAATGTTATTTCCATTTTATAAACCATTTTATAAACATGAATAACATAAAAGAATACAAAATTAAATAAAAAATTTATGTAACTATTTAATATAAATATGAATTTTTATATTTATTTCTTGGATTGAAATATCCCATTTTACAATTTTTGAAATATCTTCTTGATTAAACAATCGAAATGAAAAACTTTATTCATTGAAGAAGATTACCCTTTGATATAAATTTTAAGTTTCTATTTTGTATTATATGGACATGGAAGTAGAAGAAAAACCCAAATATATGTGATATATATTTGATAGAATCAATTTTTAATTTAAATGAATAAAATAAAATGTGTACTTGAATGACAACAAGATCCATATTTAAAATTTTGATAGAGTTTACTTGATAATGATCACAAGACCAACATACAAAAACCTGTAGCCTCCGAAGGTGGTACACCAGCCTGTAGATCCCAATCTCTATTTGGGGACTCCCATATACTTGAATATTTTCTAGCATCTTCACTAAAGGTGATGAACAAGCTATAATGAGGAAGAGAGTTTGGAGAGACATGCATAAAATCGGATGACCACAACAGGAGGGATCTCATCAGTTTGTATATCCATCCATGATGCATTTCATTTAATGAAACACATTGTCCATGTTAAACTTATCAACATACATTAATTACCATTTTCATTTATTCATTGAAACCATTTAATAAATATTCAATACATTTAATCCATTAATAATGGATTCTTTAATGAAATTCCATGGAAGATTATTGCACCCGAATTAAATATTCCATTAATTATTTTAGTGAATATTCAATAATTTTTTTATTTAAATACTACCAAAATGTTACTCATTAATAGGTTAATGGGAGTATGTTTGAACTTAGAGAAGTTATATGTTAACAAATAAAATATTGTGTCAACCTAAATTTAAATGAATATTCACTTAATATCGTAAATAGTTAGGATATGTAACAATAAAAAATATAAATAGTTACGTTTAGTTTCTATGAGGATGTGAATATCACTATTAATTAAAGGATTGTACCAGTATAAGATTCAGTGATTTTTCACTTAATATACTAAATAGTTTGGATATGTGATAGTAATGAAAAATTTAAATAGTTATATTTAGTTACTGTAATAAATTGAATATTATTATTTTTCAAACTTATTTACAAAGTGAAATTTACTTGATATCCTAAAAGAGTTTTGGATATAATGGTAGTGAAAAATGTAAATGGTCACATGTATTTAATATAATGAAGTGAATTTCACTTTATCTTAAAAGAGTTTAGGATATAATAGAAAATAAAAATGTAAATTAAAATAATTTGGAGTCATACCCATTTATTAATAATAATAAAAAAAGTAAACCCTATTTTACTTGATTAGGGGAACCTATTACATGTCAAGAGACCCAAATAACATGGCCAAAAGGGCCAAAAAAATCAAAAGGCCAAATAAACCCAATGAAAACAATATGTACTGAAGGACTAGAAAAAACTTACATGGACCATAGGACTAGTAGTCAAAGGCCATAACAAATTGTTGATGTACCAAGGGTTTTGAAAGCCATAATCTATCTTCCTATGCATGGAGTGAGCCTTAGACACTGCCAAACATCTTATCACCATCCCAGATGTCTAGTGGTATGGATCATCCAATGTCCCATCATCTTCTGACCTAAACACCATTTCCAAGTTTCCATCCGCTGTATATAATACCACCGTCTCTCTCTACATCCACCTCCACTACCATCCCTCTTTCTATCCTGTGTCGATGCGATGCTTCTATCACTGCTCGAAGCCATGAATACCACCACCCACCCTGAGATCCTCCCATGTCGATTCCATGATACTAATACTGCCATCCCTATTACCTTTATCTTCTAAATCCATGACACCATTGCTACCCTCCTGAGCCGAATCCTGAGAGAGATCCCATAAATCATATAATAAGACCAGTAATAAAAATTTAAATAGTTCTATTTATTTTAAATAATTTTTTATAGAATAGGTTCCAAATGATGATGAAGATGAACTTAGAAATAGTTCTAAGTAGACAACAAAAGTTTACATCATAAAATTTTATGTTATGAAGTTAATGAGTTTGAATATAGTTTTAAATGGTTGAACATAAGGAATGTGATTATTATATCTCACCATTATTCAAGCTAGATTAATTTAAAATTTTTACTCACCAAGAGGGTTGTGGGAGTGTTTTATTAGATGGTCACATAGGGATGTGGTAAGAATTACATATGGTTGTAATTTAAAAAAAAATTACTGTAGAAAAAAATGAGTGTAATGTAGAATATATGAATATTATATACCTAAGATATTGGTTGTAATGGTAGTAAACATATCATGAAATTATAATTAAGGAAATATCTATGAATCATTCATTCATATGTTTTGAAAATTTTCTTTATATGAAAAATCAAATGATAAATATCCACTAAAAGTATAAACATTGATTTTTACCTAAACAATGATCATAATAAAGTATTATGGGTTGTGATCCTTCTATGTTCTAGGCCCTAGTGGAAGTGAATTGGGTGATTCCCAATAAAAATTTTCAACAACATTTTTATATTTATCCTTAGAACTCAGAAGAAATGTGTTCCTTGAATCCATGAAGACAACATCTCACATATAATTTATAATTAATTTTTTTAGATCAAGAATTACCTCATCTTGTAATTCTTTTTTAATTTTAAAATGTGGCCGACCCTTCTTGTCAAACGATCATTGCGATGGAGAAATCAAGGGTAGATTCCCTCTAGGGGTGATCCACACTTGCACTAAGAAACTCTGAAATTCTCAGTAGGGTTCTTTAGATGCTAGTGAGAATGTCCCTACAATTTTCATCTTTTACTTCATACCATGACTTTATAATCCTCACAGGGATTATTGGATTCTCTTGGTACTATCACAACTAGAGAGAGTGGAGGAGGATCACTGATGATCATGGTACTTGGAGCATTCTTGAAAATATATCTATATTGGGAGAATTATTTAGAGAGTCAATTGTTCACTATAAAAAATAGTAGATTAACAACTATTTTTGTAGTGGTTATTCATTACCCCCTCTAAATATGTATCATTATTTTTTTAATATTTGTTTTGATTTTAAAGGAGGTTATGTCAAAACCACCGCTAATTTAATAATTGGTGGTGCTATACATTCCATTGGATTTTAGAGGTGTTGTATATATAATATTCATTTGGATTTTAGAGGATATATATATATATGTAATGGATTTTTTTAATGAAATAGTGTGGGTTCATAACCCCCTCTAATATCTTAAATTAGGGTGGGTTTTGAATCCCCTCTAATTAATGACATTAGAGGGGGTTCATAAACCGCCACTAAACCCTTATATTAGAGGGGGGTTTTGAACCACATCTAATTCATATTTTTAAAATAAATCCCATATAAATTAAAATTTTATAATATATATGTGCGTGTTTGCCTATGTGTGTGTATATATAATATTCTTTTGTATTTTAGAGGCTATATATATAATGGATTTTATTAAAGGAAATAATGGGGGTTCACAACCCCCTCTAATATCTTAAATTAGACGGGGTTCCATAAACTACCACTAATTCCTTAGATTAGAGGAGGTTTTGAATCCCGTCTAACTTGTGACATTAGAGGGGGTTCATGAACCACTGCCAATCTGTTAGATTATAGGGGGTCTTAATGCCCCTTTTTTAAATAAATACCATATAAATTAAAATTTTATAATATATATGCTTGTGTGAGATTGTGTGTGTGTATATATATATAAATATTACATAAACACACTATATAAATGTATTTAAAAATGTTATAAACTCACATTCACACACATATATAAAGGTATTATATAAATACTTTAAATAAATACTTATACATATAAATAAAACTATATATTTATATAAATATTTGTATACATAATATAAATGTAATTATAAATACATTTATTAAAATATATAAAATTTATACGTGGTTTTATAAATACTATACATTTATTAAATACATTTATATTATTATTTATATTATAGATATATTATATTAAATACATTTTTATTGTATATTTAAGTAAAAATACATTTATATCATATTACGCATACCAATATATATAATATAGACAAAATTAAAATTATATATAAATATATATATTCTATAATAATATATCTAAAATATATAAATATAAATATATGTATAAATATATTTTTATAGGTAAAGTATATTTATATATAGATATACATAAAAATTCATCGATATATAACTATTATATTATATTATATGAATATATATAATACAATAATATTTATATATATATACACACATACAATAATTACAATAAACATGTATTATTTCAATTTTATTCATATTAAATATAATATAATATAAATATATTAAATTCTATACATATATAAATATATAATATATATATTTATATAAATAAAAATGTATTTATGAAATATATAATATATATTTGAATTCATAATATGTAATATATATATATATATATATTATTTTAACCATATATCTATAAATATAATATACATAGCACTCCCAGTTTCTAGTAAGTAACCCTTTATTTTTGTATTTAATTTATGAAATGTAATTGGGTTATGTTTGAGAGGGTTTGGAGGAGTTTTGGAATGTTTTTGAGTGTTTTCTATACGTTCGAAGTTTGAGTATGGTTAGTAGAAACCCTGAAACACCTCCAAAAAACCATGGAAAGTGAGACAATAGGCTCTGAGTAGGTGCATGTTTAGGCGTAGGGTTTGAAAAAACTATGCATCCACCTAAGAGAAAGCATGTTTTTTGGGAAAGAGTGATTCTACATGGTTGGCACATGATTTTCCTAATAGTGTGAGCCAAACGTTCAAGGTGATTCTTGAGGTAGAGTCCTATGCAAAGTTAGCGCACATTTTTCTTAACTGTGCTCCCTAACCTTCCACATTTAAAAGTTAGATTCAGAAATTCTGCATCTAAACCATTTTAGCCCCTTAAAATCTCCTTTTTCCTTTATATGGACTCTATCTCAAATTCCTATTCTCCCAAAGGATGTTTATACCCTTCCCCTTGATCTCGGAGCAATCCATTGGTGATTCTTTGTGCGTTGGAGGCCCAGATTCCTTGGTAAGTATCCATCCCTCTTGGGTTTCCTTAGTTTTATTCTTCTTCCCTTTCTTGGATTCATGGATATAATCCATTGGGGATATATAACTAGTGTGTGATGCCAATTATTATGTGATATATCTATGTTGATGTTTGAGAACATGATCTGAGGTGGTTTTTTGGAGTTTTAATCCTGTTTTGTTGAATGATTTGTCCCGTTCTTGGTTTTCTCCTATGTTTTTGAGGTGGGTGGCTTTACTCTCAACTCCTCTTCTTAGAAATTGAAGAATCTATTTTCATTTTTTTTGAGTTTCTTGAAATTTATTGTGAAATTCATGTTCAAAGCTTGATAGAAACCCTCTTTAGTAATAGTTTGGAAAATTATAGAAATTGGTTTTTGTGAATTTTCTTTACTTCATGATTTAGAAATGATGTTTTAAAATATGGATTGGTTTGGATTCATGGAAATTATTTGATATAAAATTTTTAGATAAAAGAATTTTTTTATTAAAATTCCTTGAAATGGTTGATTTGGCATGTAATTTGGCTTAATTGGTTGGCGTGTGTTCATTTTCATTAACGTGATACTATGGAAGGGGCATGTGCCACTGGGAGACTTGATATATGGTTACCATGTGATGACTTGGTAGATCGATGAGTGAATGCTCATGTGTATTTAACTATCACTAGGGAATGCATGTGTGGTTGTGTGTAATTTTGGAACCAAGTAATGGGTATTCCAATGGATTTGAGAATTGTTTGAAATAAATTGGTGCTTTCTTTCCTTGGAAATGTTTTTGATTTGGAAAACTAGTTTTTATGAATTTTTTTCTTATAAATGGTTTGGATTTGATATAATCTGTTTTATTGAGTTTTATATTAATTTTTTATATAGATGTTTTAACAAGTTTAATCTTAGTGGTGTGAGTAGGGAAGCCATTTGGAGAAAACATACTGATCTTCATTACTCACCCCTGCTTGGGAACTTTGGTGAATTTGTTGATACTATATATTAGAACACAAGAAAAAGAAAAGTATTTCATTTATTTAGGGATTCTTCATGATAATTTGGGCATGGATTGTGAATTTAGAGATTGGATCATTTTTGGAGCAGTGAAGTTGGTGTATTTGGAGTCCTTGAGTATTGTTTTTGAATTCCAATTTATAATCTGATGTTGGTTTTAGTTTCCACTTTCTACTCTAATATGGTTCATGGTTTTATTTTGGTTTTATTATCAGTTGGTATTAATTTTAGTGGTATTGAATTATTATCATGAGTCATATATTGGTTTTTGGTTATGTTTATTGTGGTTTGTTTGTTTTATATAAAAAAGGGTAAATTGTCCCCCCAACTGTAAATGAAGCACTTGGAATTTATTTCCAGCCTTTGTTGTCTTGGGGATGTCACCTAAGGAAAAGTAATATCATACTGAATTATAAAGACAATGAGGAGGTGTAATATATTAAAAATGGTATCAGTATTGTCCATTCCATCTTTCATTTTGGGACAAAAGGTATTGGTTTTTGGGTCTTCGAGTTGGAAAATAATTCTTGATTAGTTATCAAGTTGGTTTGGTAGTAAGGAGTAGGATCATCCAAACTTGAAATGTAGAGAATAGATAGGCATATATAACCTATTTATACTAAACTTACCATTACTAGGGATTTGGGTACATAAGTACTTTGAGACACTTATATGAGTTGTAACCTCATCGTCATGGGTTTAGCCAATTAGAAGAGAATGATATGAATTGATAGAAATTACTTCCCACTAGGAGTGAATATTTCATTTTGAGTAATTAATTATGATTTGGTTAAAAATAGTTGAAATTATTTTAAAATGTTAGATTTTGAAATGGCATGGTAGTGGTATTTTTAAAATGGTTTGATTATCAAAATAATTATGGAAATTTAAAAAATATTTGAAAATGTACAATTGTTGAATTTTGTAAAAGCCTTGCTATGATAGTTATGATGTGGTAAATTTGAAATTATTAAGTCTTCAGTTTATAGAGAGTGATACTTATGGAGTTTTGTTTTGGTTGTATAAAATATCACCCGATAGGCATAGGTAAAACCAAATAGAAGAAGATTCGGAGAATATGGTTGCACTTGATCCACTGGTGAACCAATAGCTAGTTCAAAGTATTTCCCATGATTTTCAAGTTTTGGATTGTGGGAACCAAAGGGATGAACAAAGGAAAGTGGATAATTCTGTTTAATTATAGACACAGAATCCACCTATCTTTTGGGGTGATTTGAAACCAGAAAAAGTAGAGGTGTGGCTGAATTGGATGAATTGAATCTTAGATTTCATTAGCACACCAACACAAATGAAAGTCAAGTGGGAAATTTATATGAAAGAGGATATATCATTCTAGTGGTGTGATTTAGCATTTTATAATAACTAGACCAAGTAATTACATAGGTGGATTTTGAATGATTGTTCAAAAAAAATTCTATCCGCACAGTTTCATGATTTCTAGAATGAAAAAATTTTTCTGTTTAAAGAAAGATAACCTCACAGTGAGAGAGTGCATAGTTAAATTCATGGATTTATTACATTTTTTACACAAATTTTCTGAAAGTACATCTTTTAAGGTATGATTTTTTTAATTAGTGTTGAATCTAGATATTTGATTGAATATTTTCATTCTTTGTATAATGGATTATATAGAGATGGTCAACAGAGTGATGATGGTAGAAAGAGACATCTTGAGCAATGTTGGTGGAGGAAGCATGCTGATACCTTTAGGAAATGGTGGGAAATTTAAGGATGTGAATAATAAGAAGAGGGAAACCTATTTCTAAGGTAGTGGAATGACTCAGAATCAAATGGTTGGATAAGTGAATCTTCATCCAAAACTAAAGGGTAAACCTGAATGTTTTCAATGCAGATCTTTTTATCACATGAAGCAAGATTTTAGAACACCACATAGACCATGACATAATTGAAAACAGAAGGGACATATTAAGCACTATTATCATAGTTCTCCAAGGCTAGGTGCTCGGTATATATCTCATGTTTCACATACATCATATGCTATGATAGGATGAGGTAAAATGAATACCTCTCATCAGTAGAATCGAGATATCCTTGTGGATTCTAGGAATATCATAAATCCTCAACAAGGGGAATCTAAATAGGGTAAAAAATATCAAAGTTCTGTGAGTAAGAAATTATATAGGGCATAAAAAGTGATCATGGATGATCAATATGGACCATCAATGGTGTGAGGTATGATAATTTTGAATTCTAACCTTATGAAATCTTTGTTTGATACAAGTATATCCCATTCATTTATTTATTATCGTGCTTTTGATCTTTTCGGTTTTCATGTTAAAGATGATGCCTTCTATTTTGAAACTTTAAACTCCTCTTGGACAGAGTGAAATTAGGACTTAATACAAAAATCATGTTCTATCATGAATGATGAAGCCGAGTTGATATGGGATTCCTCTGTTCTTAAGATTTATTTCTATGAAATAATCCTAGGTATGAATTGGTTGATAATGTTCAAAGTTCAAATCTTTTTCTTATACTTGAAGGGTCAGGCTTGTGACTGATGATGGTTTCCAAAACCACTTTAGTGAAGACCAGAGTGTGAAGATAGGTGAAATAGGCTGGTTGGAACTAGAAATTGTAATGATATCATACCAGTTAGTAGCTTTGAATTTGGAATCGGTGGATGAGATTGGGGAGAGTGGTTTTCCAACAACTGTTGATCAATATTTGGATATTTTTCCTGATATATTATTAGAGTTTCCACCCAAAAAAGAGGTGAAATTTATGATTGATCTCTTACTAGGGGAAAATCCTATCTCACTTCCTTATTTTTGGATGGAACAAATAGATCTATGGGAATTGAAAGTCTAATTTTAAGAGTTGGAAAAAAATGGGTTCGTTCAAACTAGTACATCTCTTTGGGAATATCCTATCTTGTTCGTGAAGATGGAGGATGGAACCCTAAGGCTGTGTGTATATTATTGTAAGCTTAACCAAGTTATGATAAAGAATCAATATCCACTTACATGAATTCATCATCTTCTCGATCAATTGATGGGATCCTATTGGTTATCTAAAATTGAATTATGATCAGGATATCACCAATTGTGGGTTCAAAAGGAGGATATTCCAAAGAAAAATTTTAGGAGTAGATATGTCCATTATGTGTATTTTTCTATACCTTTAAGTCTTATGAATGCACCAAAAATCTTTATAAAATAGAAAAATTATATATTTCAAAGGTTTATATATTCTTTTGTGGTGGTGTTTTTGGATGAAATATTGGTGTATTAAAGGACAAGGGATGATTATGAGGAACACTTGGTGATAATGTTGGAAATTTCACAAGATCATAATATATATGAAAAATTATCAAATTTTGCTTTCTGGATACAAGAGGTATATTTACTTGGACATTTAATATATGAAAAAAGTGTTTCTGTGGATCTAAAAAATATAGAAGCTGTTATCTTTTGAAAACTGAAAAAGAATGTCTTCAAGATATGAGGTTTCTTTGGCTTAGATGGTTATTATCAATGATTTGTTCATGAATTTTCATGACTAGATTTACTAATGAAAGCTTTAACATGAGAAAATTTTCCATTCAATTAGAATGATGAATGTTATAATTATTTTCAAGAGCATAAAGTTTTCCATACATAAAAATAGTTCTTGATATTTCTAGAATCAGGACAAGGGTACGTGGTATAAATTAGGAAAAGGAAATCCCGTAGCAGATGAAATAAGTATAAAGTCATAAGATCAGTTAGTAAAAGTGGATTTAGATTATTGGTATTTGATTTCGGTGATCACCGATATGCACTTGGATTGTGAAGATTGAGATAGTGCTATGGTTTTATTTCTAGTTTCTTTGGTTTCTGGTTTGGTTGAGATAGATAAAGAGGCACAAAAACCCAAGTCATAATGTATTTATATGAGGTCAAAACTAAATTGTGGGGAGAACATTAAGGGATGTAAGCTTAATAAGAGTTTATTTTTGTGGTTTTGAGATCATATGGTTATAACTATGAATTTTCAAGAACAAATTCTTCATGATTACTATCATTTGAGATGGGATGTTCATCCTGGAATATAGAATATTTATCAGTCAATGAAAGTAATGTTTTGGTGGGTTGGAATTAAAAGAAATGTGGATGAGTTTGTGTCTATTTACTGAAATTGTAAGTAGGTTAAGCTAGAGAAACCGAGGACATTGGGTATGTTGTAGTCTTTACCTATTCTGTTTTGGAAATAAGAGTAGATATCCATGTATTTTGTGATAGGTCTCCTAAGTACAATTCTTAAACACAATCCCATATGTGTGATAGTGGATCAACTCAAAAAGTTATCCCATTTCACCCATATTCTTGAATCTCATATGGTGGAGGAATTTTCTAAAATATATATATGAGAAGTGGTAAAAAGGAATGGTGTAATAGTTTTTATAGTATCAAACTGAGATCTAAGGTGCGCGTCTCATTTCTAGAAATACTTACAAGAAATCCCTTAGGGATCGGTTTACTACAAGCATAGTGGATCATCATCATATGGATGGATAATCCCAAAGGATGATAAAAACATTGGATATAAATGGTTATGGATCGTGTAATAGATTTTTTTTGGATCATGGGAGGAGGATATACCATCAGTAGAGATCTCATATAAAAAAATTATAAGGACTTGATACATATGGATGCTTTTGAAGCATTGTATGAGATTCCTTATCGTTCCACACTTTTTTTGGGTGGAAATAGTTGAGACTTCACTAGTTGGGCTGAGCCTTGTCCAAGATACAATGGATAATATTATGTTGATCAGGGAGGGGATAGAGACAAATCAGATCTTTCATAAATTGTATGTAGATCATCATCGACGATTGTTGTAACTCAAGGTGAGTGTTCATGTGTTATTGAGAATATCTCCAAGGATTGAGTGTCATCATTTTGGAAATTAGGGAAAGTTATCTCCTTGACACCTCGACCCTTTTGAGATACTTGAATAGGTTGGTGAGGTGGCATATCAGTTGTATTTTCCACCATGGTTGAGCTCAGGGCCTAATGTGTTTCATGCATCTTAGTTGAAAAAGTATCGGCCTAATCCTAACAATGTGATTATGTGATATCACATTGACCTAGATCCAAATGCTTTGTTGGTTCATATTCTAGTTTCGATTGTGGATAAGTATAAGAATGAATTGTGTGTGAAAATCATCATTCTAGTGCGGGTTTTTAGCAGCATGGTCAGATTCATGAAGAAATGTGGGAACGAGAAAAAGAAATGGTCAAGCAATGGCTTGAACTCTTTCATACCAATTGTGGGTTTATACTTTCTGGGGATGGAAAGGCCAACGGTGGAGAGAATTTATCACCCCTATTTTCTATTAAGTAACCCTATATATATGTATTTAAAACATGAAAAGTAATTAGTTTAAGTTATTGAGGGTTTTCCAGAGTTTTGGAATTTTTTTGAGGAATTTTTTGGAGGTTTATGATTTGATCACAGTTAGTAATAATTATGAAATACCTCCAAAAAACCATGAAAAAGGAAAAAATGGCCTCTAGGTAGGCACACATTTTTTCCAAACTGTGAGGCCACCTAGGATAAACTATTCATTTTGGGATAGAGGAATTCTATATGGTTGGTGCATATTTTTTCTAACTGTTAAAAACAACCATGTGAGGTGCTTCTTAAGGTAGAGGCCTATGCATGGTTAGTGGAAACTTTTCATAGCCGTGTGCCCTAACCATGCACAGTTAAAAGTTAGATCTTGAAATTTTGGATCTAACTTGTTTTAGCACCTCAACCTCTCATTTTCCCTTAGTTGTACCCTAACTCGAATTCCACTCCTCCCAAAGGCTATGGAGACCCTTCCCCTTAACCTGGGAGCAATCTGTTAGTGATTCTTTGTGCGTTAGAGGCCCAAATTTCTTGGTAATTCTCCATTATTATTGTTCTTCCATAGTTTTCTTCTTCTTCCATATCTTATATTCATGGATATAATCCTTTTGGGATATATACATGGTGTGTGATGTGATCATGATTAGATATGGCGGTTTTAATGTTAGGAAACATGATCTAAGATGGGTTTTTTGAGTTTCGATCTGATTTAGTTAAATAATCTATGTCGTTATTTTTTCCCCTAAGTTTGCAAGGAAGGTGGCATCACTATCGACTCCTATTCTTAGGACTTAAAGGTTTTGGTTTCCAATATTTTGAATTTATTTAAATTGATTTCGAAATTGATGTGAAAATCTTGGTAGAACCCTCTTTAGTGATGTTTTGTTAAGTTTTGAAAATTAATTGTTTTTCAAGTTATTTGATTTATGATTTTGAATTGTTGTTTTAACATATGGATTAGTTTAGAATCATGGAAAGGATCTGATTGAATGGTTTTCAATAAAAGATTTTTTTATTGAAATGGTTTATTTGGAATGGAATTTGTCTTACTTTGTTGGGGTGTTTTCATTTTCATTGAAGTGTCCCCATTGAAGCGATGTATTCTATTTGGGATCTTGGTATATGGTTACCCTGTGAAGACTTTCTAGATCAGTGAGAGACCACTCTTGAGTATAAAACTGTCACCTGGGAATGCATGTGTGGTTTTGTGGAATTGTGGAACCAAGTAATGTGTATGCCAATGGATTTGAGAAATGGTTGAAAGAAATTGTTGGTTACTTTTCTTAGAAATAGTTTTGGTTTGGAAAACGATTTTGGTATGAAAACTATTTTTATTAGAAATGGTTTAGATTTGATATAAAATGTTTTAAAGTGTTTTATATAAATTTATTTATATAAATGTGATAACTTGTTCGTTTCTAGTGGCATGAGTAGGGAAGTGATTTGGGGAGAACCTACCGAGTTTCATTACTCACCCCCTGCTTGGGAACTTTAGTGCATTTGAAAATATTGTATAACGAAACATAGGTAAATGAAAGGTATCTCATTTATTTAGTGATTCTTAATGATACGTTGAGCATGGATTGAAGAGTTGGATCTTGGAGCATGTTTGGAGATGTGGAGTTGGTGTCTTTGGAGTCCTTGAATGTTGTTGGTTTTGTCTTCCACTTTATACTAAGATGTTGGTTTTAGTTTTCACTTTGTACACTGATCTTGTTCATTATTGTAGTTTGGTTTTGTTGTCAGTTTCTATTACATTGAGTTGTATTACATCGTTAGAATACATAACATAGTGGTTGATGGTTATGGTTATCTTGGTTTATTTATTTTATGTTAAAAAGTGAAAATCATCCCCCAACTGTAAATAAAGCCCTTGACATTTATTATCATCATTTGGTGTCTTTGGGATGCCACCTAAGGCCAAGTAATATTTGAATGCTTTCTCAATCCAATGACGAGGGGTGGTATATTACAATATATATGTATATATATATTTGGGTAATATATAAATATATAATATATAATATATATAATTGTATATACATATAAATATAATAAATAACATATATAAATATATTATATATAATTATATAAATATATTATATATATATGTATATTCATATAAATATAGTAAATAATATATATATTATTATATATAAATATATTATATAATTGTATATACATATACATATATAAATATACTAATGTGTATATAATTAATGAAAACTTAATTATCATAGTGGGTAGGGGAGGGTGGTACGAACGCTGTAGGTCCCTCCTATCTGGTGTTTGAATCTCCATGGGGAGGGATTTTATATGTGGGGAGTGAGAGATCTCAAATTGAGGGGGGATGGGTTACATGTGGGGGAATGAGCGGGGGTCAAAGGAAGGGGATTGGTGGGAGGTAGGCATGCGTGGTGGGGCGTGGGTGGGAAATGGAGGGAGTGGGGAATGATATGAGAAATGATGATTTGAAGGGAGGGGTTGGGTGGGGTGTGGTAGGCAAGATGGATATAAAAATTTACTAATAAAAAAATGAAGATTTAGGGGTGGTTTCAAGCGCTCTAAAATTATTAATGAATTAGTGGTGTTTTTCAAAATCGCCCAGAAATTTGATTCTAAAAACAATTAGGGGCAGTTTATTCACCCCTATTATTAATTAATTATTTATAGGGGGTTTTAAACCCATATAAATTAGATCTTTTTGGAAAACTATCTCACCATTAGTGGGGGTTTAAACCCCCTCTATAATAAACACCTTTAATCCGCACCCCAGTCTACCTACACTCTCTAAAAATCACCACTAACAACATAGAGGGGCCACTTTAGAAACAATTTTTCATAATCGCCACTAAATAATTTAGAGGGAGTTATAACCCCCTAAAATTGCAAAAAATAACCCTCTTTAATTACTCCATTTTTTTAGTGGTTGTACAAAAAAAGTTTATTTATAGAATACTATAGTAAGGTATTTATAGATATAGGGTTAGAATATTATTTTCATAAAGTCCCTTTAATATTCTCTTAATCGCTAACCCATCTCATGTCTAAATAATATCAATAATAATATTATTTACTTGAAATTAACATAACAAATGAACTTATTAAATATTATCTATTCCAAATAAATAAATAAATATTTATTCAAATAATATTTCCATTCTCACCATACCATAACTCGGTCTACTCATCCTCCTCATTATTTACCAGATCAAGTATAATGACTATTTATTTAAATAAATAAATGTCATTGTGTTATTCATTGATAAATAAATACTTTTGATCAATCAATAAACCTGATTAAATATTATTCATTAGACCTTATAATAATATTCTTATGTACTTGTTAAACTTATATAGAATTTAATTAAGGTTCTTAGATAAACTTAGTGTGTGACCCTCTAGGACCCTTTCTCAATGGAATTAGGATAAACTACTTAAAGTCCATAGTTAGTGTTTAGAAACACTCTAAGAAACCCATTGAGAAATGGGTTAATGTTTTAATGGAATTCAACCTCCTATGAAAGCTTACCATGTAATATAATGCATTTTTCTTGATATCTTTCATCAAGTAGGTTCCATAACTTGATACATCACCCTATATGATCGAGTATCTTTGTTTGACTTTATGGGACTAAACACAAAAATAAAAAACCATATCCATGGACTTAATCTGGTTATTCTATTCCATCAAAGGGCCTAAGATATTCACTTCCAATGGAAGGGAAAAATATCCTCTCACATTATGCATTAATACAATGACACACATGATGCACCCAACATATCTAACATCACCATGAATGATCATTTAAGAACATGATTCATGTGACACATTAATAATAATCTTAGAATCAAAGGATCATTTCACATGTCCCTAGATAAGAATATCCAATGACACATGGAACATGTGGAATTTCTATTACTGGGTCTATTCTCATAACCTCTATCCTTGGAGATAAATTGGGGTAAACACCATTAGAATGTGTCTCAATGTCTTATAAGATTCATAACCTTGATATATTGTATCTTTTATTTACCATTATATAATATCTTCCATCCAAAGAACATAATATTTAAGAATAATGTCATAACATCTAAAGTATCTCATCATAGCGGGGGTCTGCTTTTCACTTTCAACACGACAATTATCCTTAGGGAATTATCAAATAATATATCATGTAGAATACCAGTTAGAATATTATGACAAATTAAATTATATTATATTAAAAAACCATAAATATAAACTGTAATCAAAAGTAAAAGGGTGGTTCGTTTTAGGGCACCACTAACTCCAAAATACTCTTATTTACACTAAATCCAACTACTAATAATTTTAGTCCCACGATATCTCAAATGATATTCAAGATTTTTATAAGATAAGGATTTAGTCAAGGGGTTACCATATAATCCATTGTGGATAATCTAATCACTGTTACTTTACCTCATTGAAAAAAATACCTCATGAGATGAAACTTCTGGAGTATATTCTTCAATCATTGGTGATACCTTAGCTCCTCTATAAAATGCACCACTGTAGCATTTTAAAAAATAAACTATGATAGAGACTATAATTCTAGGAACCAAAAAAAGATACTAGATGAAGATATGAATACATAATTCTTCTTAGATATATCAGAAGATGGAATATAATTAGAATCCATTGTAGAATCAACCAAAATTGGCTGTTTTGAGCACTTCCAGCTCAAAGATCATCTATTGAGTATGGAGACATGTCCTGATTGTAGTATCATGTCATCTTGATCAGTCTAGAAACTAGAATATATTCATACCAGGATGAATAGATCCTTATCTCCTCTATAGACCTATAACATATCCTTAGTACACCTCAAATAATTAAGGATCATCTTAATAGTATCTCAATTATATTTTCCTGGATCTACTTGATATCTTTTTTCCATAATTAAAACATAAGAAGTATCAATGTTGGTATATAACATGATATAAATAATTGATCCTATTATATATGAGTAAGGTATCCTACTCATCCTCTCTCTCTCTCTCTCTCTTTTATATTGTTTCCAATGAAACATTTTAATGGAGAGATGAATACCATGAGACACTAGAACTAATCCTCTCTTGGGTTGTTTCATATTGAATCAATTTAATATCTAGTTAATATATGTACCCTGACCCAATGAAATCAACCTATTAGATATATCATGATGAATCTTGATCTTCTATATGTGAGC
Organism: Viscum album; assembly: GCA_963277665.1. NCBI lineage: Eukaryota > Viridiplantae > Streptophyta > Magnoliopsida > Santalales > Viscaceae > Viscum > Viscum album. Next base: position 102,891,729 of record OY728147.1, on the reverse strand, counting down.
TACTTAATTCCATCATGGAGAAACACTTATTAAAATAGTCATTAATTGACTATAATTATGTTACCTCATTTCCAAAAAGTAATATGTTATCAAAATATACTACCAGGAAAACAACCACACTCCCACTAAACTATCAATATACACACAAATCATATTCATTATTTATGAAACCAAACTCTCATATGGATTCATAAAAATGAATATTCCATGACTTGGATACTTTATTTAATCTATAAATTTATTTCTAAAACTGGAATACCTTTTTGGCATTACCCGGCGTCACAAACACTTATGGTTGTGTCATATAGACATCCTCATAAAGGTTACCATTAATGAAAGTTGTTTTTAAATCTAACTACCAAATATCATAGTCATGGAATGCTAATATTAAAATTATAATTCTGATGGATTTAAACATGGAAAATGGGGAAATGTTTTTTATAGTAAATTCCATGATGTTTCTCAACCCTTTAGCCACTAGTTGTTCTTTATAAGTACTGAATTTACTTTACATGTACCATTATCTCTTGACTATTCATTTTCAATCAAATATATTTACATAAACTGGAGGATCAATGAGAACCCAAACTTGGTTATGATACATAGAATGTATCTCATAATTCATAGCTTTTTCTACTTAATAATATCTAATATCTCGACTACTTCCTTATAGGATATAATATCATTATTTTTCAACAATAATTATTCACTATCCTCAGTGACCAAAAAACTATAACTAAATGGTTCTTTAACCTATTAGTCTATCTAATGCAGTACTTGTGCATTAGAAACATATACTTCCATAGAGACTATTGAGATCTATTCCTCTTCTAACTGTTGTTTATCTCGAGTCCCGACTTCATTAAAGTCAATATTTATCCCATTATCATTTGTAAGGATGGGATCCCTCTCATGTAATATGACCTTTTGAGATACTATAACCTTTTTATGAGGGGTTGTATAGGTAATATTCCTTAATTTATATAGGGTAACCAATAAGGATACACTTCATGCCTTTGGGTACTAGTTTATTTCCTAAAGTGGTGTTAACAAATTTCTTGCAACCCAATACATGTAAGTTTGAAAACAAAAACTTCATTATAAAAATTAACTCATATGATATGATGTTTTTAACTTTAGTTAGCACATGGTTTAGTGAGTAAAATACTATCAATAATTCATATTCCCAAATAGATAATGGAAGAATAGAGTGACTCATCATTTACTTTACCATGTCTATCAAGGTTTGATTCCTCCTTTCACTGAAACCTTTATACTATGGTGTACAGGGAGGAGTGAGTAAGGATATAATCCCACACTCCCACAAGAGGTTTATAAACTCTTGGATAAGATATTCACCACCTAGATCCAATCGAATATTTTTTATGTTCTTTTAAAGATGATTCTATATTTTTTTATTCAATTCCTTGAATTTATCTAAGGATTCTTAATTGTAATTAATTAAGTAGAAAATACATATATACTCAAGTCAATGGTAAAAATAATGAATCATGAGAAATGACATTTAGTTTCTAGTAAAAATATTCTACACACTTTAGTGTGTACTCATTCTATAATATCTATATACCTTTCATCCCGACCACTAAAAGGTGGTTTGGTCATATTTCCTTGTAAACAGGCAAGATATTTATCAAGTGGGTTTATCTCAGAAGAGTCTAAATAGCCTTATTGATGGATATTTTTCATGAGATTATGGTTTACATGACCTAGATTATGATTCCACAATTGGGTGATATATGATTCTTTTGAACTTAATTCATTATAAACTATCAAAACCGGGTGTTCACAATCTAATACATAAATACTATTATTAATTCATGTCATACCAAAAAAAATGATATATTTATAAAAATAACATTCATTGTTTCCATAATTTAAAATAAAAAAACAATTCATATCAAGACGTGAAACCAATATGATGTTATCGGTAATGTTATTAACATAATAAAAATTCTTTAAAACCAAGATAATTCATGTTGGCAGTGTGATATGGCATTCTATAATAACTATGGAAGCTAATCTTGGTTCCTTTAATATACACCTCCACTATGGTGACCCTACCAAATCTATATGTTTCCTATATTTGGATACATGTGTGAGAACCATAAGAAGTATCTAATACCCAAATAGTAGAAAATGATAAGTTGCACTCAATAAAAAATGTACCTAAAGCTTCCCATTTCTTCTTCTATGTACAATTCTTCTTCTATTTTGAAAGCATTCCAAACACAATACATATTGATTTTTGTTACTTAACTTTACTTTGGATCTTCATATTCTTAACAATTTACACTCAAAATCCTTATACTTATAGTGATACTTTGGGACCTATAACTTTCAATTAACTTTATTTACCATAAGGACCGTTAGTTTGTTATTCCTCATGTCGTTATCAACTTGGTGAATAATAATGAGGAGTTCCATAAGAGAATTCTCAATTTTGATCATAATATAACTTAAAATGAAACTTTAGATTATCAGAGGTAGTGATTCCAAAATGAGATCTATGAAAAATTCATTCGATTGATTAAACACTAAGATATACAAACACTCTATACCGTCAATCATATTGAACACATAAGGCCCAGTTAGTGCCGAATATTCAATATTTCAAATAAATATGCTTTAGAGATATCAAATATCTCTTTCATTGCTTTTTCTTGGTAAATATTTTGGAGACGAGACAACATGAAAAACACATCCATTCTTTATTTAAGTTTTTTTAGGTCACTAGAAATATCCAATAACATTTAACACTATACATATGGTGAATCATCCATATTTTTTCATAGAGATATATTTTCTTTTCACAAGCGTCATTGATAGTTTGCTCAAGAGTTAGGGATTATAGTATATACAACTTCCTCTATTGGTGTAGTACAATATGAAATCATTTGTAAAATTATTGAAATTTGGTTCTAGTGAGAAGGTTTTTCTTGTTGAGGATAGATTCTAATGATAATGTCAACATTGTGTGATTTTCTATTTAAATAATAAATAGAAAATATTTTATACTTTCATTAATTACAAAATATTGTGACATAATAAATTTTAATTATTAGTTTCCCACTAGTTTATCAAGGTTTTAAATCTCTCTATATAACATCCTTCCCCTACTCATTCACCTAAGAAGATATAGAGTGCCACTAACCTTAGGTGACATCTCCAAGACACCAAAGGCTATAAATAATTGCTAAGATCTTAACAAAACATTGGGGGGGGGGGGGTGATTTTATCTTTAGAAATTTAATAACCGTAATATATAAAATAAAAAAAATCCAAAACACCTATATAATGCATGAATATAATCAATAAAACTCAAATCTAAAACAAATATAAGAATATTTGAGAGTGAACATATAATAAAGAACACAAACTAACAAAACCAAAAGCCAACAAGACCCAAAGACACCATAATGTAATCATTCCAAGGACCACCCACACTAGACCCAAGATCCAACACCTTCTTACTTGCTCAGAATATCAAGATGCATCACTAGAAAAATAAGACACCTTTCCTTATACCATGTCTTAGTATATGAAATCTACAGACACACCAAATTTCTTAAGTAGGTGTTGAGTATAACACTCAATAGGAAATCCTCAGATACTTCTCAACACACTCCACTAGAACAATAACTGGTTAAAAATTTTATATAAACAATTTCAAAATATTTAAATAGTTTATACAAATCTATATGTGAAATCTATGTGAGAAGAAACATAAACAAGCTTATTATCACTCATTCATATCTGGTAAAACTATTACCGTGTTCACACACACACACACACAAAATCAAGATTATTGTCACTATTGACAGTGGTACTTCATGAACATAATCCATCCCATTTTAACAGTGGTACTTCTTGACCATAATCCATACCACTTTGAACACATGCCAACCCAATTATGCCAAATTACATACCAATTCATCATATATGAAACAACTATTCACTTGAAAAAATTTCATAAAACATATTGCTTACATAAACACCATTCCATAATTTTAAAATAATCACTTTAAGATTATAAGCAAAGAAGGTTATCCAAAATCCATACAATTTCATATGTTTCCAAAACATAAACCAAAATGGGTTCTTTTAAGAAATAACACAACATTTCTATATAAATTCTAATAAAAACATTTAAATAAATCCAAGACTTAAATTTTTAGTATAATGAGAGAGAATCCACCTACCTTTTTATGTATGGAAAAAATGAAGAATGACAACAAGAACTTATAGATCATGGATTATAACACCTTCCCCTAAATAGATCCAATAAGATCTCATCAATATTCATATTCTATCACATAGATATATTTATAGCAGACTGGATCTATGGATTGGAGAGAGAGGAAAAGGGTAGATCTAGGAAGAATAAGGAATAACAAGGACTTACCCTTGATTCCTAATATCCAAAACACTTTGATTAATCCAAAAGTTACTTATGGATCAAAGGTAACCACCTAGGGATCCTAAGAGAGGGAAGGAGTTTGAGACCTTAGAAGAATAAAAGAATAATGAGGGTTTTGGGAGTTAAACTGAATTTAAAATTAATTTTTAAAGAATTAAATTTATTTCACCTGGTTTAACAAACCATGAACCATCCATGAACATGCTAATTAACACCACCTAAGTAGCCACATATTTTGGAAAATAATGTTCGAACCTTGCGATGATATTGTCTCAATGACATCCCCACACATAGTTAGCATGCATAGTTTGAAAAATCATGTGCCAACTGTGTTTCTCACACTATCTCTAGATTCATTATTTCTCATGGAATGAAAATGGTTTTGATAAAATATACTCTATCCATGTTCCTACCTAGTGATTACCAATATCACATTTAATGGTTTCTTGGAGATAGTGCATGGTTTGTACTTATCATGCTCAAACAGTGCACCTCCATAAACAGTTCTAAAGCACTCCAAAACCCTATGGAAACTCCCAAAATATAACCCAAGAATTATATAACTTGAAAATACACAATAAAATGGTAAATTAATAGAAACCAATGTTGTTATATTCTCCACATCATTTTTGTTTATATCCTCAAAAATTTGAAAACCAATGTTTTTTGGAAGATCTCAATCCACTGCTCCAACATTTCCTTTTCATTCCCCCACATAACATCAGAATCTAACTATGTTTTCATAAAACCCATACCAAACTGATGTTTTTTTCCAAAAAACACCTTCTCTTACCTATCCATAATATTTTTCAACACATGAATCAACATAGAATCTAATTCAATATGAACATGGCCCCATAAAATCACGTGGTCAAGATCAGGATGGTACTTATTTAATTAAGATACATGAAATACATTGTGCATAGAACTGGAACTTGGAGGTAAGGCCAAATGATATGCCACATCACCAACTCGTTCAAGTATTTCAAAAGGGAAAATGCACCAAAGAGATAATTTTTATTTTTTTATAAAAATGACAATGTCCTATCCAAAAATATATTTAGAATAAAACATAATCAACCACCTAAAATGATAATGGTTATCAATGATGATCTGCATATGATTTCTAATGACTCTAAACCATCTCTATCCTCTTTATGATTATCTAAATATTTTATGCTTTATTATGAATAAGGATCTCATTAATAAATGATATATCACTAGTTTCCACCCAACAAAGTTGATAATGACAAGGAAGACCATACAATGCTTTAAAAGGATCCATATGAATAGAGGAATAATAAATTTTATTGTATAAAAATAGAAATAATGGTATATTTTCTTCCCATGATCCTCCAAAATACATAAAAAAATCTATAAGAATGTCTTCTAATATTTGGATCATCCATTCATATTATACATCATTCTGAGTATGATAATCTATAATCGTGGTCAAATGTGTTTTGAGGGTTTTTTGAAATGAGTTCCAAAACTAAGGTGTAAATATGGGTCCTGTTTATACACAATTAAAACTATATCACCATGCATATTTATAACTTCCCAAATGCTAATTTTGGGAAATTCTTACACTATATTGGATTCATGAATAAGGATGAAGTGAGCAGACACTATAAGCCGATCCATAATCACCCATATGGAATTGTGGTTCTTAACCATTATTGGAATACCTATGAAAAAATATATAACTATTTTATTCTATTTACACATGGGAATTTATAAATAATGCAACATACCAATTGGTCATTTGTGATCTTCATTGACACACTTTTAAGTGAGGAATCTGAAAACAAACTTGTCCACTTTTCTCTTCATGCCATCCCACCAAAACTTTGATATTAGTTATCTATAAACTTTCTAGATTTCAGGATGAATAGAACATATCGAATAATGGTATGCAAAAATTATATATTACTACTAAGGTTAACTAACCACAATATGATCTATAAAAAACAACACAAATCTCCCATTTAGCCTATCCCTCAATGGTGTCTCCATCATTGAGTTTTTACCAAATGGTTATACATTTAGGACTATATGTTTAAACATATTTAACATTATTAACTAAATCAGGAACACGATAAGTAAGAAAAATAATCTCAACAACACCTTGATCAGTGTAATCCAGATGCATATCATCTATGACTGATATTAGCTTCCATTGATCTGAAACCTCTTTAGCCAACTGATTATATGAATTCTTTCTTAATGAATCATCCACTGAATTCCATTTACATGGTGTATAAATCAAGTTAAATTCAAACATCTGTAGGTATTCCATCCATCTTAATTACTATAGATTTAAATCCATTTATGAGAAAATTTATTTTAATCTCATATGAACTATAAATATTGTAAATTTCTCTCCAAAAAGATAGTGACACAAAGTTTTCAAGGCATGTAATATAATAGATAATTACAAATCATTATTTGGGTAATTATTCTCATAAACTCATATCTATTGTGATCCATATTCTACAACGTAATCTCCCTACATGAGAAAACATCCCAACCCAGATCCAAATGCATGATAATAGACCAGATATACTTATCCTCACACTAGAAACATAATTCTAGGTGTTGATGTAAGGAAAAATTTAAGCTCTTGAAATGGTTCATAAAAATATTTACCCCATTAGAAGGGAACACCTTTTCTTATCAATGATTTCATTTTTGAGTCAAGTCATGAAAAATAATGAAGAAAACAAAGGTAATGTCGAACTAAGATGTGAGAACTGCATATCTTGGAAACATTCTTCGATAGATTCCTAGAGATAATAGCTTCTAATTTTTTAGGATCTATGAAAATTATCATTTCATAGATGATGTATCCAAGAAATATACCTATTCTATCCCTAAATCACACATTAAAAGTTTAGTATAAAGGAGATATTCTTGTAAGATATCCAACACTATAGCCAAGTGTTGTTCATAAATAGCCTTAGTCCTAAAATACACAAAAATATCGTTGATGAACACCACTACAAAGGAGAAAAGATCCCTATGAAATATCCAATTCACCAATGCTATAAATAATATTAGTTCATTAATAATACCAAAGGGAATAAACATATATTCATAATGGATATAAAGACTTGAAAAGGCTATTTTCAGAATATCCTCTTTTTGAACATGTAGTCACCAATACCCTGATCATAAATAAATCTTAGAGAAACAACATGATCCTATTAATTGTTAAAAAATATTTTCTATTTGTGGAATAGGATATTGATTATTTATCATAGGTTTTTTGGGCTTATGATAATAAAAAATCATAATAATTACATATTATTTATTTATAAAAGGAACTGGTGCTGCCCATGGAGAGATACTAGGTCAGATAAACCCTTTGATTTTTAACCCTTCCAATTGAAAATTTATATCCCTTAATTATATTGGTTTTATCTAATAAGATATAAGTGATATAATACATGTCCCTGATAAGAGATTAATCACAAAATCCACTTCTCTTTGAGGTTTCTACCTATAGAAATATTCAATAATGACATCACGAAATTGGTCAATGATGGTTGGAAAATTTCTATTATCAATTTCCTTAATATATTCTAATGTGTCGACTGATAACTTGTAGGAGATAGTTCCAACCATCAGTACCAAAGGTCCTACTTTTCTTTCATTTAAATTTTAATTTCCATTAAAGATATGCTTAACATTATCAAAATATGTGAGAATAACCTTCCAGGAATAACAGTTGATGCGGGACTTAAATGATATTAACCAATCCATTCCAAAAATTAGGTCATAAATATCCATACCAAAAATAGATAAATCCTGAACCAATTCATCCCCATTTATTATTATGGAACACAGTGAACACTGAAAGGATGAACACTCCCATTGTCCCAGTGGTGTTTTAAGTTTCAACATAAATGGAATAATTTTAACTTAAAAACCTATATGAACCACAACATGTGTAGCAATAAATGAGTGGGATACCCTAGTATGAAAAAATATTTCATAAGATTAAAATTAAAAAAATAATAATGCATCATATCATTAAAGGACATGATTGATCCTCCATAATTATCTGCTCGGCACCATAAAGCTACTTGCTATCTCGTCCCCTATCCTTTATTCCTTATCGAGATTTCATAACATAAGGAGTCATGGTGTTCCTAGAATAACCTTGTCTCACTCAGTTATAAGGGAAAGAGTTATTATAATGATATTTCTCTATCTAAGAATATAATGTATGAGAAACATGGGATGAATCTCTAACACCTGAATTTGGAGTGTTATAGAGATAATATGGAAGATGTACGATCTGATTATGATTGTGAAATTCTCTATGTGGTACCATTCAATATCACTAGATTTGATCAAGTAAACCATAGTGAAAATAACCAAGATTACTCTTGGATTGTGGAGTAATGTTTACAGATCCTATGTTCAGATTCTAAGATGATCTACCACCTTGAAAGTACGTATCCCTCTTATTCTTATTCTCAGTATTTCAGTTCCCAACTATTCTCATGGAGGTAAACATACCTCCTCCATACATTTTTGTAGATATATCTCTTTCATCCACTATTTCTCAATTCACCATATCCATAAAATCTACAAAATAAATAAAAACTTTCTTAGAGTGAATCTATGATCATTGTCCACCCTCAAAGATTCATGACTTCAAGGATGTACCAGTAGAAACTTCATGGGAAAAATGGACTATGTTCATAAACTTAGATGCACACACTATCATAGATATATTATCTTACTCTAGGATGAAGAAATCAGTTGTTCTTGTGATCTTGAATGTGTGAGTATATAATTGTTTTTTGAACAATTATTCAAATTCCTTCCATCTAATTCCTTGGTTAAATTTATTTTTTTACAACTAAATACCACTATTTTTGTGAATGGTCCTCCAATATGTATGTTTTTAACTTGAAATTTATCTTGAATGGTGTTCCTATGATTTCAAAGATTTGATTTATTCTATCCATCCACACCTCTAATTTTTCTGGATTGGAATTTCCATGAAAGATAAGAGGATTATATTTCTAAAACTCCATAGAGTGATCCACTTTTCAATCTACATTTTCGTAATTAACTCAATTAATGACTTGAAAATCCAAAATGATTCTTTGGATAAGATATTGGTTCACCCATATATTATGTTCAACCACATTTTATAAGTAATTTACTTATTGATTTATGCATTGTCTACATTGTTCCATTCTCTATAAATTCTACGTAGTCATCAATAACTCTAAGTTAATGTCTTAGAAAATCAAAAATCACTATAATAAATAATAAATAACTAGAATTCCTAAAAAATAATTTATTTTAAACATTTTTATAAATTATTATACTCAAAAAGAAAAATGAAATCATAGTGGGAAGTCTCAACATCAATTAATGATATAAAACACTAATCAGATAAGCCCATGATGATGAGATAAAAAACACCTAGAAGTGTCGCAACAAATATTTTTACCTGGAAACTTGGTAACTTGAAGATTAACATAAAATTTTAGCTATTTTTTTTAATATATAAAAATTAAAGTTATTAAATTCTTATCTACCTGTTACTATCCCAAAATTAAAGATAGAACATCTAAAAAAAATACCATTTGTAATATCCCACCCCAACTCATTGGCTTGGGAAGAGATGGAGTGACACTAACCTTTCCTAACATACACAAGACACCAAATGTTAGAAATAAATACCGATGGATTATAATTTTTTTTGGGAATTATCTTCCCTTTATATATATAACAACCTCAAAACATAAAATATAAACATCCAAACCACCTATATTATGCATGGGTATAAGAAACAAAACAAAAAGTTAAAACCAATAGAAAAAAGTACCATAGTGACAATGGAATAAGGAACATAAAATAATAAAACCAAGAGACACTAAATTGGAATCATACCTAGCACTATCCAGACCACCTCCAAGCTCTAACACCTCCTTCCATACCCATGATATCAAGATTTATCATGAGATAAATAATACACCTTTCCATTTACCATGTCTCAATATATTATATATGCAAATTTGAGAAATTTATAATAGGGGTTAGTATAACACTCAATAAAAAATCCCGAGAGACTTCCCAACACACGCCACTAGGATAATAACTAGTTATCAGATTTTATATAAATAATTATAAAATAGTTAAATATTTTATACAAAGAAATAATTGAAATCTACATGATAAAAAACATAAAATAAATCATTACCATTAATTCATATTTGGTATAATAGTTAACATGTTCAAACACACACACAACCATCCATACACTCAATATTTGTGCCACTATTGATGGCGGTATTTTATGATCAAAATTTTTCCCACTTTGATGGTGGTACTTCACGAGCATACTCTATCCCATTTTGAACGCATACCAACCCAATTATTCCCAATTACATGCCATTTCATTTACATAAAACAAATCTTCCCCTAAAAACATTTCATCAAACATATTTATTATTTGATAACCATTCCATAATTTTAAAATAATCATTTTAAGATTATAAGCAAAGAGGGTTGTCCAAAATCCATTGAATTTCTAATGTTTCCAAAACATAAAGAAAAATGGTTTCTTTCAATAAACCACACAAAATTTCCATAGAAAAACCAAGAAATAACTTTAAATAAAACCAAGAATTCAAGTTATAGAATAAGTGGATATGAGAGGAAATCTAGATACCTCTAAATATATGGAATAAATGAATAATGACGATTAGAAATTCTAGATATGGGCTCAAAAAACCTTCCCTTAAAATTATTCAACAAGATGTCATCAAGATTTAAATCATAAAACATAGATATATCTATAATAGATTAGATATATGGATTCTTGATAAAGGGAAGGGTATATTTAAGAATAATAAGGAAGAACAAGGACTTACCATTGAATCCAGATCTCCAACGCACTTTTATTCATCTAAAAGTTTCTTTCAGATCAAAGGGAATTCCATTGGGATCCTAGGAGAGGAGAGATGTTTTAGAACCTATAAGAATAGAATAATAATGAGGGTTTTGGGGATTAAAATGAAATCTAACTTTAAATTTTAGAGTATTAAATATCTTTCACATGGTTAGGTTGAATGGTTTAACAAACCTTGTGATAAACATATGCAAGCTAATGGATATCACCTAGGTAGTATCATAGTTAGGCAGTATAGTTTGGAAAACCATATGCTAATCATACGGTGTGATTGTATCAATGAAATATCTTCACATGGTTGGCTCGCATAGTTTCACAAACTGTGCGCCAACTATGATTCTCCCACTATCTCTACTTGCATGATTTTCCCTAACATGCACATTGTTTTTACCAACCATTCTCTAACCGTGATCCTTCCTAGGGACTCCCAACATCACCTTGAATGATTTATTAGAGATAGTTTCATGATTTATACTAATTTTTCTCAAACCATAAACCTCCAAAAAAACTTCATAAACACTCCAAAACCTTCTAAAAACCCTTTGATCTTACCCCAAGATTTATATAACTTGAAAATATGATGCATAAGAGAAAATTACAATAAATTTGGGGTGTTACACTAACCATAAAACTTATATTATCCTATATTTTGGATAATATAGTGGAAATGATCCATATTTCCATTTTCATAACCCCAATGAGGGTTGATCTAGCTACTAAAAGGTATTTAGGTAGGAAGGACTTTTCCAACTACTGTATTATCGCTCATTGATCCATTGAGTTGACTCTCCAATCCCAAAATCATAGATTTGGATTTCCTTATCATTTCCCCATATATGTATACTTGGCTAATTGAGGGATAGTCAACTAGATATAAATGTGGTTAAGTCAATAAACTAATTTATTTAGAGTTATTTTTTAGTTAAAAGTACCCCAATGAGGGTTGGTTAAGAACTTTGAAACTATTAGTTCTATTCAAAATCAAGTAATGGAAGACTATACCAACTTAATATTTCAATTGAGAGATTTTATCATTCATATTATTCATAAAATAATATCATTTTATAAAACCACATTCTTATTATTACTAAGAGGGTTTCACTTAAATGATTTACCATGTATATATAAAATATTTATGTATAATCCAAATTTATTTAATTCTATATTTCATGCATGTTAATTCATTTATTTTATGTGATCAAAATATGTTCAAAATAAATAATTAACCATGAAACTGAAGAAACTATATAAATAAAGTAATATGATCATGAAAATTTTCAAATATTTGTTTGATCTAGATGATGATAAAAAACTGTAGACCCTAGGGGAAAATCCACATTGAGGTAAGTTTTGGATTGGGATATAGTATTCGACCTTTCCTCCTTTATATCTCCTTGAATGGTTTTTCCTTGGTTCCAAACTTGAACCACCGACACTCACCAAGTAGATCCTTTCTTACATATTTATTTACTCACACACAAATGAGGGATACCTAAGGATGGGTTAAAGAGGGAACATTAAATAAACTACTGACACATAGGCCCATACATAATAAATAGGAGGGGATTACATACATACCATCATTTTAATTTAATAATAATAATTAAAAAATCTATTCAATAAATTAAATTTAAAAAAACTAATCATAAATACAGTAGTCTAGGCCCACAACATGAAACACATACAAATTTGAATACCATTTATAATCAATTTAATTCATTCTTATTTATTATGATAAAATTACCTGAACTAATTAGATTAAATATATTATTAATTAATGTATTCTTTAATCATAATAATTTATTTGAAATATCACAGAAGTATATATTATTTTAATAAGTACATGACATATACTTGGAGGCAACAAAAAATTTATTTCTTAATTTAACGTGGAATTAATTGATCCTTTAATTTTTTTTAAACCATTTCCAAACTACATGTGGAGTGGTTTAATGCCATAATTAACTTTATTTCTATATTAATTAATTAATTACACTGAATGTGTTAAGCACCCCACATGTGTATTAAAATAAACCACATGTGAATTAATTACACCATGTGAGAATTAATTAATTATGACACATGTTAATCAAATACACTATGTGTTAATTAATTTTTACATCACATGTGAATTAATTTCACACAATTGGTGTTACACCACATGTGAATTAATTAAATGACCATAAATTCATTTATATTTAATACACCATGTGTGTATTAATTACATAACCACCACATTTAAAGTATGAAATATGTCATGAATGTATGAATTACCATGTTTCTCGGCTATTAGTCCCCTGCATATTGTGATAAATACAAGATGTTTTTTTGTTAAAATAAATTCTATGATTTATACTCTGAAAATGCGTAGACTACATGGTGTGTACACCAACTACATACATTGTAATTAGACAATTTATATGCTATTCTGTATGGTCATTATATGATGTGTAATAAATACACTAAATTTTGACTCTATGTGGTTAGCCATATACCCCGTATCCCATCCAGATTTTGTGAAATCAAATGAAAGGTGTGTAAAAGATATCAAAATTCCAAAACTACGACACTTCCTGATGGATTCCATCGAATATTTCTTTATAAATATTTAACATATTATGGGTTATATGAAGACGAATATCACAATACATAGATTTAGATTAAGAATTAATAAACCAAAAATAAAAGTTATAATCAAATACCTAGAGACAACAAAAACACAAATAATTATAAATTGAACATGTGACCCCGTTGATACTATTTAGAGGTTCCAGGGAACATCAGAAGCTTGTCACATGATTTTCAATAATTTTTTTCACCAGATTATTTGGATTTCTCCTCATAACCATATAGAAATACATTCTTGTAATCCATAAAGACATGAATTCATATGTAATTTATAATTAATTTAGATAGATCAATAATTACATCATCTTATAATTATTTCTTCATTATCAAATGTGTTTTACCCTTCCTGTCTAAACATAATTTTCAGGGAGGAATCAAGGTTATATTCCCTATATCACTAATCCACAAATTCATCAAGAAACTATGAATGTTACATTAGGGTTATTTAGATTCTAGGGAATATGTCCCTATACCTTGGGTTGTTCTTTGTTGATCACAACTTTATAATCCCAACAAGGATTGTTGGATTCTCTCAGTTATCTCACAATAGTAGAGAGTGGAGGAGGACAGAAAATACTCACGGGACTTGGATAATTCTTGAGAATATCTCTTGGATGAGAAAATTAACTGGAGAGAAAAATTTTGTGCACAAAAAATTGTTATTTATAGAATTCTATAGTAATGTATATATAGAGAAAGAGTTAAAAAATTATCACACAAAGGAACTTTAATATTATCTTAATCTCTAGCACACCCATTTTCAAAATCATAATAATAAAAATAATATTTACTTGTCATGAGCATAACATACAAACCAATTAATTATTATTTACCTTGAATAATTAAATTAATATTTATTCCAATAATATTTACATTCTCACTGAATTATTACTTGGTTTTCTCAACCTTCACTATAATGACTAGAACAAGTTTAATAACTATTTATTTAAATAAATAAATATCAATATGTTATACACAAATAAATAAATACTTACGATCAACCAATAAACTCGATTAAATATTATTCCACATATCTAAGAATAATATTCTAATAAACTTTTTAAACTCAATTATAATTTAAACTAGGTTCTTGGATACAATTAGTGTGATACCCTCTAGGATCCTTTATTAGTGGCATTAGGCTAAACCACCTGAAGTCCAAGGTTAGATTCTAGCAACACGCCAAGGCACCCATAGAGAAAAGTGTTAATGTCACATTGAAATTCAAACTCCTACAAATTATTTCCATTTCATACAATCCATTTATATCAATACCTTTCTTTAAACATGTTTTATATCTTATTTCATATACCTATATAATCAACTCTATTTATTTAAATTTTTAAAATTGAACATACCGATAAACCACTATGGCTAGGTTCTTAAATCCAATTTTTCAATTACATAAAAGGTCCTTAGATATTCAATTCAAATGAATGAAAAAAAAAGCTCTCTCATATTATTCATTAATGAAATGATACTAGTGACATATCTAAGGTATGCACCCTTTTCAAGATTGATAATCATGAAAATTTTCAAAACACATCTAATCACAATTCATGACCCACATTAATAATAATCTTAGAGTCAAAGGATCATTACACATGTATGCATATGTTAATATCTAATTACACATGAAAAATGTGTAACTCCTATTGGAAGGTTTGTTCTCATAACATATCTCATTGGTGATTAATAAATGAGAACACCTTGATAAAGTGTCTCAATGTCTTCTAAGCCACCTAACCCTAATATAATCTATCATCCGTATCCTATAAGAAAATATATTTCATCGATATAACCTAGGTTTAAGGAATACTATCATAACATATAAATTATCTCATCATAACGTGGAGCTGCTATGTAATTTCAATGTGGTATGAATCCTTCGTACATTATCATATAAAACATCACTTATAAGAACAATTAGGATGTGATATGAAAATATATTATATTATATTAAAATATCATGAATATATAATGTAATCAAAATTACAAGGGAATCTAGTTTTAAGGCACCACTAAATAAAACAATGATATGTTAAGATTAATTTTAATAGATTCTTATACTCATTATAAAGGTTTGTATACAAGATATGAAGAATAAATTAATGTGGTAATAAGTAAAGACTTTTTACTTGGACTGATTCGGTAAATTATATTTCATGGAATGTAATATAGTCATAGATATACTGTGGGGTGTATTATTATTATCAATCCTTTTTTACATAAGGTTTTTTAGATACCTAGAATGATAAGTTTCATAATTGGAAATACAACTAACACAATTCAAAATCTGAACTTAGATAATCCAAGGTTGTTTGGGTATGTTAATGATCATGTCATCAGTTGGAGTGCAACTAAGATGGGATTTTCCCACTAATATGATAAGTAAATACATCTATCCCTTGATTGAATATGAATGAGGAAATACATGGAAACACTTATTTGAGTCACATATGATGTGTTCAACTACTTTTAAGGGGGTCATGTGACGTACTCGTCTATTAAATTAATGACATGAGATGTATTCATTGACTTGGCAGTATTTTTCTTGGATAATAAAGAACAGATAAGATGACTATAATAAAATAACATGTTCCTTGTCCAGTGGTCACCCAATTTCATGGATGAAAGGATTATATAGGCATAAATGAAATTTATATGATACATCTAGTGGTGGAAATGTTCATATAGATATATGAGTATGTTTGAAGAATATCACACTAGACCCATTAGTATCTTGAGTAGAACTGATTATTTTCAAGAGGACTCTTTTCACTTACATCTATGAAATATGAATTTTTATTTGTTTTTAGTCCTACTAAGGCCTGCGGGGTCACACAATTAAAAATATAGCTAAGGATTAAGTTTTAGAATAAGTATTTGTTCCAAAATTAAGAGTTCATGATGAGACTAGATCTATGTTTTTGTATATACTCACTAAGAGTTGTGAAGTTTTGTGCAGAGTCCTTATAGATTTTAGTATAAGTGGAATATTTTTGAATATGTACTAAATTATTTAATGGAATATTGAATTTAGGTGAATTCATCATCCACATAGTTTCATTGAAAATAATTTGTTATAAATGGATTAAATGGATTGTATATTCATTAAATGTGTTCAATGAATAGATGAAAATAGGATTCAATAAATATTAATATATTTAATATGTTAAAAACATTTCATTTAATGAAATTCTTCAAGGCTGGCTATAAAAAGTGATGAGATCCCTTCTGCTATGATAATCCAATTATCTATATGAATATCTAAACTCTCTTCCATCTTGTATCTTTTTCAACACCTTTGGTGAAGAATATTTCACCTCTTTAAGTGTATGAGAGTCCTTTGATTGAGATCATGATCCATAGGTTGATGCACAAACTTCAAAGGTTGGAGGATTTTTTTTTCTAATCCTATATTTCTTATCAAGAATACTCCATTGATGTTCTGAAGATGGATATTACTATAATATGGGAACACATTTTATGTTATTAATTTACATTGCACATTGATTTTATTAAGGATTGATCATATATATTTTCGTTTTTTCCACTGCAATGTTCATATGATGGAAAACAAAAACCCAATAATATAATGTTCCATGAAATGAAACCTGTCATAAAATCAGTGTTACAATTTTTGGGAGCCAAATGGTATTTTGACATAAAGATTCATTTAATTTTACAAAGAATGTGTTTGTTACATAATCTATAGACCATGAAGATATAATGATTTACTAGAACCAAGGAAGCCAAAGGCCCTGTGCAACAACCCAAAGGGTTATAGTGCAATTGTTGTCACATATATATATGAAATTATTGGGATCCACTTTCATATTTATATATATCATTCCAAAAAACAAACTACCACACCACAATTCATGAAGACTCTATAAATAGATGTATTTTCACTTGAACAAAATCGTCAGTGACTGTGATGATATAAGAGAGAATTTTTTAAAAGATTTTGGGTGTAGTAGAAGAACATATTAGTTATAGAAAACTCTCCTTTTTGGTTTATTTCATGAAAAATAAAATATATACATGATGAAGTACATCATGAACAATGGAATTAAATAAAAAGTTAATTGAATTATTAATTACATAACCAAGAAGGGAAGATTATAACATATAATTTATAATTAATTTATAGATAGATTTATAATTACATTTTCTTGTAATTATTTCTTCATTGATGATGTTGTTGACTACAATAATCTTAACACTATTTTTTCTTAGAATCTATGTGTTAAATCCCTCTAGAGGTGATCCAAAAATGCTCTAAAATCTCAGAATGTCACCATAGAATCATGAAGTGCTAGCATGGCCGATCTAGTGAAATTATGCCATCTTTCATTGATCTTTAGAAGAATATCTTCATGGATGAAATATTATTTAGGTTCTTTTAAAGGTTTGAGAGCGTGGAGGAGTATTTATGCTCCATTTATTGAGCACATTCATGAGAGGTTTATCTCTTAGTGAATGAGAGAATCCTCTCTAGGTTTGTTGTGCACCAAAAGCAACTAACTTTGGAAAGTCATAAAACTAGGTATTTAAAGAGTTAGGGGGATTGCAATTTTACATAGGCCCTTAGATAATTCCTTATTCCTTAGTGAAAGCCATGTATAATAATATAAATAATAATAATATTTTTTATATATGTATGTTGACGCTCCTTTCGTCACAGAATCTAAAAATCGAAAAAGGGGAATATCTGAGCTCAAAGTGATTCAACCTTTGAAGAAAATATCAAAAATCGACAAAGGCATGAAAAAAGGATCAAAAGCAACTTCACCGCGCAAGTTATATCACTGTCGCGCAAGTCCACTTGCGCGACGCCCTTGGTCGCGCAAGTGACTTGTGCGGCCTAGGTGATAACCGCCCGGTAACCGCCCAGAGTCTTCTCCTGCCTATAAATAGACCCTGTGGGCCCCCCATTCGGGAGGATCTTTTTCCAGAAACTCGGATTGAAGCTCCCAACGCCCAAGTCTCTTCTCAAAGCTTCCGGAACACTGCTAAGGTAATTTCTTACCTAGAACGGAAGATCCAAAGAGAGGGAGGAAGGCCTAAGTGTTGAAACTCATCAACACTTGCGCGCCTGTGTGGTCAGCCCTTAAGGGAAATGGTCACACTTGCGCGCCGCCTTACTCCTTTGATAGAACTTGCGCGTCCCTTTCCTGGAAGAACCTCAAGAGGATTCTAAAGGCTTTAATAAAGAGTCACTCAAGTATTTCAATGCTGGTTAACCATCGCGCAAGTGCAACATATGTCGCGCAGGTATACCTGCGCGACCAATACTTGCGCACCCCCGCAATACTTGCGTGCCTTCCAAGACTTGCGCGCCCCTTCCTTTTTGGGTGCTTTTCTTTTCCATTTCACCCCTCTTAAGTCATTACACCTTTCCTTTTCAAGATTCAGTCTTCAAGACACTCTTCAAATCCATTTATGGCATGATTTCTTGATTTGACTTCCTTATCTGAAAGGAATTCAGTGAAATATCTCTCAAAACCTAGTGATTTAAATATCTTTTTGTCACTAAATATGGAGAGTTCATTCATTCAACCTCATCATTTAAGATGAGAGAAATCCTTAACCTGGGTCTCCTTTTCAGGAATAAGTCCCAGTCATAAATTTTGGGCATCCTTCTTAGGAGTAAGCCCCAAGTCCTCTAATTTTGGGCATCCTTCTTAGGAGTAAGCCCCAAGTACCTTAATTTGGGCATCCTTCTTAGGAGTAATCCCCAAGTCCCTTAATTTTGGGCATCCTTCTTAG
This sequence comes from Viscum album, assembly GCA_963277665.1. Taxonomy (NCBI): domain Eukaryota; kingdom Viridiplantae; phylum Streptophyta; class Magnoliopsida; order Santalales; family Viscaceae; genus Viscum; species Viscum album. The sequence continues at coordinate 102,871,948 of OY728147.1, read as the reverse complement.
GAGTAAGCCCCAAGTCCCTTAATTTGGGCATCCTTCTTAGGAGTAAGCCCCAATCTCAAATATGGGCATCCTCCTCAGGAGTAAGCCCCAATCTCAAATATGGGAATCCTCCTTAGGAGTAAGACCCAATCTCAAATATGGGCATCCTCCTCAGGAGTAAGCCCTAAACCTTAATCCTTAACCTGGGCTTCCTTTTCAGGAATAAGTCCCAGTCATAAATCTTAGGCTTCCTTTTCAGGAGTAAGACCCAAGTCCCTTAAATTCCCCTTAACCAGTCCTAATGTACATTTAATCTGGGATTCCTTCTCAGGAGTAAAACCCAATTATCAATCCTTTCCTAATTTGGGTTTCCTTTTCAGGAATAAAGTCCCAAGTTAGAGTGTTCAAATCTCCATAAAGCACATATACCTTTATGGACCCTGTTTCTGGATTTTCTCCCTAAAGTAAATCCTCTGGGCAGTCATACATACATAAGCCCCAAACCATTTCTTATGATTGCATCTTTCATGGCACAATTGTCTAATTTTTACCAATACCTCTTGTTTCTCACACCGATCATGACTCACGTGAGCTTAGAGTGTAAAAGTAATTGTGACATCCTTCTTTGATCCATCAATCATAAACATCATACTCCCTTACTCGAACTACGTGGGTTATGATTCCTTTTCCAAAACAAAGGATACGTAGGTAGCCCATCTATGGGTTCGATCCCAACTCTGAAATAATTAATGTCCTTCTGAATGACAATAAACTTCAAGTGCCCCACTGAGTAGCTTTAAAACCAGCCTGGTCATCATAATGACCAAGAGACTTTTTTATATAAATGTTTTGAAGGATACCATTGACCAAGAATCTCTAAATAGATATAGATGATTCTCTATTGATGAAGAACCTCAAATACATATAAAAGATTCTCTAAATTTCTTACATATGTAATCATTGATTGTCAAAACTAAAGGAAAAGCTCATTTTATACTTGGTAATGTAATAAGGATTCACGAACATAACTTAAATCTATAAAGAGAGTCCCGGAATAGACAATAATTCCCCTCAAAAAGGTGTGATGAGTTCGACCTCCCATCCTCTCGACCAATGCAAATTCCTAAGCCTCATCAGTCCACAAGCTAATGAGCGCCTACCTTTGGAAAATAGGTCCAAATGGATGTGGAATCATTGGATGTTTCCGGTTCTACGAATGAACCCGCTAGAAACCGATCAGAACATTTGAATCTCCCATCCAGGAGGTCATCCCCGAATTCCGAGGGAAACAATGTAATTATTGTATATATATAAAAATAATTTTTTAAATAAATAAATATTTATTTATTTAAATGATATTTAATATATCATTTCCAATCGGATCATTAAATTCAGTTCTTTTATCCTCCACAATATCTACTAAACCTTGAATAATGACTATTTATTTAAAAAATAAATATGACGATATTATATGATGAGAAATATAATAAATATTATATTCAATTAATATTTAAAATAAATATTAATTATTATTTTAATCACATATTTATTCTTCTAAATAACTCATGATTAAATCTTGGCGATAAAACAATGACAAATAATTATAAAACCACAAATATGGAATTATATTTATTCTAAACTATTAAATTTTAAATTGAATTTAACTGAGATTTTAGATACACTTAGTGTGCGACCCTATATACTTATTTCTTATTAGCATTATGAAGAATCACCTAAAGTCCAAGTTTAGAATCTTGCAACATGCTAAGGAATCCATAGAGAAAGAAGTTATTTTTTTAGTGATATAAACCTCATACAAATTCTTAGTGTATAATATAGTCTCTTTATCATGATATCTTAAATCAAGCAAGTTTCATGCTGGTGTCATTAACTTATGTGCTTGATGTTTCTTTCTTTAACTTTTTAGAAATGAACTCCCCCAAATAACACCATGGATATTGGAAATTAATAGGTCATTTCATTTCAATAAAAGGGACTATGATATCAACTTCCGTTAAATAATAGATGGGGGAAATCCTTTCTCACATTTTTTGTTATTGTAATACCACTCGTGAAGCACCCAACATATCCTACTTCACCAAAAACTTATGTCATCAAGGTTTTTAAAAATACATCAAAGTACCTGAATTTTGATATGAATTAATAATAAAATTAATGTTTAAGGACCCACATAGATATCACCAAATAGGAACATCCAATGACACATATAAACCTGGATTTTCTATTTGTGGGTCCTATTATCATAATCTCCTGCTGTGAAAATTACCAAGTACGTACAACATGGGATGGTGTCTGAAAGTCCTATAAGTATACACATATGATTTTATATATAATTTCATTATATCAAAGGATATCATCCGATTATAGAACTTATATTCAATAATATAGTCATGGAACTCCTAGGTTCTCATTATAACGAGAAACTTTCATGACGTTTTAGTTATAAAAAAAAACTATTAGGAAATTATCACGCACTATGTAACAAAGAAGAAAAATCATGGTGTGATAATAAGTTTATTAGTATTAAAAATAATGAATTTAGGTAATCATAAAGTACATAAAATTTGGTTCTAGGGAACTAACTTCAATAAAATCCCACTTTCACTAGAGTTAATTTCTAAAAACCTTAACTCTACTAACTCTCAAATGAAATTAATTCTTATGATACGATAATTATTTATTCAATATGTCTACCACATTATTTTTAGTGGAAAATCTACTCACTATAACTTCACCCATCTGAGAAAAATCCCTTATGAAGTGATACTTCTGATGTACGCGCTTTGTCTATTTGTGTGACCTTAGCTCATTTAAGAGAGCCACTGCTACTGTATTATAACAATATAATGTGATATAGTCTTTATTTCTAGGAAAGAAATCAAATTTTTAGACTAATTTACATATCCAAACAACTTATTTGGATAAATTGGAAGCTTCTATATACTCAGACTCCATTTTAGAATCGATGAAAACTGGCTGATTTGAGCTCTTCCAGCTCACAAATCCTCTATTGATACTGAAGAAATATCTTGAATATAACTTGAGATCATTCCAATCTATATAAGAAAAGAATTAGTGAATAACACAATGACTATATCCTCACCTCCTACATATTCCATGAACATATCCTTAATACATGTTAGATACATATGGATATCCTTAACAACAGACGAATGGTGTTCACATGGATCAAATTGATATCTACATACCATAATCAAATCATAGAAAAAATATAGTATAGTACATAACATGATATAAATGATTAATAATATCTAAAAAGTGTATGTAATCTTACTTATTATCTATCTCTCTATCTCTCTATCTCTCTCTCTATCTTGTTGTGTATGAGGCCACAATTTATTGGAGAGATTTTATAACAAATGGGCCTCACAAGGACCCTAGTTTCCCTGTAGACAAGTTTTGTTCCCTCTCTGGGGCCCACCCACACCCCCAAATGGATCATCAAATTGTTGGATATCCTTATAGCCAACACATGATCTTTACAGTGTGTTTTCTTATCACTCGTACACACCTAGGAAAACTTCATAGTAGGTCAACCATCTTGATCACTACTCCTGGAGAACCTCTTTAATTGTGGAGTTCTAATCAAGAAATATCCTGAAAATAAAGGTACAACTTGTTGACATGGGTGGTAATGTTTATCGCTTTTAAAAATTTAACATTATTTGGTGTTACATTCACCCCTATAGAGCACAACATCATCATTTTAGACCCTAAATCTCAACCGAGGTAGTGCGTCCACACTTCTGATTAGGTTCCTCCTTTGATACCAATGTAAAAACTGGGCCCTAAAGGCACCCCATTTGCTTTAAATTCATGTGTTTTATTCTCCCTAAGGACCAAACATGTGCCTGAATTGATCATCAAACTAATGGATGTCCCCATAGAACAACACATGTTCTTTCTAGTGGTATTTGTCCTCACTCACACACAGCCAGAGTAACTTCCCTAGAGGTCACCCATCTTATTCACTAATCTAAGAAAAACCTATTTAACCATGTAGTTCTAATTAGGTAGGATCTAGAAAATAAAGGTGTACCTTGTTGACTTGGGTAGTAACATTTATCCTTTTAACCCTTTAACATTTTAGGGTGTCACAGATATATTCCATGTGACAATAAAATCAATCCCCTCTAAAATTCATCTATACTAAATCAATTTAGTATCTGGTAAATTTATTTACCTTGAATTAGCCTAAAAATACTTTTGGATATATCAATAATTATCTTGATACCAATGATATAGGCTACTTCACCTAATCCCTTCATTGAGAATCACTTGCTCAAAAGGTCCTTAACTGACTGTAGGACATATATATTGTTTTTAATAATTAATTTTTTATTGAAATATTCTACTAGGATATCGACCGTACTCCCACTTAACAAGTAAAAACGCGTCTCACATTTATTCTTAATGAAACAAAATTGTTTTATAGCTTTACCAAACTGAATGTTCCATAACTTGGATGTTTGTTTCAATCCATAAATTGATATATATACATATATATATGTCTTTAATCTCTTTTTTTATCACATGGATTCATAAAACCTTTTGGTAGTGTCATATAATCATGTTCCTAAATTTTCCCATTAAGGAAAGGTGTTTTACCATCCATCTTCCAAATCTCATAATCATGGAAACTTGAATTATCAAGTATAATTATGATGGATTTAAACATGTATATTAAAGAAAGGGTTTCATCATAGTCAATTAATCAACACTGTTTAAACCCTTTATCAACTAACCATTATTGATAGGTATTTTATTTACCTTCCACTACTAGTTTTCTCTTGAATACCATTTGCATGCAATGGGATTTATATCAACTGGAGGATTTACTAGAACCCAAATTTGGTCTTGATATATAGAACGCATCTTATAATTCATGTAATATTATTATCTTATAGATTATAATCTATACATTTTCTTATTGTAATAAATAAAATCATTATTTTTCCGTAATAACGAGTCACTATTATTAGTGACTAGAAAACCATATCTTTTTTTCCTCTAATATCCCCAGGTCTCCCATACATTAATTGTGATTTAGAAACAAAATATTTCACAATGACCATTGGAATCCATTTATTTACTAATTCTTATTTATGTTGAGCATCAAATTAATTTAAGTAAATCTTTCTCCCACTATCCTTCTTAAGGATGTCCGCCCTCTCAATAAATATGGCCAGTCTTATGATGAATACCTTCTTGTATGAGGGGTTGTATAGATAATATGTCATTGTTTTCATATGATTACCTATAAAGATACACCTTGTTTCCTTGGGTGATAGTTTTCCCCTAATTTACCCTCAATAATTTCCTCTCAACCCCATGTAAGTGTATGTGACAAAATGGGTTTATTTCCACTCCATAACTCGAAGGGAATACCAATTTACAATTCAAATGTTTAGAGTTTAGTGTGTATGCTACATTGTGTAATGCATACCCTCAAAATGATAATGGAAGATATGAATGACTCATCATTTAACTTAACATTTCGATTAAGGTATGGTTACTCCTTTAACTAACACCATTCCATTGTGGTGTATAAGGTGGATTGAGTTAAGATAAAATACAATATTCCCATAGAAAGTCAACAAAATATCAGTTTGTATATTAACCACCTAGATTAGATCGAATATTCTTTATCTGCTTACAAATTAGATTGACCATTTCATCCTTATTATCATCAAATGTCTATAATTACTCAAACTTATACCTCATCAAATAAATATAACCACATCTACTCAAGTCACTAATAAAATTTATGATGTAAGAATACCGACCTCTAGCTTATACTAGAAAAGGTACCCACACAACCATGTATATAAATTATATAATATCTATGGACCTTTAACTATATCCACCAAAAGGTTCTTTGGTCATACTTGTGAATAATCAGGATATATTTCATGTTTTTTTAGCTCAAAAGAGTTTAAATAACCATCTTGATAGAACTTTTTCAAAAACTTATTGTTTATGTGATCAAGATAATGTTGCCAAAACCGGGTGTTAAATGGGTCATATGAACTTGATTATTATCAATTACCTATAATTGGTTTTTAAAATTTAATCCATAAATACCATTATATAAATGAACTTTAACATAACATATAGAGTCTTTGTAAAAGAAACAATTTTTATTACAAACATGAAAATAAAACCATCTATATCTAAAAAATATACAAAAATTATGTTCTTGGTAATGATTTATACATAATAAAAATCTTTTTGAAACATAATCATACATATTAGAAATCAAAAGGTTGTATTATTATATATAAAAATTAGAAATTAATGATCTATTAGATACTCAAAGATCCACCTCTCTGGAAATATTCAAAAATATACCAGGTTCCCATATTTTGGAGAGCGCACTTTGTGCGTGTTGTATTTTTTTTCCATGGGTGTAAATAAATTAAAATTATTTCATTGATGTCAATATGTTTAATAGGTTTTAAGGTAGAATTTTCTTAGAAGTTTAGTTTATGTATCCAAGCTAGTTAATGATGTAGATGTAGCTTGAATGTTGAGTGTAGGAGATGATGATGAAGTACTAATTTTAAATGATAAGGAATAAAATTTCACTGAAGAGGAGAAGAAGTTATCAAGTATTGATATCTTGGAAGAAGATAAATGGTGTTCTTAACCTTGGAATCTTTGGAATATATTTTTTACTTTAAGGAGAAATTTTATTCAAATACTTTTAGTTACTTATAATGATTAGTGGTTGGTGTTAATGTCTTAACCATTTTACTTGATATGAAAATAAGAAAATTGGTTTTTAATATAATGAAGTTGAATCCACCATATAAATTTTCAAGATGGATAGTTATATAAAGAGAATTATGGGCCGAATGAATGGATATAATGGAATGGATAAATCTGAGACTAATGGATGGAGATGAGTTGACAAAGGGTGGAATCAATTGTTTTCCAATTGTATTCATAGTTACATATGACTGAAATTATTGGACAAATTATATCAGTCGATTCTTGGGGATGTGTTCCTCATTGATTAAACATCAAAATTCCTTTTGGATATTATTCAAATTTAATATTGGAAGAATAAAAAAATCTTTGAAATGGGGGAAAATTAGGTGATGCTTTTTTAATCTCCAAAGTAACAAACACCATGACTACTATAAGGAATTTGTGATTCTAGATAATGTTGGTAAATCAAAGATGATGGTTGAACTTGGTGTAACTATGGTTTCCAAAAAATGTCTCAGGAAAAAGGTTTATGGATTAAGTTTTCCTAACCATGATTACCATATAGATAGATTTTTAGAAATTCCACATGAAATAAATCTTGAAGAAATACTAGTCATAGAAACATAAATATTTTGTGAAAAGTTATATCTAATGGAAAGAAGCAGAAGGTTACCGAAAAAAATTAGAGAGTTCATTAGATATAGGATTACGAGTGAGTTCCCCAAATAGATAAAAGGTTTCATGTACACATGAATAATTTTTTTAAGATAATTAGGAATGGGTTTCAGAGTACAATAATTAGACATTTGTGATCGATCATTGCCATTGAAAAAAGATTTTTTAGGATTTAGTTTCCAAAAAAGCCATCAGACAAATTTTTTTGATTGAAGTAATAGGATACATGATCCCATAAATATCCATTAGATAGATTATTCTATATGAACATTTTTGAGTTCATTGAAATGATAGGTTTACTTTGAATAAGTACTTAACATAGGGTTTAGGATCTTTACATTGCCTGGAGTATTACTAGACTGAGTAGTTTCTATGAATATGTAATGGACTAAGTCTCGAGGATTTTTATAAACTTTTATAAAGTCATACATTGTGATGATGATAAATTAGATGATCAATGAATCAATAATCATGGAGGAAATATCATGATTTTAGATAGTATTTTAGGAAATTTGAATAGGTATTTAATACCGAGTTTTAAGGAATGATCCTATGAATATTGTTGAATCCAATCAATTTAGATCTTTGATGGTAGTCAAGTGAAGAATGTTTCTAGTGGGAAGTTAAATTTGGAACTTCATGATTCTCCCTTAGTTTTTGGAGAAACTAAACCTATATAAAGGTGAGTAAGTGTAATGTGAAGAGGTTGATCTAATTATTGAATAAGTAAAGTGATGCAGTGAGGTGTTGACGAGGAAAATTTAGAGATCTTTTTATTAGTTGAATAAGAGAGGATGTAATGGAGGATATTGAGAGACATTTTGTCAAATAATTGTACATAGAGGTACTAAAATAATATACTAGAAATATAGGTACTAGATAGTGTTGAAGGATCAAAATGAAGTAGTAAGGCACCAGATTGAGCAGAAAGGTACCAGACAAAGAAGATAACAGATAAAGAAGTGAAGGTATAGAGAGAAGAAGAAGGGATCAAAAGAACCGATATATGATGAACTAGTATCAAATGGATAATATCATAAATAAATTATCAAATAGATAATATTAAAATTAATAGGTACTAGAAAAATAAGTGAAGAATCAAATAGACAATATTAGGCAAACATTATGAAACAAATATTATTTAGATGAATATGTACTAGATAGAGAAGTGAAGAATGATATGGAAAAGTCATGGATAGCGGGAGAAAATAATTTATTGTTTTTCATATCTTTTTCAAAAGAAGAATAGAAGTAAAAAGAATAATTTATATTTTCTACTATGAATAATAAGAATGGGTGAAGAATATGCCATTCAATCAGTGTAAGAAAAAAACATTCTAGTTTATTATTATGAACATGAAGGAGTTTGTGTGCATTACTTTTCATAAAAGAGTAGTAGAATAAGAATTTATTGCACATTTCTATACATGTAAGAGATATTAAGAACAAAAAAGAACCATTTTAACATTAAATAGAAGTCTCAACTAGCAGAGTACATTATAGGTGTTAAAAATAACTTGAAGAATTTAAATATATTCTACAATGGTAGTATAAAAATCCAGTATGGTGTTACAGTTGGACCAATCATTAACCATTCCATAGAATTAGAATTATTTTCTATACCCCCTCATAAATTCCGGATAACCACACTTGGGTTCAGGATTATTTTTGATCCAAACCACCACAACTGATATCTCATTATAATGGTGAATCTATGTGCTAGTCACCACTATATAGAGTGCAACAACCCAGGTTACTAGTAATTAATTTTACCTAATTAAGTACCTTGTGAGTAGCTTGTCTGAAATACAAAATTTAACTAAAAAAATAATAACCACATTAACTTAATTAGTAATAATGTTATATCCATTAAATTTTTGGGTATCACCAAAAGTAACTACTTTATAAAAACTATATAAAATGGTATAATAAAACAAAGATCAATTTGTGCTCATGAATATATGGTTCTTAAAATTATTTTATGTATGATAATATTTAAATAAATTTTACCACTTTTAGAAAATTAATTTATCTAAATGAACTTATTTTTTTGATTAATCATAATAATATAATTATAAGATGATTTTATATATTTTTGTTAAATAATTTATTTTTCGGAAAATAGTGCACAATACTGTTTTTGAAAATGCCATGGATTTTATAACATCACATGGATATAATAATAACCTAAATATAATTTCTTAACCAAATATATATTTTTAACTGAAATTATATATATTAAAATATTTTGTATGAGTTATAAACCTATATTTTATATTTTGTAACATATATAATATTTTCTCAAAAAATATTTTTAATACATTATACATTAGTATTTCAAAATTATTTTTATCGATTTTATAAGTTGAATAAAATTAAATGGATTAAAAATTTATATCAAGTGGTTCCAAATTATCAAATAAGGTCCACATTATATTTATGCATAAATATTAAATGACCTTGGGTAAATATTAGTTACCCTGATAAACCAATTATTTTTCAAAGAATAATAATTTTCTAAATTTTTTTAAAAATAAAATGAATCTTATTTAAATTGATATTCTAATATTATGTTTAAACATATATAAGAAATAAATTAACACTCACTTAATTGGTAAAAAGTTTTAAATAAGATTAAGAACACTTAATTATTAAAATAAATTTTTATACAAAAATAGTTTTTCAACACATTATTTATTTTGATTTAAAAGTTAATTTTATTTGATTTAGAAGTTAAACTAGAATAAATGGATTCTAAATTAAGATTCATAATATCAGAAGTTTATAATAAAGTTTATATTATTTTTTATAATAAAATAATTCCCATAGTTAATTTTTAATCAATATTAATAAGGGTAAAAATGGGTAAATAAATTATCTTGAATTTTTAATAATTAAGTGTCACTTACACCTTCTAGAAATATTTTTTATGTATTAAAGTCATACCAACATTATTTAACCACCATTTATTCACCCAACTCACCCAACCCACCTAACACCCCAAGTGATTCCATTTTTACCCATTACTTAACTATAGTTTTCCATGAAAAATACCCTCTTTCTCATCTATAAAAGGATCTCACTCGCACCCATTCTATCCTTCTTATCCATACCAAAGGCCTTGGTCATCAATTTTAATTTCCTATACCTCTAAATATCCATTCCATGGATTTACTAAGATTCCACGATGTCCTCCCAATATTTAAGAATCTACTTTACAAAGTAGGGGTTATCCTACTCTTTTTGATTCAAGTATTTCTTTTGTTATAATACCTTTGATATTCAATTAATTTTGATTTTATATATTCACAACCAACCCTTTAAAATACAAATGATTCCACATTGATGAGATACTACCCTCCTATCTCATTAAACACATTTTATAATTTTTTTATAGACATTATACTGTTGAAATCACTCCTTGATTCTCTCCCTCTTCTTTTCAATTATAGGACATTATTTTTTATAATCATTTTTATTTCCAAGTGACTATAATTCCACATGTTCATAATATATCCTTTAATATCCTAATTATTCCCTATTTTTTATATACTATCTTTCATGACTCCATTTCATAATACCTTTTCTATAGTATTTATACTTCCAAAATCATCCCTTGATTTTTCTTCTTCATGTTGTGAATACGCAACACTATTATCATTAAGTTTTTTCCATGTAAATGAATTTTTAAAAAGGTTATAAATATTAAAAAGAGTTATAATATAGGTGACTAAGATATAAATTCATTTTATACAAGAGGTTAGGGTGTGGAAAACTAACAAATAATTCAAGGTAAGGAATTTCATAACTTAATTACATTTTATTGAGTCATGCTCCTCTTTATCAAATTTTATAATTAAAATTTGGTTATAATAATCCCTATGATGATATTATATTACAAAAACTGCTTATTTTCTAGGGAATTATATATTATATAAATTTATTCTTTCTTGATTATTTCATTTATAAAATGTTAGATTTTCAGAGAATAATTCATATAATTTACAATGAAAATTTATTTTCCATGTCTATATTTTCCACTTACACAAACTTTTTCCTTATGATTTGGAAATATGTTATGTTTTATACATTTTTAACCTAATATTTCTCATTAAATTTTTTTAAAAGGAATTTTTATCAGATCTTTAAATGTTGTGGGTTTCAACTAGATCATAATTTGTTTGATATGAAAGGATTTTAATTTCAAGATCTTATATTCTATCATTTAACCCACATTTTATTATAAAATAAAATAAATATTTCAATATTATTTATTTCCAAAAATAAAATAAATATTTCAATATTATTTATTTCCAAAAATAAAATTCAAATATTAATTTTGAAATATGTTGGAAATGATTTTAAATTCTATTTTATATATTATTTTCAAGGGATTTAAAGAAATACCTTTTTAAAAGTTTTTATTCCAATTTATTCTCAGTATCAAAAAGTTATACCTTCAATATAGTCATGTTTCATGATTAAAATTATATGTTATGTTATAATATATTTCATTTTTTGAAAAATTTTGGTACCATTTGGTTTTATTTTTGAATCTCTTTTATGAGATACCATTTCATAATGTCATTAAACCCATATTTCTTTCTATGGGTTATTTTATGATATAATGGTTGTTTTTTTCAAGTGGAACACAAATGTATAGATTATGAGACATATGAGACCTATATATCCCTATAATTCATTGATTAAGGGATTATATATCATGAGATAAAATTTTTATGTGAAAATGTTAGGGAGTATTTAGGTTCACATAGGGTGAGTGAGATGACGTTTAACTTTACTCACAATTTTACGTGTGAAAATGTTAGAGAGTGGATATGTTTTAATAGGTTGAGTGTGATGTTGTATAGTTACACTCATAGTTTTATGTTGGAATAGGTTAAATATTATCTAGGTTCACAATGATAAGAAATCATATATTTTTGATTGTGTCACATTTTTTCTATATTTTATGGATCATGCTATATGATTCATGTTTTATTTTTTCATTCCATGGTAAAAGCGTTACCATTTGTGATGTTATTTACATATTTCCTGATTATGGTTATCACTTATTTATTTATGTTCTTTTAGATTATATATTTTCCTTATTAATTCTTTTTAATATTTTTATGATCTAACCATTATGGACTTTATTATGTTATCCCTTATTAAGCATTTGATATCATCCCTTATTATATTTTCTCTTCACTAGGATTTTAAGATGATTATGAACCATGGAATGTATAATAGTGGATTTTATTTATGGATATATGTTTACAAATTTTAAAATAACGGTTTTATATTTATATTATTCAAGACACTAAGAATTTAGTTCCTTGAGCTGTGTGACTATTTGTGAGATGTAATAATTAAACTATGGTACTATTGTATTACTTATGTATGATTAAATTGGGTAACTTAAATTGGTATCTGAGTAGGTTTTATTTATTTTAGAGACTAATATGAGAAAAATTATCAAAAACCCTAAGGATAAGTTTAAGATAACATCATAGTTGTACCTAGGGTTAATATCCCTAAAGAGTACATGTTCGGTATTAACTAAATCATGATCTGGTTCATGAAAAAGAGGCATAAATATACTCCTATCTAGACACTCCCTTTATATAATCTTTAGTTGTTTTATATACTCTTTAATAAACCATTATGAAGTATTTCACTATTATGTTAACTATCATGGTTAAGAAAAACCTAGTTGGGGAATAACCTTGGATAACCTAGATTAAAACCTAGAGATTCATAAGTTAATGCATACAAGTAGTTTATGAAATAACTTTGAAATAAAATTATATAATATTGGTTATGATACCAAACCGCAATGTATTTTTGACTCAAATGATTAGGGAGGAATTCAATATTGAGAACATGCCTATTGTGTAGGAATATAATGATGAATTTCTAGACGAATTTCATAGTTTTCTCCTAGAATGTGAGGATGAATTCTCAATCAAACTCATAGATAGATATTTTCATATCTTAAAGACTCCCTATAAAATAGAATCCATTGAATTAGAGGAATTCAAAAATAAATTACAAGAGAATATTGAAAAGGTTTTCATACACCCTATTGCTTCCCCATGGGGTGCGTCAGTCCTCTTTGTAAAAAAGAAGGATGGATAAATGAGTATTTGTATCAATTATCACAAGTTCAAAAAAGTAAAGATAAAAATAAAGTATCCTCTACCCTGTATTTATGATATATTCAGTCAACTCTAAGTATATTAATGATTCTAAAAAATTGATCTCTGATCTAGATATCATCAACTAAGGTTAAAAGGGTTTGATATTTAAAATACAACATTCCAGAAAAGGTATGAACATTATGAGTTTATGGTGATGCTGTTTGGACTTACCAATTCCCATGATATCATAATGATCTTATAAATAAATTCTATAGAGATTACCTAGATTAATTTTTGGTAGTATATATAGAATATATACTTATATATTCCAGAAGAAATTAAGAGAATTAAGATCACTTTCAGAGTATTTTGAAGACCCTAATAAAGGATAAATTCTATTCCAAATTTAGAAAATGTGAATTTTTGAAATAAAAATTATCATTCTTGGGTCATGTCATCATAAGTGAGGTAATATAAGTAGATATATCAAATATAATAGTTATTGAGAAATGTACCAGGCTAACCACTATGAGTGAAATATATATTTTTCTTGGGTTAGTTGGCTATTATCGATGTTTTGTGATAAATTTATCATATGTTTCAAACCCATTAACCAAGTTAACATAGAAATCAGTCAAGTTACTCCAGAAATAATAAATTGAGAAAATATTTAATGATTTTAAGGAAAATATGGTCATTTCACCTGTACTTACATTACCTTGTAGTGGTTAAGGGTTTCTAATTTATAGTGATGCATCAATAGAATTATTGGGATGAATTATATTGAAAAATGATTTTTTTTTTCTTTTACCTCACTCAAATTAATGATTCCTATGAAAAATTACCCAAATAATGATTCAAAAATAGCGACAATGATATTTTCATTGAAAATTTTGGGGCATTACCTTTATGGTGAGAATTATGATATATAAATTGATCACAAGTTCTTGAAATATATCTACACATAGAAGTAGTTAAACAAGAATCAAAGGATATGGTTATATATAATAAATGATTATAAGTTCTTGATACATTACTACCTTGGAATAGAAAACAAGGTGGCTGATGCTCTTAGTTGAAAATATCATACCATATCATCCATGATGTAGACTATAAAAGACCCAGTAATCATGAATATATAAAGAATAAATCTTTAATTCTTAAGATTATTTGAGGAATATTACATTTTCCATGTTTCTTATCAACTATCTATTTATGTAAGGATCGAAGAAAACTATAATAATGGTGTGGAGATACAAATTAAGGTAGAGAATATTCTAGATTTCAATATTGATAAAGAAGGTGTCAAATGGTTTGGAAATCAGATATGTGTCCAATATTTTCTTAAACTGAAGAATGCGATTTTTGATGATGCATATAGATCATCCCTTTTTATCTATATAGGATCCAAAATATGTATAGATATTTGAAGCAAACCTTTTGGTGGGATAACAAGAAGAGGGAAATTATGGAGTATATAGGATCCAAGACTTGCGCGCCCCTTCCTTTTTGGGTGCTTTTCTTTTCCATTTCACCCCTCTTAAGTCATTACACCTTTCCTTTTCAAGATTCAGTCTTCAAGACACTCTTCAAAGCCATTTATGGCATGATTTCTTGATTTGACTTCCTTATGTGAAAGGAATTCAGTGAAATATCTCTCAAAACCTAGTGATTTAAATATCTCTTTGTCACTAAATATGGAGAGTTCATTCATTCAACCTCATCCTTTAAGATGAGATAAATCCTTAACCTGGGTCTCCTTTTCAGGAATAAGTCCCAGTCATAAATTTTGGGAATCCTTCTTAGGATTAAGCCCCAAGTCCTCTAATTTTGGGAATCCTTCTTAGGAGTAAGCCCCAAGTCCCTTAATTTGGGCATCCTTCTTAGGAGTAAGCCCCAATCTCAAATATGGGAATCCTCCTCAGGAGTAAGCCCCAATCTCAAATATGGGCATCCTCCTCAGGAGTAAGCCCCAATCTCAAATATGGGCATCCTCCTCAGGAGTAATCCCCAAACCTTAATCCTTAACCTGGGCTTCCTTTTCAGGAATAAGTCCCAGTCATAAATCTTAGGCTTCCTTTTCAGGAGTAAGACCCAAGTCCCTTAAATTCCCCTTAACCAGTCCTAATGTACATTTAATCTGGGATTCCTTCTCAGGAGTAAAACCAAATTATCAATCCTCTCCTAATTTGGGTTTCCTTTTCAGGAATAAAGTCCCAAGTTAGAGTGTTCAAATCTCCATAAAGCACATATACCTTTATGGACCCTGTTCCTGGATTTTCTCCCTAAAGTAAATCCTCTGGGCAGTCATACATACATAAGCCCCAAACCATTTCTTATGATTGCATCTTTCATGGAACAATTGTCTAATTTTTACCAATACCTCTTTTTTCTCACACAGAGCATGACTCACGTGAGCTTAGAGTGTAAAAGTAATTGGGACATCCTTCTTTGAGCCATCAATCATAAACATCATACTCCCTTACTCGAACTACGTGGGTTCTGATTCCTTTTCCAAAACAAAGGATATGTAGGTAGCCCATCTATGGGTTCGATCCCAACTCTGAAATAATTCATGTCCTTATGAATGAAAATAAACTTCAGGTGCCCCACTGAGTGGCTTTAAAACCAGCCTGGTCATCATAATGACCAAGAGACTTTTTTATATAAATGTTTTGAAGGATACCATTGACGAAGAATCTCTAAATAGATATAGATGATTCTCTATTGATTAAGAACCTCGAATACATATAAAATATTCTCTAAATTTCTTAGATATGTAATCATTGATTGTCAAAACTAAAGGAAAAGCTCATTTTATACTTGGTAATGTAATAAGGATTCACGAACATAACTTAAATCTATAAAGAGAGTCCCGGAATAGACAATAATTCCCCTCAAAAATGTGTGATGAGTCCGACCGCCCATCCTCTCGACCAATGCAAATTCCTAAGCCTCATCAGTCCATAAGCTAATGAGCGCCTACCTTTGGAAAGTAGGTCCAAATGGATGTGGAATCATTGGATGTTTTCGGTTCTACGAACGAACCCACTAGAAACCGATCGGAACGTTTGAATCTCACATCCAGGAGGTCATCCCCGAATTCTGAGGGAAACAAAAAATGGTGAACCCGACGTGAATCCTTAACCAAGTTAAAATGATGTTTTACCTATTTGTTAAGCCCCTATTTAAAACTCAATAGGAGGGATAACAAAAAACAATCATTGACATATGTGCTCATCCAAAGGATGAAGTGGCTGAATTTTATCTTGATTACGTCTGTTATATCAAATAGGCACTCTTTTCCAAGATCTTCTGTATTTCCATAATGGCTGCTCTCAAATTCACATCTGTGAATACTGCTGCTGCAAATACCACTGCTGCTATTCCTACTGGATCGTCATCCTCTCTGAGGATGACATCACCTACTCAGCGTCTTCAACGCTGGGTATCAAATGCACTGGTTAAGGAGTACCGTCAACACGGTACCATCCCAACTCTGGAGGCTGCCCGACAGGCCCTCCAAGTGAACAACTCACACAGGTCGTCCGGACAACAACGACCAGTGATCAAGAGGCAGGCGGTGCTGACTACCGTCTCCAACCGTTTCGGGTCGTTATCCCCGGAATGCAATTTCCATTCACTCCCTTACTTTGAGGAAGTGAATGAGCAGGTCCCTCAGGGCCTTAATTCAAAAATACAGGAGTCCTTCCCGAGGGATCCCATTAACAATCGCCGCCAGACTCGTGCGGCAGTGCGCCCTCAACATGATGAGGGTACCGACTCCAGGCATTCAGCTCAGGTTCCTCGAACCCGAGCAGGCAAGACGAACCGCCAGAGACGGAATCCGGTTAACAATGGGCAGGTTTTCATCCCTTCCATCTCCGGAGAAGTCCACCAACATAACTTGGTGGCAAACAACGAGCAGGCACACACACCTGTCCGTTTTAATTCCGTTGTCCAGCAGACTCGTCTGGTAGCATCACGCCAATCCCGTCAGGCAATTCCGGCGGAGTACTATAGGCAGGAACATACAACTGCTTATACATCACCAGTTAGTCAGCAGGCTCGTCTGACTACATATGATGGATCTCGTCAACCACCTTTGGCGAAGTGTAATCAGCAGGCACATACACCTGCTAGTACTAATCAAGCCTACCAACAGTCTTTCTTGGTAGCGCACAGAGAAGTCAGTCAGAAAGCTCCAACGACAAACAGGAGGCAGACTCAACTCTCTGCCTCCACACTTGAGTACTGTCAGGATTCACTGACAAGAAAAGGAGGACAGGAGCAGGCACATACACGTACTCCAAACCCGGAATGGACGTATATTCATGTTCCGGAGGCTGAAGTCACCAAGCATATTTTGTCAATGGTGAAAGAGCAGAAGAAAATTCCTGCTCATATTCTGGATGCTTGCCAGGATATCATAACAGCTTCAGTATCATCTCAGGGAAAGACACATAAATCTATCCCTAGCAGTGGAGTGACACATCAACGATTCACTCTGGAACAGACACACACATCTGTTCCAGTCCAAGAGGGTTATGGGGCATACTCCCCCATATCATACGAACAACAAAGTCAGGCACATACACCTGATTTGA
The DNA here is from genome assembly GCA_963277665.1 of Viscum album. Classification (NCBI taxonomy): domain Eukaryota; kingdom Viridiplantae; phylum Streptophyta; class Magnoliopsida; order Santalales; family Viscaceae; genus Viscum; species Viscum album. The sequence continues at coordinate 102,853,788 of OY728147.1, read as the reverse complement.
GTGGAGATCGTCAGCCTAACCTAACCATCTTTCCTGACCAGGCACATACACCTGCTCAGAGCAATCAATTTCGTCATCAAGTGGTTTCTAAAGCGAGTAAGAAGGCATCTAAGAAAAAGATCCGCCCAGCACAGTCAGGAGATCAAAGGCCAATCTGTAACCAAGCCTTGCTCGATGCTGGAGTTCTTGAAGCCCTCAGACATTTATCTGTCGGAATTCGAGATTCTACTCCCTCAGTTCCCAATAACGGGAACATTAATTCTGAAAGTCTTCAATAGACACATCCTCATGAAGGCTTGCTTCATGAAAATTCGGTCAATCTTGAAGTTTCTTCTTCAGATGAGAGCCACAGGAACCCTCTATGTGGTCATAAGACCAAGTAGCAAGAGATCTCATCTTTTGTTGTAACCCATTATGGTGGTCCTCCCCATGATGATGAATTTCGCTACGAAAGTCCTCTCTGCAGTAGTGATTCACATTGCCTGGATAATACTCCAGTGGATAATGTAGTGCCGAGAAAGCCCTCTTATCTTGAGGCACTTTCAAATGCGAAACCAGTCATGTCTGATGCTTTATCGCTAGCAAGTGAAATACTTTCTCAATCAGAAGATAGCCCAGAGTGTAGGTCATTCTCCGAACCACCCCTAATTCATGCATCTTCTAGTTTGATCAATTATCTCTCTACCAATCTTGTTGAATCCGATGAAGCAACAAGGAAACACCAACTCTGGTCAAAACAGGTAGAAGAATCTTCATTTAATGATAAAGAGGAAATGCTGAACATGAGGAAAAAACTAGCAAAAAGTGAAGTACCAGTCATGTTTTGGCCTTTGGCTGACTCCCAGTATGACATTCCAAAGATGTTGACGGAAGATGGAGTCCATGATATTCGTCTCAACATATAGAAAACTCTTTGTCAATTGAAGAAGAAGGCATTATCTTATGATGAATATGAAAATCATCTTAAGATAATAGAAGGGCTACAACGTCAGATTGATTTGGCATCTCTATCAGTCTCTCGGTATCCGAAGGCTGAAAAGCAACAGAGAACCCTTCAACGTTCATGCCTTGGCGCACTAGGAAAATTGCGTCAATTAATTGCCAATGCTCCATCTGGTGTTCATATCAGAGGATGGGGTGTTCACGGAGCACTACATTTCACAGTGCTTTCCAGTCAGCAAAGCCCGCCGAAAATGGTCTCATGCAATGTTATTGCCCATGGCCGGCCACAGTCAATGGGCTTTGTTCATAATCAAAAGCTTGCTCAAGAACAGGATTCAACTAGTTCCTCTCAAAATCAAGCATATAGAGAACAAGTTGTTGAATTAATCCTACATCAAGCAGGAGAGAATATTGCACAAGCCTCTCGTCTAGAGAAAACAAATCATCAAATGACAGAAGTCTCGAAAATCATCCAACAGTCTGTTAAACCAGGTGATAAAAGTGGATACAGGTTAATGCATCCAGCTAATTTCTGAACTAAGATTCGCAAGATCAATAGATCTTTTAAGAAAGTCTCAGACATAGCATGTCAAGAGCCACCCCAGCTTGTCAGACTGGGGACTCCTTTAACCCAACCCTCAGAGTCAACAAATGTGATTCGAGGAGTTGAGCGGAATCAGCAGGAACATCCCCAGTTCACGAGACTGGGGACTCTTTCAAATCATCAATCCCCTTATCAGAGAATATCGGTCTTTTCTCAATTGGGGAAGAATCCCCAAGAGGAACGAAGAGCCAAATTATCAGGAGATTCCCTCCAAGTTATAGCTCGTCAAGAAGTTCCTAAAGGATTGAATTAACAAAAGGCAATGTCTCATCAAAGATATGAAAGAAGACAATATCACAGAAATGTTGATAGAAGGGATGCGATGCATTATGCATCAATCAATGTCATCAATGACGTTGTTGCTAATCCACCAGAGGAGACTCACTCAGGGGACTCAGATGAAGAGCGTCCTGCTCAAGAAAATGTACACGCCGATACAAATGAAGAAGGTGTGCGTACACGAAGTCAAAGGATTACTCAGAACCTAGGTAATCCACTTCCTTCTCTCCAAAATGTATCCAACAAAGGGAGGGGAAAGAATCAGGTTACATATCCTTCCTCTGGAGAAGGTCAATCACTCTCGTTAGAGCAAAGGTTTGCACAACAAGAGAAAGAAATGAAAGAATTAAGAAGGTTGAATGCAGAACTACTTCAGAGTAGTCTTCTTCTTAAGAATGCTGAAGTCCAACAGCCGAAGGAATTTTTTGTAGTTACTAAGATGGATCAAGAATATCCTCCTTTATCAGTACACCCTCAGAGGTCTAATCTCATGGGTCAAGAGCAACAACGGTTGGCAGTGCTACCATCAGTTGTAGCACCAACCAACACATCTGTCCAAGCTCCATTCATTGCACCTACTCAAGACCAGATTCAACCGGATGTTTCTCAAAAGTTAATAACTACTATTGAGTCATTAACAGCTCGGTTAGAAACTATGGAAGGGAAACGAGCGCAAGTTCAACCAGAAAATAAAGTTTACCCTAAATGGGTAGATTCAATTTCTCCTTCATCTAGTTTTGGAAACCCTGTTTTCCCTACTTTCAATGGATCAGGTGACCCTGAACAACATTTGACGCATTACATGTCTTGTTGTGATCCTATGATGGGAACTCCAGAGCAGCAAGAAGCAGTGAAACTAAGATGCTTCGTGCGAACCTTGAAAGGACCAGCTTTTGTCTGGTATACAATCTTGCAATCCCGGTCAATCATCGGATGGGAGGATCTTCGCCAAAAATTCATTCTTCAGTTCAGCTCAACTTTGCCAAAAATGACAGTTTTTGATCTTACAAACTGCAAGCAAAGGGAGAAAGAAAGAGTCTCTGATTTCATTACTTGCTGGAAGGGATTAACGTATTCCCTGAGTTTAGCACTCCCTCAGGAAGAGCTGTTGCCAATCTGTGTGGCAAATTTGCATGAAGAATTACGCACGCCATTGATCCCTGTGAAATACACAGGAGGGTTTCGAGACCTTACTTCAATCGCTCAGCAGATTGAAGATTCCCTTATACAGGCTTAGGTTAAATCTCGTGTAATTCCATCAGCTTCAGGATGGAGAATGGGTAAAGCAGAAACTGCTACAGTTATTCTTAAACAATCACCTGTACCTATTTCTACTTCAAAACATTCATATTATCGAAGGGCTCCACCTCCTGAATGCCAAAAACAAAGGCCGTTTCGTCCAAATGATCAAAGAGATCAACGACGAAAACAATTTGAGGATATGAAGAGTAAAACATACTCCTTCCGAAATGAGCAAGTTCTTGGTTACTTAATTTCAGCTCTGAAAAATAATTTGGTTCAATTACCTGTGCCCAAGAGGCCAAATAAGGAAGGAGATGAAGACCATCCCAATTATTGTCCCTTTCATCAAATGTTAGGGCATCCCATCCAGGAGTGTTTTGTCTTCAAAGACCTCCTGCAAAAGATGGTCGACTTGGGACAAGTCAAGTTGAAAGGTTCTTCAACTCAGGTATCTTGTGTTACTGCTACAGTTCCAGAAGAGGAAGGTGAATGGAAAGAAGTCAAAAGCAGAAATGCACAGAAATATGATGATTGGATGGTCAGAAAGACAATCAATCAGACTCATGCCATTTTACGAACACAATTAAAGAAACCAATTGTGTCTTCTGCCATGAATATTGCGGTAAAACCCTCTTCGTCAGAGGGAAAATCCTCAAAGAAACGGTTTGATTCAAAGAAGGAAAAAGAATCAGAAGAAGATGAGTATGTGTCAAAGCCTAAATTTTCTTTGACTCTGGCAGACTTTATGCCATCTACTTCAAAACAACGGGCACCGCCCCATCAAATGGCACAACCTAAACAGGCTAGTCAGGCAGAGTCTTTATTAGATGAAGAGTTAATCTTCGGTTCTGTTAATATGATTCAATTAACAGATCCGTATTCCAGTCGTAATTTCAATTTTGATGAGCCTGAATTCCCTGTATCAAATAAGGGAATCCGAGGAAGTTATAGAGGTTCAGGATACAGGGGAAGACGTGGATCTTTCCGAAGCCACTACTCCAGTTCTACCCCTGCTAGCACTGTGTATGCAGCAGAAACTCGTGGTAGAGCCCTTCAGCGAGATCAAAAAGAACAAGGAAGTTCTTCTTCCAATAGTCAACTCAGTCTTGGCACAATTATTTTGGAAGACCGATTGAAAATTCCATCTTCTTTATCTCAGCAAGTAAATGGATCTAATCGGTCTAATCTTCCAAAACCAAGGATGTTGCCAACTTCTATCCCAATACAAGATGCATCAGCTTCCAAAGCATCTGCTTCCAAGGAGTTTGAATCTGAAATTGCTGCAGCTGAAGTCTATCACATAGAGAATAATCCTGCAGAATGCCATGCAGTGATATCTTTTACTGATAAAGATGAAGATGATGTTGTGTATGGGCATATAAAACCTTTTTACTTATCTGGAAAAGTCAATGGTGTGGATATCCGAAGAGCTTTCATTGAAAATGGTTCAGGAGTCAACCTCATGCCCATCCGTACACTTCGTCGACTGGGCCTCACGGAATCTGATTTATCTCCTTCTACCATGATGTTACAAGGATATGATAAAAATGAACAAGAACCACTGGGAGAAGTTACACTCAGAACTCAGTTTGGAGATCTTGTATCCAATTCGGATTTCATGATTGTTGATCAAGACTCAGCTTTCAACATCTTGCTTGGAAGACCCTGGCTACATCAGCATGCAGCTATTCCTTCATCATACCATCAATGTCTCAAATACTGTTTCAATGGTCAAGTTGGAACATTGTATGGTGATAAGACCCCGTTGAAGACATGTGAGTCTCAATACATTGAGGCAGAATTTTATCACATGAAGGGAAGAGAAAAATCTACAATGAAGGAAATTACCAAAGTTAATGCTCCATATGGTTTGGAGAAAATTTAAATAAATCCATTTACACATGTGAGTACAGATTATGTGTTACCTATCAGTCAAATTGACAAAATAGGCCCAAATCAAAATACTCTTATGGAAAGATCCATAATGTCAATTACGGCAATTGAGCCAGACAACATGGGAGAAATTGGTAACCTACCAAATAGCGATGAAAGCACAAGTGGTGACGTCTTCATTTCATCTACTGAAATCCAACAGGTCTATACTTCACCAATCAGTCCAGAAGAAGTTATAGCAACATCGGAGTTGAATAATGATGTCAATTCTCAATCCATCATCTCCTCTTTATTTCCCAAATAAGGTCCTTTATCATCAATAGGGTCGGAAATGGAAGATTCTTCTTCAAAATGTGCAAATTTTGACATCTCTTCTGATCATGAAAATTTCGTTTTGTCATCTACTATGCAAGTATAAATGGAAGAAATAACACATGATGAAGAGAAAGAGGAAGATCTTAGAGATGCTCCTCCAGCATTTGAAGAAGGTATCTCTACCACTGTGGATGAACTCAGAGAAATAAATCTGGGTACAGAGAAAGATCCACGCCCCACTTTAATTAGTGCGGCCATGACCCTTGAAGAGCAAGAGATGCATATTTCTTTTCTAAAGAAAAATAAAGATATTTTCGCTTGGAACTATACAGAAATGCCTGGGCTTGATCCTGATATTGCTACTCATCATTTGGGTTTACCAAAAGAACATCGAGGATTTAAGCAAGCTGCGAGAATAAAACACCCAACTTATGCTTCCCAAATTAAAGCTTAAGTGGATAAGCTGATCAAAGCTAACTTCGTCAGAGAAGTTCAATATCCCAAGTGGTTGGCTAATATTGTCCCTGTAAAGAAGAAGAACGGACAAATTAGGGTTTCCATCGATTTCAGAGATCTTAATCGGTATTGTCCTAAAGATGATTTCCCAGTTCCGATTACAGAACTTTTAATTGATGCAACGGCTGGTTATGAAGTACTTTCCTTCATGGATGGATATTCTGGATATAATCAGATCCGAATGGCCCCAGAAGATGAGGAATCTACAGCCTTCAGAGCCCCTCAAGGTGTGTTTTGTTACCGGGTGATGCCCTTTGGTTTAAAGAATGCAGGTGCAACATATCAATGCGCCATGCATCATATCTTCAAACCTTTCTTAGGGAAGTTTGTTGAATGCTATGTAGACGATTTGGTGGTTAAATCCAAACAATTTTCTAATCACTTGGCTGATTTGGAAGTCATATTCCACAAGCTTCGACAACATAATTTGAAGATGAACCCCTTAAAATGTGCTTTTGGGGTAACCTCAGGAAAATTCCTCGTCTTTGTTGTACGCCATCGTGGTATTGAAGTCGATCCTGAGAAGACCAAGTCAATCCTTAGTATGTCACCTCCTCAGAATTTGAAAGAATTAAGAGGACTTCAAGGACACTTAGCCTATATTTGGCGTTTCATCGCCAATTTGGCAGGCAAAAGTTTACCCTTTACCAAATTATTGAAAAAAGGAGTCACTTACCAGTGGACTGAAGAATGTCAAGAAGCGTTTGATGTTCTCAAGAAATACCTCTTGAGTCCACCAGTACTCATGCCACCTGTTGAAGTAAGACCACTTATCCTCTATGTGACAGCTCTAGAGCGATCATTGGGTGCCTTTCTCGCTCAAAAGAATGATGCTGGGAATGAAAATAGCCTCTACTATCTCATTAGAACTATGCTTGAAGCAGAAACCTGGTATTCAAGTATTGAGAAGTGCTGCCTAGCATTAATCTTCGCAGTTCAGAAACTGAGACACTACCTGCAACATCACGAGGTCCAATTGGTATCTCACAATAATCCGCTCAAATTCATCCTTAGTCATCCAATGCTTACAGGATGTCTAGCAAGGTGGGCAGTTATTTTGCAGCAGTTCGACATTCAGTATGTATCTCAAAAGGCAATAAAGGGCCAAGCTCTGGCTGATTTCCTGGCTGAACATCCTTCAGTGGAAGACACGTCTTCAGATATTGAACTCCCTGATGAGGAAGTTTTCTCTATTCAAGAGAGTCCTCAAACATGGGAAATGTATTTTGATGGTGCTTCCATAAGTCCAACAGGAAAGAAAATGGAAAATCCTAAATTCAACAAAGTTGGTTTAGGAATTGTACTAATTTCTCCAGATAAGGCATTGTTACCTTATTTCTTTTTATTATGGGAAGGTGGTACCAATAATGAAGCCGAATACCAAGCTCTTATCACAGGCTTGGAGTTAGCGCTTCAAGCACAAGTGAATCACTTAAAGGTGAAAGGTGATTCAGACTTGGTAATTAAACAAGTCAATGGGGATTATGCCATCAGAAAAGAAGAGTTAATCCCTTTGTATGATTACATCAGAAAGTTAATGGCGGAATTCCCTTCAGAAAAGGCATTTTCTTATGTCCCAAGATTACAAAATGCTCAAGCTGATGCACTGGCTAATATAGCCACAGCTCTAGAAGATCCAAATCGGGACGAGACAGCCATCAGTATTGCCTACCTTCGTGCAATTTCACCTTATGTTCAAACCAGAACAGAGGAAATTAATGAAATTAGTCCCATTCCTGAACCGTATGGTCATACTACAGGATGGATGTCACCTATCAGGGAATACCTTCAAAATGGAACACTTCAACCTGATAGAGCCGAGAAAGAACAAATCCAGCGACATGTGGTCAATTTTACTCTTTATGATAGCCCAAACCACCTAGAGAAAATTCTCTACAAACGTGGTTTTGATGGAGTTATCTTCAGATGTATTGATGGTGAAGAGACAATGACTATCATGAAAGAAGTGCATGCAGGAGTCTGTGGTGCCCACCAGTCTAGACATAGATTGTCTGATCAAATTCTAAGGCTTGGATACTTTTGGCCTTCAATGATACAAGATTGTGTTGATTTCACAAAGAAGTGTCATTCATGTCAAGTACATGCCAACTTCATTCATCAACCTCCAGAGTTGCTTCATACAGCTAAATACTCAAGGCCATTTGCCACATGGGGAATGGATGTGGTGGGACCTTACCCTTCAGCTACGGCCAAGCAGTTTAAGTACATTCTTACTGCTACTGATTTCTCTTCCAAATGGGCAGAGGTAGTACCTCTCAAAGAAGTCAGTTCTAAATGCATTGTTAGCTTCATCAAGTCTAACATCATTACTAGATTTGGTGTCCCTCATACCATATTGACGGACAACAACACCAACTTCTGTTCTTCTGAGGTGAAGAAATTGTATCAAGAATACGACATTAAATCCAACCATTCATCTCGGTATCATGCGGCAGCCAATGGCCAAATAGAAGCCTTTAACAAGACTCTTTCAAATATACTACAAAATATGGTGGATAAAGATAAGAGGTCATGGCCTGATAAACTCTTTCATGCTTTATGGTCTTATCGGACTACCACCCGCAATGCAACGCGGTCAACTCCATATTCGTTGGTATATGGAACAGAAGCAGTCTTTCCAATTGAAGTTCAATTGACCTCACTTAGAGTATCCATTTGTGATCAGTTATCTACAGATGAGCAATCCCAAAAGCGATTGAATGAATTGGAACGGTTAGATGAAAAAAGATTGTGCACTTTGCACCACTTGGAAATCTATCAGAATCGAATAGCACGAGCTTTTAACAAAAAAGTTCGTCTTCGTTCATTCATTCAGGGAGAATTGGTATTAGTTCTCAGAACTCCAATGATACTAGGAAAGAAACCTCCCAAGCTTGAGCCAAAATGGGAAGGAACTTATTCAATACATAGGGTCTACTCCAATGGAGCTTATTCATTAATCTCGATGGATGGAGAACTCATTACTACTCCAACTAATGCCATATTTTTGAAGAAATATTTTGTATAAAATACAAAGTATTCATATTTTGTCCCCGAAACATGACACTAAACTGTGCAGCACCAGTTCTTCCTTGCTATATGACGTTAAACTATACAGAAATGGTCCAGTATGACCTTAAACTCCCCCTTTCGTCCAACATGACGTTAAACTGTATTGTCCTCGCAACATGACACTAAACTGTACAACACCAGAATGTCCCGGCAACATGACACTAAACTGTGCGGCACCAGTTCGTCCTTGCTATATGACGTTAAACTATACAGCAACGGTCTAAGCATATGACCCTAAACTATTTGCACATACGTCCAACATGACGTTAAACTGTGTCACCTTATGTCCCCGCAACATGACACTAAACTGTGCGGCACCAGTTCGTCCTTGCTATATGACGTTAAACTATACAGCAATGGTCCAGTATGACCTTAAACTCCCCCTTTCGTCCAACATGACGTTAAACTGTATTGTCCTCGCAACATGACACTAAACTGTACAGCACCAGATTGTCCCCGCAACATGACACTAAACTGTGTGGCACCAGTTCGTCCTTGCTATATGAAGTTAAACTATATAGCAATGGTCTAGTGTGACCTTAAACTCCCCCTTTCGTCCAACATGACGTTAAACTGTATTGTCCCCACAACATGACACTAAACTGTGCGGCACCAGCTCTTCCTTGCTATATGACGTTAAACTATACATCAATGGTCCAGTATGACCTTAAACTCCCCCTTTTGTACAACACGAAGTTAAACTGTATTGTCCTCACAACATGACACTAAACTGTACAACACCAGTTCGTTTTTGCTATATGACGTTAAACTATACAACAATGGTCTAAGCATATGACCCTAAACTATTTGCACATACGTCCAACATGACGTTAAACTGTGTCACCTTCAATGTCCCCGCAACATGACACTAAACTGTGCAGCACCATTTCGTCCTTGCTATATGATGTTAAACTATACAGCAATGGTCCTGTATGACCTTAAACTGCAACTTCGTCCCACATGACGTTAAACTGTGAAAAAGTTCCCTAAATGGTCCAGTATGACCTTAGACTGCAACTAGGTCTAGTATGACCTTAAACTGCATCATCAACGGTCCATGCATATGACCCTAAACTATTTGCAAGTCCCTTATGTCCAGCAAGACGTTAAACTGTGACGTCCTAACTACATGACGCTAAACTATATAAAAGTCCCTTACGTCCGGAAAGACGTTAAACTATATAATCATCAAAGGTCCTGTATGACCTTAAACTACACCACCGTCCAGCATGACATTAAACTACACCATCCACGGTCCATGTATATGACCTTAAACTATTCTCACTTTCATGCAACATGACGTTAACTATGGAAAAAATCCCCAATGCATCCAACATAACGTAAATGGTGTGTTATTTTGTCCTTACTGCATGACATTAAACTGCGCAGTCCCCCTTTCGTCCAACATGACGTTAAACTCTATTGTCCTCATCGTCCTAACTACATGACGCTAAACTGTACAGAAAGTTCATAATACGTCCTACATGACATTAAACTGTATTTTGTCCCTGCTATATGACACTAAACTGTGCAGCACCAATAGTCCTAACTGCAAGACTTTAAACTGCATAGTCCCTTTATATGTCCTACATGACATTAAACTATGCATCGTTAAGGTTGTTGTTACCTCTTGTTTCTCTCACCGAGTATGACTCACGTGATCTTAGAGAAAACCTCAACTGTAACACTCTCTTTGGGCCGCTAACCATGTATAAGTCCCAACAACATTTTTTTATTATTAGATCGTTGTCCCCAAGAACAACTTGATCATTAATTCATTCATTAATTGAACTACAAGGACTTTGATCCTTTCCTTTCAGGCTGGGTACATAGGCAACCTCCCAAGGTTCAATCCCAAAAAGAATCTCTTCACATCGGTTCACCACCATCTCATATGATGTTGATTCGTGAAATCGCCCCTAGAATCAATATCTTTACATTGATTCACTTTCGTCCTTGTTATATGACGTTAAACTATGCAACACTTTTGTCCGGTACGACAATAAACTACAATACTCTTTGATTTCCTCATTTGAGAGAGAACTATTATTGACATTGATTTTTTATTCATGTTTCATTTCAAAAGACTACGTGCATACATGGTAATACCTAAACTTTTTGTCTCAGGTTAAACCATCATTGCACTAAAGTCCCCTTTCACCCGTACGAACCAAATTTGTACAAAGGGTAGTTCTAGAACTACGTGGACTTGATTCCCATCCTTATGGGATACGTAGGAACATTCGAGTGTCCCTCGAATCCAGTCCCAAGTCTTTTGGGCCTAACCCCAAATTTCACTTTCAGTCCCTTGGCTGAAAAGTCCTCATGAAAACACACACTGTGTATTCATTATTATGGTCCGAATTCTATGACCCTAAACTAAGATCTCTCATACTTTCGTCCTGCACGACGTTAAACTGCATTTCAAGAACTACGTATGGATTGATTCTCATTCTTATGAGATACGTAGTGAAGTCCAAAATTTCAATTCAGGACCCAGCCACAACATGATTATGGTTATCATTGACCTATGTATCTCTATATACATTGGAAAATAGCCATCTTTATGTGTTATAATCCTAACCTTAAATATTTTCAGATCTTCATAACCCTTTTTCATGACTTCTAGTCACAAAAATGTCAAACTTCTAAGAATCATTTTTCCTGACTATGCAGCACGTGCCCATAGGTGGCCTTGCATAAACAGTCTACATAACAGACTTTTCAGCCGAAAGTTGCTATTTATTTGACCATGCAGCCAATGCCCTTAGGTGGCCCTGCATAATTCAACCCCCTAACGGGTTTGTTGGATAATAGTAACTTCATTATTGGGAAGAATGCCTGATTTGTCCTTATTTGTCTTAAACGACAGTATGTAGGGATCCGCAAAAAAAATAGCTATCCTTAACATATTTGTCCCATATCCTTTTTCATGATCTGAAAGTATTCAAGTCTATGGTTTATTCTTCTTCCCTACGTTTGGGTGAGACCTTCGTAGGAGTGATATTCATCCAGTTCTTCGATAATCTTGTCTGGAAATATCTTCTCCATATTCAAGTACCTCTTTCCATACAACAAACTCTATACTTTAGAAAATTTGAATCTCTATAAACTTTCACTGGCTTTTAGCACTAGGAAAGTAAATTTCTGAGAGTTCTTTTTGCCTGACTATGCAACACGTGCCCATAGGTGGCCTTGCATAAACAGTCTACATAACAGACTTGTCAGCCAAAAGATGCTATTTATTTGACCATGCAGCCAATGCCCTTAGGTGACCCTGCATATTTCAACCCCCTAATGGGTTTTTGTCAAATAATAGTAACCTTATTCTTGGAAACTACTTCTTCTAATGCCTTTTAGCTCTTTTTCATATCATTCCTCAAATTCAAAAAATTCTTAAGTCATAGCTTACATTTTTTCCCTCATACTTGAGTATGGTAATATGTTTTCAGATAAATTGTCAAGAAATTGAATCAATTTCTAATCCATTTCGATCAAAGCTATTTCGACCTTAAATATTAGCCCCTTTATGTCCAGCATGCATGACTTTAAACAGCCCACAAAAGACAAAGGAACTCTGAATAAAAGTCAAGTTACAGCTCACTAAACATACATTTTGTATGATTTAGGTAATATTGAGCAATTAAAAGGTTCAAAGTTTGTAGGGTTATTTGTTATAATCCTAGTAAAGATCAAACTATGCTTACTAAGCCCATTGGCTTAAGTAAATTTAAAGAAGGTAGTGAGAGAATGAAGGTACAAATAAGTGAAAGTGAAAGTGTTTTTCATTGATGCACAAGAGTTAGAAGGACATCCACAGACTGGAGTCTCTTCTATCTTTTTCAAGAATTACAAGAGGCTTTCAACATAACACTTCATTTGATTTACGGCATCCCGAGATTCATTAGCAAGCACTTGGAATTCATTCATTCAACTGGATACAATAAGAGATGCAGTGATACTGGCTCTTCTTGGAACAATTGTAAAAGGATGTTCTTGAGTGCAGTTTGAGAAAATTTTCTGCTGATCAAACAGTGACTCTGTTTCTGTCCAAGAGGCTTGGAAGATGGATACATGGATTTGAGAATGGAGCATTGGAAGTAAAGAGACATTTGGGGAGAGTACTCTTTTCAGATATTGCTCTAATACCATGTTTGTCTTCTCTCCACCAACCGGTAGTGGAAAACATTTCAGCCCATGGGTTTTCCATTTTCATATCTGCAAGGAAATGACATGGAGGAAGAATTTTAAAGTTCACACCATTGTTGTTGCTCTTAATGCACAGCATAACCGAAATGAAGGAGTAGCAGTGTAGCTGCATTTCAGGTGTATAGTTATTTGCATCTGGAACATTGACTCCTTGCAGGTGACCGTGACCATATAGAGGCAGGTAGATGCTATGTGAAAAATTAAGATGATATTTCTTCAAGTAATTAGCCAAATCTGGGAGAGTGCTATTGCAGATATCATAGTAATCATGGCCAATGATGTCCATAATATCATCTATCTGCTTTCTAGCCAGTTCATCAATTAATCTGGGTCTAAGAGCCATTAATTCTGCACACAGAGTTGAATAAGTTAATTTATAAATGAATTAATTTTTCACAAAATTTGTGAAAGAATTAAAAAAAATGGCTAAGGCATTAAGGCATGCAAGTATAGAGATGTCGCGCAAGTGTTACATGTGCCGCGCAAGTGTCTGTCGCGCATGTATCACCACGCAAGCCCTATTACCTTGAGAGTAGCGTGGTAGCGAGGAAATAGTGGAAAAAGAGACTTGCGCAGTGAGGAAGACTTGCGTGGAGAGAGCTCGAGAAATTTGGGATCGGATGTTATACACGGCCAAAAGCTGTGTATTTATAGGCCAGGAAGCCTACCTGTGCGCCGTACCCCGTGCGCTTAAGGCCTGCGTGGAGAGAACTTGCGCGCCGCCCTCTGTGCCCTGAAGACTTGCGCGCCCCCTTTTCCTTTGGATGGATTCGACTTCCTCAGAGTCAAACCCTCATTTCTCTCCGGATCCAACTCTGAGGGGGGACTTTTGTTGACGCTCCTTTCGTCACAGAATCTAAAAATCGGAAAAGGGGAATATCTGAGCTCAAAGTGATTCAACCTTTGAAGAAAATATCAAAAATCGACAAAGGCATGAACAAAGGATCAAAAGAAACTTCACCGCGCAAGTTATATCACTGTCACGCAAGTCCACTTGTGCGATGCCCTTGGTCACGCAAGTGACTTGCGCGACCTAGGTGATAACCGCCCGGTAACCGCCCAAGGTCTTCTCCTGCCTATAAATAGACCCTGTGGGCCCCCCCATTCAGGAGGATCTTTTTCCAGAAACTCGGATTGAAGCTCCCAACGCCCAAGTCTCTTCTCAAAGCTTCCGGAACACTGCTAAGGTAATTTCTTACCTAGAACGGAAGATCCAAAGAGAGGGAGGAAGGCCTAAGTGTTGAAACTCATCAACACTTGCGCGCCTGTGTGGTCAGCCCTTAAGGGAAATGGTCACACTTGCGCGCCGCCTTACTCCTTTGATAGAACTTGCGCGTCCCTTTCCTGGAAGAACCTCAAGAGGATTCTAAAGGCTTTAATAAAGAGTCACTCAAGTATTTCAATGCTGGTTAACCATCGCGCAAGTGCAACATATGTCGCGCAGGTATACCTGCGCGACCAATACTTGCGCACCCCCGCAATACTTGCGTGCCTTCCAAGACTTGCGCGCCCCTTCCTTTTTGGGTGCTTTTCTTTTCCATTTCACCCCTCTTAAGTCATTACACCTTTCCTTTTCAAGATTCAGTCTTCAAGACACTCTTCAAATCCATTTATGGCATGATTTCTTGATTTGACTTCCTTATCTGAAAGGAATTCAGTGAAATATCTCTCAAAACCTAGTGATTTAAATATCTTTTTGTCACTAAATATGGAGAGTTCATTCATTCAACCTCATCATTTAAGATGAGAGAAATCCTTAACCTGGGTCTCCTTTTCAGGAATAAGTCCCAGTCATAAATTTTGGGCATCCTTCTTAGGAGTAAGCCCCAAGTCCTCTAATTTTGGGCATCCTTCTTAGGAGTAAGCCCCAAGTACCTTAATTTGGGCATCCTTCTTAGGAGTAATCCCCAAGTCCCTTAATTTTGGGCATCCTTCTTAGGAGTAAGCCCCAAGTCCCTTAATTTGGGCATCCTTCTTAGGAGTAAGCCCCAATCTCAAATATGGGCATCCTCCTCAGGAGTAAGCCCCAATCTCAAATATGGGAATCCTCCTTAGGAGTAAGACCCAATCTCAAATATGGGCATCCTCCTCAGGAGTAAGCCCTAAACCTTAATCCTTAACCTGGGCTTCCTTTTCAGGAATAAGTCCCAGTCATAAATCTTAGGCTTCCTTTTCAGGAGTAAGACCCAAGTCCCTTAAATTCCCCTTAACCAGTCCTAATGTACATTTAATCTGGGATTCCTTCTCAGGAGTAAAACCCAATTATCAATCCTTTCCTAATTTGGGTTTCCTTTTCAGGAATAAAGTCCCAAGTTAGAGTGTTCAAATCTCCATAAAGCACATATACCTTTATGGACCCTGTTTCTGGATTTTCTCCCTAAAGTAAATCCTCTGGGCAGTCATACATACATAAGCCCCAAACCATTTCTTATGATTGCATCTTTCATGGCACAATTGTCTAATTTTTACCAATACCTCTTGTTTCTCACACCGATCATGACTCACGTGAGCTTAGAGTGTAAAAGTAATTGTGACATCCTTCTTTGATCCATCAATCATAAACATCATACTCCCTTACTCGAACTACGTGGGTTATGATTCCTTTTCCAAAACAAAGGATACGTAGGTAGCCCATCTATGGGTTCGATCCCAACTCTGAAATAATTAATGTCCTTCTGAATGACAATAAACTTCAAGTGCCCCACTGAGTAGCTTTAAAACCAGCCTGGTCATCATAATGACCAAGAGACTTTTTTATATAAATGTTTTGAAGGATACCATTGACCAAGAATCTCTAAATAGATATAGATGATTCTCTATTGATGAAGAACCTCAAATACATATAAAAGATTCTCTAAATTTCTTACATATGTAATCATTGATTGTCAAAACTAAAGGAAAAGCTCATTTTATACTTGGTAATGTAATAAGGATTCACGAACATAACTTAAATCTATAAAGAGAGTCCCGGAATAGACAATAATTCCCCTCAAAAAGGTGTGATGAGTTCGACCTCCCATCCTCTCGACCAATGCAAATTCCTAAGCCTCATCAGTCCACAAGCTAATGAGCGCCTACCTTTGGAAAATAGGTCCAAATGGATGTGGAATCATTGGATGTTTCCGGTTCTACGAATGAACCCGCTAGAAACCGATCAGAACATTTGAATCTCCCATCCAGGAGGTCATCCCCGAATTCCGAGGGAAACAATGTAATTATTGTATATATATAAAAATAATTTTTTAAATAAATAAATATTTATTTATTTAAATGATATTTAATATATCATTTCCAATCGGATCATTAAATTCAGTTCTTTTATCCTCCACAATATCTACTAAACCTTGAATAATGACTATTTATTTAAAAAATAAATATGACGATATTATATGATGAGAAATATAATAAATATTATATTCAATTAATATTTAAAATAAATATTAATTATTATTTTAATCACATATTTATTCTTCTAAATAACTCATGATTAAATCTTGGCGATAAAACAATGACAAATAATTATAAAACCACAAATATGGAATTATATTTATTCTAAACTATTAAATTTTAAATTGAATTTAACTGAGATTTTAGATACACTTAGTGTGCGACCCTATATACTTATTTCTTATTAGCATTATGAAGAATCACCTAAAGTCCAAGTTTAGAATCTTGCAACATGCTAAGGAATCCATAGAGAAAGAAGTTATTTTTTTAGTGATATAAACCTCATACAAATTCTTAGTGTATAATATAGTCTCTTTATCATGATATCTTAAATCAAGCAAGTTTCATGCTGGTGTCATTAACTTATGTGCTTGATGTTTCTTTCTTTAACTTTTTAGAAATGAACTCCCCCAAATAACACCATGGATATTGGAAATTAATAGGTCATTTCATTTCAATAAAAGGGACTATGATATCAACTTCCGTTAAATAATAGATGGGGGAAATCCTTTCTCACATTTTTTGTTATTGTAATACCACTCGTGAAGCACCCAACATATCCTACTTCACCAAAAACTTATGTCATCAAGGTTTTTAAAAATACATCAAAGTACCTGAATTTTGATATGAATTAATAATAAAATTAATGTTTAAGGACCCACATAGATATCACCAAATAGGAACATCCAATGACACATATAAACCTGGATTTTCTATTTGTGGGTCCTATTATCATAATCTCCTGCTGTGAAAATTACCAAGTACGTACAACATGGGATGGTGTCTGAAAGTCCTATAAGTATACACATATGATTTTATATATAATTTCATTATATCAAAGGATATCATCCAATTATAGAACTTATATTCAATAATATAGTCATGGAACTCCTAGGTTCTCATTATAACGAGAAACTTTCATGACGTTTTAGTTATAAAAAAAAACTATTAGGAAATTATCACGCACTATGTAACAAAGAAGAAAAATCATGGTGTGATAATAAGTTTATTAGTATTAAAAATAATGAATTTAGGTAATCATAAAGTACATAAAATTTGGTTCTAGGGAACTAACTTCAATAAAATCCCACTTTCACTAGAGTTAATTTCTAAAAACCTTAACTCTACTAACTCTCAAATGAAATTAATTCTTATGATACGATAATTATTTATTCAATATGTCTACCACATTATTTTTAGTGGAAAATCTACTCACTATAACTTCACCCATCTGAGAAAAATCCCTTATGAAGTGATACTTCTGATGTACGCGCTTTGTCTATTTGTGTGACCTTAGCTCATTTAAGAGAGCCACTGCTACTGTATTATAACAATATAATGTGATATAGTCTTTATTTCTAGGAAAGAAATCAAATTTTTAGACTAATTTACATATCCAAACAACTTATTTGGATAAATTGGAAGCTTCTATATACTCAGACTCCATTTTAGAATCGATGAAAACTGGCTGATTTGAGCTCTTCCAGCTCACAAATCCTCTATTGATACTGAAGAAATATCTTGAATATAACTTGAGATCATTCCAATCTATATAAGAAAAGAATTAGTGAATAACACAATGACTATATCCTCACCTCCTACATATTCCATGAACATATCCTTAATACATGTTAGATACATATGGATATCCTTAACAACAGACGAATGGTGTTCACATGGATCAAATTGATATCTACATACCATAATCAAATCATAGAAAAAATATAGTATAGTACATAACATGATATAAATGATTAATAATATCTAAAAAGTGTATGTAATCTTACTTATTATCTATCTCTCTATCTCTCTATCTCTCTCTCTATCTTGTTGTGTATGAGGCCACAATTTATTGGAGAGATTTTATAACAAATGGGCCTCACAAGGACCCTAGTTTCCCTGTAGACAAGTTTTGTTCCCTCTCTGGGGCCCACCCACACCCCCAAATGGATCATCAAATTGTTGGATATCCTTATAGCCAACACATGATCTTTACAGTGTGTTTTCTTATCACTCGTACACACCTAGGAAAACTTCATAGTAGGTCAACCATCTTGATCACTACTCCTGGAGAACCTCTTTAATTGTGGAGTTCTAATCAAGAAATATCCTGAAAATAAAGGTACAACTTGTTGACATGGGTGGTAATGTTTATCGCTTTTAAAAATTTAACATTATTTGGTGTTACATTCACCCCTATAGAGCACAACATCATCATTTTAGACCCTAAATCTCAACCGAGGTAGTGCGTCCACACTTCTGATTAGGTTCCTCCTTTGATACCAATGTAAAAACTGGGCCCTAAAGGCACCCCATTTGCTTTAAATTCATGTGTTTTATTCTCCCTAAGGACCAAACATGTGCCTGAATTGATCATCAAACTAATGGATGTCCCCATAGAACAACACATGTTCTTTCTAGTGGTATTTGTCCTCACTCACACACAGCCAGAGTAACTTCCCTAGAGGTCACCCATCTTATTCACTAATCTAAGAAAAACCTATTTAACCATGTAGTTCTAATTAGGTAGGATCTAGAAAATAAAGGTGTACCTTGTTGACTTGGGTAGTAACATTTATCCTTTTAACCCTTTAACATTTTAGGGTGTCACAGATATATTCCATGTGACAATAAAATCAATCCCCTCTAAAATTCATCTATACTAAATCAATTTAGTATCTGGTAAATTTATTTACCTTGAATTAGCCTAAAAATACTTTTGGATATATCAATAATTATCTTGATACCAATGATATAGGCTACTTCACCTAATCCCTTCATTGAGAATCACTTGCTCAAAAGGTCCTTAACTGACTGTAGGACATATATATTGTTTTTAATAATTAATTTTTTATTGAAATATTCTACTAGGATATCGACCGTACTCCCACTTAACAAGTAAAAACGCGTCTCACATTTATTCTTAATGAAACAAAATTGTTTTATAGCTTTACCAAACTGAATGTTCCATAACTTGGATGTTTGTTTCAATCCATAAATTGATATATATACATATATATATGTCTTTAATCTCTTTTTTTATCACATGGATTCATAAAACCTTTTGGTAGTGTCATATAATCATGTTCCTAAATTTTCCCATTAAGGAAAGGTGTTTTACCATCCATCTTCCAAATCTCATAATCATGGAAACTTGAATTATCAAGTATAATTATGATGGATTTAAACATGTATATTAAAGAAAGGGTTTCATCATAGTCAATTAATCAACACTGTTTAAACCCTTTATCAACTAACCATTATTGATAGGTATTTTATTTACCTTCCACTACTAGTTTTCTCTTGAATACCATTTGCATGCAATGGGATTTATATCAACTGGAGGATTTACTAGAACCCAAATTTGGTCTTGATATATAGAACGCATCTTATAATTCATGTAATATTATTATCTTATAGATTATAATCTATACATTTTCTTATTGTAATAAATAAAATCATTATTTTTCCGTAATAACGAGTCACTATTATTAGTGACTAGAAAACCATATCTTTTTTTCCTCTAATATCCCCAGGTCTCCCATACATTAATTGTGATTTAGAAACAAAATATTTCACAATGACCATTGGAATCCATTTATTTACTAATTCTTATTTATGTTGAGCATCAAATTAATTTAAGTAAATCTTTCTCCCACTATCCTTCTTAAGGATGTCCGCCCTCTCAATAAATATGGCCAGTCTTATGATGAATACCTTCTTGTATGAGGGGTTGTATAGATAATATGTCATTGTTTTCATATGATTACCTATAAAGATACACCTTGTTTCCTTGGGTGATAGTTTTCCCCTAATTTACCCTCAATAATTTCCTCTCAACCCCATGTAAGTGTATGTGACAAAATGGGTTTATTTCCACTCCATAACTCGAAGGGAATACCAATTTACAATTCAAATGTTTAGAGTTTAGTGTGTATGCTACATTGTGTAATGCATACCCTCAAAATGATAATGGAAGATATGAATGACTCATCATTTAACTTAACATTTCGATTAAGGTATGGTTACTCCTTTAACTAACACCATTCCATTGTGGTGTATAAGGTGGATTGAGTTAAGATAAAATACAATATTCCCATAGAAAGTCAACAAAATATCAGTTTGTATATTAACCACCTAGATTAGATCGAATATTCTTTATCTGCTTACAAATTAGATTGACCATTTCATCCTTATTATCATCAAATGTCTATAATTACTCAAACTTATACCTCATCAAATAAATATAACCACATCTACTCAAGTCACTAATAAAATTTATGATGTAAGAATACCGACCTCTAGCTTATACTAGAAAAGGTACCCACACAACCATGTATATAAATTATATAATATCTATGGACCTTTAACTATATCCACCAAAAGGTTCTTTGGTCATACTTGTGAATAATCAGGATATATTTCATGTTTTTTTAGCTCAAAAGAGTTTAAATAACCATCTTGATAGAACTTTTTCAAAAACTTATTGTTTATGTGATCAAGATAATGATGCCAAAACCGGGTGTTAAATGGGTCATATGAACTTGATTATTATCAATTACCTATAATTGGTTTTTAAAATTTAATCCATAAATACCATTATATAAATGAACTTTAACATAACATATAGAGTCTTTGTAAAAGAAACAATTTTTATTACAAACATGAAAATAAAACCATCTATATCTAAAAAATATACAAAAATTATGTTCTTGGTAATGATTTATACATAATAAAAATCTTTTTGAAACATAATCATACATATTAGAAATCAAAAGGTTGTATTATTATATATAAAAATTAGAAATTAATGATCTATTAGATACTCAAAGATCCACCTCTCTGGAAATATTCAAAAATATACCAGGTTCCCATATTTTGGAGAGCGCACTTTGTGCGTGTTGTATTTTTTTTCCATGGGTGTAAATAAATTAAAATTATTTCATTGATGTCAATATGTTTAATAGGTTTTAAGGTAGAATTTTCTTAGAAGTTTAGTTTATGTATCCAAGCTAGTTAATGATGTAGATGTAGCTTGAATGTTGAGTGTAGGAGATGATGATGAAGTACTAATTTTAAATGATAAGGAATAAAATTTCACTGAAGAGGAGAAGAAGTTATCAAGTATTGATATCTTGGAAGAAGATAAATGGTGTTCTTAACCTTGGAATCTTTGGAATATATTTTTTACTTTAAGGAGAAATTTTATTCAAATACTTTTAGTTACTTATAATGATTAGTGGTTGGTGTTAATGTCTTAACCATTTTACTTGATATGAAAATAAGAAAATTGGTTTTTAATATAATGAAGTTGAATCCACCATATAAATTTTCAAGATGGATAGTTATATAAAGAGAATTATGGGCCGAATGAATGGATATAATGGAATGGATAAATCTGAGACTAATGGATGGAGATGAGTTGACAAAGGGTGGAATCAATTGTTTTCCAATTGTATTCATAGTTACATATGACTGAAATTATTGGACAAATTATATCAGTCGATTCTTGGGGATGTGTTCCTCATTGATTAAACATCAAAATTCCTTTTGGATATTATTCAAATTTAATATTGGAAGAATAAAAAAATCTTTGAAATGGGGGAAAATTAGGTGATGCTTTTTTAATCTCCAAAGTAACAAACACCATGACTACTATAAGGAATTTGTGATTCTAGATAATGTTGGTAAATCAAAGATGATGGTTGAACTTGGTGTAACTATGGTTTCCAAAAAATGTCTCAGGAAAAAGGTTTATGGATTAAGTTTTCCTAACCATGATTACCATATAGATAGATTTTTAGAAATTCCACATGAAATAAATCTTGAAGAAATACTAGTCATAGAAACATAAATATTTTGTGAAAAGTTATATCTAATGGAAAGAAGCAGAAGGTTACCGAAAAAAATTAGAGAGTTCATTAGATATAGGATTACGAGTGAGTTCCCCAAATAGATAAAAGGTTTCATGTACACATGAATAATTTTTTTAAGATAATTAGGAATGGGTTTCAGAGTACAATAATTAGACATTTGTGATCGATCATTGCCATTGAAAAAAGATTTTTTAGGATTTAGTTTCCAAAAAAGCCATCAGACAAATTTTTTTGATTGAAGTAATAGGATACATGATCCCATAAATATCCATTAGATAGATTATTCTATATGAACATTTTTGAGTTCATTGAAATGATAGGTTTACTTTGAATAAGTACTTAACATAGGGTTTAGGATCTTTACATTGCCTGGAGTATTACTAGACTGAGTAGTTTCTATGAATATGTAATGGACTAAGTCTCGAGGATTTTTATAAACTTTTATAAAGTCATACATTGTGATGATGATAAATTAGATGATCAATGAATCAATAATCATGGAGGAAATATCATGATTTTAGATAGTATTTTAGGAAATTTGAATAGGTATTTAATACCGAGTTTTAAGGAATGATCCTATGAATATTGTTGAATCCAATCAATTTAGATCTTTGATGGTAGTCAAGTGAAGAATGTTTCTAGTGGGAAGTTAAATTTGGAACTTCATGATTCTCCCTTAGTTTTTGGAGAAACTAAACCTATATAAAGGTGAGTAAGTGTAATGTGAAGAGGTTGATCTAATTATTGAATAAGTAAAGTGATGCAGTGAGGTGTTGACGAGGAAAATTTAGAGATCTTTTTATTAGTTGAATAAGAGAGGATGTAATGGAGGATATTGAGAGACATTTTGTCAAATAATTGTACATAGAGGTACTAAAATAATATACTAGAAATATAGGTACTAGATAGTGTTGAAGGATCAAAATGAAGTAGTAAGGCACCAGATTGAGCAGAAAGGTACCAGACAAAGAAGATAACAGATAAAGAAGTGAAGGTATAGAGAGAAGAAGAAGGGATCAAAAGAACCGATATATGATGAACTAGTATCAAATGGATAATATCATAAATAAATTATCAAATAGATAATATTAAAATTAATAGGTACTAGAAAAATAAGTGAAGAATCAAATAGACAATATTAGGCAAACATTATGAAACAAATATTATTTAGATGAATATGTACTAGATAGAGAAGTGAAGAATGATATGGAAAAGTCATGGATAGCGGGAGAAAATAATTTATTGTTTTTCATATCTTTTTCAAAAGAAGAATAGAAGTAAAAAGAATAATTTATATTTTCTACTATGAATAATAAGAATGGGTGAAGAATATGCCATTCAATCAGTGTAAGAAAAAAACATTCTAGTTTATTATTATGAACATGAAGGAGTTTGTGTGCATTACTTTTCATAAAAGAGTAGTAGAATAAGAATTTATTGCACATTTCTATACATGTAAGAGATATTAAGAACAAAAAAGAACCATTTTAACATTAAATAGAAGTCTCAACTAGCAGAGTACATTATAGGTGTTAAAAATAACTTGAAGAATTTAAATATATTCTACAATGGTAGTATAAAAATCCAGTATGGTGTTACAGTTGGACCAATCATTAACCATTCCATAGAATTAGAATTATTTTCTATACCCCCTCATAAATTCCGGATAACCACACTTGGGTTCAGGATTATTTTTGATCCAAACCACCACAACTGATATCTCATTATAATGGTGAATCTATGTGCTAGTCACCACTATATAGAGTGCAACAACCCAGGTTACTAGTAATTAATTTTACCTAATTAAGTACCTTGTGAGTAGCTTGTCTGAAATACAAAATTTAACTAAAAAAATAATAACCACATTAACTTAATTAGTAATAATGTTATATCCATTAAATTTTTGGGTATCACCAAAAGTAACTACTTTATAAAAACTATATAAAATGGTATAATAAAACAAAGATCAATTTGTGCTCATGAATATATGGTTCTTAAAATTATTTTATGTATGATAATATTTAAATAAATTTTACCACTTTTAGAAAATTAATTTATCTAAATGAACTTATTTTTTTGATTAATCATAATAATATAATTATAAGATGATTTTATATATTTTTGTTAAATAATTTATTTTTCGGAAAATAGTGCACAATACTGTTTTTGAAAATGCCATGGATTTTATAACATCACATGGATATAATAATAACCTAAATATAATTTCTTAACCAAATATATATTTTTAACTGAAATTATATATATTAAAATATTTTGTATGAGTTATAAACCTATATTTTATATTTTGTAACATATATAATATTTTCTCAAAAAATATTTTTAATACATTATACATTAGTATTTCAAAATTATTTTTATCGATTTTATAAGTTGAATAAAATTAAATGGATTAAAAATTTATATCAAGTGGTTCCAAATTATAAAATAAGGTCCACATTATATTTATGCATAAATATTAAATGACCTTGGGTAAATATTAGTTACCCTGATAAACCAATTATTTTTCAAAGAATAATAATTTTCTAAATTTTTTTAAAAATAAAATGAATCTTATTTAAATTGATATTCTAATATTATGTTTAAACATATATAATAAATAAATTAACACTCACTTAATTGGTAAAAAGTTTTAAATAAGATTAAGAACACTTAATTATTAAAATAAATTTTTATACAAAAATAGTTTTTCAACACATTATTTATTTTGATTTAAAAGTTAATTTTATTTGATTTAGAAGTTAAACTAGAATAAATGGATTCTAAATTAAGATTCATAATATCAGAAGTTTATAATAAAGTTTATATTATTTTTTATAATAAAATAATTCCCATAGTTAATTTTTAATCAATATTAATAAGGGTAAAAATGGGTAAATAAATTATCTTGAATTTTTAATAATTAAGTGTCACTTACACCTTCTAGAAATATTTTTTATGTATTAAAGTCATACCAACATTATTTAACCACCATTTATTCACCCAACTCACCCAACCCACCTAACACCCCAAGTGATTCCATTTTTACCCATTACTTAACTATAGTTTTCCATGAAAAATACCCTCTTTCTCATCTATAAAAGGATCTCACTCGCACCCATTCTATCCTTCTTATCCATACCAAAGGCCTTGGTCATCAATTTTAATTTCCTATACCTCTAAATATCCATTCCATGGATTTACTAAGATTCCACGATGTCCTCCCAATATTTAAGAATCTACTTTACAAAGTAGGGGTTATCCTACTCTTTTTGATTCAAGTATTTCTTTTGTTATAATACCTTTGATATTCAATTAATTTTGATTTTATATATTCACAACCAACCCTTTAAAATACAAATGATTCCACATTGATGAGATACTACCCTCCTATCTCATTAAACACATTTTATAATTTTTTTATAGACATTATACTGTTGAAATCACTCCTTGATTCTCTCCCTCTTCTTTTCAATTATAGGACATTATTTTTTATAATCATTTTTATTTCCAAGTGACTATAATTCCACATGTTCATAATATATCCTTTAATATCCTAATTATTCCCTATTTTTTATATACTATCTTTCATGACTCCATTTCATAATACCTTTTCTATAGTATTTATACTTCCAAAATCATCCCTTGATTTTTCTTCTTCATGTTGTGAATACGCAACACTATTATCATTAAGTTTTTTCCATGTAAATGAATTTTTAAAAAGGTTATAAATATTAAAAAGAGTTATAATATAGGTGACTAAGATATAAATTCATTTTATACAAGAGGTTAGGGTGTGGAAAACTAACAAATAATTCAAGGTAAGGAATTTCATAACTTAATTACATTTTATTGAGTCATGCTCCTCTTTATCAAATTTTATAATTAAAATTTGGTTATAATAATCCCTATGATGATATTATATTACAAAAACTGCTTATTTTCTAGGGAATTATATATTATATAAATTTATTCTTTCTTGATTATTTCATTTATAAAATGTTAGATTTTCAGAGAATAATTCATATAATTTACAATGAAAATTTATTTTCCATGTCTATATTTTCCACTTACACAAACTTTTTCCTTATGATTTGGAAATATGTTATGTTTTATACATTTTTAACCTAATATTTCTCATTAAATTTTTTTAAAAGGAATTTTTATCAGATCTTTAAATGTTGTGGGTTTCAACTAGATCATAATTTGTTTGATATGAAAGGATTTTAATTTCAAGATCTTATATTCTATCATTTAACCCACATTTTATTATAAAATAAAATAAATATTTCAATATTATTTATTTCCAAAAATAAAATAAATATTTCAATATTATTTATTTCCAAAAATAAAATTCAAATATTAATTTTGAAATATGTTGGAAATGATTTTAAATTCTATTTTATATATTATTTTCAAGGGATTTAAAGAAATACCTTTTTAAAAGTTTTTATTCCAATTTATTCTCAGTATCAAAAAGTTATACCTTCAATATAGTCATGTTTCATGATTAAAATTATATGTTATGTTATAATATATTTCATTTTTTGAAAAATTTTGGTACCATTTGGTTTTATTTTTGAATCTCTTTTATGAGATACCATTTCATAATGTCATTAAACCCATATTTCTTTCTATGGGTTATTTTATGATATAATGGTTGTTTTTTTCAAGTGGAACACAAATGTATAGATTATGAGACATATGAGACCTATATATCCCTATAATTCATTGATTAAGGGATTATATATCATGAGATAAAATTTTTATGTGAAAATGTTAGGGAGTATTTAGGTTCACATAGGGTGAGTGAGATGACGTTTAACTTTACTCACAATTTTACGTGTGAAAATGTTAGAGAGTGGATATGTTTTAATAGGTTGAGTGTGATGTTGTATAGTTACACTCATAGTTTTATGTTGGAATAGGTTAAATATTATCTAGGTTCACAATGATAAGAAATCATATATTTTTGATTGTGTCACATTTTTTCTATATTTTATGGATCATGCTATATGATTCATGTTTTATTTTTTCATTCCATGGTAAAAGCGTTACCATTTGTGATGTTATTTACATATTTCCTGATTATGGTTATCACTTATTTATTTATGTTCTTTTAGATTATATATTTTCCTTATTAATTCTTTTTAATATTTTTATGATCTAACCATTATGGACTTTATTATGTTATCCCTTATTAAGCATTTGATATCATCCCTTATTATATTTTCTCTTCACTAGGATTTTAAGATGATTATGAACCATGGAATGTATAATAGTGGATTTTATTTATGGATATATGTTTACAAATTTTAAAATAACGGTTTTATATTTATATTATTCAAGACACTAAGAATTTAGTTCCTTGAGCTGTGTGACTATTTGTGAGATGTAATAATTAAACTATGGTACTATTGTATTACTTATGTATGATTAAATTGGGTAACTTAAATTGGTATCTGAGTAGGTTTTATTTATTTTAGAGACTAATATGAGAAAAATTATCAAAAACCCTAAGGATAAGTTTAAGATAACATCATAGTTGTACCTAGGGTTAATATCCCTAAAGAGTACATGTTCGGTATTAACTAAATCATGATCTGGTTCATGAAAAAGAGGCATAAATATACTCCTATCTAGACACTCCCTTTATATAATCTTTAGTTGTTTTATATACTCTTTAATAAACCATTATGAAGTATTTCACTATTATGTTAACTATCATGGTTAAGAAAAACCTAGTTGGGGAATAACCTTGGATAACCTAGATTAAAACCTAGAGATTCATAAGTTAATGCATACAAGTAGTTTATGAAATAACTTTGAAATAAAATTATATAATATTGGTTATGATACCAAACCGCAATGTATTTTTGACTCAAATGATTAGGGAGGAATTCAATATTGAGAACATGCCTATTGTGTAGGAATATAATGATGAATTTCTAGACGAATTTCATAGTTTTCTCCTAGAATGTGAGGATGAATTCTCAATCAAACTCATAGATAGATATTTTCATATCTTAAAGACTCCCTATAAAATAGAATCCATTGAATTAGAGGAATTCAAAAATAAATTACAAGAGAATATTGAAAAGGTTTTCATACACCCTATTGCTTCCCCATGGGGTGCGTCAGTCCTCTTTGTAAAAAAGAAGGATGGATAAATGAGTATTTGTATCAATTATCACAAGTTCAAAAAAGTAAAGATAAAAATAAAGTATCCTCTACCCTGTATTTATGATATATTCAGTCAACTCTAAGTATATTAATGATTCTAAAAAATTGATCTCTGATCTAGATATCATCAACTAAGGTTAAAAGGGTTTGATATTTAAAATACAACATTCCAGAAAAGGTATGAACATTATGAGTTTATGGTGATGCTGTTTGGACTTACCAATTCCCATGATATCATAATGATCTTATAAATAAATTCTATAGAGATTACCTAGATTAATTTTTGGTAGTATATATAGAATATATACTTATATATTCCAGAAGAAATTAAGAGAATTAAGATCACTTTCAGAGTATTTTGAAGACCCTAATAAAGGATAAATTCTATTCCAAATTTAGAAAATGTGAATTTTTGAAATAAAAATTATCATTCTTGGGTCATGTCATCATAAGTGAGGTAATATAAGTAGATATATCAAATATAATAGTTATTGAGAAATGTACCAGGCTAACCACTATGAGTGAAATATATATTTTTCTTGGGTTAGTTGGCTATTATCGATGTTTTGTGATAAATTTATCATATGTTTCAAACCCATTAACCAAGTTAACATAGAAATCAGTCAAGTTACTCCAGAAATAATAAATTGAGAAAATATTTAATGATTTTAAGGAAAATATGGTCATTTCACCTGTACTTACATTACCTTGTAGTGGTTAAGGGTTTCTAATTTATAGTGATGCATCAATAGAATTATTGGGATGAATTATATTGAAAAATGATTTTTTTTTTCTTTTACCTCACTCAAATTAATGATTCCTATGAAAAATTACCCAAATAATGATTCAAAAATAGCGACAATGATATTTTCATTGAAAATTTTGGGGCATTACCTTTATGGTGAGAATTATGATATATAAATTGATCACAAGTTCTTGAAATATATCTACACATAGAAGTAGTTAAACAAGAATCAAAGGATATGGTTATATATAATAAATGATTATAAGTTCTTGATACATTACTACCTTGGAATAGAAAACAAGGTGGCTGATGCTCTTAGTTGAAAATATCATACCATATCATCCATGATGTAGACTATAAAAGACCCAGTAATCATGAATATATAAAGAATAAATCTTTAATTCTTAAGATTATTTGAGGAATATTACATTTTCCATGTTTCTTATCAACTATCTATTTATGTAAGGATCGAAGAAAACTATAATAATGGTGTGGAGATACAAATTAAGGTAGAGAATATTCTAGATTTCAATATTGATAAAGAAGGTGTCAAATGGTTTGGAAATCAGATATGTGTCCAATATTTTCTTAAACTGAAGAATGCGATTTTTGATGATGCATATAGATCATCCCTTTTTATCTATATAGGATCCAAAATATGTATAGATATTTGAAGCAAACCTTTTGGTGGGATAACAAGAAGAGGGAAATTATGGAGTATATATATCATTGTTTATTACTTCAGCAAGTTAAATTAGAATTAAATAATCCTAAAGAGATGATGTAACAATTACCCATACCTATATGTAAATGGAAAAACATCACCATGGATTTCATCATAGTACTCCCAAGGACATATAAGTTCATAATACTATGTTGTTTGTAGTTGACCACCTTAAAAGTTACCACATTTTATTTATATAAGATAATATTTCTCACTTTATAATATTTCTAAAATATAAATTTAAGATGTGGTTAGGCTTTATATATTACCCCTATCTATTGTATATGATCAATATTAAAGGTTTAAATCTATATTATATAAAAGTGTTTAGCATGTTTTGGTTACTGAGATAAATTTTAGCATCGCTAACCACCCTTAGACGTATGGTTATTCTGGTATATCCATTAAAACTTGAGAGGATATGTTTTGATATTTTTAAATATATTTTCAATAATATTAGGATCAATATATTCTTTTGATAGACTTCTCATATAATGTTTTTTTCCATTTTTTAATCTAAATGGCACCATATGAGGTTCTGTATAGGAATAGTTGTAGGACTCTTAAATGATGGGATGATGTTTGGGAAAGAAAGCTAATAGGGTCTAACCTTTTCTATGAGATTTTTTGGAAGGTCCAAACCATTCAACATAATATGAAAATGGCACAAAGTAGAAAAAATAGTCATGCTGATAATTGTTGAAGAGATCAAGAATTTGAAGTTGATGATAAGGAATTTCTATAAATATATCCATTGAAATGGGTTATGAGATTTAGGAATAAAATCAAACTAATCCCTATATACACCAATCCCTCTGAGATCCTTGAATGTTTTGGGATAATAGTATATCACTTAGGGCTCCCACATCACCACTCTCAAGAGAATTATGTCTTCCATGTATCTTTTTTTTGTGGAAGTACCAACTAAATCCATCACATGTACTAAAATAAGAAGCTATGAAACTAGAATATGATATATCCTATAAAGAATAACTTTTTTAGATCTCGGATCAAAGAGATAAAGTGATTTGGAATAATAACTCTCATTTGGTCATATTACTATAAAGAAATCAAAAGTTTTAGGGGACTACATGAGAACCTAAGGATGTGATAATAGACAATAAAAATCACCTATTTTCTTCCAATTAATGAAATTACTATGAAAAAATTCCTTTAAGGGGGTGGGGGTGTGGTATTAAAATGAAACAAATAAGGATTTGAATAATTACATTTCCTTAATTAAGTAATGTGTCAGTATCTTATTTATCACAAAAAATTGAACCAAAAAGAATAACCATATTATCTAAATAAGTATTACCGTTATATCCATAAATTGTTGGGTATTTCCAAAAAGTAACCACTTTATAAAAACTATATTAAAGATTATAATAAAACAAAGACAATTTTATGCTTATAAATGTATGATTCTTAAAATAAGTTAATGAACTCTTATATTTAAATTAATTTTATCACTTTAGAATTTTTTTAAAAAAATTAACATCATTTTTGTATTAATCATAGGAATATAATCTTAATATTATTTTTTTATTTCTCTTATATATATTTTTTAGAAAATTAGTGCTAAATACCATTTTTTGAAAATACCATGGCTTTTATAACGTCACTTGAATATAAGAATTTTTTTTATGAAACCTTTTTCTTGAACAAATATAATCATTTTAATTTTAATTATAAAATTAAAGATATTATTTTTGAATCATAATCCTATATTTGATATTTTATAACATAAGTAATATTTTCTAAAAAAAATGTTTTTAACACATTATACATCAGTATTTTAAAATTTTTTTTATCAATTTTATAAGTTGAATAAAATTATATGGATTTAAAATTTAAAATATATGGGTCCAAATTATCTAATAAGGGACACTTTATTTTTAGGCATAAAGATTACATTACCTTGGGTAAATAATAGTTACCCAGGTAAAATGGTTATTTTTAAAAGAATAATACTTTTATAAATAATTTGTTTTTTTAAATCAAATGAATCTATTTTAGATTAAGAATATAATTTGATTTACAAATATATATTTAATTGAATTAACACTAATGTATTTTTAAAAAATGTTAAATAATTTTAATAACACTTAATGATTAAAATGAAAATTTTCTAGAAATTTTTTTAAATGCATTATATGTTTTAATTTAAAAGTTAATTTTATTCAATTTATAAGTTAAATCAGCTTAAATGGAGCCTAGATTCGGATTTATAATGTCAAAATTTTGTAATAATAGCTTTTTTTGTAATAAAATAATTACCCTAGTAAATTTTTAATCTTGTTTAATAAGGGCAAAAAATGGGTAAATAAATATTGCGAATGTTTCATAATTAAAGGTCACTCATACCTTCTAGAAATCCTTGTTAGGTATTAAAGGAATACTCAAATGTATAACCTACCATTTCTTCTCCTAATTCACCTGACTCAACTCACCCTCCTAACACCCCATGTCATTCCATTATTACCCCTTACCCAACTATAGTTTTCCATGGAAACACCCACTTTATCAACTATAAAAGGAGATCACTCTCACCCATTTTCTTATTCCTCTATACCCAATAGGCATTGATAAAAAAGTTTTCTTCCCTCTCCCTCTCTAAATCCCTTATAATGAGTTACTAAGGTTCTAAATAGTCCTCCCAATATTTAAGAAGCTACATAACAAGGTAAGAGTTCTCCTCCTCTTTTTGATTCAAGTACTTTTTTTATGATAATACTATTGATTTTAAATTTATTAGGATCTCATATGTTAATAATAAAAACTTTAATATCCAAATGATTACTTATTGATGATATACCGCCATTCCCTCTCATTTAACACATTCTTTAAAACTTTTTATATATTCTTTATGCGGCCGTGATCACTCCTTGATTTTGTCCATCTTCTTTTCAATTCAATCACTTCATTTATTATAATATTATTTACTTCCTAGTGATTATGATTCCATATTTTTATAATCAATTATTCAATTTATTAATTATTCCCTATTTACGAGAGATTAGTTTTTCCTAATCCATTTCATAATCCATTTTCTATAGTCTCCATGTTGTGAAAATCATTCCTTGATTTCCCATGTTAATGTTGTGAATACCCAGATCTAATATCATTTTATAGTATCCATATAAATGAAGTTTATAGGAGGTTATGAATATGAAAAATGGTTTTGAAATAGGTTTCTAATATAGTTATCTTTGTTAGATATGAGGTTAGAGTGTGATCAACTAAGAGAGAATTTAATGTAAGGGTTTTGATAAATCAATTTTCTTTCATCGAGTTATAATCCTCTGTATTAAACCTTATCATTAAAAATTAGTTCTAATCATCTCTAATTGTAGTTCTTGGACCAAATCAAAGCTTCTAAAAATTAGCTGAATTTTCATGAAGAATGAGGTTGTGGTATTATGTGAATGCATATCCCCAAAACTATTACATATGGATCTTCTAGAATTCCAAATTATTGGTGGATATCATTGGTTATTTTGGCAATCATGTCATAAGAAAAATCACTATTGGTGAAAAATACCTCTTCTTCACATTTTTCTATAGAATTTTTTATGCCCAGATCTGAGAATATTTATGGTAGGACCTAGGGTCATTCAATCCAGGTGATCTTTCATGGTATATGGGTGGTGATTTAAACATTATGGTAGATTAAAAGGATAAGAAAGGAAGAAGACATTTGCTGAGGAAGGCTATCCCCGGGTTCATTGCCTTTATGGCCTGATGCGGTCTACATGACATGGGATATATAGGTGACAACTTTACACGGTGTGAAAAATAGAAATGGGATATTCAATCCTGTTTCCACTTGGATATAGTTCTTTAAAATTTCAAGGTAATATAAGATTACCAAAATGCTAAGGTCACACAAATTATGATATATATTTATGATCACTCTCCACTTTTGGTTGTTTTTTATCCTAGGATCAATCAAGGGGAATGTTTCTCTTTGTCCCATCAGTGTACTAGCATTCCTGGTTTTCATGACAAGGTATGTGATTCATAGAACAAGCCTTTCCAAGGCTATAATTGGATGGGGCTTCAAATTAAAATTTATAGGCTCAAAGCTGGTCTTCAGTTCTGAATTTCGAACCAACCAACTATTACCAAAAAATATAGGAGGCCATTGAAGGCATTGAAAAATTGGAAATCATTCCAAAAAATAAATTGGAATGAGACCATGTTCAACAAACTCATTAAAAAAATTACTCCCTAATAGACTAGTAAGTGAAGAAGGAGCATGTGGATACTGAATAACAATAGTTAAATGGGTCCGTGAGGGTGATTGGAATATAGAATTTTTTCATGCCAGCGTAAAAGAAAATAGGTGGGTAAGTAGGCTAAATATCAGGCTAGATAATGGATCCTTTACTGATGATAAAGATATAGTTGTAGATATGGATGAATCCTATTTCAAATCAATGCTATCGGGGTCTAACCCATTCATGCAGGGTGGTTAACCAGGGGGATATGGGGATATATTGGATGTAGTACCTCATGTGGTTTCTATATCTGATAATTCCTTCTTTGAAACTGTACTTGAAGAGAAGGATATTTATGAGGTGATGAAAGGGCTTAACCTAGAGAGTGTTCCAAGGCTAGATGGAATCTTAGGATCCTCCTATAGGCCCTCTTGGGATATTATTAAAGGGAATATAGTGAATGTAGTTCAATAATTTTTCACGGGAGGCAGTATTTCTTGAGTGGCTTGTGTAACAATGTTATTTCTACTCCTAAAGATCAAATAATCTTCATCTCTTCAACATTATCATCTAGTAAGCATGTGAAATTTTCTATATAAGGTGCTCTCATGTGTGATAATTAGAAGAGTTTCCACTCATCAACCGCATTGGATATCCAAATAACAACATGGGTTTGTGAAAAAGGTCCGTACAAGGGGAGATTTCTTTGGGTCAAGAAATGACTAGTGACATAAACAAAAAAATATTTTTATCCAACATGGAAATCAAGCTCGATATGGACAAATCATATAACTAGATAGAGTGGAACTTCATCATAAAGGTGTTGGATATAATGGGATTCTATCCTATGATCACAAATCTTATATTAATATTATTTAGTGGATCTTAGATTTCAATCACTTTATTGGGAAAAAATTATGATTTTTCAATCCAATCTGAGGATTGAGACAAGGTGTTCCTTTATCCCTGACCATCTTTATCATCATTCAAGATACACTCAGCCGTCTCCTCAATAGGTGTATCCTATAGAGAGAGGTCATTCCTTACTAATGCATGCATAAATCATGTACCATATCCTACCTCATGTTCACTAATGACACCATAATTTTTGTTAATTCCAAAAAGATATTTTTATGGGTAATCGACAAAGTCCTTGAAGATTATTGAAAATGGAGTGGAAATATTATTAAACGAACCAAAATTAGCATTTATATATCTAATAGGTACTTGTAAAGAAGGATTATCTTCTAAAATAATGACATGTACATGCATAGGAGAATATTTCTTATAGATTAATGTGGTGTATCAATTTCACCATATAGGCCTTACATTCATTATTTTGATAAAATTATTGGTAAGATAAATAGTAGAATCTTGAATTAGAAAAATTGATTCATCTCATTTGGAGGTAGAATTACTTTGGTGAATAACATCCTTTCATCCAATTTAGTTCATGATCTCTCTTATAAAAAGGATCTAAAGGAATTCATTTACCACATTGATAAGATCCTAGTTTTGTTCATTTGGGATGTCCATTTTGAGGGAAAATAAAACTAGACCTCCTGGGTAAGGATGGAATGACCTGTTAAATATGGAGGTAAAAATGTGAAAAATCTTGTAGATATGCTCCAATGTATACAAGAAAAGTTGTAAAGGATGGTTCTTGGAGAAATAATCTTTTGGGGGAGGTTAATGGAAAAGAAGTATAATGACAATGTGGATACAGAGAGAGGTGGATCATATTCACTATGGCATTCCATTGATATTCATATGTTGAATATTTAGGAACATACCCAATGGATTATGGGATGAGGAGAAATTTTATTTTGGTACCATAACAATACTGGATCAAAACTTAGGTTCCCTAGATTATCGGTTCTGGATATAACCTTCAGAAGCACATGCATGCATCAATGCTTCATCGACGCTATTTTGGATAATCAATAGAAGAGGTTATTTGAACTATTTGAGTTGAATAATGATCTAGATAGGTTTATTTTTACAGGAACCTCATCAGGAGATTTTTTAGTGAAGGATTATAGGTGGGTGTTGATGGAATCTAACCAAGGGGACAATTGGGGAAAGATGTTGTGGTGTAAGGAAATCTATATAAAGTAATTTTTTTCTTATAGATAATCAAGAACCAGGACCTTATGATTGAATATAATGTTAAACACATTGGTATTAATATTGGGTCAATGTTTTTGTGCTATAGGGATAAAAGGGAGGAGATATCGCATCACCTATTTTTTGAAATAGTATCAGCTCACTAGGTATGGAATAAATTTGGGGATTTCATGGGAATATCCTCCCATGACATGAAAGGTCCTAACTTATTGGATTTATGGTTCCATAGAGTGGGAATAGAGCGTAGAAATAGTGGTTTAGGACTCTAGTCCTATGAGAAAGCCTATGGAATATATGGAAGGCAAGAAATGATGCTTGGGTTAATGACATATTCTATATAAGACAAACCATCACTATCATAACCAGGAATTTATTGGTCAAATTTCCAATCTCATAAAAAACTAGAAGGAGGTGCCAACTCTAAGAACTATGATTGCTGGTAGACTATCCATTCAATTATCCCAGATGGTTTAGGGGCATTGGGTTTGTTTTTTCCCCCTATTTAGTAAAAATCTAAACACTAATGGATTGTTTAGAACAAGTATAATGAGGGGTGTAGGTGCGGTTCAAGACCAGTGAGGGTATGCCATTCTAGCATTCACTTTGTATTTTGGCAATGGGAACTATCTCTAAGAAGAGAAAATGGAGATGATCAGAGGGATCCTTTTTTCTAGACAAAATAATATCAGTTTGATGGATATGGAAAAATATTTCATAATTACATATAACTCCATGCATGGCATAAGTTCTATACCTTGATCAATTTCATACATTATCAAAAGGTGAAAGGGAATTATTAGTAATTAGATGGCTATTCTTCACATCTAGAGAGAGGGAAAAAATGTAATAGACTTCCTAGATTCAAATTAATTTTAAAATTAAAGGATCTAATGCTTCCCTAGCATGAATTATATAATGACCAAGGGGGATAATCTAGTGGTAGCAGATGCACTTGGGTTCCACTATTTTTGGCCTCCTTAAATCCTATTTTCTTTGATTTAATTCTTATTTTACTTTCCTTTTTTACAGACCTAGTTTTCTTTAATAATAATTTTTTTATGATTATGTTGATAATAATACCTATATCTACCTCAAATTCATTAGGTAAAGGATTATATATCATGATATAAACATTTTATATGAACAGGTCAAAGAGTATCTTGTTTCACAATTGGTGAATTTGATAGCCTTTAACTCTACTCATATATGTATGCAAGAAAAGGTTAGCAGGTGGATAGGTTCCCAATGGGTGAGTGTAATGGAATTTATCTCTAATAATAAGTTTACATGTGAAATGGTTGGAAGGTATCCAGGTTCATGATGATAATAAATCCCATTTTTATGATTGGGCTACATTTTTCCTAAATTCCATGGATCATGTTATATGATTCATGTTTTATTTTATCACACCATGGTAAAGGTTTTATTTTATGAGATTTTGTGTCTATATTTCATGCTTATGGTTAACAATTATTGATTTATGGTACTTAAATAAGATATTTTTCCTTATTCATTCTTTTCTATATTTTTATGTTGTAACCATTATAAACTTTGTTATATTATCCCTTACCGAGCATTGGAGACCACTCCTTCTTTTTTTCCCTTCAATAATATTTTAAGAAGATCATGTATAAGGGGATATATAATATTGGGTATAGTTTTTGGAGAAATTTTCATAGCTTGTAAAAAAAGTGTTTTATGTTTTTAGTCATCAAGGCACTAGAAATTTAAGTCCTTGGATTTTTTGACTATTTGTGGGATGTAATAATTAAACCATGGTATCAATGTATTATTTATTTTTGTTCACAATGGGTTGATTCACTCAGAAAGGACTAGCTAATCTTACTAGGTAGTGATCCATGTAAAAATATTATGTGTCAACCTTAACTTGATTTCATCAACTTGCACACAAAAAATTGACATCAAAGAAGAGAAATGAATGGTACTTGAATAATATATCCAAGAAGTTTTAAAGGAGTGTTATATCCAAAATAACTAATGTGAAGAAATTCACTCAAAATAATCCTTGTGAATATTCCTAAAAGGATTCTAATGACCCCAAAGATATATTAGTTTTTTGGTCAGTATATTTGGAGAAGTAAATAAAGATAGACTAGGCACAAATATAATCCAGTACAAAATTAAAAGAGAATATTCCATATTAATACATCTAACTTCATGTGTATTTTTCAACAAATGAAAACACTTATGTTGAAAAAGTTCTATGTGTGAGGTGAAACATGGATAGACCCAATCCTGGAGATTACTCTATAATAATTCCAGTATAAGAAGAGTTATTAAATAAGTTGAAAGTTTCACTAGGTGATATGAGTCCCCTAAAGTCTCTTGATAAGAGAAAATTTAAACAAAAATAAATTAAAGAATTGGTAAATCCCATGATACCCCAATTAGAATTAAATTTCAAATGAGCAAGCATGAAGAGTGGATGAAATGGAGCACTTGGATGAGAAAGTCATCCCAAACTTGATTTTCACTCTGAAAATAAAGAAAGTTCCACCTTATTTCTCCAAAATTTATGAATTTTATATGTACTTATTATATAGGTAATTTAAGGTGAAGCATGATCTTAGGGGAAGAAACTAAAGTGGTGGATTATCTATTAATACTAGAAAACATTATTTAAAGAATTAATCATCTTGGAGGGATTCTTGAACTGTTATACTGAAAAATATGTTGAGAGGATCATCCAAGATGAATTTGAAGTGAATTCTATCAACACATGATAAAAAATTGAATAAGAACCTATCTTAGTCCGATCTTACTTTAGGAATTAAAAAGGAATATATTAAAGTAGATCGAACTTGGATAAGTTATAGAAATTTTAAAGTCTAAAAAACCACATAAATAAGATCCATTTTGGATTATTCTTTACATAATAAATCATTATATACATATTTGGAATACATCAACCATTATAAAGATCCCGAGTAATGTATCCTTGAGAGGGAGATGAGTGGGGAATGTTAAACAATATATATCTGAATCATTATTTTGTACAAATATTATTATTATAGTTTTTTATTGAAGGAGTGTCCTTAAAAAGTTATATATTTCTTAATATCTCATATTCTTTTAATAAAAATAAAAATCTTACTAAAAAGGGGGAGAATTTGAATTAACCAATGACATTATAAAAGTGGAAGAATGATAGTGTAACAAGGCTATTAATCATGCTATTTATACTTGAATATTATTAATCTGTTTTTGAAGTGAATACATGAGTTCCATGATGATTTATTCTACAACTATTTTATATAAAAATTTGTATATTATTCTTAGAAAATAGTTTAAAAATCCTTGATGACAATATTGTGTGTTCTCATCTCTTTTGGTATGATATTCAATTGGAAATGGGTAGCTTTGTTGACTAAATAAAGTCCTCATGTTTTCTACACTAAGAATGGATCATATAAACTTAGAATGATATAGTATATGTCACAATTCTTAATAATTAATTGATACCCTTTTCCCAAGTACTTTTTATTTCTTGTTAATAAGGTGTAGAGAAAGTGAAATCAAAGTTTGAAAATAAATTAGGAGAGAAAGAATAAAATATTCTCATATTGACATATTCATTTTGAAGGGAATTCCAATAAATATAGGGGGTGAAGAGCCCAATTTTTATGTTTTTAATTTATTTTCAATGGTTTGAATTGAATTATAAGGATTACATTAATTTCAGTATGTTTAATAGGTTTTAAATAAGAAGTTTATTGGATGTTTAAATTATGTATCCAATTTTTCTAATGTAGATGATGCAGCATGGGTGTCTAATGTAGAAGGTGATGATGAAGTCCTAGTTATTAATGATGAATAATATAAGTCTATTTTATTGGAGAATAATTTCTCAATTTTTGATATATTAGAAGAAGTTTAATGGTGTTTTTTTTCCTTTAAAAGATTTGGAATATATATTTTACTTTAAAGTGAAAGATTATTTGAAGACTTTGAGTTACTTATGATGATAATTGATATGGTATTAATGTATAAAAAATTTTCCATGATGTTTAGAGAATAAAAATTCATTAAAACATAATGATGTTTTATTGACCATATAAATTTAATGGATGGACAGTTCCAAATAGAGATGTATGGGTCAAAAAGATAGAGATGAATAGATGGAGAAAGATAAGATCAAAAGATAGAGGGTGTAACCAATTGTTTATAAAATTATATTCATAGTTTCATAATATAGATATATTAGACAAATTATATCCATTTATTCTTGGAGAAATATTCCTCTTTAATTTTAACATCACAAGGCCTTGTGGCTACGATTGTAACAACTCAACCCTAGAAATCCCAGAGTTGGTGTATTACTTTATTACATATGAATAGATACAAGATTCATATACTAAGGGACTAAATTTTTTAGTAGTTTTGGAAAACCATATTATATAAAAGATACCCATATTAAATTAGGAAAGTGAAAATAAAACATAAAACATAATAAGATGAAATGAACAACATCCTTGAAAGCTTATTCAAGTATTTCTTCATCATAACCCAGGGAAAGGAAACATTATAAGTGTAATATAAAATGCTCAGTAAGGGAAAGTAAAGTGGAATAAAAAATGAATTAATGTGAGTAAATCAACATATCAAGGTAAAAAATTGATAACACATTCCATTGAAATAACTAGATAAGGCATAATCAGTATAGCAATGTGAAAAACTGAAACACATTCCACTTAAACAATAAACTAAGAATGAAATACATCTAAAGACATGTCAATAAAATGATCTCATGGATAAGAATAATAAATAAATTATTAATAAATTAAATAATTAAATATTAGATGTCATGTTTCCCACACACATGATACCTTTACCATTAAAATACTACAGTTTAAAGTATTCTGATTTTTCCAAATGACTTATCTCATGAGACTATCGATGCATCGAGGGGATTGAATTAACCAGTACCAAACCCATATGGATTGAATTAAATGTTCCCAACTCATGTATTTCATATCCAAATCATTTTTCATATATCTAAAAATCTATTTAATTCAAAAACAACGCACCTTATCAAAATTTATCCATATTGATTAAAAAATATAGATTTATCAAAAATTCCCCAGTTAATCAAATAATTGTTAAAGTGAACACTATATGTAAATATGGTATATGATTTAGGTAATAATAATATACATAACCTAATAATGTGGATATTCATGGAAATATATAATGAAAAATGATTATAATAAAGTGGTTGTCTCATGAGAAAGTCAACAATCACAAAAGAATGTTAGATTGCAAAGGTAACTTTTACCACTTGGAAAATTTTAAGATAAACCCATTGGATGAGATAATTCAAAATAAAACATAAAATACCATTAATTAAGAGTTAATAATGATATTAAATTAAAATATGATAGTATATACACTATAATAAAGTGAATTGGTGTATAGTAACAAATAAGTCTCAATAGAATGTAAATTGAGACAAAAACCCTTACCTTGAGTCTGAATTACCACATGTATATTTATATTCCTAAATAATAAACTTATGTTAATTATTTAATTTCCCAAGAGCTTAATTTTTATCATTTTTTTCAATTATTATAATGTTTTAAACAACAACTTAAAAAATTAAGTTTATGTTAGGTGTTTTGATCATATTCAGTTTATGTGTGAAAAATGAATTTGGTAGGTCAAATATGGTCAAAGGGTCATTATATAAACATATCCATAATAATAATCATGAAATAACTTTAATATTTATATATCAATTATACTTTTAAAACCAATCATGAAATATTGTTATAAAAAATTAACCAGTGTTACAATCATGAAGGTGATAGACTATATGTACGTATGAGTAACGTTCCAATTTTTCAGTGATCTTTATGGAAAGAAGGTAAGTAACACTATAAATTTTAATAAAAATAATAATTTCATAAATAACGTTTTATTTAATCTTATATACTTATATATAGAATTATTTTGATTTAAAAGGAATCACATCGTGTTAGGGATGCGGTAGTCCACATGTCCACGACCGACGTTATCACTTTTTAGTGTGTGAAAAGGGTAATAAAGAAAATGATATATTATGTATAAAGAAAGGTAATTATATCATTAATATAATATATATTTCATTTAAATTACATATTGATAATTAAAATAATATTTTATAAATTCTATATATAATTTGAACAAATCACATCATTTTGAGGAGGCGATAATCCACACTGCCACAAATGATGTTATCGTATTACCAAAAATTGGAGTGCATAAAATTATGTGTTACTAAATAATTATAAAAGCATAAATAAATTATAAATATCATATATATCATATAGAAATATTTTTTTCCATCATAATTCCCTCCCACGAGAGATGGTAAAGGAAAAACAAACAACATCATTTTGTGAGGCGGTAGTTCACCGTAAAAATAAACTGCAAGTTCATTACCTATTAGATGAAAGTGTGTGTAATTTTAGGTTTAAAACTTCTAATAAAAATATATGATTATATTTATGATACTTATTTTAACATATAATCATAGAATAATAAATTTTTTGGGGGTGGAGAATGAAAATAAAACAGAAGATCTTAAGGAAGGATTCCACTTATTCTTTGGGTAAATCTATTTGGTTTCCACTTAAGGGATTACTTGGATGGATTTAGGACCAAGTATAGGATTATAGGTTTAGTGG
Source organism: Viscum album (assembly GCA_963277665.1). Taxonomy (NCBI): domain Eukaryota; kingdom Viridiplantae; phylum Streptophyta; class Magnoliopsida; order Santalales; family Viscaceae; genus Viscum; species Viscum album. Next base: position 102,810,708 of record OY728147.1, on the reverse strand, counting down.
AGGGTTGTTGGTAAATTTTTTGATCATATTTTTGGTGATACAAAGGGATTTAGAGGTGTGAATATATTGGAGGGGTGAGTACCTTTCTATAGTGGAGGAGGAGTGACATTCTTGGGAATTTTTGAAAAGAGAATTACACTCATGTTTTTCATATATAATGTGGCTAAAATAATGAAAAAATTATATAAAATGGATTGTATTGTCAAAATATTAACATCCAGTGGATTTTGTATAAGTTTCTAGGTCATTTTGAGCCATAAGTTTATGGTTTGGTCACTTGTTAAGCAAAATCTCCTCTTAATCATTGAAATTAATTTTAATTACTTTCACTAATATTTATGGTAAAAAACTATGTTGAAATTATGAAATTTTAAAAATTATTCTAATTCAAAATATGTAATACATTTTTACAAATTTAAATCACGTATGTGATAGTAATTAATTTAAAATTAATCCCGTATATGGGGTGACAATGCAGGTTTTTGAAGTAAAAACATTCATAATCTTGTTATGTTTTTTATTTCCAATTTCAATGTAAAATTGATCATAAGGAACTAAATTGGATAAATATATGTAAAATTTATATAATTAATATTTAAAATCAATAAAAAATTTATTTTAACTTTATAAATAAATTAGATGAAATATAAGTTTTAAATTGAAATTCCGCATTTGTCACAATTCATCAAAAAATGAAAATTTGAAGAAAAATACAAAAATAAAACCTAACATAATTTTGAAATTTATCTTTATAAAATTAATTTTTTTTACATATTAAATTTATAAAAGTTTCAAAATTCATATTTTAAGTTGGTGCACCATTAAAAAGAGGTAAAATTTCCTTTATAAAAATATAGGTTTTTATGCGTAATAATGATCTTGTTCTTGTATTTTTCTTTTCAAATACATCGGATTAATTTAAAAAATATTTCACTGAATATATAATATATATTATATTAATATCACTTTCTAATTGTAATTAATTTAATATATTAGGAAAAAAAGAATTCATGAGCATAAAAATAGTTTTTTTATAAAATCATTCAATTTATAATATAACCTCAGTGTTCTATATAAATAAATCTTACTTAATGATGTATGTAAAATATTATTAAATTTTTGTTTTGTATAAATCAATCTAGGAACAAAAATTAAATTTATTCTAAAAGGAAAATATTATAAAGTCTTGGGGTGTTACAATGATTAAGGCTGAATATTCGAAGAATAAAATGTTCATTGAAATAGAGGAAAATGAAGAGATGGTTTGAAGATCTCCAAAGTACCAAAAATCATGAATATTCTAATTAATTAATGATTCTAGCTAATGTTTTTTGGTGAAAGAAGTTGGTGGAATTGTTGGAACTTTGGTTTCCATACAAAGGTTTTCAGACAAGGGTTTCTTGACCAAGTTCCCTAGATAAAAATATGGTTGATTGTTATAGATAAAATAAAGCATGAAGAAGTACCAGAATAAGTAACCTGAATGTTCCAAATGAATTTTTATCAGACATAGATAAGTTCATAATTACTGGATGGGCATTAGAGTATTCGTGGAGAAGATGATTTTGAGTGAATTCACTGAATAGAGAAATGATTGTGAGTCCACTAGATGAATATTTAAAATACAATCAAATTGTGGTTTATGAGAACAATCGTCAAATAGAGGTTATCGATCATTGGTATCAGATTAAGGTTACCAAATATATTTTCCAAACAATGTCACCAGATATAAGTTTCGTGGTTGTTTTATTGAACATGTAATTCTAAATAGCGCCATTAGATAGAGAATGTTGGACAAAAATATATGATTTTATCAAAAAAATAAGGTTCCTATGAAGAAGTATGAGAGAGAGTTGGGGATCTTATATTTCACAAAGAATTACTAGAAATATTAGTTCAAATGAAGTTTCATTGTATTAAGTGTTAAATATCTTTATAAAGTTTTGTAAAGTCTCACATTGTGAAGATGCTGAGTTGGATGATCCAAGAATCAATAATCAAAGAGAAAAGATCATTATTTTTGTTGGAATTTTAGAAATTTTGAATTGATCATTGATGATACGTTTTAAGGAAAGATCATATAATTATTTTTGACTCCTGTCTATTTGGAGGTCTGAAGGCTATCAAGAGATGAATGTTTCAAGCAGGATGTTTAAATTTTGAGGGGAAGTTCAAATTTATAGCTCATTATTCTCCCTTATTTTTCAGAGAAAATTAAAATATATAAATGGGAGAAGGTGCACTATGAAGATAATGATCAAAGTATTTTTGCTGGGATTATAGTTGAATAAGTAAAGTTCCAAATTGAGGTGCCAAACATGAATCTTCATAGAATTTTGTTTAGGCTGAAGAAGTGAGGAGATGACTGATGAGTTTTAGATATAATTTTGAATCATTAGTTTCATATGTACCCGAAACAATGTACCGAATATAGAGGTACTATATGACGTAGAGGCACCCAAATGAAGTAGTAAGGAAACATACAAAGTATTGAGGTACCAGATGGAGAAGATACATGATGAAGAATGAATATACCAAGAGAATAAGAAGGGATTAGATAAAATTTTATGAGATGAACTGGTAGAAAAAAATAGTATTGAATGAATATTATCATATGTACAATATTAGAAAAAGATGTTTTAGATAAATAGATACCAAATAGTGCATTGAATAATCTAATGGAATGGTTCTGAATGAAGGGAGAAGAGAAGATAGTGCGGTGCATATCTATTTCAGAGAAAGAATAGAAGGAAACAATAACAATTATATATTCTAGTATGTAGATGATGAATAGGTGAAGAATAATTCTTACATTAAGTGAAAGAAAATAAAAATTATAGTTTGTTTATATGATGAAAAATAATCTTGTGTGCATTAATTTTTATACCAGAGTAGCAGATTAAAAGATTCTTGCATGATATTATGCAAGTAAGAGAAGAAGAAGAACAAAGAAGCATTGTGGCATTAAACAGAAGTCTCAACTGCTCATGTAATTTCTTGGTGTTGTAAGTAACTTAAAAAAGTTGTATATTGTCTACAAAGTTAGTATAAGGATATGTCAAGGCATTTTTTATACTAGTAATTCAACAGTCTAGTGAATTAGGATTGTTTTGTATCCCCATCCAAAAGTCAAGGGAACCACACTTGGGTTTAGTATTATTTCAGAGGCAAATATCTATAACTGATATACCATTATACTAGAGAATATGTGTACTGGTCACCACCATACACAGCAAGGAATTGCTACTTGTAATGACCCTCCAATTCTCATTGGCTTGAGAGTACAACGAGTCATTACTAGGCCTTAGGCGACATAGCTAAGATGCCAAAGGCTGGAAATAAATGCCGAAGGGTTTCAAATACAAGTGGGGGATGATTTACACTTTAAGAAATAAACCAATAAACCTAAAAACCATAACAAAAAATTCACTATATGATGCATGAATGAATGAAATACAACCCAACATCTTCATTTATCTCAAAACCATATCAAAGTATGCAAAAAACAGAATAATAACCAAGTATCAAAGTACAAAATAGATAAATGATACAAGACTATCAAAAGACCACAATACTCAATGAACCACGAGCTCTAAGCTCTAAAATCACTGAACATCCCAAACATCACGAGGTAGTGCTAAATACTTGTGAAACATTACCTTTGAACCTATCCTGGAAGATATCATCTACAAAAGCACCAAAGTTCCAAAGAAGGGGTGAGTATAAAACTTAGTAGGTTTTCCCCAATGAATTCCCTACTCACGCCACTAGGATAGAAAAGTTATTTACATTTATATGAAGCAGTTTATATAAAGAAATTTACCAAAATAGTTTATAACCAAATATAAACAAGTTTCCAAAACTATTTATAACCAAATGCATACAATTGAAATTGAAACCAATTTTTCTAACAAGTTATTTTTCCAAAAAATAACTAAAAAAGCTTTAAAACCATTTCTAAATATTCCTTTGACACACCCAATTCATTCCATACACCCACACAACCAGCCCTGCATGTAACCTGGATCTCCCTATACTCGCGAGTGGCGAGTCATCCTTTCACTAAGTCATCCCTAGTGAAGAAATTGACAGGGAGATCCCTAATCCTTATCCATACCATTAATGATGGGGGAGACCCCTAACTCTTATCCGTCCAACATGCACCCTTTGACGGGGGAGAGCCCTAACTCTTATCCATTGCGTTAATGATGAGGGAGACCCCTAAACCTTATCCGTCCCACATACACTCTTTGATGGTGGAAATACATAACCCTTATCCATACCATTATTGATGGGGGATACCCCTAACCCATATCCATCCCACATGCCCATGAACACACACAACCATCATGTCAAAAACCAAGTGTGTTCAACCAATTAAAACCATTTCAATAAAACCGTACTTTTATTGAAAACCAAAGAAGTAAACAATTTCAAAACATCCATTTCACTTCAAAAAAAAATACCATTTTATTGAAAACATCCAATCCAAACCATGTGTCACAATTCCAGAAAATCCCTATTTTAAAATCCCTATTTTAAAACCCCTATTTTAAAATTAAGAACCAAAGCACTCATTCAAAATCACCAATTTTACAGATTTCACAATGATCACTTAAGAAGGTTTCCAAAAAGTGTTCAAAAACAAAATCAAAATAAATTCAACCCCACAAATTCTAATTTAAATCATGACCATAAATTCTACTAAGTGGAGTTGAGAAAGAAGCCTCCTACCTCAAAGGTTTTGATGAAAATCACAATGAATGAAGAGCACACAAGAAAACCTGGTTGATTCTTCCAAAACCCACCTTAGATCTCTTCTCCTAGCAAGGACAAGACGAAATATCATCATATATGTCATCCACACACTTAGATATACCCATAACAGGCATAGATCTAAGAAACAGAGAGAATAGGAGAAGTAGATCTAAGAAACCGATCAAAACGATGCCGAACGATCACATACCTCAAGAATCCAGCTTTGATTTTCCAAGGAAAACCTTTGGATCACCTCCAAAACACTTGGGAGAGGTTATACTACCTTCAAGGGAGGGTAATTTCGAGTTATGGATGCTTAGGAGAAAAAACGATCCATTTAGAGGAAAAAACACGTGAGATCCACTTTTTTTGGATCTCACTTAAGTGCCCGCACAATTAGTTCACACAGTTTGACAAACCATGTGCTAACCGTGCATTATCCACTGTCTTGGAAGACCCTTGCATGACCTCCTCACACAGTCTCCCAAACCATGCTCCAACTGTGTGGGCGCCACTGCCTCAAAAGTGCCAACTATGCACGGTTTGGCCGCACGATTAGACAAACAGTGCACCACCCGTGCGACTTCCCCTTAACCTCAAAACTTTATTCCAAGTTCTTCTGACTCTCCTATTAATCACCCTTAAATTTATAACCATGAAAATCATTAAGTTAGGGTTACATACCATAATCCAGGGGTACTAAACTACTCTTATTGGGTAGTGAACCTTGAAAAATATCATGCACCATCCTTTAATTATTTTGTCTACTTCCATATGAAAATAAAGAGAGAACAAGAGAATTGAGATCCTAACATGACTAATAATAAAAGATATATAAATATTTAGTTGGTTTAAAAATTAATTTAAATTGATTCATCCACCTCTCAGTATTGATCATATCCCAAAGTGGTTCTATCAAATTTCACTATAAAAAATTACATTTATCCATGTTTATATTTGGATTTAATGAGGTTTATAGACACAACTAAATCACTTACTGACATTTTTTAAAAATATTGGTAAATTTGCTGATAGTAAATGGAGGGTGTTTTACCCACATATATAAACATGGGTAAAATTTTGATAATTAACCCTTGTTTTCTAAAATATGGGTAAACACATATTTATCAAATTTTCATTTTAAGTTTCTTTCTTCCAGCATTTTCTAAAATGCAGACATACATGTTTTTTAAAATTTTATATGAATTCCCTATTTTTTTACCACTCTTCCCATCCCCTCTTTAACATGACCTTGACATGCCTCACCTTATCCTCTCCTTCTCTCAACCAGCCACCCAGTCCCCGCTATCACTCCTCCCCCACTACCACCCCATCCCACCCTCCCTTGGAAGCATTGACATGCCCCACCCTCCTCAGACAACATGACACCCCATCCTGTCCTACCCCACCTCGTACTCCTCACCTCTTCCACCTGCCGCACCCTCCCCAAAATTAACTACATTTTAAAAAATGACTAATTAGAAACTTTTTAAAATGAGGTTAAATCAATATTTATATAAATTAACACACACACACACAAATATACATATTATATATACATACATATTATATTAATATATTTGTTATTGTGAATATTTAAATACTGATAAGTTTATTTATATATATGTATCTATTAATATATATATATATATATATATATATATTTAAATTTGATATGTTTCAAAATGAGGCTAAATTAGTATGTATGTAAATTAATATATGTTATATTATATGTTAATATATTTGTTTATGTGTAGATAAATACTTATAAGTTTATATATTTATGTATATCTATGTATGTATATCTATATGTGTGTGTGTGTGTGTGTTATCAATGTTTTAAGATGTATCTACATTATTGTAATTTTAAAACGCAGCTAAAGTAGTGAAGTTTTATAAATGATTAAATTAATAAGTATATAAATTAATATATATATATATATTATATGTAAATATTTATGTTTTTGTATATATTAACACTTATAAGTTTATATATTTTCTTATATATATATATGTATATATTAAGATATATATATATAATTTATCCATGTTTTAAAATTTGGCTAAATTAGTGATGTTTTAAAACGTGAATAAAATAAAAATTAGCATCATTTTAAAATGAGACATAAAAAACATGACTAAATTATCAATGTTTTTATATAAATGTTGCTAAATTTAAATTTGTCCCCATTTTTAGAAAAAACACTAATAAACACAGCTAAATGAGAATATCGTTTAATTTTCATAAAATAACGATAAAAAACATGAAAAAAACATGTTTTTATAATGTTGGATATAGATGTGAGAACCAAAATCTATATATAATGTCTAATGTGTAGATATAGAAATATTTCAATTCATAATGAATGCACCTTGAACATCCCCTTGTTTCTTTAACTAGTTTCAACTCTTCTTCCAATGGCCCAACCTACCACATGAAAAAGATACTTTGTTTTCCTCCTTTACTACTTGTTAGATCTTCTTATTCTTGGAAATATGGTAAATACCCTTAGACATGTAATGAGTCATGGGATCCTTTTACTTGTTCTTACTTTTATTATTCCCTAAAATTATCATAGGGGTTTCAAGCTCTATTTTCTTGTCAACTTGGTGAATTAAAGTAAGTAGTTATAAAAGTGTCTTCTCATTATTTCTCACATTATAACCTACAATAAAACTATATAATCTATTAGGTATTGAGGATATAATAAGATCTATGTGAAAATCATAAGGTATTTTAAATCCTAAGATATCTATGTGATCTGTATAGCCAATAATCTTGATTACATATTGCCTAGTAGGAAGTGACTCTCTAATTATACATGTGAATAGTGTATTGGAGAACTCATATATCTCTTATCTTCCCTTATCTTGATAAATCTCTTTAATATGAGACATTATACTATAAACATCCATATCTTCATGTTTTTTTTATAATCACATTGTACTTGTATGATAGCATGAAACATTAGACATATATGGAATCGTCTGTGTGTTTTTGGTAGAGAGATACTTATTCCACCCTAGTCTCTTTAGAATCTGACTCAGGAACTTGAGTTTTTTTGAATGTTTAATCTAATTTCATGGAATAGTAAAATTCTCAAGCACCTATACCATATTTAAGAGAACCCATATTTTCATAAAATATTTTATTATAAAATAATGTTTTATATTATATTTTTTTTAAAAATAAGCTTATTCACATTACCCTTTGTTTAATTTTGTTTTTTTAAAAACCTAGTAATGAATTCATTTTAGAAAATACAAAGTTCCATAATTTTATTTTATAAATTTTTATGTTTAGTTAAAAATAAAATAGACTATAGTTTTATATGGAATGTGATAGTTTATGTTTTAAAAACTTTATATTTATTTAATTAATAATATGCTTAAAGGAATAATAGTGTTTAAAGACATATAATTCTTCCTGATTTAAACTAACCTAGGTTTCAAAGCACCAATGATGCAAAATATTAACCAAGGTTAAGTATTGATTGATAACTTATGATTCATGCAAGATAAGGTGGAATGAATATATTAACATATTAAAGCATGATAAAGCTATAAAGGGGATGCATTTATAAGACATAGTCACACCACACTGTCTTTTAATTTATTAAGGCATTCCATTGGTAAAAAAATACATAATATAATGATGCATGTGGATTTATTATATATCCCCAGTCAATATTTTTATTACCTAAGAATGCAATATAGGGCATCCCTATGGTCGATCTCATAGAGGCCATTTATACACACCGATCATCTACTGTCACTATTATATTATAAATAATATACAATTTAATAAATATAATAATATAATGTGGGGGAGGGGTTAAATATGAAATTGATATATAAATATATTAAAATATAAAGAATAATAAAAGATAGAAATAAGTTAGTGAATAATCATTTTTTTTCTTTGGAGTTCATAGTGATGAAATAATTATTTTTAAAAGATAATTTAATTTTTTTTGTTCATTGCTGACTGAGACTCAACACCATCCTTGTTTTATTTTTTATTACCCCACACCAGGACCTTTTTATTTGGTGAAATACCCTTCTTAAATCCATCCAGGAGAACTCATTGCTGGATAGAGAAATCCAAGTCAAACTCTTACATATGATTGACTTAAACAGTAAAGGGAAGCAAAATTGATAATAAGGAATAACAATTAAAAATTAGAAAAAATGTAGTGAACACCCATATCAATAAATTTAAAAATTATTGAAATTGTTTGAATATAATAAAGAAATAACATTGAATCATAAAAAACTCAAAACATTTCCACCCCTCGAGAAATAATGAGGGTCATTTCTCTATTTTCTTAGTGATTAAAAGTATGTTGGGAGAAACAAAAATTAAAAGATAAAAATAAACACAAGGAGAAAAAATTAAAATAACATATATTAAAATTATAGTAAGATATTAAAACATAATTCCACAAAACTTAGCTTCTAAAAATGACAACTAAAGTTGCTAACTCTTAAGAAAGGAGTGGAGGTAGTTTTTTATAGGCAACATGGGTGAAATTTTCAGATACAAATATTTTATATGATTGTTTATAATGTTGGGGTAGTAAATGGATGAATTTGGGAATGTGTTATTCTTAAAATTATTTCAAATATGTCTTGGTCATGTACACAAAAAAATTTATATTTATTTGAGACTTATAGAAAAATTTATTTCCATATCATTAAAGAAATTATTCCTGACCTGGAGACTCTTCATATTCCCCTCCTTCAATTTCAAATTAATTTATAGACATGAAGGAGGAAGAATCATGCATAAAAATGATGTAAGGAAATGATATTCAGAATCTTAACTTTCTACATGTGAAATTTTAGAACATTTTCACCCTTACCATGGGAGATATGGTCCCAAATTTATACACCATCTAAATTATGCACATATTCAAATGCTAAAATTATGAGCTTCATTTGGGAATTTTTTTTGGTTTTAATAGTTGGTCCTCTTCGATGAAATGTATCCCATCATTTATACAACCCTAAAAAAATTAATTTTAAAACTTTGGTTAGTGTATATTTTTTTTCTGAAATATAAAAAATATTTAAAGTACGTAACATTAAAAAATTAAAAAAAAATTAAAATTAAACTCAAATTATTTTTAAAACCAAAAATGTGATAATTATGCTTAAAATAACACTTTGGTGAGATTAAAAACATTTAATTATAGAATATAATATGTGAAATTATGAGATTCATCAGATAAATGAAGGTACCGAGGCACAAAAAAAAGGAGGACTTGGGATTTAATTTTTTTATAATAACTAGATCAACGTAAATATGTTGTGTCTAGTGATAATCTGCCCAATATTGAATTTGAGGACCCCATATGATTTAATTTAAGAGTGAACAAAAAAAATACCTGGATTGATTTGAAGAGATGTTTAACAAATTTTATTCAATGAAAACTTTTTCTTGAAGTAATAAAAGAATAATCCATCTAGATAATTCACATTCAATTAGAAAGTCTATGAGAGTTTCAATCATTGAAATGCGAGTGTTAGCATGGATATTCGATGATTAATTTAATGTCTTGATGATCACCGCAACACCATTCCTTCGGTCTGAGAGGATGAAACTAAATCGAATGATTGGATCCTTTAGTTCTCTCTCTAAAAAGATAAATATAGGAACATGAGGCTCTAAAAATAATTTTTTTAATAGTGACATGAATTAGCGACTCCTCCCACTTATATATAGAGGTTTAAAATACCCATGAATGGCTCCTTGGCCCATGGATATTTATTATCCACTAAATAAACTTTAAAATAAATCATATGACCAATTTACTAAGTCATAAATATAAGTTATATTTTTATCACTTACTTGTAACATAATTAATATATTATGAGATAAAATAAAGACATCAACTTAACTCACTATTACCATGAACTTTGAATATTTTTTTATCTGTATGATATTTTTCCTCATATTCACTCAATATCTTGTGAATATTTTTAATAAATAAATTCAATACAAATTATTTTAAACTATAATAATATGAATTTATTTATTTCATGGATATATTATTTTCTAGGAAATCACTCAAACCTAATGGTTGGGACCACCTTGTCCTATATTCCTATTTATTAGAATATTTTATACATTTGAATATGCTAAGTGTGTGAGCATATATGACCCTATCTTGACAGTAGTTAATACAATTCATAGATCAGGGGAATATTCTAGAAACCCATAAAGTCCCCTAGAGAGATAAGGAAATCTCATAGGAACAAAAACCTTTCCTATGAACACACACCATGTAAAATAATCTCTTTGTCTCACGATATCTCATAAACCGGGGTACATACTTGATGTCGTCATCATTTATTGATTTATTATTCATTTACCATACTGGATGACTTAAATTATTCTACTAGGCCATGTATTTTGTGAAGGTACTACCATACTGGTTAATTAGGCCAAAGATATCTATTCCTATTATAAGTGAAAAATTATATCTTGATTATTCAATCAATTCCATGACACTAATGATAAACCCAAAGCAAGATACCTGTCAACAACATCAATTCCATATTTTTCATTATACATAAATGTACATAATCAAAAAGTATACAATGGTAATATTTTGAAGTTATAATACCCTAACAAATTTTTACAGATAGGAACTACAAATAGCACAAAAAACATGTGGTATTCCTATTAGAAGGCTAGTCCTCATTATCTCATCCACTCATAATCACTGAGTTAAAACTTCATGAGAATAAGTCTCAATTCTTATGAGCCCCCAATAACTTATAGTCACACGTGTTATGTGTCTAGTCAGTGTGATGTATCTAACCATAAGACATATGTTTATGATTAATTCCATAGTATCTCGAGCTTCAAATTATATTTTGGGAATAAATATAACATTTTGTATGAAAAATAATCTATAGAAATTACCATATAAATAGTAAACTCAAAAATATAAAAAATATTATGGTAAGAATACATTATGCATAACTCACTGTATACATGGTATGGTAATTGAAAAATATTGTTCAAGTTGGGTCTGGTGCACCCACTTTTACAAAACTCTCACTTTCACTAGATCCAACTTACTTATTATCCTTGTTATATATCACATGGTAGTATCATGTTTCTAAAGAGTTAAGGATTTAGTTTTTTGGAATGGAACACCTATTCTGCATGGCTATTATGATATCTAAAAATTCACCTTCTTGAGTAAGACTTCTCAAGAAATTAAAACCCTAAGTATAATATTTTTTTTCACTATCAAAACATGAAATCTTGGCTAGTACCAGTAGCAGGATTATTATAATTTATATTATGATAAAACTATATTTACATGGTATGATTCTAAGAAAAAGAGTAAATCATTGTGTAATTTACAATGATTCTTAATCTAGATTAGAGGCCACAATGAACTCATTATTAACAGATATGGCTACCAATAACATGAATGAGATTCTATTTCCCATTACCTTAGATTGAATATGATACTATATCAAACTTTTCCAAAGAAAGACTAGTTTGTGTCCCCATTATATCTAGTTTACCTCCATCTCCAAGTATGAGGAACATATCTTTTGTACTCTCTCATGTACAATTGGATAGTTCTGACTGCTTCCCAAGAAGTTCACCGAGGTTCAAACAATATTTTCTTATGACAAAGTATATGTTGGAAATATGAAATATAGTACATAACATGGAATATGTGATTGATATATGTCATAAGTGTATAAAATTATACTCACTACATTAATCTACTTCTATGTCTCATACATGTATCATTAGAGAGATTTTTTCCATGTGACATTAGTAAAAATTCTATCTCGAATTATTCCAACTTTCATCTTTCAATACGATGTCAGTATATGTACTTTAACTTGGTCTGAAAAACCCAATAGATCCACCTCAGTATATCTTGTTCTCTAAAATACAAGTTTTTAATTTAATTCAATCTCTATAGAGTTTATTTCATTATGTTCTTAACTAAATATAAGATCAATGGATATTTTCCATCTGTTATCGATCATATTTTCCTTGGAAAATTTCAGTACTCCCACTAACATCTTGTAGAAATATGGAAAAAAGTCATTGAAAATGAATATTCTTTGATCTTGTTGCTTACATAAATCCAAAACTTTATTTTCACTAATGTTCACCCCTTATTTGAATTCTATAGTGTCAAAAAATCTTTCTGGCTGTATTGTATAGACACTTTCTAAGAAAGACGGTCTTGAAATCCAATTACAAATAAAATAATCCTAGAAAGTAGTTATAATAAGTAAAATTACAATGGATTGGGCATAATAATAGGTGAAAAAGATCTATCATAGACAATGTATAAAATCTTGTGTATTTCTACTATTAATCACAGATCATTGGTCCAAAAGTTTCCATCCATTTATTATTTCTCTTGAATACCCACTTCAGTATCAATATTTAAAAAATTCAAAATATTAAGAACCTATAATTTGATATATGGAATCCATTTTTGAATTTATATAAACTTTTCAATCTTAACTGATTTCCATTTACTGATTCCTTATAGGATACATTATTCTAAGTGAATAATGTATTAATATACACAGTGAATGTAAAACCATTACCATAGTTTTATCCTTCCTATGTAGTCAGTGTCTCAGAAATATTCCTTTTCCATAAGATCTTTTGGAACATGTCCCTATGTCAACTAGTTTTGCATCTTCTACAATAAATAAATCCAAGTAAATATTTCTCCCAATATCTCAAATAGATATGTGCATGATTTTATAGAAATATAGTACATTACTTCTAATTTCTACCACAATGATTTTATTAGTATCCTTAGAAACCTTTAGTAAAATTACTTTAGATATACATTGTGTTTTATCTTGATGCATTTTTGTTTATATCCCTAATAACCACTTTTCATATGAAACATGTTCTTGTGATATAATGTATTTATATCATACTACAACTCATATGATACCCAGTTTTCATTATTGTTGGTATATGGTAATGGGATAGGTCTAGTATTTGTGAAGTATTTCTTGAAAATAATGGAAGTATCAGAAATTTATATGAATATTAAATTTTATTATCCTTTTACCTACATCATAACTCAGATGTGTATAAAAAAATGTGTGTTTATGAATTACTCCATGAAATATTTTAATGATCAATGTTTTTATACAATACTCATCATTGATCTCATTTACTAACATCATTACCTTGAAGTGTGTAAGTAAATGTTCATTTAAGAATTAATTCATGCTATATTATAATGATCAATGAATGTTTGATCAAGAAATTATTTTTCACATGATCCCAAAGAAACTCAAAATTTCTTACCATGTATATTTCAACCTTTTCTTTAACAATACTTAATTCTTAAATGAATCTTATAGAGTACATAATTTTACCTCTATATTAACCTTGGAATAGTTCCCTCTCTTTAGCTGAACAAATTCTAAAAGCCTTGCAATATACCTTTTTTTATAAAGGTTACTTTATCCAAAGATAAAAATTTCACGTGTCTATAATATCTATGGTAATTAGAACTAAATATTTAAAACACCATATTTGGTAAATCCTAGAAATATTATTTTATTTTTATGATAAAAAAATTATCTTTCCATAATTTAGTATAAGTGATCCTTACATTTTTTATTCATTAGTAATTTCCAATGATTCATGCATTACTTAACTACAACTATGTATGAAATACCATAAAAAAAATTAATTCACAATTTTTATCGTATCATTAAATACAAAATAATAGTTTTATAAGAACCATTCAATTTGAAATTAGAAGTTATGTACTTCTCACCGCTGACTTAGTAATCACCCTTTTTAAACTGCTTATAGAATTCAGCTTACTTATTGTAACACAAATTTTCTTACTTGAATATTTTATTGAAATAAACCTATTTGATAAGAATATTTTATTTAATAACCAATAATTATTACATAAATATCACATATAACGATGAATATATTTTACATAGAAGACTTATCTTTCTACTACTTCAATTCATTGTATTTTATCTTCCATATTCTTACCTCAAAACATGTGAAGAAAATAAACTTCCGCTTAATGTCTCTTTTTATGAAGTGGACATTGTGAATTTCCCTTAGGTGTTACAATTTAAATTATCCTTTTTAACTTGTATTTTAAATTTTATAGCATAATAACTAAAGATTAATCTTTATTTAGGTTATTATTTTCTTGTAGGACCTTATCAAATAGGTAATGAAGCATTTTTCTCCATACTAATCATTTTGTAATATTAAATGAAATTGGAGAAATTTGGTGATAAATATATTATAAAGGGATGTATTTAAGGATCTTAAGACATCTTTCAATTTAAATTTATTTAGTGTAATCATGATCCAATTCATATCCCACTTCACTTTATCCTCACAAGCTTCTCATAGATGAGAAAACTGTTGAAACCATCCATTTTCTGATGGTTTTTACACAACTCATTTTAAATTTCTGATAAAATTAGGATGTAGAAAAAAATGTGATATACATGTGTCTCCTATAAGTGTATTTCTCACCCTTTCTTTCTCAAGTATCTCAATAGGTAGTGAGGACTCTAAAACATAAAATATTCTATATCGTAGTACTTTGCACAAGCACCCGTACTACTCTTATAAACTTTTTCTAGTTAGGAAATGTTCTTTATTAAATAGTAATAATAGTTTATATATGCTATTTTTTACCATTTTTTGAAAAATAAATTATTAATAGATTTGTACTTTTTATTGATTATTAATTGAATCATTAGATATCTCCCACTATTTTATCAAACCATAGTAGCGTTCACTACTAGATCTAGAATATTTATTTTTTTAAGTTTTCTTATAGATAAGATCCCCAGAATTTCTCATTATAGTCCATGATATGGATAAAACACTACTTAGAGTGTTTTAAGGTAGGAGTTTGACTTTATAACCATATTAACTTGTTTCTCCTTGAACTATTGAGTGAATTCCCAACTTTTAAAAATCGTAAACTTGATTTAATATACTCTTTGTCATAAAAGTGAAAACAAGATAGATATGGACACTTATTTTATACTATATTTAGTTAAGACAACCCATCGCTCCAATAAAAACTCACGAGTAGTAGGATGAACCATACTCTATGGTTTTAGAGCACCCAATACACCCAATTTTGTTCAAATTCAAATGACAGAAGGCATTATGACTCAATATTCTTTTGTGGGTTTTATTTTTTACCAAATAATGAATTCATTTTCTATTTAATATGTATGTACTAAGTGATCTCACTCAAAAACTTGACTATACAGTAAATAGAAAAACTTTCATCACACCTTAATTTTTTTCAATCTATGCATTAATTTTTTATTATTTTATACATTCACATATACTTTTATATTCATAAAAATATTAAGTGATGAACTTATTAAATAAAAAATGTGACTGATCTTGATCATTTGATTTTGGTCGATACATTTATTCTCAATGGTTCAGCCGTGACCCTAGGGGTAAAATACTTGAGTTGTGTCTGATTCATATCATAGTTCAAACCCTGATCTAATGTAACAATGACTCATCTAGAATACCACCTCATATCATCATAGTTCACTTCTTTATTCATCTTCATCAAAACACATAAATAATCCTACAAAAAAAATGAGATATGGGAATGCGTAATAAATATGTAATACGAATCTCATGAACACACAAACTCTTATAAAAAAATTATGAATATAGATGATTCAAAGAATACATATAATAACATTATTTATTACATGCATCAAACAAAATTTCTATAAATAGTTAAATAAATTAAATTTTAGACATACATTTTTTGGTCATTGATCAAGATTAGTTTGAAAGTAAAATAAATGTGATATAAATTTAATTTTGAAATAAATCATACTTGGTCAAAATTTAAATAAATATAGAAATTTTATAAATTTATTTTTTTAAATAATAATAACATGTTCCCCGAAAAAATTTTAAACTAGTCCAATTTTTTTACCTAAATATTAAAATTTATAAATAAAATTATTTATCCCCAGGTGGCCTAAAAAATCCTTAAAAGGGGTTCTTATAAAAATATGTGTCTAGAATGGATTGGGCCTACCCATCCTAGTGTGGGTAGACCAACTCGAGGCTCCCGTGGTGGGTTTGGAAGCAAGAGGCTGAGTAGGGGAGGTGGGGTTTGCGGGGCTTGCTGGAAATAGGTCAAGTAGTGGGATAGTCTATTGATGGGAGGTGTGTAGAGGGGGAAAACAGGAACAAGATTCCATGTGAGGGGTATTCGACACCATGATGTGTGGGATGAGGCAAGTAGTGGAATTATGGATAGGTTAATGTGGGTGGTGAAGGTTCTAGGCGCAATGGAAGCTCGTGGGTGGATGTTCCCCCTTGGATTTGTTTCATTAGCAATGATCAATCCGGGATCAATAGGACGATAAACACAAGACTCCACAGATCGAATCACAAAAATAGACAAAGAAGAGAAATAATCCTAGTACCATAAATTTGGATCGTCACATGTTGATTATAATTAATTTAATTAATTGACAAGAAATACCTTTTATGGCGTTCTTTCTTCGTTGATATTTTTGATCACGTTCCGATGTGATTCGTTGTTGCGTCGCAGAAGCCAAATGTATAATTCCTCTAACGGTGATCCACACGTGCACCATGTATCTCTGGATGTCGCCAAAGGAATATACGGGTGCTAGTGTGGAGAAACCTTTGCTTGATTAACTCTTATTGAAAACCCCCATGTCGAATAATTAATTCATTGAAATGCACCCATACTGATTATAATAAATATCATTTAATAAAACAATATTATATCCTCAAAATCTCGACTGGAAAACTACACAGCATGTAATCATTAATACACAACATGCACTTTTTTTCCATAAAACTACATGGCATGTAATCATTAATACATAGTGTGTACTTGTTTTTCATTTCCTTTACAAAATGAAAACTACATGGCATGTAATCATTAATACACGGTGTGTACTTGTTTTTCCCTGAAAAACTACATGGCATGTAATCATTAATACACAACGCGTATCTCTTGTTTTTCATTTCCTTCTTCCACCATAATTAAAATGATTTAGGCTTCCTTGAATAATTATTAAACCACATATGGGAATAATCAAGATTCTACTTGAGATACTTGGATACACTTATTGTGTGACCCTCTTGGCCTCTTTCTCATTGGCATTAGGCGGGCTTGCCTAAAGTCCAAGATTACTGTCTAGCAATAGGTCAAGGAACCCAAGAGAAAGAAGTTGACACCACATTGACGTGTCACCTCATACAAATTCTTACTGTGTAATTTAATCCCTTTGTCTCAATATCTCAACAATAAGATTTCATGGTAGTGTCATAAACCTATATGATTGATCTGTCATTCTTTGACTTACAGAAATAAACTCATCGTGACACCATGGCATGAAATTAGTTCAATAGTTCTATTTCAATTAAAGGGACCAATATATTTACTTCCATAGACATGGAAGGGAAAAATACTTCCTCGAATTATCCATTAACAACATGTCATTCGTAACGCACCCAACATACCCTACTTCCCGCCAAATGTCTTCATGACGGGTTTCGTTAGAAAATATAAGTGCGCGAGTCATGACATGAGTTAATGATAATATTCTAGTCTAAGGACCATTACACACGCTCGTAGATAGCAATGCCCGATGACGCCAAAACAATCGTAATTTCTACTGGCAGGTCTGTTCTCATAATCTTCCATCTTGGAGATTACCAAGTGCGAACTCCATGAGAGAGAGTCTCATCTTCTTACGAGTACTCGCACATGACGTTCTGTATACTATGTGTCCTATCATAGTATGTAATCCAACCATATAACTTTATTTAAGAATATTGTTATAGCATTTCAAGTTTCTCATCATAGCGGGGATCTTCCATGACCTTATCAATGCAACGAATATTCCAGGACATTATTATATTATAGTCATGCAGAACAATGAACAATATATAATAATTGAACATTCATGTAATCAAAGTACAAAACAATTGTTTCTCAGGACACCAACCCTAACAAACTCCCACTTGGACTAGAGCCAACTGTCTATGACTTTTAGTCCGCTAGACCTCACATGATGATCATGTTTTTTCTGAGTCAAGGCTTTAGTCAAGGGGTCCGCCATGTTGTCTTCCGTGGAAATACTGCTCACTGCAACTTCACCTCTATGAGAAAACCCCCTCAAGAGATGATACTTCTGAAGTATATGCTTTTTCCGCTGATGTGACCTTGGATCTTTTTCAAGTGCCACCGCTGCAGTATTATCACAATAGAGTGTAATAGGATATTTAATTCTAGGTACTACATCCAACTCTTGGATGAAGCTTCACATCCATACTTCTTCTTTAGCTACCTTAGAAGCTGCGATATACTCGGACTCTGTGGTAGAATCTGCCACTACACCTTTCTTTGAGCTCTTCCAGCTCACTGCACCTCTATTCAATCTGAATATGTATCCAGTCTGCGACTTCATGTCATCTTAATCAGTTTGGAAACTAGAATCTACATATCCTCTGATGACTAGTTCCTCATCTCCTCCATAAACCAGGAACATATCCTTAGTATGCCTCAGATACTTAAAGATAGTCTTTACTTCCATCCAATGGAGGTCTCCTAGATCAACTTGTTATCTTCCTACCTCACTTAATGAATAAGAAACATCTAGCCTTGTACATAGTATAACATACATGACTTACCCAATCACGGATGTGTAAGGGATCCTTGCCATTTTCTATCTTTCATTATGTGTCTGAGGACACATTTTCTTAGAAAGATGAATGCAATGTGACACTAGCAACAATCCCCTGTTGGACTGTTCCATAATGAATCTCTTTAGTATCATGTCAATGTATGTACTTTGACTCAGGCCCAACATTCTCTTGGATCTATCACGATGGATCTTGATCCCAAGAATATATGCTACCTCACCCAAGTATTTCGTAGAGAAGAATTTATCCAACCATGCCTTAACTGACTATAAGATAGGTACTTCATTTCCAATTAGTAATATATCATCAACATATACTGTTACGAAAACAACTGCACTTCCACTAAACCTTTTGTAGACATAAGGCTCACATTCATTCTTAACAAAGCCAAATTCTGTTACTGCTTCATCAAAACAAATTTTCCATGACTTTGATGCTTGCTTTAATCCATAAATGATTTTTTTCAACTTGCATACCTTGTTGGAATCCTTTGGAGTCACAAACCCTTCAGGTTGTGTCATGTAGACATCTTCCCAGAGGTTCCCATTTAGGAATGCTTTTTTGACATCCATTTTCCTAATTTCATAGTCATGGTAAGCGGCAATGGACAATAGGATTCTGATGCATTTCATCATTGCACCTGGTAAAAAGTTTTCATCATAGTCAATTCCTTGATGTTGTCTAAAACCTTTTGCAACCAGTCATGCCTTATAGGTGCTGACCTGCCCCTCTATGTCCATTTTCTTCTTGAATACCCATTTATTTCCAATAGTATTTACATCAACTGGAGGATCTACCAAAATCCAGACTTGGTTTTGGTACATGGAATCCATTTCATAATTCATGTCTTCTTTCCACTTGACAACGTCTGTCCCTATGGATATTTCTAAGGATATGTCTAGGGGTATAAGATCCCAGTTTTTGGAAGGGTATGATTTCGTTATTTTTTGGTTGAATCCCTTGTTTTTGGATTCAAGGGATGTCTTCTGAAAGTATGGGAGGACTTGGGGGTGTTTCGGGGGCTCAGGGCACAAAAGAAGGGAAATCTGGGCAAGAAAAGGCTGGGTGCACGGCTTGCGCACGACCTAGGTAAACTGTGTGGCCTGCCTAAGAAAACTGTGTGACCCCTCCTCCTCCGAGAAGTAGCATGAACACATTTTGCGCATGGTTTCTCAAACCGTGCGGCCTAACCCATGTGACCTCTTAATGTTGGGAAAAATTACAAGTTTTCCACTCTGGGATTTTAAACCCCAACTCGGTATTTTCATCCATTCATCCCCTCTCAACCCTAGTGACGAACTTGGCTGACCCAAGCTTACAAAGGGTGGTTGTCCTTCGATTCTTGTCCATTTAGAGAACCGCTGGTTTCGAATCGAATCTCTGGGTAAGGCTAATCCCATCCTTGCTTCCCTTTTTGGTTTAGGGGTTGTATCTTCTCTCCCTCTTGTTCCGAATCTCTAAAACCCTACCTTTTGGGTGAGTTTTAGGTTGAAGCTCCAGAGGTTGGTCGGATCGAGGTCTAAGGACTCGGTTGAGAGTGCTTTCAACCGTGGTTTCGAGGTAGCTGGTCTATAATCTATATCCCATGGTAATTTGAGTATTTGTGCATGTTTAGTTGTGTTCTTTTTTCCCCTTGGTTATGTTTTGAATAACCTTGGCATGTTTGGTAATAATGATGTTTAAAATAGAAAATGGGAACCCTCACGATCCCCTTGGGATGTGTTGGGATGGACTTGACCTAATTTAGGGCCATCCATGGGATGTGCTGGATTTTCCCTGGTTTAGGGATTGTTATTAAACAAGTGGCCTTGTTGTAGTGAATTATATATCCTTTGATAAACATGTTGGCATGAATGGTTGAATCATGGAAATGATGAACGAGTTAAATGGGTTAATGTGTAAACTGATTAAAGACCATAATGGATATTTTATGGTTCTAGTGCTAAATTCTTAGTGAGTTAGGCATAACACATGATAATTGGGTGAATGGTTAAATGATGTGAAATGGTAATGTGTTAATGGGTTAAGGAATGATGCGGATTCCCATGTAGGGTGTTGTGAATAGTGTTTCCCAAAGTGCAATGCTTTGGATGGTTGATGGTTACTTATATATATAAGAATTTTCTCATGGATTTACAAAGTGGGGTATGACTTGTGGATCTACGCCCACGGGTTGAGCTAAGACTGAGGTTCTAAACTCCACCCTAAATGCACGGGCTAGGAAAGGGGACTGAGGGTCTATTATCTTAATGGTTGCATCCACCCGAATTGAGGCTTCAAGGTGAGGATATGGTTGCTATGAGGGGGTTAGTCCTAGTGAGATAGGATAACGATGTGTTCACCCTCTTGCATGCGATTGTTGTCCTTAGACCCATGTAATATAATGTATGTGATTAAACCATGGTAGTGTGATGAGATGGTAAGTGATGGTAATTAGTGTGAAATGAATCGTAATGGAAGTGGAAATGGCTTTGGATCTAGACTAGTTAATGGAACCTTAAAGTAATTACTTGGAAATTATCATTCATTTTCCTTTTGCATGCACTACCTGTTTATACTAGATATTTTTTAGACACTATTGGTGGTGGCCTACTGAGTTGTACTCCCACCCTGCTCGGGCCGCAGTTGGGTACCCGAGTAGACTTCTTGTTTGCAGGTCAGGAGAAGGGAAAGGGTCCTTTCTAGATAGTTGAGTGGACATGGGTAGCACTTGGTGGAGGATTTGGACTTGGAGTCGGGACCATTTGGGGGATTGTGCTCGTTGTCCTTATTTTGGGTTATTGTTCACTGTTGCACTTTTAGTATGACATGACATATTTATCATTGGAAATGGTTGATATAAATGTTCCTTGTTTATTGGTTATTGTTTCCGCTATTTGGTTTATTTCTGTTGTGGCTTACTCTGATAAAAACGGGGTATAGTCTCCCCACTTGACCCTATAGACCCCCGCTGCTAGTTGGTAGCCTTTAGCGTACGGGGAGGCGCGCTTAAGGTCATGTAACCAACCGGCTCAGAGCACCGGTTTAGTGGATTCTGGGTTGGGGACATTAAAAAGTGGCATCTGAGGAGGTCTTTCTTCTCCTTATCTGAGGTCTTGTTATTTGGGATAGGTTGCCAAGGTTTAAGATGTGTTGGGCCTTTGTAATGATATCATGCTTGGGAGTATATAACCCATGTACAAGGGAAAAACCAAGTCACCCTAGGTGGGAAATGTTGTTCTTGGTTGCGTGTTGTTACAATTGATGATATTTCACCATTGGGTGATGAACATGTGTTGTGATGTGACTGTTTTATGATATTTGGATTGTGACCTTAACGACATGAGGGTTTTCATCCATGAATCATTGTAGGCACCTAGGGAGATAGGTGACATGAATTGTGTTATGCACACGCACGGGGTGGGTGTGTGAGGAAAGAAAGTAGGGTGCATCATGCATTTCATGAAACCAAGAAGTAATGAGAAGAATGAAAAATAACATTTGGGTAAACAATGTTTAATGAAATATAAGGTTTGTAAATGAAGTGGAAAATGTTTCTGTAAAATGTTGTGTGAGTTTGGTGGTAGTACATGGTTTTTTACCCCAAGTGGACCATGGCCCGCAGTAGGGATGGTCGGGGAGGTGAGTTGAGGTGTTAATGTTGTTGAGTTAGTATATGAAATGGGTTGTCGTGGCTAGTAAAGAGCCTTTTGATAAGGTCGTGAAAGTTTTATGGTTTGTGTGCTAAATCTCGTGCTTGGCAATGTAGAGAGATGCCACCACGACTTCGGTTTCCAGTTGGGTAATAGGAGGATGTTGCTGAGAACACTCCTCCGGTAGAAGAGAAAGAAAATGTGGTGATCAATGAAGGTAGAGAAGACCAGTTCCAGGAGAACTTGGCTCGCCTTATGCAGATGATGGATCAGGACCCAGGGAAGGTTGCACCGAGTATGTTTGAGCTGACCAGGGAGTTCCAGCTGCAGCACCCTCTGACTTTCACCAGAGAGGGTGGGCAGAGGTAGCAGAGTTCTGGTTAGAGTCTGTCTAGAGGCTACTGGATCATATGGAGACCCATGTTGAAAAGTGAGTAAAGCTGGCCATTTATATGTTATGGGGACAGGATAGGCATTGGTGGGACATTCATGCTCAGATCGAGCTGGCTGAGGGAATGCCGTGGAAGGTTTTTCAGGAAAATTTTCTAGAGCATTTTTTATCCAGAGACTACGAGGCAGGAGCGGGCTGTAGAGTTTATGAGCCTGACTCAGGGATCGCTATCGGTGATGGACTATGCTAGTCGTTTCACTGATTTGAGACGCTTTGTCCCAGTGTTAGCAGGGGATGAGGCAGCGGTAGCAAAGAGTTTCCAGGATGGGCTGAGACATGAGATCAAGTCTCAAGTAAATATCTTCTGTTTGAAGAGGTTCACAGAGGTAGTAGATTAGGCATTGATCTAGGAAGTAAACCTGAAGGGAGCTTCAGGTGGTGGGCTTGTAATGCCAGCTGGGCAGATAAGTGGTGCATCTTCCGAGGGTCGGAAGCACCGTTTGGAATGTTTCTAGCAAGGTGGTCAGAAGATAGGGTCAAACTCTCAGAGTGTGAACCAGGTGTTCTGTTATCAGTACGGTAGGCCGGGGCATATGCGTGGTCAGTGTCCTCGACCTCCAGTTGTGTTCCGTTCGTGCGACAGGATGGGACATGTGCAGAAGTTCTGTAGGAAACCTCGGCAGGTGGGCGAGTATGATGGTGGAAGGCAGGTACCAAATATGGTAAGTGGATTAGTTTCCCCATATCAGGAAGGCAGTTGGAGCTCCAGAGGCCATACTGGTAGGGGCAATGGATGTGGAACTCCCGGGAAAGATTGTTCATGCCAGCAGGGCAGTGCAACACAGGGTGTTTAGGCTGGAGCCCTTTGTAGAGGGGCAGGTCAGCTTCATGCAGTTCAGTTTGCACCTGGTGATGGAGAAGCCGAACCATCGACTGTTCGAGGTACGATCCTTGTAGCTTCTACTTTTTCTAGTGCGTTTTTTGAAACAGGTGCCACAAACTCTTTTATCTTTGATAAAATTGTGGTATTGTTTGTTTTACCTATAGATAGGGTGTGTGGAGTTATGTCAAATGAAAATCCGTTGGGGGTTCGGGTTGAGGATATCAAGCAGTGCAAGGGATGTGCCTTGGAAGTTGGTGGGTATCGTTTTCCATGGGATTTGTTCATTATCAAGATGTTAGAGTTTAACCTAATCTTGGTAATGGATTGGTTGGTGTTTTATCAGGCACGCATAGACTATTATCATTGTAGAGTATCATTCAAGTCATTTGAGGGTGATGCTTATGTCCACCGTGGTGAATGGGATGTTCGAGCAGGGCGTGCATGGACATTTTTTCAACAGATGAGTGGACTCATGACTCAAGTGGCATGTCTCATGCTTGATGATGATGAGGGAGGGGAGAAATATAATTTCCCTCCTGTGGTGGATCGGTTTCAGGATGTGTTTCCTAAGGATTTCTCAGGGTTACCACCCAAGAGGGATGTCGAGTTCACGATCGAGTTGCTGCCGGGAGCGAAGCCACTTTCTATTCCGCCATACCAAATGGCATTTTCATAACTCCAGGAACTGAAGGTTCATATTGAGGATTTGGAGTATAAGTGGTTTATCCTTCCTAGTACGTCTCCTTGGGGATCTCCCGTGCTGTTTGCAAAGAAGGCCGATGGGTCATTGAGGCTTTGTGTTGACTATCGAAAGTTGAATCAGATGACGGTGAAAAATTGGTACCCTCTTCCTAGAATCGATGACCAATTTGATCAGTTTAGGGGTGAATCAGTGTTTTCTAAGATTGATCTGAGGTCAAGGTATCACCCATTGAGGGTGAGGTCTTTTGACGCACCGCGGAAATCTTTCCGGAGTCGGTATAGGTTGTTTGAGTTTGTGCTCATGCCTTTCGGCTTGACCAATGCACCATCGGTGTATATGGATTTGATGAACTGGATCTTTCATCCCAATATAGATTGGTTTGTGGTTGTCTTTGTTGAAAATATCTTAGTGTATTCTAAAACTCAGGACGATCATGCCCAACATCTTAACATCGTCTTGGGTACGCTAAGAGAGCATCAGATATATGCCAAGCTATCAAAGTGTCAATTCTGGATAGGTGAGGTGCATTCTTTGGGTTACATCATCTTGGAGGAAGGTGTGACAGTGGATCCAGAGAAAGTGAAGACGGTTGTATCTTGGGAGCAACCCAAGAGTGTTTATGATGTTCTGAGTTTTCTGGGTTTGGCTGGGTATTACCGAAGGTTCATTCAAGATTTCTCTCACTTGGCAGCACCAATCTTGGGCTTGACCAAGAAGGGAATCAGGTTTGAGTGGTATGAGGCTTGTGAGAATGCCTTCCAAGAGTTAAAGAAGTGGTTGATGACCGCACCAATCTTAATCTTACCTGAGAAAGGTAAGAAGTACAACGTGTTTTGTGATGCCTACAGAATCGGACTTGGGGCTGTGTTGATGTAGGATGAGAGGGTTATGGCTTATAGGTCAAGGAAGTTGAGACCCCATGAGCGGAACTATCCCAATCATGATTTTAAGTTGGCTGCAATGGTGTACGCCTTGAAGTGATGGATGCACTATCTATTGGGAGAACGATTTACTGTGTTTACTGACCATAAGAGTTTAAATTACATCTTCTCATAGCGGGATCTGAATCTTCGGCAACGAAGATGGGTTGAATATCTCCTGTCTTTTGACTTTGAGTTGGTGTACATGCCAGGAAAGGGAAAAAATGTTGATGATGCTCTGAGTAGGAAGGTTCCAAATCAAGCGGTTCAGGAGTCCAGAACTGATTGGAAGGTGATGAATTTGTTTGCAGAGATGCACTTGGAGGTGCAGGAGGAGAGTGGTTAGGTTGATCTTGCTTCCTTAACGATGGAGTCTATGCTTTTGAGTCGAGTTAAGGAGGGCCAGCTTGATGATCCTGAGTTCTTGGCCATGAAGGAAAAAGCTTAAAGGTGTGGATCTACCTTCTGGTTGGACCGTCAGCGTGGATGGTGTTTTTCGTGTTCGTGATCGTGTGGTTGTGCCAGAGTGTGTACGTGAAGAGTTGATGCGTTGGTTCAATGGATCAAAGTGGGCAGTGCATCCTGGTTAGACCAGGATGTACCGTGATCTCCGAAGGCAGTTTTGGTATCCTGGGATGAAGAAAGAAGTTGCAGGCTTTGTGGCACGATGCCTTACCTGTCAGTAGGTGGATGCCGAGCATCAACGCCCAGGTGGTCTGTTGCATCCATTGCCCATTCTATAATGGAAGTGGGAGGATGTAACGATGGATTTTTTCATGGGTCATCCGAGGACACCGCGGAAGAATGATGCAATATGGGTGGTTATGGATCGGTTAACGAAAGTGGCTCATTTCTTACCAATTAAGGAGACCTTTATAGTCGACCAGTTGTGTGAGATGTATGTTCAGGAAATAGTGCGGTTACATGGTGTTCCGCAGACCATAGTTTTAGACCGAGATTCGCATTTCATGTCGCATTTCTGGCAAGGGTTGCAGAAGGTGCTTGGTACGCAGGTGTTTTTGAGTACGTCTTTCCACCCGTAGACGGACGGGCAGTCAGAGCATACGATCCAAGTGTTGTAAGATATGTTAAGAGCTTTTTTCTTGGACTTTGGTGGTTCTTAGGAGAGGCACCTATCGTTAGTTGATTTTTCCTACAACAACATTTTTTAGGCTATGATTCAGATGGAACCATTTGAGGCACTCTACCGGAGGCAATGTAGATCTCTGTTGTGTTGGCTAGAGGCCGGTGAATCCGAGTTGTTGGGGCTAAGTCTCGTGCAGGAGACTTCAGAGAGAGTTAAGTTGGTCAGGAAGAAAATGGCTACGACCCAGAGTAGGTAGAAGTCGTATGCTGACCAGAGGCATAGACCTCTTGAGTTTGGGGTGGGTGATAAGGTATTCCTTCAGGTGTCGCCAAGTTTGGGTCACCGTCGGACTAAAAAGCAGTGTAATTTGGCGCCCAGGTATGTGGGAACTTTTGAGATCATGGAGAGGATCAGACCAGTGGCTTACTAATTGTCTCTTCCATAGTGGTATGGTGGGATGTACAATGTGTTTCATGTGTCACCGCTTCAACAGTATCACCCCGACCCATCTCACATGGTTGATGTTGAGGATGTGGAGCTTGAGGCTGATGCGTCCTTTTAGGAGCATCTGGTTCATGTGGTGTATCATAGTGAAAAGGTCTTTTGAGTCAAGGTTGTCCCATTAGTGTGAGTACTATGGAAGCATGGGAAAGCTCAGGAAGAAACTTGGGAGCAAGAATCAGATATGAGGGCTCAGTGGCCCAGACTCTTCTCTTCTGTAGATCAATGAGGCTTGGAAACTTGGCTCTTGGATGAACCGTTATAAGGTGGTGAGGTTGTAAGATCCCGGTTTTTGGAAGGACATGTTTTTATTATGTTTTGGTTGAATCCCTTGTTTCTGGATTCAAGGGATATCTTCTGAAAGTATGGGAGGCCTTGGGGGTGTTCTAGGGGCTCAGGGCACGAAACAAGGAAAATCTGGGCAAGACAAGGCTCAGCGCATGGCTTGCACACAACCTATATAAACCGTGCGGCCTGCCCAGGAAAACCGTGTGACCTCGCCTCCTCCGGATAGTATCACATGCATGGTTTGTGCACGGTTTTTCAAAATGTGCGGCCGAAACCCGTGCAGCCTCTTAAAGTTGGGAAAAATTACAAGTTTTTCACTCCAGTCTTTTAAACCCCAACTTGGTATTTTCATCCATTCATCCCCTATCAACCCTAGTGACGAAATTGTCTGACCCAAGCTTCCCAAGGGTGGTTCTCCTTCGATTCTTGGCCGTTTAGAGCACCGTTGGTTGTGGATCGAAGCTCTAGATATGTCTAATCCCATCCTTGCTTATGTTTTTGGTTTAGGGTTTGTATCTTCTCTCCATATTGTTCCGAATCTTTAAAACCCTATCTTTTGGGTGAGTTTTCGGTTGAAGCTCCAAAGGTTGGTCGGATCGAGGTTTAAGGACTCGATTAAGAGTTAATTAAACTGAGGTTTCAAGGTAGGTGGTCTACAAGCTATATCCCATGGTCATTTGGGTATTTACTCATGTTTAGTTGTGTTCTTGTTTCCCCTTGGTTATGTTTTGAATAAACTTGGCATGTTTGGTAATAATGATGTTTAAAATGGATAACGGGAACCCTCACAATCCCCATGGTATGTGTTGGGATGGACTTGACCTAATTTAGGACTATCCCTGGGATGTTCCAGCTTTTCATGACTTTAGGGATTGTTATTAAACAACTGACCTTGTTGTAGTGAATTTTAGAGCCCTTGATAAACATGTTGGCATGAATGGTTGAATCATGGAAATGATGAATGGGTTAAATGGGTTAATGTGTAAACTGATTAAAGACCATAATGGATAGGTTATGGGTCTAGTGCTAAATGCTTAGTGAGTTTGGCATAAAACATGGGAATTGGGTGAATGGTTAAATGATGTGAAATGGTAGTGTGTTAATGGGTTAGGCATGATGTGGATTCCCATGTGGGGTATTGTGAATAGTGTTTTCCGAAGGGCATTGGTTTGGATGGTTAATGGTTACTTATATATATAAGCATGTGCACATGGATTCATAGAGTGGGGTATTACTTTAGGATCTATTCCCACAGGTTGAGCTAAGAATGAGGTTCTATACTCCACCCTAAGTGCACGGGTTAGGAAAGGGGACTGAGGGTCTATTATCCTAACAGTTGCATCCACCCGAACTGAGGCTTCGAGGTGAGGATATGATTTCTACTAGGGTGTTAGTCCTAGTGAGATAGGATAACGATGTGTTCACCCTCTTTCATGTGATTGTTGGCCTTAGACCCATGTAACATAATGTATGTGATTAACCCATGGTAATGTGATGAGATGATAAGTGATGGTAATTAGTGTGAAATGAATGGTAATGGAAGTGGCAATGACTTTGGCTCTAGACTAGTTAATGGAAGCTTAAAGTAATTAATTGGAAATTATCATTCATTTTTCTTTTTCATGCACTACCTGTTTATACTGAATATTTTGTAGACACTGTTGGTGGTGGCCTACTGAGTTGTACTCACACCCTTCTCGAGCCACCGTTGGGTACCCGAGAAGACTTCATGTTTGCAAGTCAGAAGAATGGCAAGGGTCCTTGCTAGATAGTTGAGTGGACATGGGTAGCACTTGGTGGAGGATCCAGACTTGGAGTCGGGACCGTTTTGGGGATTGTGGTCATTGTCCTTATTTTTGGTTTTTGTTTACTCTTGCACTTGTAGTATGACATGACATATTTATCATTGGAAATGGTTGATATACATGTTCCCTATTTTTTGGTTATTGTTTCCGCTATTTGGTTTATTTCTGTTGTGGATTACTATAATAAAAAAGGGGTATAGTCTCCCCACTTGACCCTATAGACCCCCGCTTCTAGTCAGCAGCCTTTAGTGTACGAGGAGACACGCTTAAGGTCATGTAACCACCCAGCTCGGAGCACTGGTTTAGTGGCTTCCGGGTCGGGGACGTTACAAGTGGTGTCTCTTAAGGATATGTCTATGGATGTGTTAACGTTTAGGAAAATGTCCCATAATGTTGGTAAATGATAGATTGAGTGGTTTCCTAGTATTACATCCTCATCTGGATACTACAAGTGGATGTGGCTCTAGAACATATGTTCCTATGTGTAACATCTTTGACAAGGTGCATCGAACCGGACTTGAGCGCAACCTGGTACACAACAATGAGCCTTGCTACACACCTGGTTTGACACTCTTAGGGGACATTATTTGGGAATTAACAAACTATTCATGAACCCTCATGAATGATTTAAAAATAATATTACTATGAATAACCTAGGATAAACCTAAGGTGTCATAGATTAAAGAAGTAGGTTTA
Organism: Viscum album; assembly: GCA_963277665.1. Classification (NCBI taxonomy): domain Eukaryota; kingdom Viridiplantae; phylum Streptophyta; class Magnoliopsida; order Santalales; family Viscaceae; genus Viscum; species Viscum album. Next base: position 102,780,292 of record OY728147.1, on the reverse strand, counting down.
ATTATTTAGACATCCTATGAGTTATTCTTTTTCCATGATTATGTATTTTTATACTATTATAAGTGTTTATCAACCTATTCCATTATTTTTATAATTATATTTATGGGTATTTAAATATCCATTTTATGATATTTCTTTCATGGGGTTAATGTTTCAAAGGTTTCCAAATTGATAAAGTAATTTTTTTCTCAATTTTCCTTCTTTGTGACACAAGCCATGTTATGCACCTATATTTTTTCATGAGGTGTATATACTAGCTTTGACATGTTATATTATGAATATTATTATTTTCATGATATATTAATATTTAGGTAATTTTATTCTTTCTGTTGTGTTATGATTCAAAGTTACCAAATTTGTAGCGGTTTATAGCTACAATCTCACAGTTTATTAAGATTATTTATGATTATATTATCATGGTAGAAATCTTATGATCCATATCTCAATAAATCTCATAATTTTTCTTAAACTCTGGTTATTAATGTTATATCTATGTAATGGTACAATTTTTTCACTCTTTGGTACATTAGATGATCAATAAAGTGTTTTTTAATAAAGTATGACTTTACCACTCTCTTCAGTTGAAAATATATGTTCTTCTGAAAACTTGTTCTTTAAAAAGTTTTTAAAATTTTTTTGAAGACTTATTTAAGAATTTTCAATTATTTTTTAAATAAATTATTTTCAAAATATTTTCAATCTTTATTTATAAGTTTTCAAGGTGTTTTCAAAGAAATGGGTTTCAAAACATTTTAAATATTTCCTTATATATATTTTTTAAAGAAATGGTTTTCAGAAAATTTTCATGATTTGTTTATAAGTTTTAAATGTATTTTAAAATAAATTGTCTTTAAAGTTTTTGAAGATTATTTTATATTTTTACAAGGAAAAAGGTTTTCAAAATTATTTTTTATGTTTTCATGGAAAATAATTTTTAAAAAATTTTACATGCTTATTTTATATGTTTTAAAGTAAAATGGTTTTCAAAATATTTTCAAGATTATTTATGAAGTTTTCAAGGAAAATAGTTTTCAAAATGATTCTAATACATCTTTATAAGTTTTCAATGCATTTTAAAAGAAAATGGATTTTATAAAGGTTTTATGTTTCAAATATAATTTTTCAAAAAAGAAAGAATATTTTCCTCAAGAATTGTTTTAAAGGATATTTAAAATTATTTTCCATATAAGATGACATCCATTGATGTTTCTCATGCCATTCTATGAAATAATCCAAAGGTCCCATTCATGTACTTTATTTAATGGTTTATGTTTTAATGTAATTATGTTTATGATAACTGTTTATCTTCCATGGTTTATATGCTTTTGAAACCTGCTACTTTTCACTAGTTATGATTTGATGAAATTATTATGAGGCCTATATATTTTACATAGGTAATTATGTGATGAAATTTTTCTAGTACCCATTTCATTTCATGGGGTAGGACATGATTATTGTTTATAATCTTATGGTAGATGTATTATGTGATGGGTTGGACCTATATCTCCCTACAATGCATTGGGTAATGATGGATGAATCATGAGTATAAATGTTATGGGTGAACCTAATTACATGTTCACAATTTTATTCATGGACCTGGTTGTATGTACATAAGTTTATGCATGGACCAGATTACGTGTTCAAAATGTTATGATAGAACCTTATTATGTGTTCATAATGTTATTTGTGAACTTGATTTCATGTTCACAATGTTATGCATGGACCAGGTTGGGTGTCCATAAGTTTAGTGTGAACCTGATTACATGTTCACAATGTTATTCGTGATCTTTATTACTTATTCACAGTGTTATTTATGAACCTGATTGCATGTTCACAACATTATGCATGGACCAGGCTACATGTCCATAAGTTTATGAGAGGGGCTGATTTCATGTTCTTTACTTAATGAGTGAACGTACTTATAATTATACATGTTCATGATTTTGTACATTGATGTGTATGCCAAAATTCTATGTCTTATTCATATGTTATGATTTCATGGATTATGATCCGAATTATATTATGATTCATGTCTTATGAACTTCCAATCTTTATTCCCTTTCTCATGATTATAATCTTTTTATGTAGAGAATGGTCTTTAACTATTATGATTAGGTTATCATACCCATATGTTAATGTTATTCTTAAGTATTTCCTTTATTTACCCTTATTGAGCATTTTAGTCCATCCCTTTATTATGTTTCCTTTTCCATTGTTATGAAGAATGGTTTTTTGTAGGAGTACTAAAGAGGAAGATCTTTAAGGAAGATGTTAAAGATCCTTCCCCGTACTGGAAGAATATATTCTGAATTTACAAAGACACTAAACTATTATAGTCCTTAGGCATGAATTTTTTTAATGTGATGAATATTCATATAAAATGATGTAATATCCCTGTTTGTGAATCCTATGTCACTATACTAGGGGTGTCAGGAGGCGGTCAGGCGGTGATGCCCCCATTTTTTGTTTTTTTTGAATTGTTCAGGGAGAAGTGACCACTTTTTTTTAAAAAAAATTATTTATTTTTTGATTCTTATACTCTCTAGGGCACTAGACAATGCCCATTTTTATTTTTTAATAAAATTCACTAGACCAGCCACAACATCTCCAATTGTTTTTAATTTTTTAATTTTTTAAGTTTTGTTTTCAAGTTTTTTCAAGCGTGAACATTTGGATTTTGAAAAAACAAATAAAAAAAATGAGATTCAAAAAATGTGGGTATTTTTAATGTTTCCATTGGGTACTATTCTGGCCATCGAAATCCGAATGGAATAATGGGTTTCATTAAAAAAGGTCACTTATGACCAATTTTAAGAAAAAATAAACATTTATATTACAAACACACACACACAGATATATATATATATATATATATATATCTGTGTGTGTTTGTTTGTGTGTGTGTGTTCTTCAAATTAAACCCACCTCAAATGCGATTTTGATCTGATGTACAATTTTTGAAGGTTGAAACTTGGCTATATGTGATTAGAATGAAGTCTTGTTCGGTGTGATAAAACCATGAAGATTCCCTCTACATGAATTTAATGGAAACTTTTTTGTTGACTTAAAAATTCACATGATCCCTCTGATACCAATTGAAGGTACTGGGGCATGCATTGAAAGTAGATGAGTTAGATATTTAAAAATTTACATCTCTAGATCGATGTAACTAAGATGTTTTTAGAGATACACAACCTGATACGGAAGCTGAAGATCCCACGTGAATTAATAAATCAATAAGAACAAATTTAAAAATACCCAGATTGATTTAACGATTCATTTGACAACCATTCATTATGGATGAATTTTTATAAAATTAACAGAATATATATTACTCTAAATAGTCCAAATGCGGTTTAAAAATCTACAGGATTGTCAATCCTCAAAATATAGGTACTAGAGAGGAGATCTAATGATGCCTTTGATGTCCCAAAAATCGCCACAGTGTTGTTCCTTCGATTCGAGAAGAAAAAGCTAGATCAAACACATGTATTGACAACTTCACTCTTCATGAAGTGAGAGAGAGTAGAGAGAGGATCTCAAAATCCTAAAATTAATAGTTTCATGAATGAGATCCTCCTCCTAATTATATAGCAATGGTTAAAATACTTGAAAATGGCTCCCTGACCCCCCAGATATTTATTTCCCACTAAATGAGCTACAAACTATACAATATGACTAATTTACTCATTCATAAATATCATTTACATTTTTATAACTTACCTGTAATATGATAAATATATCATGTGATATAAGTGTTCCATTAACTTGACTCGTCATTCTTACAAATACTAAATGAACATTGAATATTAATATAATATTCATTCCTATAATATTATTCCATGTATTAACTTAATATTTTGTTAATATTTTTAATAAATAAAGTCAATTCCAATAATTCGAAACTCAAATTCTATGAATTTATTTGTTTTATAGGGATTTTATATTAATGTACATCACTCTAGCCCTATGTCGGGACCCAGAATTTCCTATACTTATATTCATTAGAATAGTCCAAACATTTGAATATGGAAAATGTGTGACCTTCTATGACCTTATCTTGATAGCAGTGAATACTATTCATAGAGAAAGACACTACTACAAAAATGGGCAAGGGAAGTGCCCCCTTATATCAACGCTAAGAAAAACTGCTAATAAAGGTTACCCTGTATCACCACTAAAAATCTAGCGCTGATAAAGAAACCCTATATCAGCGCTACAATTTTAGCGCTGATACAAGGACTCTTTATCAGTGCTTTTCTAGCGCTAATAAAGAGGCCCTATATGAGCGCTAGAAAAGTGCTGATAAAGAAATCATTTATCAGCGCTAAAATTTTAGCACTGATAAAGGGTAACCTTTATCAACGCTAAAATAGCGCTGATAAAACGATCCTTTATCACCGCTAGAAAAGTGCTGATAAAGACTCCCTGTATCAGCGCTAAAATTTTAGCGCCGATATAGTCAGGATTTATCAACGCTTTTGTATTGCTGATGAAGGGTACTATTATCAGCGCTAAAAAAGCACTGATAAAGGTAGTCTTTATCAGCGCTTTTTTAGCACTGATAAAACCTTAGTGCATTTTTTTATAAAGTCGGTCGCACATTGCCCTCGTTTTATCACGACCTAAAGATCTCACGGTACTGGAACCATGCGACTCCCCTCTACCGCCCGATGAGATCACGTTTTCGGACCTCTGCCGCCCTCGCTTCTCGTTACCGGACCTCTTCTACCCGCTGAGTTCGCGTTGCCAGACCTCCGCCACCCTTGAGCTTCAGTTTTCCGGACCTCCGCCGCCTGCAACGCTTTCAAGATTCGGTTTTCTGGACCTCCTTTAAGTCATGTTTTCCAAATATTTTTTCAATATTGTTCTCCTCTCCCATTTGTATATCATTTTTTAACATGATTTTTTATTCTATGGGTGAGTATTATGGATTGACCGATTGAAGAAAATGAACCATACTTGATGGAAAATGATGTAAAGGGGATAATTCACATGTGTTTACTAATTTTCATTATATTTCTCAAGAACATGGTGCTTGTTTACTTTTATTGTTGAAAATCATCATTGTTTTTTTGTGGGGTTGTTTGAGAAGTTTTTTGTTAGTTTGGTTGTGATAGATTCCATTGGGTGAAAATGTGATATGGTTGAGGTGGTAAATCGTGTAGTGGGGAAGCATCAACCTTTCCATTTTTAAAAATATGTAATGAGTGGGTTATTGTGGGAGATGACATCATTAGTTGATATGGATTTTCCTTTTAGTTTCCCAGTGACATAGAATATAGTTGTTAATGATGAAATTGAAAAGGGTTTGGTGGGAATTGAATAACTTCATGGATAAAAATGAAATGGTGGCTATAAAACTATGCTCACCCCTACGCGATGAGTGTATCGGGTGGTTCCCTCTTCTAAAATTCAAATATGTGAGTTCCTTTACCGAGATATAAACCTATTAACACTCTTAATTCAGGAAACATCCAACTCTAAGTGACGATCCTAGGTTTCCTTAGGTGATTAGAATATGAAGTCCCTATGTTATGGGAATATGAGATCTTCTTTATCTCCCAAATAATGTTCCCTTTATTATACCTCATGAGATTATAAATAGATTCATTAGGGGATATGCCTAAGAATCCCCTAAGTGATGATCATAAGATCTATTATTCATATCCTAGGTAATGATCCTAGGATTATACCTCACATGAGGAGCAAGAGATTCCTTAGGCGGTGTGCCAAAGAACCCCCTATGTGATGATCATACGATCTCAAAACACTTCCCTTAGTATATGATCTTATGTTCTTACCTGGTGTGATAAGAACACCATTCATTAGTTGATGAATATAGAAATCCTTATGTTCTATGAATATATTTTATGAACCAAATTGGTGTATATTCCTCACATGAAAAATGTGATCCACCTTGTGTAATAAGCATAAGATTATAGAGGTTATAAGACTTGAATTCCTTCTTCAATAAGAATAAGTTACCAATTATCAATCATGGTATGACTCATGTATTACAGATAATACACCTCATGTCATGAGCTAATGAAAAATTAATAACCTCAATTTTAGATGAATTTTATAGTTTATCAATACACTCATCACCATTATTAGATTCAACTAAAAGTATATTCCCTGTAAATAGAATAATAATTGTAATTAACTTGTGTCCACTAGAGAGTAAAACCAAAAACTCGATTCAAAAACATGTCTTATATCTGGAACAAAGACCCAGAATAGGTTTCATACTCCAAGAAGGAAACTATAGAAGGAATATCTGACATCCCATATTCCCATTCCAATCAAGGGGACAATATTATCAACCATATAGGTGGACTCTTTCCACCTTTGGAAATAGGTAAGGTAGGTTATGAGGATTGTGGCTAGCCCAAGGAAACAGATTCAAGCCCGAGTGATTTCCCTAGTAGAGGCATCAAAAAATTACCCATGAGCCCAAATATCCAATTGAAATGGGCCTTATTCTTTGGGAACCATACATATTAGGCCATACTCTAAATTAAAACATTCCCACACATAGAGGACCATATTCACTAAGTGGTCCATACTCCTACTAGTTGAAAAAACCCTATACCACATAGAGTCATATTTTTTGTGAATCCAAAATACAGTCATTAGGTTATATCCCATTTTAGTTAGACCAAAAATGTATTATCACACGTATTTACCATACTAACTTTCACTTGGTATCATTTGAAAAATCATCTATACAACTTGATGTTAAACTATATCAATTATTTATTATTAGAAGTACATTGCACATGGTTGTGATAAATACCCTCGGTGCATTCACTAACCCTTGACATGTTGGAGGATGGTTTTAGGGGGTCACTACACTATAATATACTAACCAATAGAGGGGTATAAATGGGTATATGCCATAAAATAGTGTTATCAAAGAATTTTATTAGGAGATATGATGGGGTTTGATGTTAGGAACATTTGAAGATTTCAATGGTTTGGTTTAGAAAGTATTTCATTTGAATTCATTGGTATGTTTTGGGTGTACCTTTCCTTAGGTTTTAAATTATGCTCGTAGTGGTTATTCATGGTTAGTGGTTTTAGTCTTATATTTGGGTGAAGGGATGTGTTCTTAGTATATTTCCATCTTATGATGTTCTTCATGGTTAGTGGTTGTAGTCTCTTATTTGGAGATGTATGATGTTCTTGGTGAGGGCCACTATCTAGCTAGTGGTGTCGTTGTATATGAGAAAGCATCGATGTAGTTGGAGATGTATGATGTTCTTTATTTGAGTAGACTCATTCAGATTCCAAGTGGGTGTTTCTATACTATATATTCTTTTTGGGATTCATGTGTTTCATGAATTCATATTTTATGCATTTGAAGTTGGTTAGACATGTTTTGATCATTTTGAAGCACAAAATAACCCTATTAATGAAAATAATATATGGAATGGATGTTATCTTGTTGTGAATTAACTTTTTTCATTGAAATAAATTAGGTTTCCTTCTACCGTTGGTGGATTTGATATTATAAATGAAAATCATGGTTTAAAATAAAGATAAGTTGATTCTTTAAATAAAATTCCAAATGGTTTAGCATGTGTTTTTTTGGGAATGATTTCCATCACCGCTTGTGGAGTCTATTGGATAGGTGTCTATCCAACATGAAAGCCACTAACCTATTCTCAAATAGCACGTTTTTTCATCTTGTTTGGGGTATTTTGATTCAACCCCCTTTTGGTTTCCATTTATTCTTGGCATGATCACCAGGAATGGTTTCACTTCCACCAGCAGTGAGTATTTAGGCATGATGATATTGAATGTAGGGCAGAGATCTAGGATTGGTAGATGTATCATTCTTGATTATTCTTGTGTTTGGTCTAGGGTGATTTGAGGAAACTATAATGAATCTAAAGTAATTATATTTAATGAAGATGAATAAATACTAATGGTTAGGCTCTATTAATCTCCATTTTTATAAGGTAGTGGTTCTCTTCTACTATATTTGGAATTCCGGTTTTGTGTACTTGAACCATAAATACTAATATTTGAGATTCAAATAGGATGGAGATGAATAAATATTGGATGGATGTTAATCATTTAACAATAGAGTATGAGAACAGAGTGAAAGAGTTCATCAAGTTTGCAAAGTATCACGCAAAGGATCCTTCTCAAATACTTTGTCCGTGTTTACGTTGTTGTTACTCTAGACTACTTACTCAAGAGGAGTTTGAAGAACATTTGATATGTCACGGAATAGATCGGAGTTATAAATGTTGGAATAAACACGGAGAAAAAGCGAATGTAGCTACTGGCTGGGATAAAACTGTGTTTTATGGATCGTCAGATATGAATACAAATATGGATAATGAAGAAGACCATATGGAGGATGTGATTACAGATGTCAATGATGATGAAGATCGTATTGAGGAAATGAAAAAGACAATTCAAGATGAACCCCGTGATTGCCCAAATTTTTTTTTGAGAAGTTAAAGAGTTGTGCAAAGATGCCATTGTATGCTTCTTGCACTAAGTATACAGCATTGTCAGCTGTACTGAGGTTGTATAAATTGAAAGTAGGAAATGGATGATGTGCTGTCAGTTTTACGCAACTACTTACTCTCTTGAATAACATACTCCCGGAAGATAATGAGCTCCCAAGCCGGACATATGAAGCTAGACGAATGCTACGCTCGTTGGGAATGATTTCTGAAAGAATACATGCCTGCCCAAAAGACTGTATATTGTTTCGCAAAGAGAACAAATCACTTAAAGAATGCCCAAAGTGTGGTGCTTCTCGATACAAGAAAGATAAATCCAATCCTACAAAATTTGTATGGTACTTTCCAATCATTCCAAGGTTTAGGCGTCTATATGGAAGTGAAGAAACAACAAGACAATTATCGTGGCATGTAGATAAAAGAAATAAAGATGGGTTATTATATGATCCGGCCGACTCTCCTCAATGGAAGAAAATTGATCAGGAGTATCCTGAATTTGGAAAAGAGCCGAGAATCCTTCGTCTTGCATTATCTAAAGATGGAGTGAATCCTTTTGGTTTTCAAACCAGCACTCATAGTACATGGCCTATTATGTTGGTAAATTATAACCTACCACCCTGGTTATGCATGAAGCAGAAATTCATCATGTTATCTATGCTTATATCAGGACCAAAATAACCAGGTAACGATATTGATGTTTATCTGGCTCCTTTGATCGAGGATTTGAAGTTATTGTGGGACTCAGGTGTAATGTTGTATGATTCTTATAAAAGTGAATAATTCATGTTGAGAGCAATGTTGTATGAGACAATAAATGATTTACCTGCTTATGAAAATTTTTCAGGCTATATCATTAAAGGAACTCAAGGGTGTCCCGTGTGCGAAGAAGATACAGAATCAATTAGGTTGAAACATTCATCGAAATCTGTGTTTCTAGGACATCATAGATTTTTACCTCGTTGGCATAAGTACTGATCTTGGACGAAATCATTCAATGGAAGTTCAGAAACACATGCAACACCGTCTCCACTAACAGGTGATAAGCTGCTTGAGAAAGTAAAAGATCTGAACACTATTTTTGGTAAACCATTTTCGAAAAACCTTACGGAAATTGGTTTGAAAAAGAGATCCTTTTTTTTGAATTACCATACTGGAATTGTTTGTACGTCATAAATTTTCTTGATGTGATGCATGTGGAAAAAAATGTATGTGATAGTGTTATCGGAATGTTGCTAAATGCCCCTGGAAAAACAAAATATGGAATTAAGGAAAGGTTGGACATGGTTGACATGGGAATACGAGAATATTTGGCTCTCATGAAGGGTGAAAATCGAATGTTTCTTCCTCCAGCTGCTTATACTCTTTCTAGGGCGGAGAGATATCAGTTTTGCAACTTCTTCAATGATGTAAAGGTTCCATAGGGGTACTCATCAAATATCAAGAACATTGTGTCAATGAATGATTTGAAGTTAAAAGGTTTGAAATCACATGATTGCCATGTTTTGATGCAAGATCTAATTCCTATAGCTTTACGTTTCATTTTTCCCAAGAATGTTCATCATACGTTAACCAAACTTTGTTTCTTTTTCAAAGATATATGTAGAAATGTTTTAGACCCGGGGAAATTTCCAGGTATGGAAAAAGAAATAGTCATCATATTATGTGAATTAGAAATGTTCTTCCTGCCAAAATTCTTTGATATGATGGTTCATTTGATGATTCACTTGGTGAGAGAGATTCGACTTTGTGGTCCTGTGCACTATAGATGGATGTATCCTGTTGAACGGTATATGGAGATTTTGAAAGGGTATGTCAAAAATCGAAGTCTTCCAGAGGGTTGTATATTGGAGATATATATTGTTGAGGTAGCCATTGAATTTTTTACTGAATACCTATCTGATGTGGAAAGCATTGGTCTCCCGAAATCTCGTCACACTGGACATATTGAGGGTGAGGAAATTTCTGGAAGAGAAGTTGTGACAATCAGTATTACAGATCGGGAGCAGGCTCATCTTTATGTTTTGCATAACATTTTGGATGTTGCTCTATATATTAAAACTCACAAAGAAATTATTAGGCAGTTGAATCCATCAAGGGATGAAAAATGGTTATCAGATACACATAATCACCAGTTTATAGGATGGTTTCAGGACCATATATTTAAGCAGTTGGATGAAAATACAAATTAAATTTCAGAACGTCTTCGATGGCTATCCACTAGACCAAGTGTGTATGTATTATCTTACAGTGGTTATGTAACTAATGGTTATACATTCTATACAGATGAACATGATGAAGATATTACCATGCATAATAGTGGAGTTACACTAGTGGCTGAAGCGATGCATGTTTCTGGTAGTAAGGACAGAAATCCAATTTGTGCAAATATGTCATACTTTAACATTATCAAACTAATATGGGAGTTGGATTATAAGATATTCCAATTGCCTATTTTTAAATGAAAATGGATTGATAACAACAGTGGTGTTAAAATAGATGAATGGGGATTTGTGAAAGTTTACTTTAGTAAAGAAGGGTATAAAGACGAACAATTTATAATGGCATCACAAGCGGTACAAGTTTTTTATGTTCGAGATCCTGCAAACCAAAAGTGGTCGATTGTTCTGTTATCGTCCAAAACTACTGAAGGTTCTGATGAAAATTTAGTTTATGACGATCCTTTTAGTGGTACATTGCAATCATTTCGGAGAGGTCCCAATGCAGATGATGTTTTGTTTGTTAGAGGAGACCACAATGAAGGGATTTGGATAGTCGATAAAGGTGTCAAATCCCTTCAACCTTTGAAAAAAAGAAAGTGAGTTCAGTAAATAGGGTATATTTTGTTTGTAATATAGATCTTGTTATCTCATGTTATTATCTTATCATTACTGAATTTATGTAATCTGAATTAACTGTTCGACCACTTTTGCAGATAATGACTTATGCACATTCTGATACTCCTAACCTTGAGGCTGAACAAGTCTCTCAAGCAGCTACTACTGCTGCTCCTGCAGCTCATGCTGCTACTGCTGTTGCTCCTGCTGCTACTCCTGCTGCTCCTGCAGCTCATGCTGCTATTGCTGTTGCTCCTGCTGCAACTCCGGTTACTCCTACTGCTCCTCTTGTTGTAGCTCCTGCTGCTATTGCTCCTCCTACTGCTCCTGCTGCTGCGGCTCCTACTGCTCTTAGTGTTGAGGTCCAATGACCATTAACACATGTCATTAATACCATTCTAGATGGAGATATAGATGATGTTGATATCGATGAAATGGTTGGGAATGAAGGACCATCGTCGCATAAATCACAAGTGCGTCGTAGTTTGACGGTGTTAGCCAAAATTCTTAAGGCGAAAATCAAAGGCATCAAATTTGAAGTCGGATGGAATGCACGAGGCTAACATGTGAATCCCAACAAGGATATATTTAGAAGCTACATTGGAGTTGTCACTCGGCAATGTGTGCTGATTGACATAGATTCATGGCACCATGTTGTGTCTGGGCTGAAGGTTATGATCTGGGAAGAAATTACGGTAACATTATGAATTTATTTCTTTAATTTACTAGAAAATAAAATTATGAAACAACGTCTTACTCTTCCCAATCTCTTGCAAAGTACATTTATAGTAGACGATTCACACAAGGATTATGTACTAAGGCTTGCAGGAAAGATTCATTGAGGTTTTCACACTATTTTAACAAGATGTCACCTCAAAGATTCTAAAGGTAAAATCAACCCGCACCCACCCATTGTCTACACTCTCCTGATATCCCAAGAAGCATGGGATGCATTTATTGGCCGTCATGGGGATGAGAAGTTTCAGGTACATTGTGAGTGATAATACGTTTTTGAGGATACCAGTATTCATCACTTTGATTGTCAATATTTCATTTATGAAACAGAAACTCTGTACTGAAAATAAGTAAAGTGCTTCAAAACCAACATACCCCTATCGTAAAGCAAGGATGGGGTACACTTCATTAGAAAAGAAAATGGTACATATTTTAAATTTACAATAATATTGTTAGGTGCCAATAAACAACATCATAATTATTTTTCTATGTTTATATATAGATTGATGAGACTAAAACCAAATGCACTTCCATCCCACGTCATGTGCTATGGAAGGAGGCACGTGTGAATAAAGAAGGGAAGTTAGTAGATGAGAACACGCAGAAAGTGTGGAAAATATGTGTAAGTATGACACGACGATAAAATAATTTTTTTAAAATTGCTATTACATAAAAATAATTAGTTATTTTCCTATATTCGACAGTCACAAGAATTATCTACTCTTGTAGTTGATACAAACCTATTATCGACGGCTTTGAAGCAGCTGGAAAAATACGGTCGTGTCAGAGGTGCAGGGTTTGGGGTGACACCCCGAGTATATTTTGAGAAGAAGAAAAAAATGTATGATACAGATGAAAAATTGGAACAAATGAGCGAAAAAATATCAACCCCCTGAAGAACAATTGCAATGGCAGGGAGAGTTGCTAGCATCTTTTATGGGTGGGAAGCAAAGGGAATCCACAACTCAAGAACAACCGCCGCATGAATTCCTGCCCCACCCTCCACCTGCTTTGAGGTGAGCCATTCACCTCAAAGAACTGTCTTAGCCATGGTAATCAATATTCTAATAATTGTTCCAATGAAATATGAATCAGAAAAACACTGATAACTTTTTTGTACTCATCTTCTACAAGGTGATAATGATTGTGATTTATATCTGTCAACACCCACCTATCACCTTGTAGCGAGGGCTACAATGTTCAATATCCCAGATGCCACACTGCATAATAGACCACTTCCGAAAGATCATCGGAAAGTGATGATTACTGTATCTCTTGAGCCAAAGGAAGAGCTACCTATTCTACTTGATGAAGATGATATTCATACGATCGAAAAGGCCATTGGGACATTCATTGCATGGCCGTCAGAACTTGTAAGAGTACATGCGGACAAAGAGGTATTTATTTCCTTTTCTTTTCAAGCCAAAACCTTCACAATTAATGAAAAAAATGGTCTAAACCAATGATTGTTGTTATAGATGGAGAATGGGAAGGGGGTGACAAACATCAGCTCAAAACCATCTAAAGGATCGACCAACCGATCCCAAGGAGCTATTGGAAGCACAATACCATCACCTGTTCTCTATCCACATTTACTAGAATTGAAGAATCATGTGGATATGAAGCTAAAATATGGTAATAGTCATATAGTGGTTTTTGAAGAGAATATATACGGAGAGGAAAGTCAAGATTTCGTTGCTGCTGAAAATGTAAATGAAATCCTTGAAAATGGTTGGCTAGGAGTCACAGTTGTAAATGTATATATGAGGTATGTTTCCATGAATTGATTTTCCAAAAGCTGATCTAATGTGAAAATTATGACTAAATGCATTTTATAATGTTGACAGACGCATTTATGAAAAACAATTGAAGGAATTTTCCCATGAGCCAAGATTTTGACTGGTTAGTAATCATATCACATCAACACACCTAATAAAAATAGAACCATAAAAAAGGGATGCAATAGTGAACGGCTTGCTGAAAACATTTGAACACAAGATTATAGATGACAGACTTTTCCTAATACCAACCATGTAGGGGTAATACTCTACGATTAAAGAATATCAATTATATTTTCACTTATTTTATTAATTATTCCTTTTTTTGTTTTTAGGCAACATTGGTTGCTAATTGCGGTGAACTTGGATACTCCGAAGATTTATTTTCTGGATTCAAAGCAAGGATATCCATCAAACCGACCACACATGATGGAGTTTGTGAATTTGTAAGACACTACATCTTACGTTTTAGGTCTAAAAATCATGTAATATAATTTATATTATCTTTTACTAAGGATTATGTTATGATAAGGTGGTGTATCATTATCGTCTAAAAAAAGGAATGAGGACAGAGGCTTAGCATAAAGAGGCGAGCAAGTACTACGTCTGGACAAATATCAGGGTATATATAATAAAATTTCACTATCCAAAAAAATCTCAACACAAGTTACTTATTCTCCTAATGACCATTTTTTTTCAGTTTCAAAAAAAAAAACAAACGATAATGATTGCGGTTATTATGTTTTTAAATTTATGAAAGAGATCATTTTTCATCAGCAAACTAGCATCCCTAAAGAGGTATTTTTAAAAACAACTACTAGTTCGTTTAACTTATTAATTAATTATTTATTTTTTTATTTTTCAGTACTACTCTGACTGCCAAAAATCCTCATACTCACAAGATGATATAGATGTGTTCAGAAATGAGTGGGCCGTATACATGATGGAAGATTGTACACAAATACAATGAAGATCTGACTTGGGGACATGTACAATTTGTGGTCATTTTTGAGAGGGGTTAAGGGGATCAAAAGATAAAACATTGTTGTATGTAAATGTTCATAGGAAAATTTTAATTGTTATTAAATAAAACAGCCTTTCTCCAATGATTCATTTTCCCATTTTAACATATGATATGCACGAACAACATGCAAGAATGCTGAACCACTCAAAGGGTCTCTATTTTTTTTAAATGGACAATATTTTAAGTGAAAACAACAACTGACCTACAGAAATATGACCAAACACATTCGGATTTCATTGATCTTTTATAATAACGATCCAAGGGTCCTTGGTGACATGTAAAAGTCAACACCACCTCAATCTGAGGGACGGTGTGGCCGCTATCACTCAAATGATCTCTATTTTGTTTAAAATGGGCAAGATTTTAATTGAAAAGAACAACTGACCTACGAAAATCAGACCAAACGCATTCAGATATCATTGATATTTTATAAGAACGATCCAAGGGTCCTTGGTGACGTGTATGAGTCAACCCCGCCTCAATCCGAGGGACAGTGTGGCCGCTATCACTCAAAGGGTCTCTATTTTGTTTAAAATGGACACAATTTTAATTGAAAACAACAACTAACCTAGGGAAATCTGACCAAACACATTCTGATTGCATTGATATTTTATAAGAACGATCCAAGGGTCCTTGGTGACATGTAAGAGTCAACCCCGCCTCAATATGAGGCACGGTGTGGCCGCTATCACTCAAAGGGTCTCTATTTTGTTTAAAATGGACAAGATTTAAAGTGAAAACAACAATTGACCTATAGAAATCTGACCAAACGCATTCAGATTGCATTGATATTTTATAATAACAATAAAAGGGTCCTTGGTGATGTGTAAAAGTCAACCTTGCCTCAATCCAAGTCACGGTGTGGCTGCTATCACTCAAAGGGTCTCTATTTTGTTTAAAATGGACAGGATTTTAAGTGAAAACAAAAACTGACCTACGAAAATCATACCAAACACATTCAGATTGCATTTATCTTTTATAATAATGATCCAAGGGTCCTTAGTGACGTGTATGAGTCAACCCCGCCTCAATCCGAGGCACGATGTGGCCACTATCACTCAAAGGGTCTTTATTTTGTTTAAAATGGACAAGATTTTAAGTGAAAAAAACAACTGACCTACAAAAATTCGACCAAACACATTCATATTGCATTTATATTTTATAATAATGATACAAGGGACATTGGTGACGTGTACGAGTCAACCTATACTCAATCTGAGAGACGGTGTGGCCGCTATCACTCAAAGGGTCTCTATTTTGTTTAAAATGGACACGATTTTAAGTGAAAACAACAAATGACCTACGAAACTCTAACCAAACGCATTTTTATTGCCTTGATCTTTTATAAGAACAATACAAGGGTACTTGGTGACATGTAAGAGTCAACCCCGTCTCAATACGAGAGATGGTGTGGCCATTATCACTCAAAGGGTCTCTATTTTGTTTAAAATGGACAAGATTTTAATTGAAAACAACAACTGACCTACTTAAATCTGACCAAACGCATTCGGATTGAATTCATCTTTTATAAGAACGATCCAAGGGTCCTTTTTGATGTGTAAGAGTCAACCCCGCCTCACTCCGAAACACGGTGTGTCCTCTAGCACTCAAAGGGTCTGTACTTTGTTTAAAATGGACACGATTTTAATTGAAAAAAACAACTGACCTACAGAAATCTGACCAAACGCATTCGGATTGTGCTTATCTTTTATAATAATGATCCAAGGGTCCTTGGTGACGTGTACGAGTCAACTCCGCCTGAATCCAAGGCACGGTGTGGCCGCTAGCACTCAAAGGGTCTCTATTTTGTTTAAAATGGACACGATTTTAATTGAAAACAACAACTAACCTACGGAAATCTGACCAAACGCATTAGGATTGCATTGATCTTTTATAATAACAATTCAAGGGTCCTTGGTGACATTTACGAGTCAACCCCGCATTAATCTGAGGCACGGTGTGGCCGCTAGCACTCAAAGGGTCTCTATTTTGTTTAAAATGGACACGATTTTAGTTGAAAACAACAAATGACCTACGGAAATCCAACGAAACGCATTCGGATTGCATTGATATTTTATAAGAACGATCCAAGGGTCCTTGGTGATGTGTAAGAGTCAACCCCGCCTTAATCCGAGGCACGGTGTGGCCTCTATCACTCAAAGGGTATCTATTTTGTTTAAAATGGACAAGATTTTAAGTGAAAACAACAACTGACCTACAAAAATCCGACCAAACACATTCTTATTGCATTGATCTTTTATAAGAAGAATACAAGGGTCCTTGGTGATGTGTATGAGTCAACACCGCCTCAATCCGAGGCACGGTGTGGCCGCTAGCACTCAAAGGGTCTCCCTTGTTTAAAGTGGACACGATTTTAATTGAAAGCAACAACTGACCTATGGATATCCAACCAAACGCATTCGGATTGCATTGATATTTTATAACAAAGATACAAGGGTCCTTGGTGAAATGTACAAGTCAACCCCACCTCAATCTGAGGGATGGTGTGGCCTCTATCACTAAAAGGGTATCTATTTTGTTTAAAATGTACACGATTTTAAGTGAAAACAACAACTAACCTACAGAAATATAACCAAACGCATTTGGATTGCCTTGATATTTTATAAGAACTATCCAAGGGTACTTGGTGATGTGTATGAATCAACCAAACCTCAATCCAAGGCACGGTGTGACTTCTAGCACTCAAAGGGTCTCTCTTGTTTAAAGTGGACACGATTTTAATTGAAAACAACAACTGACCTACGGAAATCTGAACAAACGCATTCAGATTGCATTGATCTTTTTTAATAACGATCCAAGGGTCCTTGGTGATGTGTAAGAGTCAACCCCGCCTCAATATGAGGGATGGTGTGGCCTCTATCACTAAAAGGGTATCTATTTTTTTTAAAATGGACTCGATTTTAAGTGAAAACAACAACTGACCAACGGAAATCTGACCTAATGCATTCGGATTGCCTTGATATTTTATAAGAACGATTCAAGGGTCCTTGGTGATGTGTATGAGTCAACCCCTCCTCAATCCAAGGGACAATTTGGCCGCTATCACTCAAAGGGTCTCTATTTTGTTTAAAATGGACAAGATTTTAATTGAAAACAAAAACTGACCTGCGTAAATCCGACCAAACACATTCATATTGCATTGATCTTTTATAAGAATGATACAAAGGTCCTTGGTGATGTTTATGAGTCAACCTCGCCTCAATCCGAGGCATAGTGTCTCCGCTATCACTCAAAGGGTCTCTACTTTGTTTAAAATGGAAACAATTTTAATTGAAAACAACAATTGACCTACGGAAATCCAACCAAACGCATTCATATTGCATTTATCTTTTATAAGAACGATCCAAGGGTCCTTGGTGACATTTAAGAGTCAACCCCGCCTAAATATGAGGCACGGTGTGGCCGCTATCACTCAAAGGGTCTCTATTTTGTTTAAAATAGACACGATTTTAATTGAAAACAACAACTGACCTACGGAAATCTGACCAAACGCATTTGGATTGCATTTATATTTTATAAGAACGATACAAGGGTCCTTGGTAACATGTAAGAGTCAACCCCGCATCAATAAAAGGCACGGTGTGGCTGCTATCACTCAAAGGGTCTTTTTTTTAAAAAAAATGGACAAGATTTTAAGTGAAAACAACAACTGACCTACTGAAATCTGACCAAACGCATTAGGATTGCATTGATCTTTTATAAGAACGATCCAAGGGTCCTTGGGGATGTGTATGGGTCAACCCCGACTCAATCTAAGGCACGGTGTGGCCACTAGCATGCAAAGGGTCTCTCTTGTTTAAAGTGGACACAATTTTAATTGAAAACAAGAACTGACCTACAGAAATCTGACCAAACGCATTTGGATTGCATTGATCTTTTATAAGAATGATCCAAGGGTCCTTTGTGACATTTATGAGTCAACCACGCTGCAATCCGAGGCACGGTGTGGCTGCTATCACTCAAAGGGTCTCTATTTTGTTTAAAATGGGCACAATTTTAAGTGAAAACAACAACTTATCTATGGAAATCTAACCAAACGCATTCGTATTGTATTGATCTTTTATAAGAACGATCCAAGGGTCCTTGGTGACGTGTAAGAGTCAACCCCGCCTCAATCCGAGGCATGGTGTGGCCGCTAGCACTCAAAGGGTCTCTATTTTGTTTAAAATGGACAAGATTTTAATTGAAAACAACAACTGACCTACGGAAATCCGACCAAATGCATTCGGATTGCATTGATCTTTTAAATGGGGGGTCATGACATGTGATCTATCAGGGGACTCATATATATCAAGTCATGGTTGTCCTGGTATACTAGGGTGATCATGTGTTTGGGTCTATGATACTTATGGGCTTATATCTGGATGAAAATACTCCCATTTGGGAGGGTGGATATGCTTATGGGTCTTATTCCTTAAATGAGAATACTCTCATAGGGTAGGGATGAGATGTATATAGGTATTATTCCCCAAATGAGAATACAACCATATGAGTGGGATGATATTCTTATCGGGAATATTTACTAAATGAAAATAATCCCATAGGGGAGGGCTGAGATGATTATATAGATTATGCCTCAAATGAGAATACACCCATATTGGAGGGTTGATATGCTTCTAGGGATTATTATTTGGATGATAATACTCCCATATGGTAAAGAATATATGCTTCTTATTATTATTCCCTAAATAAGGGTACTCCGATAGTATAGGGATGAGATCCTTGTAGGTCTTATGCCTCGGAATTGGAAGAACACATATGGGTGGTCTGAGATACTGTTGAGGGTATTCCCTGGATGAGAAAACTACCATAAGTGGATTTCCATGATGGAGTATAAATAAAACTCACATATTAGAGGTCAATGATAATTATGTATATAGTGGGGAGACCATGGTATATTATATGTTTTGTGTGGTTTCTATGATGTACTCAGAGAAACCCTAACATTGGATGAAGTAGTTATGGTTGATCAAGATTTAGTACTTGAGAATCAATGTGTCTTGATGTATATGGGGTAGGACTTGGTCAAACTATATTTTTATAATGTCGACATGATCCTTGTGAAATGCTTGGTAAAAGTTCAGCACTTGGAAAATTAATTTGGGTTTAATCATGGTCATGGATTTGAGGATCAATGATTATTTTTTTATTAGTTTTATTCCAGTTCTTTCTCAACTAGGTAGTGCATATTGCCTGATCATGCACTTACAATAGCCTATTGAAGGTTTAATATTGGTGGTTTATTAATGAGATTCATCCCCCCCAAGTATGTGAACCTCGGTGTGTGTACAAACCTTTTAACTTCTTTGAGGTTGAGAACATGATGCATAGTGGATAGAGAAAAGTCCAAAGATTTATGTATTGATAAAACAAACCCATGCAGAGCCTTATGATTGAACTGGAAAGCCCCCCGGACACCCCCTACCCCCCTTGGACAACCACCCCAAACCCTTGAACAACCCCCAAACCCCCTGAATTCTGAATTGATTTATTTAAGTACTTGAGTAACTTATAAATTATGTGTTAATAGTGTACGAGTATAATTGTTGTATGGGTATACTTGGTCTAATTTGCTTATGATTTATGAGTTAACTTTGTATGGGTATACTTGCTTTAATTGGATTATTAAGATGTTGTTTTTTTACAGGTGTTCGGGTGTGCTGCTGCAGATTAATCGGAGCAGCAGAGAGGGCATTTATCAGTACTCTTTTAGCGCTGATAAATCGTGCTTTTATCAGCGCTAAAAAAGCGCTGATAAACTACACCTTTATCAGCGCTAAAGAAGCGCTGATAACAGATACGTTTATCAGCGCTAAAGGAGCGCTGATAAAACAATCATTTATCAGTGCTCTTTTGGCACTGATAAAGGTTTGTTTTATCAGCGCTCGCTTAGCGCTGATAAAGTCTACCTTTATCAACGCTTTTTAGCGCTGATAAATGGTTGTTTTATAAGCACTGATAAAGGGGTACCCCCTTTATCTTCACCAAGATTTACAGTGCTTTTTTAGCGCTGTTAAAGCCCGTTTTTAGTGCTGTTAATGCCCGTATTTTTAGTAGTGAGAGTAGAGTCTATAAACCCATCAATGCCTCTAAAGAAATATGGAAAATATATAAAATTAAAACCTTTAATAAAAACACACTTCATGTAATATAATCTCTTTATCTTAGGATATCTCATAAAATAGGACGCATACTTGATGTCATCACCCTTTCTGTATTTATTATTCATTGACACTACTAGATAGATTTACATTATTATTCCACGACCATGTATTTAGTGAAGGCACATCTAATATAATCAAATAGTCTTGTGATATCTTTTCCTATTAGAAGAAATAAATTCTATCATTATTTTTCAGTTAATTCCATACCACCAATGACACAACCAATAAAAGATACATTGTAACACCATCAATTCCATAGTTTTTATCAAACTTAAAATTACATAATAAAATATTATATAATGATAATAATAACATTTCAAGATACCATTATATGTGTTCATAGATATAAACTACCAATGATATCAGAAACATGTGGTATTCCTATTGGAGGATCATTTCTCATGATCTCATTTACTCAACATCCCCAAGTGATAACTTTATGATAAGAACTCTCAATTCTTATGATCCCCTTACACCTGATAGTCAAACATAATCTATTTACAATCAATATGGTGTATCTAAACCACATGACATATGTTTAAGATAAATGCCAAAGTATCTTTAGTTTATTATTATAGCCTAGAAACTGATATAGCCTTTTTAATATGAAAAATAATCTATAGAAATTACCATGTAAATAGTGGATGAAGAAATATCAACACAATTATGGTAAGAATAAAGTATACACAACTTATTGTATACATGATATGGTAATCGAAAAGTATTTTTCAAGTTGGATAAAAAGAACACACTTTTATTATAAAAAAAAACTTATGAAATCATATAAAGAATAGAATATCAGTGACTAAAGAAAACATGGAATGTATTTAATCCTTAGATCATTATAAGACAAGAATCATAACATTCTTTATAGAATTTAAAGAAAAAACAAAATCCAATAACCAATTTAAATATCCCAATATCTTTTAATCATATTCCAATATAATTTTATATTACATCTATATAAATATTAGAAATCATAAGAAATTAGAATTTATTTAAAAAGAATGCATAACTTGATTATAATTAATAAAAAAGTTGAATAGAATGTATTTATTATAATTCAATTAACAAAAATATTAAACCATTTATTTTTAGATAAGGAAAGGATAAATTAGTGATGTCACAAGATTTATGTAAAATCCCTTTGAAAATATTTTTTAATCATTATATAAATTTATTGTTTTAAACTATCTGTTTATAATTTTGAAAATAATTGATTAACTTTCTTATTCATTTGGAAAACAATTAGTAGTAATATTATAGTAATTTATTATAAATTTACTTGATGAGTTAAATAATTCTACCATATTCATTTATGAGATTCATCCCTAATTACGATCACGAAATATTATATCAATAATGACTAAGAATATGTATAAATTTTTTAATTAAGATTATATAAACTATTAAATCAATTAAATAATCACCTTAACCAAAGATCCCAAAACCCAATGAAAAAATTATGTAGATCGTCACTAGAATCCATATGATATCACAAAAAATTAAGGTCCCAATAAATTCCACTAGCCTATCCTATAGTGAAAATAAAAAAATAAAGCACACTATATCGAACCACATCTAAATAGTTTCACCAAACAAATGATGGTGGAAGGGAAAACCACACTCTAGGGATTTTCTAAGAAAAGGGTATATGAATACCTAATTTTAGAAGTAATTCCACCAAGCCATACTGAAATAAAAAAGTAAACCCCTATGAAGGAAAGCAAAACCATATGAGAAATAAATAGGATGGAAGAGAAGGGGGGATGAGGGTGTATCTTGGATTTTATTATGTAGAACTACACTTCATATCCATGGATAGAATAGGGTAAGAGGTGATCATATAATAACTCATGGGGAGTTAAAGGAGATCCTCTAAGTCATCCAAGGGATATAATTCCAAAGGGGAACCCTAATTAATTGTAAAAAGAAGTGAGGTAAACATCCAAATTTATATTATTTAAATATAATTTTTTATGGGTCTAAGGGGTACTAGATACAGGTATATCAGGTACTTGGTGGTCCCTCAATATCAACTCCACTTCTTCTTGGTACACTGGTTATCTGATACAGACCATTGAGTGTTCAGTGCCATCAATAGTTGTAAATTGTAGGTGGAACCACCTCTGGACCAAACCTATACACTCAAAACTCCAACTGAACCTAAACACATACTTTAAAAAACTTTTAATCCATCAAAAAATATCATAATTTTAGAAAAAATTCTAAAACAAATTCATCCTATCTATAACCAGAAATTCAAACACATCCCCACTTTCATAATAAAAAGAACAAAATTAACCCATATTTCACAAAAAATATCATATCCTAGAACCATATATTACTTAGAGGTTATATAAAAATAAAATTCATTTTAAATTTTAATTGTGTGTCAAAACAATGTAATGATAGATACCATTACACCATAATTTATTGGTTAGTCGAGCTAGTGGAAAACAATATCTTACGGTTATAATGTCCTGGGGGTTAGACTATTATTTTTGGGGTTATGCAGTGAGAATTTATATCATACCTTGATATTTATATCTACGATATTGTTTTTACTATGGTTAGTTTTTTTGTGACCTGATAATTTTCATTTAACTGTGATTCTTTTTGGAGTTTTTCAATTTAAAGTGGTAGATTATCTTGAGATTTGAAGGAGGCCAAGGTTCTAACCCATATTATGTAGAACTCATGTATGATAGAATGATGGGGTATATTTCACCATGATATTTTTTAGTTATATCAATTAAAAATTCTCATTAACTTATTTTAAATGGGAGATCACATCATAATTTTTTGAGGGTCTATTTACTTGACCTCATTGCATCATAAACCTAGGTGTAATGATAAGATTTTATCTACCATAATTATTAATATAAATATAATTTTATTATTTAATTCTATCTTGTTTCTTACATTCTATATCAACATTTGGATGCTATATGGTTTTTTTTGATTCCCTATAAGTCACTTATTTGGGGTATATGATCATTCTATTTTTTTATGGAAAACATTCCTCAAACAAGGAATTTTTTTTAATTTTTTTAATTATTTTCTTATTATATTTCTCTTTAATACATATTTATTTGGTTTTTAGTTATTTCTTGTCCACTTTTAAAGAACTTATTCTATGGATTTTGCTATTTTTTAGGATTTGTATTAGATATTTTCACATTCATTAGAGTTTGATCATTGTGTTTCCTTAATTTTTAGTGTTGTGTAATTGAATCCTCATTCATGGTATGTGATTAAAATGTTATACTTTATTTGTTATATGTCTATAGAATTATAATAATTTATATTTATTTAAATAAAAATATAGAATTTACTTGATGAGGATAATAAACTGAAAAATAATTAATTGGAGGGGAAGTGTAACAAGTATGTCAACATTTTTTCCTTTGTTATTTTCATTTTTGGATGATATTTATGTCATGATTTTTGATGCATTTTCTTATTACTATTAAAACATAGAGTATCATTTAATTGATTAAATCACTTAATAGTGGTAATGAGAAAAATGAATGAAAATTTATAATTGATGTTGTTTTGATTATTATGTTGAATATTTTATTGTGATTAAAATTTTTATTAAGAGATAAAATAATGATTATTGTTAAATGATTAATTTTAATATGATATTAAAATAAATAAATTAGACAATAGTACTGTTTAGAATTTTATTTTTATTTTTTTGTTCTTTGTAAATTGAGAAAGAATAAATATGATTAGTGTTTTGGAGATTTTGTGGTTATTGTTATATTGTTGTGAATTTTATAATTTTCATGTCCACTATTGTTTGATTTTCATATAGATATTTTTTTTTGTCATTTTGGTGGTAATATTTCAGTTAATTTCTTGGGTAGATATGGGGGATATTTTTATATGGATGTTTTTGCTGTGGTTTTTTGGAGAAGATGAGGTTGATATGTGTGGTAGTTTCCTAGGAATATGGAATGATTCTAAAATAAATGATATGAGTAACAGGCTATGATAATATGAATGATGGGTTAGAAATAATAAATATAATAGAGGATAATTATTATGTGGTAAATGAAATTATAAATATTTAAGTGTAAGTGGTTACATGAATTCATAATGGCTATAATTTAAGAGTATTAATTAATATAACATGGGTGGTAACTCACTAATGAATAATTAAAAATGAGTATGAAATGAGAAGTTGTGTTTCTATATTGTGTAGCTATTGTGTGGTGATGTTAGACTTGGAATGTGTTCTACTGAAAGGTTTTAGAGGTTGTAATTGTGTCGTGGAGATGGTATGACAATGTTTTTGGTTTTAGTAGCATTGTAGTTTTAGGTTTACCTATACTTTAGGCATATCTGTTATTAAATATTCATTATATTTTATGTTATTTCTTATATTCGACCACCAAATTTGTATAAACTTACTTATTCTTATATGAGATTTTGTATTACAAGAATACCCCATATATTTAGGATGTGGGTGATACAAAGGATTGAATACTGTCCCTTCCCAAATCTATCTTACAGATGTAGTATAGTCTGTGATGGCCCGAGTTCATTATATATAGTAACTTAGTGGTGATGTGATGATGTAGTTGTGATTTGTTTTGTAGTTTATATGTTCATGGGGAGGAGGTAATGTGGTTTATTTCCTTTAATATAAACATATACTGCAACATGGTTTATGAATTTCGTATGCGGCATGTGGTTATGATATGGATATGTGGTAGGGACATTCAATTTGTAGTGGACAACTAAAAAATGGCCATTCCATTGATGAAATAATAATTCTTATGCGTTAATTATCTTCTTAATTAAAATTATACATGTTATAGTTTTACATTATTTCATAATTTTTTGAAATATTATTTTCATTTTATAAAAGTAGTATTCACCATGGTTTTAGATTATAACTTTACCAATAATGACAATGTTTTGAAATTCCATCTACATTGGAAAATAGAATTTCATTAATGAAATGTTTATCATTATCATCTTCTAGTTTTGATATTATTAATTGAATAAAAAATTCTAATTTAATTTAAATTTGAGGTCATTGTCAATAATTTGTTTCATTTTGTGGAATTTGACTTGATAGGGAATAATGGTGGATAAAGGTGAATAGTTTAGTATTGGTTAATCCTTAAATTATAAATTGAACTATTTATTAATGGGTTTTTTAGTTATACCTTTTTGTGATATTTTTTACACCTTATTTATTTAATGAGTTATAAATCAAGGAATTATATTTTACCACTAGTTAAAACTTCCATTAGGGGTGAAGTGATGATTGGGTTATACGGTCACACATGATACAAAAATTACTATATATATTTACTTTTCTATTATATTATTTGAAAATTAAGTTTTATAGAACTTTATAACCCGAGTTTTTCTTACCATAATCAATGGTTCTTTAGAACACATTCTTGTTGGTTGTTCTTGTAGAAGCTTAACCCCATCAATCGTGGAGTTGGTGTCAACTAACTTTACATTGGCATAAGATATTAGTAAATCATGTCTTAAAATACCAAATAGTTTATTAGTCTTGGTAAACTAGATACTTACACTAGACTTGGATTAAAAATGAATAAAAAAATTTTAAGATAATTTTTCATTGTAGGATAATAACTTTATTCGATCTAGAGTATTCTTAAATATCATAATTATTAAACTTTTTGGATTTCTCAGAAAAATAAAAATAGTAATGGTGAGATGAAATGCTCAGTAAGGGTATAGTATAGTGGAAGCAATAATGAGTCAATGATAATAATCATTATGGAAAGGTAATTAATGAAGACACATAACATGCAATCAATAAACTGAGGAGGAAGTGCATAAACAATACGAAATGGTAAATAATTGAAAACTTTACATTTAAATAACTAGATAATAAATAATCAATTTAGAAAGGAAAATAATAGAAACACATGACATTAAATCAATAAACTAAGAATGAAATGTACCTATATATTTGTTAACATAAAATCTCATGGATAAGTAATAAATGAATCTAAATGAGGGAAATGCTTAATTATTAGACTCCATGTTTCCTAGGTTCATGGAAGCATTACCGTTAAGAACTTTCATAAGATCATTTAGCATATTGGTTAAAACCCATCTAAGGATATCATGCTAACTCATTCCATGAGACTACCGATGTATCTAGAGGACATCTATAACTGTTCCCTACCCATTTTATACTAATCCAAAGAATTCATCATATATCAAGTAATTTATTTAACAATGTGCCCTATAAAATATCCATATGAAGTAGAGGAAAAAAAATTATCAATATTTCCCCTTTTAATCTAATAACTTTCAAGTAAACTATATGTATAAATGGTATACGGTTTAGGAAATAAACATATCCATGATAAATTATATAGGGAAATTCAATGTTCAAAGAACATTTAAAGGGGAATAATAAAGGAATCAAGTTAGTGAATGTAAATACTGTCCTTGGTAAAATGAAATCAAAAACCATCCAAAGTAAGGATAAGGATGGTATCAATACAACATATTACAAGTAGATTAAAATAGAGGTTTGCTTTCATTGATTAATGGAAATACTATAAAAGATATTTTAAAACAGTCTTTAGGAAAATATACTTTTTATTTTGATTTTTTTGATAAATAATTTTCTTTGAAAATAACTTTTCAATAATGTCTTATTTAAAAAGAAACATTAGAATTGGAAAGAAATATTTGAATAAATTTCAGTGGGTAAATCCATACATTCCATATAAGGTAAAAATAACATTCCTTTTTCATGGTAAAAATGTCAGAAAAATGTCTTTTTCAGAAAGAAAAAAAATGATTCCTTTGAAAAAATTGGTAAAAGAAAAAAAGG
The DNA here is from genome assembly GCA_963277665.1 of Viscum album. Taxonomy (NCBI): domain Eukaryota; kingdom Viridiplantae; phylum Streptophyta; class Magnoliopsida; order Santalales; family Viscaceae; genus Viscum; species Viscum album. Next base: position 102,752,400 of record OY728147.1, on the reverse strand, counting down.
TGGAAAAATGTATTTAATAAATTATTTTGGAAATGGTAAAAGAAATTTAGAAATAATTTTAATAAAAAAATATTTTTAGAAGAAAACCTGTTGCCTCACTAAAGAGATAAAATAAAGTTGGGTTTTATTAAAAACATTTTACAAAACATTTTGAGTATCAAAGTGTTGAAAAATGGTAATAATACATGAAAAAGGTCATGAATAACCTGAGTATAAATAATTTTAGATTTTATTTAACAATAATAAAATAATTTCTTTTGATGGAAATTTAAGCGCAAAAAATCTCGAGAAAAATGAGATTGTGAAGTAAACCCTTGAGAAGACCATAAATTTAAAGTGAGAATGAATCAACGAATAGATTATGTGTGTAAAATTTAAACCCACATAAGGTAATTGGGAATAAATAAATAAATATTCAATTGTATTTATACACATAGTCATATAATATTAACGATAATGAGGAAGTAATATAACTCAATGAAAAGGGATTGAGTTATGAAATTTATTTACATCTTGGAAACTCTAAATACAGATAACTTTATATGAAATAATTCCAATTGGAACTCAAAATACCATGAATAAAAAATTATTCATGATATTTCATGTCAATTTATAATTATTTACTCCATATATAATAAATTAGGTGCATAATAATAAGGTATGCCTCATAGAAAGAAAAGTGAGACAAGAATCCTTTACCTTGAGTTTCATTTTGGGATAAACATTCTTTAACCTCCAATATATGGGGTTAAACATGTTACTAAATTATATCTTAATTATAATAATATATATTATATCATATATTAACTTCTTTTAATATCTTATTACCCATTCATTAAAAATATTTTACGATATCAACTATTTCAGGTGTTTATTGCATAGATTTTCAAGTATGTTTTGGCCTTTTTTTCTTATTACATCGATAATTATTTCATCATATCTAGGATATAAATAATTATTTAATTCTAATATATATTCAGTGTGTATATATTTAAATAATCCATAATTTTTGGAGATAATAAATTAAATGTGCCATTCATAAAGACCGTTGACCGTACGTATGCATGAATCACTACTTCTATTTCTTGGTAGTGTTAAAAGAATAAAAAGTACGTGATATATATTTATGTTATAATTACAGTGTAATATTTATGTCAAATATTTAACATATTTTTATTAAAACCATCCTTAATACATTCCATGCATAGTGTTAATGAATCACATCGCTTTGAGGAGGTGATAGTCCACACTTCCACAAATGATGTTATCATATTTACAGAAAATGGATAATATAAAGGTATGAATTATAAAATAAATAAATAATCATAAATAAATAATATATGTCTTATATATCATATATATAAATAATTTCCATCATAATTTTTAACCATGAAAAGTGGTAAAGGAAAAAAACCATCATCATTTTGTGGGGCCATAGTTCACCGTACACAAATAGTAAGTTTATTACCCATTATAAGGAAGTGTGTGTAAGTGTTGGTTGAAAACATAGAATAAAATTATATCAGTATATTAAGTATACTTATTTTATTATTTAATCATTAAATAGAATGATTTTAGGGGGAGGAGAATGAAAATAAAATTAAAGAGCTTGAGGAAGGGTCTTACCTCTTATTTGGGTAACTATTTTTGTTTGCCCCAAAGGGATTCCTTGTATGGATTTATGACCAAATTGAGGATTATAGGTTGAGGGGAGGGATTTTTAATATCTAATTGGGTTTATCTTGTTTGATAAAAACTGTCGTGAGAGGTGTGAGGAAGTGTAAGGTTTGTGTGCCTTTTTATAATGGAGGAGAAGGGGTACTCTTGTAAATTTTTTGAAAGGGAATACTATCCATGATTTTACCATTGAAAGTGGCTTTTATAATGGTATAAAATAGATAAAAGTGAGGATAGGGTCAAAATATATCCCTATAGTGGATTTTTTACTAGTGAAATATGTCGTTTGGATCTTAAGTTTAAGGTTTAGACTAATATTAAGCTAATTGTTATCTTAATCGTTTTAATTAATTTTAATCAGTTTCACTAATATTTTTGGTTAAAAATTAAGTTTAACTTAAAAAAAATTATATATTATTATTATTAAAAATATGTAATCCATTTTTCCAAATTCTAATCATATATGTTTTTGAAATTAATTTAAATTGAATTCCTCAGACGGGACGACAAAGCAGGTTCTTAAAGTAAAAATGCTCAAATGTTTGTTATGTTTTTTATATCAAATTTCAATGTGAAATTTATTCCAATGTCCTATGTTAGATTATATTTTTATTATTTATTTAATTTATATTTACAAAAACTCAAAAATAAAATTTATCCTTTTAAATATGTTAGACAAAAAATCAGTTTTGAAATAAAATTTAGGATGTTTCACTATTCATCAAAAAATGAAATTTCACAAAAAAATACCAAAAAATTACCCGTTGAAAATATTTATATTTTTATTTCAGATATTAAGTTTATTTTGAAATATAATATTTATAAAAGTTCCAAAAATTATACTTAAAATAGGTTCTCCACTAAAAGGTGGTAAAGTTTCCTTTATAATTTTTTTTATTTTTATACCAAATATTGGGTTTTTTTCTTATATTTTTCTTATCAAATCAACTGGATGAATATAAAATATACTTGATTGAATATAATATATATATATATATATATATTATTTTAGTATCACTCACTAATTTTAGTTACTTCAATTTATTATGTTGAAACAACTTTGTAAAAATAAAAATATTTCCTTTATATTTAATTGGTTCTAATACTCATTTATAGAGATTTAGTAACCTATGAATTTGTAATTTATTTTTATAAACCATATATTTTCATAAGTTAATTAATAATATTAATAACAAATAATTTAACAGCTAGGTTATGTTATATTATATTAAATAATAACTTTTCAATAATATATTATTGTTCGGTAAAACTCAGTGTTGCGTGTAAAACAAGTCATCGAAGAAACTCATTATTGTGTGTGATACATGCTAAGTCAATATCACTTGAATTTCTAGATATATCATATATTGAATTTATTTTAAATTTTAAATATATTTTAACGTCTCGGGATATTCTATTCCTTTACACGCTTGGTGTTGTGTGTCACACATGCTATCGAATGAAATGTTATTATTTTATAATTTTGAAGCGTTACATTATCCTCACCATAATTAAATTATGTCCTTAGAATTTAAAGTCAAACTTGGTAGTAAATTGTTTGATATTTACTTTTCTGAGATCCCACTTCATGAGAAGGGTATGTAAAACATCCTCTAGAAAAAAGATATTAGTAAGTACAAAGGTCACATGGACTAACATATAAATAGGTCTCTAAGTAAGATAGCATTAGTGTATGGTAGTTATACATACATGGAGGAGAAATGTAAATATTTATAGGGAATAATTGAGGGAATAAATATGAAATAAGTAAATGGTAAATAGAATGTTGAGTTCCACAAATCGATAAATATATGACGACTTAGAAGACCGTCGATTCACCAAAAATTAAAGTTTTAGGAAAACATTTTTTTTGTTCATTTTATTAATGTTTAGTAAATAATTTACCACCTAAGAATATAAGGAAATATACTTACATAATATATTTCCATAAAAACAATTTTATCCCTTGTTTGTGATTCAATAAATTTCCAATTCATCCAGAAATTAACTTTGATTCTAGAATCACTAAAATACACTTTTAACAAATCTTAAGGCCTATAAAAGATTGAAAAGTCTAACTATTTTCTCTAAATCTTCTCCAAAGTCAATATGGTTAATACATTAATCTCTAAACCAAACAAAAAACACTACTGGATCATCATAAATATTTATTCATCAATTTTTTTAACTAAAATAAATGACATATTAACCAGGACATCGTGTAGGCTCGTGGTAGGCACAAAACCCTTATCATCATCCAGTCATGGGTTCAAATCATGTGTCATTTTTATAAATGTTAGGTTGTCACCCAACATATATGTTTCCATTTTCTAAAACTATATTAATATAATTTCTAAAAAAATATTGTGGACATCCTTGAAATAAGGTTAATAAAAAAATAGAAATTTAACTAATGCTTTCGATACAACCCCAGTACATAAATACATTATCCATTTATTTCCACATATGTCTTTAATTGGTCTAGATTTTATCCTCTAAAATATGTAATTGAATCGGGTATTTTATGGGTTCCCCACATTTATGGAAATGAATGACATGTAACGACCTGAATTTTTGAATAAATCTTGTTTCCTAATTTTATGTGTTATTTTATTTTATTTTTATACTCAACAAAAATGTTTCATTTGATAACATGAGTATAATTAAAATGAGACCGTTGGGTTTTGACTGGTATATGACCATTGGTCAATATGACCACTGGAAAGTAAACATTTTGATTATTGTCTCTAAATACAAGTAATGTTGATTAATTATTATAGAAAGAAGATTCGATGGCCTCACCCAGTAGTCTTGGACCGATCGAAGCCCATCTAACAGAACTTGGGAAGGAGGTAGCACCACTGGGCTTTGCTTTGGACCAAACCCAAGCCAAACTTCATCGTGTGAAGCTAGAACAAAATCACCTTCACGAGAAGTTCAAACTGATAGAAATTACTACTCGTGCGATGTTGGCCGAGCCTCCCTCAGATTATCTCACCTTAGCACACCTTGCACTTAGGTCCTATGCTGGTGTGATAAGGGGCTATGTAAGGAGACCGTAACTGCCTTGTGTAACCATTTTTTTTAAATAAAAATTATGATTTTTTTTTTATGATGAAGTTTATGAATTTTCAAATGTCCGGATAAATATAGTATGCATATTTTTGATGAATTTTAGAAAAAGGATATTTTAAAAATGTTTAGATAAACCTTAAATAATTAAAAATGTGTAATGATTTTCTAAAAATGGTCTTCTACAATTATGTTCAGTACGAAATTTAGACTCTAATAAGATCAACTTGATTTTTGATGAATAGTAAATTATGAATAGTGATTTTATGATTAGGATTAGTAATGTGTCCAAATGGATTAGTAATCTCGCTTAAAGAAAGTATTAATATAATCTAGGCACCTTGATTAAGTAATGTGATTCAATAAAATAGTTAAATAACAGTTTCATAAATTATTATTCAAGTATTAGTTTTTTCTGGTGAATAGTGTTTTTTAATTAAAAATTAAATTAAATATATTTAGAAAATTATTTTTATAAAATGGATTTCATTTTTGAACTCAGAGCATCGATATTATGTTAAGGTAATTTTTGGGGTTTTTTCTGAAGAAAATGAATTTTCAGTGAATAGTGTTTTTATTTAAAAATTAAATTAAAAATATTTAGAAAATTATTTTAATAAAATGGAGTTCATATTTTTAATTAGCGCGTCAATATTTGGTTAAGGTGAAATTTTGGGATTTTTCTGAGAAAGATGAATTTTTAGTGAATAGTAAAAAAAGCAGTTTTAGGGTTTCAGTATGTTTAATGGCATCATAATTGTGTCATGGTGATTTCATGAGATATTTTATGGGTTGGCCGACAAAAGGTGATGAATTGTTGTATGGGGGGGCCCCATGTGGCCTAACTTCATGGGAAATATCATGGGAGAGCATATGGTTTTGAGAAAACCACTTTTGAGGTGTCCCTTGACCATTAATGCCTTGTCCCCTCACTTTCCCTATAAATACCAAGCCACCCTCTCATCCATTTAGACTCCCTACTCTCCTCCAACTAAGTTCTGGTCTCATTACCTCTCAAGGAGTCATCCCAAGGTGCCCCCAAGCTCTCAAGGTCCCAACCTTTGAGTTTTAAGAGTTACGTTTTAAGGTAATGGATCCGACCTCTCTCTTTCTTTTCAAGAAATATCTTTTATGTAATTTCTTTTATGAACCATGTTCTTATGTTAAAGGATGTTCTTTTATACTCCTATTACTGCCCTTTTCATTTTCATATAATGAGAGATCCCCTAGTACTCTCATTATTTCGTTTTATGAAGTTTTAAGTGGCGCCGTTAGGCTGCCGAAATTTTTGTAACGAATTCTTTCTCCCTTCTCATTTTTCAAGATCTATTTTCATTTAAAGTCTTTCAAGTTCCCTTTTGTTATGTTGGGTTATGATATCTAAATTTATCATAATGATATTTTATGATCATATGATGAGAGACCCCATTTTATCCCTTCAATTCAGTATTTTGATGTTTTAAGTGGCACCGTTAGGCTGCCGAATTTTTAAGTGGTTATTTCACCTTTCTCCTTTTTCAAAGTTCTCATTCCATATCAAGTCTTGCAAGTTCCTTTTTATTATTTTGGGGTATGATCTCTAAATTTATCATATTGATCTTTTATGATCATATGATTAGAGACCCCATTTTATCCCTTCAATTCAATATTTTGAAGTTTTAAGTGGCGCCGTTAGGTTGCCGAATTTTTAAGTGGTTCTTTCACCTTTCTCCTTTTTCAAAGTTCTAATTCCATGTCAAGTCTTGAAAGTTTCTTTTTATTATGTTGTGTTATGATATCTAAATATATCATACTGATCTTTTATGTTCATGTGATTAGATACCCTATTTTATCTCATCAATTCATTTTTGTTGAAGTTTAAGTGGCGCCGTTAGGCTGCCGAATTTCTAAGGGGTTCTTTCACCCTTCTCGTTTTCAAGATCTACTTTCATGTCAAGTCTTTAAAGTTCCTTTTTATTATGTTGGGGTATGATCTCTATATCTATCATACTGATCATTTATTTTCATATAATGAGAGTCCCTATTTGATCTCGTCAATCCATTTTTGGAAGTTTTAAGTGACACCGTTAGGGTTCCAAATTCTCATAAGAGAAATCTTATTTTTGTCTTCCTTTAAAGTTCTTCGTTTCATATGGTATATCATTAAAATTTCATTACCATGTTCTTAAATAATATATATTCTGTTCCCCTACTATTTTATGTATCATTTTTGAGTGGGTTACCCATGTCCCCTCTCTTTTCAATGTTTTCTAAAACCATGTATCGTAGACGTTATGCTGCATAGTTTTCGTCACAAAATGCATCCCTCTTTATCTCAAAATTATTTTATGTTATTAAGTGAATAGTCAAATCTATTATTTCTATAGGGGTATTCAAATATATATCAAAATGTTCTATTTTAAATTCTGGGATTTACATACATGAAACCTGCTTTCCCTTTTCCGTGGGTTTAATTGGCATAAAGATCATGTATTTAAAGAAGTTTTTAAAATGTTATGATTATGAAATGAAACCCATTTATTTTATGCTATATGGGTTGTTTATGAAACGATTGATGATGATATATGTGGCTCACATTATAATAAATACATGTCAAGGGTGCGCCCAAATAGCGCTCCAATGCATTGGGTAAAGACTTAATATCTAGAGATGGCCTTTTAGACTGATACCTTGGTGAATAACCTTGGTAATATTTAATGACACCTTGGGGATGGACCTTGGTGAAACAAAATGATTTTCAATATTAAATGTTGTAGCCACATCTTCAAGTTATGAAAAAAGTTATTTTTATTATGATATATCTCAGGATTTCTTTGTCATGCCTTAAAGTTCTTTTCATGACCTTATTGAAGTATCTCAAGTTCACATGTAAAATGTTTCTCTTGTTTCCCTTACTGGGCCTTCTGCTCACCCTTTCTTTTGACGTATGTCCCCAGGTTATGAGATGGAGTAATGAACCTAGGATGAACATGATGAGAAGCCGTTCAAGTGTTTAAGAAGAATGTTTTATGTTTTCATGTTTTAAGTTCCCGGTTTCCAAGACACTAAACCTTAAAGATCCTTGGTTTTGTAAAATGTAATGAAAGATTATGTGATAAAAAGGGGGGATGTTATATGAAAAATGGATCCTTAGGATGAGTTTTATATATTTTCATCATACTCTTCATTTTTCCGCAAACATTATTTTCATTATGTCCTTCACTCTCATACATAAAGCATTTTCCCGTTCCATTGAGACACATAAGTAAAAAATTATACTATATCCATAATAAAAATCCAAGGCTATAGTCTAAAAAAGCGTGGATATAGCTTATAGCTATGGTCCAAATGGACCGTGGAACATATGGGTGTGGCTATAACTAAATTCCATGGTCACAGTTTTGTAGGCTATATCCATTGTTTGTAAAATCATGGCTATATCTCTTGTAGTTTTACACCATGGAATTTGAGCTATAGCCATAGTTGTCCACCATGGAAGCATGGGATATTTATATAGTGGACAACCGTGGCTATAGCCCTATTAAATCATGGCTCTGAAAATAATATGTGCCCATCCAGATTCGATCCTTGTACCTCCACTGTGCGCATCATCCACTTAACCACTACACCATAGATGACTTCAGGTATATATATATAGTTAAAAATCATGGCTATAACATGTAATCCTTGGGAATATCTGTTCCCACGTTTTTTCATGGAAAATTTGTTTACCCACACAAGCGAAGGAGACCTATAGCCATGATTTAAGAAAATCATGGCTATAGGTTGAGACTATAACAACATTTTAGAAAACCATGACCATAACTTGTGAAAAAATACCCTATATCCATAGTTTTAGAGAATTTTTGATATAGGGGTAGTTTATAGCCACTATTTAGACAAAACCATGTCTATAGTCTAGGTGTAAATACCTATAGACACTGTTTTGGAAAACTGTGGTTGTAGGTCCATGGATATAGACCTGTTCTCTAGTAGGGATACTTTCTTGGGTGTATCCTTACCCATTTATTATATGATGAAATTGGGCCTTATTTTATCCGTTGTCTGTACCACTGAAGATCTTAGAAAACTCCATGATTATTTTCTTTGGTGGGTTCATAAATCGGTTTAGGTATATGTTGTTAATGATATTTCAGGAAAAGTGATTAGGAATAAACATGAAATCGTTTACTTATATAAACACCTCATTTTTTTCTCATTTTCACTACGTTTTCATTCATGGTCAATGTTAAATTGACTCCTTCATGTTCCAACCATTGATTAAAACCAGTAAGCATAGTGTGAATAACAATAGTCATAATGATAAAATCATATAATCATTTGTAGGATGTCTAAATTATGACACATTATTTTCATTCCAAAACACCTTAAGTTTAACCTGGGTTATTAATTTTCATCATATATTAAAATCCATCATAATGGGTTGTGAATAAAATGCGAAATATCCTACGCATATCCCCCAAGAGTGTCAAACAAGGTGTGTAGTAAGGCATGTTTTGATGTAACAGGTTACACTAAGTTAGACCTAAAACACCTTGTTAAAGTTGTTAATTTTAGGTGAATCTATTCCTAAACTATATCGGCTTGTAGTATCCATATATGGATGTTTTCTATGAATAAACACATAATATCTACTTTAAAAAAAATTCTAGTATGTTCTTCTATCTCAATGTTAACCTTAGGTCTATGTTTTATAATCTATGTTTTCTTAAATCTAGTTTCCAAGGTTGCTACTAAACTTTCTCTAATACAAACTATAGCACCACAACCCTAGAAATCCTGGAGTAAGTGTCTAATACCATTAAATTAGAATAAGATACAATTAAATCACCTCGAAATGGATTGAAAAATTTATTAGTCTTGGTAAACTTGATACTTACATGATTATTGGATTAGAAATGAATACAAAAAATTACAACACAAGTTTTTTATTCTAGTATAATAACTTTATTCCAGCTAGAATATCCTTTAATATATTTCTTAGTACACTTCTTGGATTACTGGGGAAAGGAAAAATAATAAGGGTGGGATAAAATACTTAGTAAGGGTAAAGTAAAGTGGAAGAAATAACGAATTAATGAGAATAATCACTATGAAATGGTAGTAACTGAAGAAACATACCATGTAATCAATAAAATAAGAAGGAAGTGCATAAAAAATATGGTAAGATAAATAAATGAAAACAAATTCCTTTTAAATAACTAGATAAGGAATAATTAGTGTGGAAAGTAAAATAACTAAAACACATTCCATTAAATCAATGAGCTGAGAATGAAATAAATCCACAGATATGTCGGTGAAAAATATCATGGATAAATAATAAATTAATCTAAATGATGGAAATGCTTAATTGTTGGAATCCATGTTTCCTAGGTATATAGAACCATTACCATCAAGACATTTCACAAGAGGGTTTAGCATATTAGGTAAAAACCTATCTAAGGCTAGCTAACTAAATCATCCAATGAGACTACTAATTCATTGAGGCTATATCTATAATAAGGACACACCCATGTCGTACCTATCCAAATCATTCCTCATATATAGAATAATCATTTTAATAATGTGACTTATAAAATATATATAAAGAGTTGAAGATACATATTTATCAATATTTCCCTATTTAATCAAATAAATTTCAAGTACCCCATATGTAAAAATGAAATACGACTTACGAAATGAACATATTTATGATAAATGATATGGATACTGAGGGGAAATTCAATGTTCAATGAACACTTAAAAAGGGTATTGATAAAGTAATAAAGGAAATGATTTTCAATATTATCCTTGGTCAAATAAAATCCTAAACAATCCAAATTAAGCATTAGAATGATATAAATACAACACATCCCTAGTGGAGTAAAATAAATGGTTATTTTAATTGATGAATGGAAACAATATAAAATTTATTTTAAAAACATTCTTGAGGAAAATATCCTTTTTATTTTAGAAAACATTTTAAAAATAATTTTATTTTAAAATAAATTTTTAGAAACGTTTTTTTAAAATTATCCTTAAAAATGAAATGGATTATTTGAAGAAATTATAGTGGGTAAATTCATCCATGCTATATGAGGTAAAGAGAACATTTCTTTTTAATGGTAAAAATGTTAAAAAAATGTATTGTTTGGAAAGAAATGAGAAAATTACCTTATTTTTTTTTAAAATAATAAAAGGGTTAAAATTTTATTTAATAAATAAATTTTAAAAGGGTAAAAACAATTTTGATTTTTTTAAAAAAACATACTTTTTATAAGAAAACAGGTTCTCTGACTAAAGAGAGAAAGGAAGTCAAGTTTTCTTGAAAACATTTTATAAAAAATGTTGGGTACCAAAGAGTGTATAAATGGTACTAATACTTGAAAAAGGTCATTAATAACCATAGTATAATAAAATTAAAGGGATTATTTAACAATGAACAAATTATTTCCTCTCATGAAAATTAAAGTGTAAACAATCCCAAACAAAATTAGATTATAAAGTAAACCCTCAAAAAGACCATAATGTAGAAGTGAGAATCAATAAAAGAATAGATTATGTGTCTGAATTGTAAAACCACATATGATAATTTTAAATACATCAATATATAGTAAAAATTATTTATACACATAGGCATATAATATTAATGACAATTGACAAATTATTTAACTCAATAAAAATGAATTGAGTATTGAAATTTGTTTACCACTTCAGAACTTTAAGTAGAAAGAACCTTAGATGAAATAATTAAAATTTAAAGTAAAAATAACATGAATAAAGAAGTATTCATGATATTAAATGTTAATTTGGAAGTATTTAAACCATATATAATAAATTAAGTACACAATAATATAGTATTAATCATGGAAGGAAAAGTGAGACAAGAATTCCTTACCCTGTGTTTCCTTTTTGTTAAATGCACTTTAACATAATGTATAAGGTTTTAGACATGTTAATTAAATATAAAAGAACCATAATAATATCTATTATATCATTTATTAACTTCTTATAATATCTTATTACCCATTTGTTAACAATCTTTTATTATATCCACTATTTCAGGTGTTTATTGCCTAGTTTTTTTAGTATGTTTTGACTTGTTATTTTTGTACTTATTTTATTGGTAATGGTTTCATCATAAAATGGATGTAAATCATTATTTAAGGATAATTTATTTTGATTATATATGTATTTACAATAGTCAATAAAGTTTAGAGATATGAAATGAAATTCACAATTCATGGAGATTTTAGGCCATACGTATGCATGAATGCTACTTCCATTTCTTCTTTCACATTAAAATAATGAAAATTAAATTATATATATGTATATTATAATTCAAGTATAATATTTAAGTAATATATTTTAAAAAGTTTTATTAAACCACACTCAATATATTCCTTGCATAGCTTGAATGAATCACATTGCTTTTTGGATGCGGTAGTCCATACTTCCACAAAAGATGTTATCATATTTAAAAAAAATTGAACGTATAAAGGTATCCATTATAAAAAAATTAAATAAGAATAAAAAATAAAATAAATATCATATATATCATATATAAATAAAATATCCATCATTATTCTAAACCATGAAAGGTGGTAAAGGAAAAAAGGAACTATCACCGTTTCATGTGGGATTAGTTTGTTGTACACGAACAGTACGTTCGTTACCCATTAGATGGATGCGTGTGGATGCGTAGGTATAAAACTTATAGAAAAAATATATCAGTATATTGAGTATAATGATGTTATTATTAATTCATTTAATATGAATATTTTATGGGGTGGATAATGAAAATAAAATAAAAGAGCTCAAGGAAGAGTGTTACCCCTTATTTTGCTAACTCCTTTTAGTTTGGACCAAAGGGATTAATTAGAAGGATTTCTTCCATAGTGAGGATTATAGGTTTAGGGGACAGATTTTGAGGATATATTTGGACAGATATTGGTAAAAAAAATGTCTTGAGAGGTGTGAGTAAGTTGGATGGTTGAGTTCCTTTTTATAGTGGAGGAGTGTCACTTTTGTAAATTTTTGTTAAGGGAATTCCACCCATGTTTTCTCCATTGAAAGGGGATCCAATAATAGTAAAAAGTATATAAAAGGGATTATAGGGTATAAATACGTCTATAAAATGGATTTTGGAGAATTTTATAGGTCATTTTAGCTCTTATGTTTATGGTTTAGTCCCTTGTTAATCTAATTTTTCTCAATCATTTTAATCAATTTTAATCATTTTCACTAATAATTTTGGTCAAAAAATAATTTGAAATTACTATAAATTATAAATTATTATTATTAAAAATATGGTATCAATTTTTACAAATTCCAATCACATAAGTGACATAAATTAATTTAAATTTATTCCTGCAATCAGTACGACAAAGCGATTTTTTAAAGTAAAAATGTTCAAAAGTTTGCTTTGTTTTTATATAAAATCTCAAAGTAAAATTGATTAAAATGAACTATATTATATTAATTTGTAATATTATTTATATAATTTAACTTTAAAAATAATTAAAAATATATTTTAAGCTTATAAATAAATTAGATGAAAATGCAGTTCTGAATTAAAAATATTTTATTCAATATATAATATATATATTAAACTAGTATCACTCACTAATTTTAATTACTTAAATTTAGTAGGATAAAAGAGCTTTGTAAAAATTAAAATATTTCCTTTATATTCAATTGGTTATCATATTAATTTATAATTAATTAGTAACTTATGAATTCATATTATATATTTATAAAAGATATATTTTCATATGTTAGTTAAACTTATTAATAACCTCTAATTTAACAGTTGGGTTATATCATATTATTTTAAGTAATAATGTTTTAATAATATAATGTTGTTTGATAAAACTCGATCTTCCGTGTAACACATGTCATCGAAAAAACTAGTTGTTGTGTACGATACATGATAAATCTGTATTGAGTGCATTGCAAGATCTATCATTGACTAAATTTATTTAAACTAGTAAATATATTATAAATTCTCAAGATATTAAATTCCATTATGCACTTGGTGTTGCATGTCATACATGACATCGAATACAATGTTCTTATTTTAGAATTTCTGGGCTTTATAGTACTTTTATAGGAAATTGATTCTTATTTATCTAAATTTATATAATTATATATGTCTATAATGGTGGAGTTTTCATCATTCTACATTATCTCTTGTGATGAAAATACTTAGTAAATGGTTTGAGATCATGTTCTTGGTCATTAACATAATTCATACAGAATTCTTTGAGATACTTATCAGGGATGAAAATTTTAATATTGGGGGTGTTTATAATGAACCAAATCATTCATTTTAGTATTTTAATTTATTTTTGGTTATTTAGCTAGTTAAATAAATTAAATAAAAGTTTAAATGTGGTTGGATGTAAAAGTAAGGGAGTTGTAAGGAATAAGAAATAGATTTTGTGCAGAAGGGGCACTGGGCAAGCGGTAGTTTGGAATTGAGTTCCTGGTGGTATATGGTGGAATTGCAGTAACACCTTACCCTTATAGGGGCATCTCAATGATTTTTTACGAGGTATATATTAGAAAATGTTTGGTTAGTGGTATTTTATTACATACTTTGTAGATACCTAATTTTTTATTTTAAACCCGGGAAAAAATAACAATTTTTATATTAAATTTTATCCTTTTATAAGGGGGACCCTGAAATTTTTTCTCCCGTGAGATATTAAAATCCCCTTCCTTGGGTATCTCCCCTATAACATCTTCCTAAAAGTGTGCTCCATCATAAATATTGATCTATTTTCCACCAATTCTATATATATCCTCTCATAGACAAGTTTAATTCAGGGTTAACTTTTTTTCTCTTGATATATATTATTTTCACACTGAGTATTTAAAATACATAATCTCAAATCTACTTATATTATTCTATGTTTTTTATAAAGGTGGAGTTTCCTCCCTTATTCTTACTTGAAATGTACATTTTCATATTATTGGATTGGATCACTCTTCTTTTCCTCTTAATTTAAAAGTGTGTTAATGATAATAGGTTGGGATTTCTTGGATTGAAATTGAAAATGTATTTTCTATTGACCAAAAAATGTTTAAATGGTTATTTTTGAGTTTTTTGGTTGTTGAACATCTCTATTCTATTGTGAAGTATGAATTTTTATTTAAAATTATTTTGAATAAAATATATAGTGTATTAATATTAGGTATATCTTGTGCAAGGTTGAAAATCTATGAAAATTAAAGTATATAGTCAGATCCACTTATAAATTATTATGTAGGATCCATTGATGTGTGGAAATAAGGGGTGATAAAAATATGTGTGTGTATGGATATATGGGTATACCTTAAGTATAATAAATATTTTCCTTCCTAATAGAGGATGTTTATATATTTTTTTGGATCGTTATTGATGGAAATTATAACTAGTGGGGGGGGGGTGAGGGGTGAATAGTTATTTTAAAATTTTAAATAGAAAACAATAAGTGTTTATAAAATATTAATATGTTTTGAGTACAATGTTCTTGTGATGAGTCATAGTGCAAATAGAAATGAAATAACATAAGATTTATAGTTGGCCAAATCACAATGATCATAGTACACTCATCAACATACTATGTTCCTCGGGGAGATTGGTACCCACTAAGAACCTTACATTTAAAGGTGTGAGAACCTTGTTATAAACACTCTCTTTTAAAAAACCTGGAGACATAACCTAGTCTTGTTACAGGAGACTTAAACTTTTTTGTTTACCTGAATTTTGATCGAGAGTCACAACTATGAATTCTTTTTAGTTGGTTGAATAACTAGAGAAAGAAAGAATTTATTTTTATGGGGAAAATCATAAACTTGACTCAATGAAATGAAAAATAGAAGAAAAGAGATTACATGAATAAAAAATAATATAGTGAAATTAATATATGATTATAAATGTTTAATATATTGAATCTTAATGATTTTTGATAAATTATAAGGAATAAATATTAGTGATTAAGTCCATTGGTGATCATAGTGAGAAAACATTAGTTATAGAAGTTCATAAATAACTGATATTAGCAAAAATGTCTAATTTGTATCACCATTTGTCTATGGAATGATCTACACAAGTATATGTTTTTTATTCCTTGAATATATATCCCGAATCATAAAAAAAATATTCTATAGGAGTGGTTTCGTGTCCAATATCTGTAAAAAACTTGTTAGAGTATAAAAGAATATCATCATTTCCTTTATTTATTAAAGACGCAATGAATAACATAGTTAAAATTAGGATTTATATTTATTCATGAAATATTAATATCAAATAAATAATATAATAAGTAAATCAATTTCAATAAATTCACAATTATAAAAAAATTGAAATAAAAATATAATATTTTATATTCTAGAGATAGAAAAATGTAGTAAAACATTGCATCACATGAATTTTAAACTGCAAGAATTTGTGTACATAAAATAATGATATGATTAATTATTACACACCATTACAATTATATATTAATATAATATAGTTAAACATTTAACAAATTAATTATTTCGAAAACGCCAATTGAAATAAATTTTTAGAAAAAAGATTTGTAATAAACGATAGATCTGTGACCTACTATTGAAAGAGAGAGCAATGACGTAATTTTTTTATCGCTGAAAAAATTGAGTGTGGTGGTAGAACAACAGTGAAAAAATAGACCTGATTCTACCATTACAATTTCAAGAAAAAATAAAAAGAGACAACCAAAACCAAACTTATTCCATGCTATAGATAAACCAATAGCTTAATGAAAATAAATAAAAAAATTTATATCGTTGGGTGTCCAACGTTAACTCACGACTCACTATTGAACATGTCCAATAGGGACTCGTGACCTAACTTTGGAAATTTATAATGTACACTCACTGAAAATCACCCAAAGAATATGCTGATAAATAGAAAGGAAAACTACTGATAAAAATAGAAAAACATCAAAAAAAGATAAATATCAACAACATATGATCGAAGAAGGAAGAGCCCATATTGGAGAATAATGAGTCTTATATCAATAAAAGTTATAACCACTGATGTTTAGAAAAATGAACTACCATTTATATCCTATGGAGAGTAAAAATGAATCACGGTTGATGTAAATTGGTGGATCATGACCCACTGTTGGTGTACAATGAACAAAGAATGATATCCCATATCGATATAGATATACTAAGACTGAGTAGTATAATATATAATTAGTATTTATCTATGGTTCTATCTGGATACCATGGATCATCAGTGGTTACACAATAAACACACATGGGATAATAAACCAGGGGGTGACCTAAGTCATCCCATGCACCTATGGCCACGCTTTTTGGGTCTTATATATGATCCCCCACACATTGAGAGTGCACTGTACACACTATTTACTCCATCCTCCTTTTGGGATTCCTGTGGCTAGCCTTCCCATGAGGTTGACCTAACGAGTCACCCAAGTGTTTGAGGGATAACCTAAGTGTCTCAAAAGGATGTCCCAAAATTTTTACTAAAAAAAGTAAACTTAAGAAAATAAAAATAGAAGAAAAATTTAAGTATCATTAAAACAGAAAGTATAAAAATTAAAATTATTTAAACATGTAATTAATTTTTTTAACTTTTAATAACACTTAAATTTTAATAAAATTTATGAGATAGTAATTTATCAAAACGTATAAGGTTTTTAAAGTATTAACTAACCAATATAAATTACTAAAAAACTCCAACTTTTATTTAGATTACAAAACATAAAATTTAACAGATTTTCAACAAACAAATATCCCCATTTTTGAAATTTATCAAAAATTACATTGATAAAAAAAAAATATACTACCTTTTTAATCATAAATAACTAGTATAATAGTATCACAGTAGAAATTTATCATGAGAGTAAACAAATAGACCCAATATTCAAATAAAGTAGAATTAAGATAGTGTTGTACTTTAGTAATCAATTTTTAAAAAATATTATCTAATTATAATTTAATCAAATTAGAAAATAACATTCAATTACCTGAAAAATGAAAAAACATATTTAAGGATATTGATTATACTTATAAATATTTTAAGCTTCTAACATACCCAAATCAAATTTCATCTTATCAAATTTAATAGAATCTAAAGGGTTTTTTGAACATTGTAGCTACCTATTTCTTAGTAGTAAAAAATTCTATACATATATCTTATTTATTTATATGATCCCTAAGAAAATGAAATATTATATATCTATGTTTAGTTCTAGAGTGTTGAAGAGGGTTTTTGGAAATTGAATTAACACTTGAGTTATCACAATAAATATGAATTTTATCAAAACTTATATTAAAATCATACAAACTGTGTTTTATCGAAATATTATATGGAGAGAAACTATAAGGGAAAAAATATTCCACCTCAACTGTTGACATTGCTGCTGAATTTTATTTCTTAGTTCTCCACGAAATTAAAATTTTTCCTAAAAAGTGACACATACCTATAGTGCTTTTACGGTCAAGTATGTAACCTCTAAAGTTAGAATAAGAGCAAGATAATAAATCAAAATAGTTCTCAATTTAATAGTGTATGACAATACAAACTATACCCTTGATTATCTAATTAATCTTCTAATAACTTTTAAGTGACTTTATTTAGGGTTTTACTAAAACCTAGTACACAAGAGAACTAATAAGATAATGTCTAGTCTAGAAGCAGTGAGATTCAGTAGACTAACTATCATGACTCTACACTGTTTAATGTGAACTGACTTACTAGATTCATCCAATTATAATTTTGATTTAGTGCACAAAATTTTATTCATAGATTTATTAGAATAAAGTCCAAACCTCTTTACATGTTCTTTAGAATACTTAACTTTATTTTAGAAAATACCATCTTTACTTTAATTAATTTTTAAACCTATGGAAAATTTAACCTCTTTCATTAAAATCATGTCAAATTCAATGGTCATTAGAATTAAAAAATCACTGCATAGAGAATCTTGTATTGAACCAAATATTAAATCATCAATATATATCAATATAAATAGTATATCACTAGAAACTCTTTTTATAAGCAAAGTTTGATTAGCCTTACCTTTAACGAAATCATTTTGTAATAAAAATCATGTAAGTATTTCATACCAATATCTTGGAGGTTATTTAATACTATATAAGGATTTATTATGTTTAAAAACATGATTTGGAAAATTAATATTTTCAAATCCATGGGGTTTTCTAACAAATAATTCCTTTGAAATAATTCCATTTTAAAAGGAACTTTTTACATCCATTAGTGATAATTTTTTTTGAAAACTGGAAAAGGATAATATGATTCTAATTTCATCTATCCTTACAATATGAGAATAATAATCTTCAAATTCAATGTCCTTATCCTGGGAATAACCTTGATATACCAGTCTTTCTTAATTTTTAAATATGTTTCTAGATTCATCAATTTTATTAAGAAAATACCATTTGGTTCCTATAAAAAGTATACCTTTTAGAAAAGAAACTAAATCCCACACTTTATTTTTTTAAAATTGAAATAATTTATCATGTATAGAATTAATAAATTTTTAATAAATTATATTATTTTCAACACTGATAGGAACAATGGTAACAAAAAAGTAGAATTGGAACTATAAAGTAATTTTTTAGTTAAATTTTAGATTCTACATTACCAATTAATTTTTTATGCTTTACCAGAATTGGAACTATAAAGTGATTTTTTTAGTTTAATATTTTTGTTTAAATTTTAGAATTGGAAATATAAAGTTACTTAACACTCACAAATTCTTTAACAAATAGAGTTTTCTTATTGAAAACTCTATAAGATTTACTAGAATTAGAATATCCAAAAAATATCCCTTCACCTTTTTTAGAGTCAAAATTTTATATATTATCTTTTTTTATTTAGGATAAAAACATTATATTCAAAGACCCAAAAATATAGAGCTTTAGGTTTAAACCCTTTGAAAAGTTCATAAGGTTTCTTATTTTGGAATAGTCTAATTTAAACTCTATTTAATATATGGAAAATTATATTGATAGATTATTCCCAAATGTGTTTAGGTACACTAAATTCCATTATCATAAACCTAGGAATTTATTTATTAGATATGTTCTTTATTTATACCACACCATGTTTTTGTGGTTTTCTAGGGGATGAAAAATAATGCTTATAGACATTTGATTCACAATTGTTTTTTAAATTATAAATTAAAAAATTCACCACCTTAATCACTTTTGATAGATATGTTGGATTCATTTTTTATGTTTTAAATAAGTTTACAAAAAGAAAAAAAATTGGATAAAGTTTTATTTTTGGGAGATATAAAATAAATCCCTAAGAATCTACTGTAATCATTTAAAATTTCAAATATATACTTTTTACAACCAAAACTAGATAGTTTTATATGTCCAAACCAGTCAAGATGTAATATCTCTAAATATCTATTAGTATTAACACCATTTATTGATTTAAATATTTCGTTGTGTTGTTTACCTTTTAAACAGCAATCACAAATGATATAGTTATTTGTATATAACTAGGAAAATTGTAGAAACTATTAATTATTTGAATGTTTGTGGAATAGTTTTAACTTTTTATTCCCAAGACTTTGATTACATAAAATTTCATCTTCTTCTTCAACATTCAAATGCTTAACCTTTTTTTTATCAGAAAGGTCAATAGTATATATATTATCTTTTCTATTTGTAGAAAAAAACTAATATATTATTTAAAACAATACATTTATGATTTTCAAAAATAAAATTTAATCCATCATCTCATAACTACTATATAATTGTAATATTATGTTTTAAGAAAAGTACATATAATACTTTTGTCATAATAACTGTTTTAGAAAAACTAAATTCACCAATACCATTAATATGACCCTTAGAGTTTTTTCCAAAACTAAAAAGTCCACCATCAGATGAATCAAATTATAGAAGCTTTGAAATATAACCTTTAATGTGCCTTGAGTATCCAAACTCTAATTTCCATGAGTTATTAAGACTTCTAATGTATATTTCCTAAAATTATATAGTCAAACAGTCTGTTTTGGTACCCAAAACAACTTGCGTCCAATTGGATTTGTAGCAGAAAACATAGGAAACAAAATTGATCTAAATAATTTATTTGTGGGATATTTAGAAAATAAATCATTAGCAATTAATGTTATAGTATTCCCAAAATATTTCATAAATTTTAGTGAACAATCGTCAATATAATGTGATTTTATTCTTTATTTAAAACAAGTTACACAAAAAATTCTTCGTTTTAATATTTTAATAATGTTTGTTTTATTAAAACATGGAGTTATGTTGTTGTTCCAAAACCATTATTATTAGTGTTTAGTTTCATTAAATAAACTATCTTATCATATTGTTGTTTTCCTTTTACAAAAGTAGTTAAGTTATTTTTAAGATAAACATCTTCATTTTTCAAATCCATATTATCCTTTTGAATGGTTTCTAAATCAGTAAAGACTTTTTCATTGGATCTAGAAGTTGTGTTTCTTAATTTTTTATTTTCTTAATTTAATTTATTAAATTCATTTTCTACTTTCTCTATATTATCCACAACTAAATTAAATATTATATCTTGATATTTATCATTTACTTTCTGATTTTTTTTAATCCTTTCATTTTACTCTTTTGGTTTTAGCAGATCTGAATTATAATCCTCTTTAGATTCATCATTATGATAAATAAATATTTTGAGATCATCATATTTATTTTTTATTTTATCATTTTATTTAATGAACTAATTATTCTATATTTTTAATTCATTATAATTTTAAATTAATCTATATTCATCATTCTTTAATTCTTCATTTTATTTAAGCAGTTTCATATCATTGGAATTTATAGAATTAGAGTCAGAGTATGAATTAGAAATAATTTTAGTTTCATTTCTCAATAAATAATTATGATCATAATTTTCATGTGATATTAAATGATAAAATTGTGAATAATTTACCTCACATTGAATACCCATCAGTGCAAGATTACCTGTATCCCGTTCACTTCTAGAATCACCACTTGAGTACGAACTATCTATGTTGTCCCAACCTCCAATTTTTTTTTATTTTTTCCTTTATTTTTTTTATTTTTATATATTTAGATATGTGAGATTAGGGTAGTCAATACTTATGTGAAATTTCTTCTATAACTCATAACAAGATAGTTTTGAAACATTATTATTGTTAGTAATAATACCTTTCTTATAGTCTTTCCTGGACTTTCTATTGAACCGCCTCTTTCCACCTTTGTTTTTTATGAACTTGAAAAACTTCTTACTAAAGTGATCTATATATTTTTCAATTTTCTATAACTCATATTCAAATGAACTAGAGGTATAAATGACATTATATTTAAATGAAATACCCTTTCTTTTAGTAAAATCCCTATAAGAAATATTTTTGAGCTCTAACTCATACTGTAGTAGAGATCCTATTAGTTCATCTAAAGTATAATCCTTAAAATTTTTACTCTCATTGATGGACACCATCTTTTCATGCCGTATTTTTTGAAGATCTCTCAATAATGTTTCCACTTGAGATGTGTTGTCCAAGACTTTTCTGAGATCACTCAGACTGTTGGTTATAATAGTTAACAAATGGAAAATCTAGTTTAAAGATTATTCATATCCTATATTGAAGTACTTGTATCCTTCTTGGAACATTCCTATCTTGGATTTCTTCATCTTGTTAGTAAAATAATGATTCACATACTATATCTTCCATACATGAAGGTTTGTCTTACAAGCTGAAACATGGATATAGACACTTCTATTTATATCACAATATAAAATATTTTTAATTTTATAATTCAAAACACATTTTACCATGTCATTTCCTTCCAGAGTCTCCAGATCAAAATTGGGTAGCTCATATGGCTTAGCCACGATTGTCTAATGATCCACACTTAGTTCTTTAAAGTAGTATTCTATTCTGTCTTTCGAGTAGGAATAACCACACATATCAAAGAATGTTTATTTTTGTGGTATTCAGCCATAATTTTCAATGACTCCTACCATAATAAAAGAAAACAATTTATGTCATGACATGTCCCAGTGGGGACCATTCCATGACTCCCCAAGCCTACCTCCAATAGGTTAGGGGTTAGAGACTAAGGCTGAGTTTGAATATCAGTAAAATGGGAGGCCTTTTCCTAAGTACCTATGCACATGCACAAATCTCCAAGCGTATACAATGCTGAAATGTAGAAACAATTGAACAAACATGAATGCATACAATCTAAATCCTATAAATAATGTATGACATGATGTAAATGAAAGTAAACAGGGACAAATAAAATTTCCCTAAAAATTTTCTAAAGAAAAATTCCAACCCGAATGTAAAACTAGGGATGTAGTAAGAATACTATAGGAACACACCTCGGTCTATCCAGTCACACAGATCATCTTCTGGTCCGAGTAGGTTAGGGAATATATCAAATGGTTGATCTTCTGAAAATGATATAACATGTTTGGGAAAGGCCCATGCATGAGTGAGTATAAAAATAGTCACTAAGACTCCCTGAAAAAACAAAGAATAAAACAAAGGAAATATAGTTCGATCTACACAGGTATGTGTCTAGAACACATATAACAAGAATATCCATATATAAAGAATAATGAAAGATAGTCTAAAGGTATGTCACAAACTTATTATACTAGCCTAGGATCTCATCTTGAAGGTTCCATAAAGTGATAGTTAGTGAGAACAGACTCCTAAGTCTAATAGAACTGATGATGTCCGTCCGAGAGATAGTGTTCATCAGGTATTTCCCTTAGAAGTACACATTGAGAGTCATAAGATAATTAGAAACATAGATATGGATCACTCCCAAGTCCATGGGCTGATTCCAACAACTCAATCTAGAATGAATCGCTAAGTAGAGGATCAATGCCCACATTCTATTGGCCACAACGATTCCAGGAACTCCATGGCCATGAAGATGAATAGGTGAACTCACTCTAGGCCCCCTGGAGGGATTCCAATGACTATATCCAAGAATTCACATTGAAGGAATAATTATCCTAGGAGTAGAAGATGATTCCATACTAACCCTCAGGGAAAGGATTTGGGGAACACACCCTAATGAAACCTTTCTAATATACAAAGGACAAGAGATCCAATCCATGTATACGGAAGTTCATGACATTTAGATGGGCTATACACTGTGTCCATTGACCCTAGGTTCTACCTATGTAAATTAACTATGTTTCATCCCATGTCTGTGTAGAAGCACCCAGTGTGTAGGCTTCCCATGTACTATACTCATGTTCTAGTTCACAACTTAGCCTATTTACCCTTGTCTGTGTACCGATACACAACTTAGCCTCTGTACTTGTTGTAGTCCGTGTCCGTGTAGGGGAGTAAACTACATGTTCCAACCCCTGTACTCAAACTAGTGTTTGTGTACCCTCTGAGGTACACGATGAGTCGCTGGGGAGGGAAATCACACCATGTGATACTTAAGTTCTTCAAAAAACCTGGCCAATGCATAGGGGGGGTCTACACGGTGTGTATATCAGGTTTTCATGTAGTGTAATGCTAGATTTTATAGAAATATAGATTTGGCTATGTGCATCCTGACCATTCCTCTTGCCTTTGAGTCAGTGATTGTTTCCCCACAAAAAAGTAGACCGAGCCTCATCAAATAATATAGTAAATTAATCAATAAGATCTAGGCCTTCAATCCACTCAAAAATTATTATTATTCATAATTTTACATTTTTTATTGAAGAAAAAAATGGTATCTACATCGTCCAATCTACTTCTGTCTCCATCTCCACACCATCATCATGTTGTGCTGATCCCAGATCTATGATATCAGATCATTGCATCATGAAACTCGTGTGCAATGATCAATTTCATTAGAAAATGTCGAACCTTGGTCCAAACAAATAATTCTTGGAGTGAAAGAAAAAATCAGGAGAGAGAAGCATAAAAAAAAAATCTAGAGGAATGGACCTCGATCGATGTTCCTATTGATTTAGGTTCGTTTCCATTAGACTGACTATCAAAGAATTAAATATCGCAAAGATAATTTTACGAAAATAACCACAAAAATAAATCCATCACACATGACGATCGAACCCGGGATAAATCTATTTATTGATTTATTCATGATTATTATAGAAAACTAGAACTGGGAAGAAATACAAATAAACAACTGCCCTACCTCGATCTAGATTGATTACTGAAGAAGAAAGGGGCTATGTCATGATCATTGTTGAGATCCTTTGAATCCGTTGGGAATCAATCATCAACTAGTGATTTGGTTACCATTTGTCTATGAGAAATCCCCTCAAGCTCTCTCTAATAGATTTTCAATGGTTCCAGGATTATTTAGCTAACCCAAATATTTATCTATAATAGTCCATTTAAATATTTCTCAATCATTATGTTAAAAATTATAAATAAATTAATTTATTTAGTTATTTTATTCATTTCCACGAACAAGATGAATCTTCCAAAAACAATCCACAATGACCATGTTTAAGTAATTCCTAGGGTAAAACCCATATTCTGAACTCAACTGTTCCCTTATATTTCTGATTTGGGAACCCTTTCATATTTTATTCCACTTTTTTGAGGAAAACTATGAACACAAGATATTTAATATATTTATAATATATCAATCATTTATTTCAGGAACACCGGGCCTCAAAATCAAACACTGCCTCAATGCTTGGTCTCTAAAATAATTTATAAAATATCTAAAAATAATAGATGGAAAATCAGAGTCATGAAATTCTCCCCACCTTGGGGATTTACGTCCCCAAATAGCCGAAACAAGGGCTTGATAAAGAGATCTAGGTATAGAGCACGAATATGAGCCTCCCGCTCCCATGCTCTCTCCTAGAGATTCTCGTACTACCCAGAGACATGAAATAAATGAACCTCTCCCTACAAAATGATAATATCTTACCAAACCTCGATCTCTACTAGGTACTCAACCAAGGTCACTCTATAATCAATGTCTATCTCTCCCCTGTCGATAACATGTAATGGGTCATGCACGCACCTCCTTATCTACGACACATGGAAGACATCATGTGCCCGGTCTAACAGTGGACATATATCTAATTAGTATGCCACCTCTTCAAATCTACAGAGTATCTAGAAATGGATAATGAATCTTGGTGATAACTTTCCACCCCATAATAATCTCCATAATCCAAATCGAGGTGAAACACATAGAAACACATCAAATACTTTCTCAAAATCCAAATTCCTACATCGTCAGTCTACATAAGACTTCCGAGAGATCTTTGTTGTTTTCATTCACTCATATATGATTTGAACCTTCTCAGTAGTGGCTCACACTAACTCTGGGCTGATGATTACTGAATCTCCTAGGTTAGTCCAGTAAATTGGTGACCTACAGGGTCGTCCCTACAAATCCTCAAATGGTGCCATACCAATGGTTGAATGGTATCTATTGTTATAAAAAAACTAAAACAGTGGTAGGTGATCTTTGAACCTATGGAAGAAGTCTAACATGAATTCTTTCAACATATCCTCAGAAACTAGAATTTTCCATTCGATCTAACTGCCAATTTAGGGGTGGAACACTATGATCAAGTGTAACTGAGTCCCAAAAGCATCCTATAATCCCTTCAACATCAGGGATGTGAAGTGAGCATCATATTCAGAAAGGATCATTGATGGATCTTTATGGAGTTATAATATATCATGATTGTATAAGAATACCGATATCTCTACTAAGATCTGCTCTCGAATTTCCAAGAGGTGGGCTAAGTTGGTGAGTCGGTCTAAGATAACCCTTATGGAATTTTTTTCCCCTTAATTTATGTGGTAATCCTATCACTAAGTCCATGGATATCCCATCCCACTTCCATTATTTTCCCCCAAGGGGTTGAGCTAAAATCGCTGGAACTCAGTGATCAAGCATTACTTACTGACGAGGAACCAAGAGACAAACACACACACACACACACACACACACACTCTCTCTCTCTCCTTTCTTCATCCCTAGCCACCAAAACTAACATCGGAGGTCATGGTACATATTTACCATGATTGGATGTTCCTCTAAGGATATGTATGAAACTATCTTAGAACCTCCTCCCTCAATTTTCTTAGTACCATTGTGCATTATATGAAAATAATGAGATGCTCCCCACCATTAGAAAATCTATCCGGAGCACGTCCAATGGATATTTATGTATATAGGGTCTCACAGTCGGCATCCAAATACTATGTTTCCCCAATTTCTTAAAGAGTGGATGGGTGGAAACCATCAAATGAAGGTAAGATTATCCATATCCATCCATAAAGGATAAGTACAATGAGGAAAACTACTCTGGAATTTTATTTAGGAACCGCGAAAAAGATCTCCTACTTGGAGCATCTGCTACCAAATTACCCTTCCCAAAAGTATAGAAGATTTTGAAGTCATAATCCAAGAGGAACTATAGCCACTGTCTCTATCTGAAGTTAGGAACCTTATGAGATAAAATATACTTGAGACTCTTGTGATTATAATAGATGTTAAACCACTCTCCCACATGGTATTGTCTCCTTATCTTTAGTGAAAATACTATAGCTTCTATTTGAATATCATGGGTCAAATAGTTATTCTCATGGGGTCTGAAATGATGTGAACCATAAGAAATCCCAACTTTCATCTACATTGGAATACAACCAAGCCTCATTCCTAATGCATCACAGAACACTATGTACTTGGAAGATTCTTATGGAAATATCAAGAAAGGAGCGCTCATCAACCTCTGCCTCAACTATTGAAAATCCTAACAGAATATTTCCAACCACAAGAAAGGATGTCCCTCTTGAGTCAAATCTATTATGGGTTATGACTGTTTGGAGATGTTAGTTATGAATATTCAGTAATATCTTGAGAACCCAAGTAATCTCTACACTTGCATCACACTCTTGGGTGGCTCCCAAGATAACACTATCTTGACCTTCACTAGGTCCACTTCCTCTCCATCCAATGAGATAACATGTACCAAAAATTGGATCATCTGAATCCAAAACTGGCACTTCTAGATCATCCCTATAAAAATGGTGATCTTAGAGTGTATCTAGAACTATCCTCAAGTGTCTCATGTGCTCCTCCACAGATGATGATTATACAAGGATATCATCGATGTAGACTACCATGAACCAGTTTAGGAAAGGATGAAAGATCTAGTTAATGAGTCCCATGAACACTCCTGGGGAGGTTGTCACACTGAAGGGAATCACCAAGTACTCATAGTGATAGTAATGACATCTGAATACTTCCTTCGATATATCCTCATCTTAGCCTGACTTGAGGTGAACTTTAGAGAAACATCGGTCCCCTCTCAACAAATCAAAGAGGTCATATAGGTAGTGTATAATTTTTATTTACAGTCAAATAATTCAAGAACTGGTAGTCCACACATAACGTAAAGCTCTTTTACACATTCTTTAAGAACAAAAATGGGCTACCTAGGGAAGAAAATGGGTCTAACAAATACATTCATCTATAAGTCCTCCAACTGCATACTCAACTCGTGAAGTTTTATAGGATCCATCTAAAATGATGACATAGATATCAGTGCCATCTTGAGGTGTAGATCAATAAAGAAGTTTATCTCTCGACAGAGAGGTAAGCTTGGAACATCCTTAGGGAAGACATCCTAATTCTCTAATACCACTATAAGTAACTGGTAAAACATAATATCCACTACACCAAGGTTTAGTCTAGAAAACTAATGAGTAATCAGCTGTACCCTCCTCTACATGATTCCTTCCTCTACTTCCTAGGTTTACTTTTCACCGAAAAAGGATAACTGAGTTACTTCACTATGAGAACACCCCACACTTCACATGAAACTATGAATCTATGCATGAATTGTGGATAAGCAATCCATAACTAAGATGACATCATATGACATCATCACTGCTACAAAGAGATCCCAAAATAAACTCTCACCTCTAAGAGTGAGGTCAGAATATCGGCACAAGTGTTTGATTGTTGAGTCTTATCCAACAAGAGTCTCAAATCATAATTTTCCTGCCAAGGTCTCAACTGTAATCTCTACGTCTTGAAAAATATTTGTGGAAAGAAATAAATGACCAATACCTGTGTCTATTAGTACTGAAAGTAAGGTATAAAAGGCATAGATCAAACCTCAAATCAATCCCAGAACCTCTGGGTTGTAGTCTTCGATTGCCTGCAGATGTACCCACCCATTTCCTCCATCTCTCTGATCTTGGAGTGGACCACCTAGGGGTGGTGGTGGTAACAAGTCAAATCATTGTCCACCTTCTACTTCTCTCCCAACCCCTCTCCCACACCCATCACCTTGTGAACCTGCCTGGTTTTTCTGCCACCTATTCCTTGGTGTCCTAGCTATAGTCTCTCTATTAGCTGTTTGGTGGGCTAGGAAATCTTAATTATTATGTCCCCTACCATCAAATGAGTAGAACCACCTTTCCTTGGGCTGACTAGACCCACCCTATGAGCCTATAACTAAAAAATGTATTTCTTGGGACCTCCTTATCGATCTTTTTTCACATCCTGGTCACTAATTTTGACATTGTCTCCCTTCTACCGAGGTCTCTTCTCCTATATTCATACAACTAGATTCCAATGGATTTATCTGCTGAGAAAATGAACTCTCTACTACCAAAATCACTCCAGCGCCTCAGCATAAATAGGAATTAATAGAGGGATAATACTGTCCTGGATATCTCTATGAATACCTTGCTCGAATATTTGAGCCCTAAATAACTATTAAAAAACCATATCCATAAAGTACTTAGAAAGGATGGTAAACCAAGATGAATACTCAGAGACTATCGTGATGCCATGCTGGATCTATAGAAGCTCCTAGATATGTACATATCTCATTGTAGATGGTGAGAAATCCTCTCCGAAAAGATTTCGAAATTCAATCCATGCAAGAGAAAAGTCATCATAATACCGAGTTACTAAACCCCACCATCGTCCTACTAATCTGTGAATAGGGGTAACCAAAAAGACCACCATTTGATCTATTGGTGTCCTAACTAGATAGAATACTCTGGTAAATACCTCAATCCAATCCTCATCCACCTATAGGTATGGATTTCCTCAAAACCTAATGGGTCTATGTCACTGAAACTCACGATGTGAGATCATCTTGGACACCTCATCTCGTAGTACTGCATGTACGATGTGTTGCTCAATGTGTGTTGGTATATATGGAGCACCACCTAGAGGTAATATCTTAGGAACTGGTCCATAAATTGATGCCTAATCACTGAGGGTATCATCCTTGTGATCATGATGTTGAATCATAGTTGACATACATCACAGAGGCATCCTGAATTAAACAAGATATACCATGGTTAATGAGTATATCTAGAGAGCTGAACTGAGAAGAATATGGAAACCAAAACCCATTCTTATGTGATACATGTTTCATTTTTTTTATCGTAAACAATGTTCTCATGTATCGAGTAAAAAAACAGGTATCATACTCCTAGGATATGGACACATCAGCTACTACTGCAACACTGGAGTCTCTGGCCTGAAATCCAAACTTGAAACACTTAACACTATATCCCCAAACCAATCTTAGAGACTCCAGTCCTAAATTAGAACCAACCTCTATGATACCACTCTGTCATGAACTGTCCAAGTGGGGCCAATGATTCGAATCCCCAACCCCACCTCCAATAGGCCAGGGTATGAATACTAGCACCGATTAGTAATGTCACTAACATGGGAGGCCTTAGGCTAAGTACCCACACAGACACACACACACACACACACACGCACATCTCCATGCCTCTACAATTTTGAAATGCGTAAACAAATGAACAACCATACATGCATACAATATAAATCCCACAACTATAGTATAATAGGAAGTAAAGGAAAGCAAAGAGAGCCAAATAAAATCCTAGCTAAAAGAGTTTGAAACACAAGTCCAATCTAATTGTAAAATTTGGAATAATATTAGAATACTTCAGGAACATGCCTCTGTCTGTCCGGTCTCACTAAGAACAGTCTAGTCCCGGTTCATCAAAGACTCTATCAAATGGTCGATTATTTTCACAAGACATGACATATACGGGAAAAGACCATGCAAGGGTGAGTATTACAATTCTTAGTAAGATAAACCCAAACCTCAAATCCTATAATAAAGGATTGAAATTATCTCTACACAGGTATGTGTCTACAACACCTATAATAATAATATTTAAATTTTCTCAACAAAGGAACATAGTTTATAATTAACTCACAATCGTAGTATACCAGCCTGGTATCTCAGATCGAAGGTTATGAAATGAAATCTTATAGGAGAAAAAAATCCTAAGTTTGATAGCACTGATGAAGTTTGGATGAGAGGTAGTGCTTATCAGATCTCACCATTGTAAGTACATACTGATAGTCTGAACAGAATACAATACACTGATGGGGTCACTCCCTAGGCCATGGGGTGATACCAACAAATCAATCAAGATTAAATCACTAAGTATTGTATTAGAGCCCATGTAATTTTAGTCATGATGATACTAAAAAATCCACTTAGGGAATGATGATGAATATAGGATCTCACTCCAGGCCTCATAGAGGGATTCCAACAACTTTATCCAAAAATTCTTCCTGAAGAAATCGTTATCCTAGGATTAAGAGATAATTTTATACTAACCATAAGGGAATGAATATGGGGAACACACCCTAATGAAAATTATACAATATATAAGGGAAAATATCTTCAAGACACGTCAAAGAAAGTAATTAGTGTATAGAAGGGTTACATGTTGTGTCCCTTGACCGTATGTTCTGGTCGTGTAAAAGGCTTATGTCTCATCTCGTGTTTGTGTATAATTCCATGGTGTGTAGGATTACCATGTCCTCTACCCATGTGGAATTACATGGCTTAGCCTATGTTAAAATTCGTGGATTATGCCATGTACCCATGTTTTTGTACCAATACATAGCTTTTCCCATGTACTAGGTCCAATCCATGTCTGTGTAGGGGAGTACCCAACATGTTACAACCCATATACTCCAACCCATGTCCATGTACCCTCCAAGGTACACATCGAGTCACCAGGTATGGAGCACACATCATGTGATATGGGTCACATGTCATGGGATACTTATGTTCCTCCAAAACCTAATCCACGAGACATGGGGGGCTACAAGGCATGTAGATCCAGTTTACTTGCCATGTAACGTTTGATTTTCTAGAAATCTAGATCTGGGTATGTGCATATTGATTGTTCCCACAACCATCGACCCAAGAATAATTTCACCACATAAACATAGATCGAGCCTCCTCTAGTCGTTATAAAACTGAATCAATAAGATCTGGTCATTCGTTCCGCCCTGAAAATTATATTATTCATCGTTATTCATTTCCTGCCAAAGAACATGAAAATCGGGTATCTCCATATTCTGATCCACTTCTGACTCCATCATTACACCACTATCATGTCGATCCAATCCCAAATCTACGATTTCAGACAATTTCTCCTAGAAATGTGTGTAAAATGATAAATTTTATGTGAAAATGTTATTCCTCGGTCCAAATGAAGAACTCCCCAGTGAATGAATAAATCAGGGGAGACAAGCACAAAAAAAATCGAGAGGATCAGACTTTGATTTGTGTTCATGTAGATCTCAGTTAATTTACTTTATAACAGAAATCTAATAATAAAATATCACAATGATAATCCACTAATAAAACCCCCACAAAGAAACCCATCCCGTGTGACAATAGAACCGTGGATCAATCTATTTATAGATTTATTTTCATTCATCATAGAAAACAAGATTGAGGGATAAATCCAAATAAAAAAATGCAAATACTTAGATTTAGATCGATCACTGATGAAGAAAAATGGCTATGCTATGATTTTTGGTGAGATCCTTTGAATCTGTAGCACATCGATAGTTGATCAATGATCTGATCATCGTTCATCTGAGTGAAATCCTCAAAATCTCTCCCCAACAGGTTTCCAATGGTTTTAGGGTTATATGGTTAACCCTGAGATTTTTCCATAATAGTATGTTTAAAGAAATATCAATTTCTATATCAATAATTAGAAATAAAATTATTTGTCTAATTATTTTATTCATTTTCGTGCCTGTGATGAATTTTCCATAAATGAACCGCATTGACCAATGTTAAGTCATGACTAGGGTAAAACCCGCATTTTGAACTCAATGGTTCACTCAAATTTCTAAAATTGGTACCCATTTATAATTTATTCCAATTTTCCTTGAAAATTGTGTGCATGTTCATTTTAATATATTTAATATATTTCAAACATTTATTCTGGGCACACCGGGCCTCAAAATCACACGACGTCTCAGTTACTGGTCTCGAAAATAAATCATTCAATATCCAAAAATAATAAATAGAAAATCTAGTTGATTAAATTTTGTAATGTTCCTTAAACTTTTAATTCAAAGAAACTAAGTTAATAGAGAGTTAAAAAAATAGAAATAATCAAAAAGGATAACTATCCTTTAAGTGAGAACCTATACTCTAATACCAATTTTTGTATTTTTATTGACAGAAATTATGACTAGTGGGGGGGGGGGGTGAATAAACATTTTAAAATTTTAATGACAAAAAAAAATAATAGTTTATAAAATATTAATCTTTAGTGACTGCAGTGTTCTTGAGATGAGTTTAAATGAAAATAAAAATGAAATAACACAATATTTATAGTGTTTTAGATAATAAATATCCTAGTCTACTCTTAAAACCCCTCTACTCCTCGAGTAGATTGGTATCCACTAAGAACATCACTTTTAAAGGTGTGGGAACCTTGTTAGAGACATTGCATTTTAAATAACCCATAGGTAGAACCTTTTCTTGTTTCATAAGACTTACCCTTGTATGTTTAACTAAATTTTGATCAGAAGTGAAAACCTTGACTTCCTTTTTGGTGGTGGAATGACCAGAGAAAGAAAGACTTTATTTTGATGTGAAAAAGCATAAACCATATTCAAAGAAATTAAAAATATAAGGAAAAAATTATATGAATAAAAACTAATACAGATAAATTAATAGTTGATTAGAAATTATGAAGATGTTAAATCTTAATGATTTTTGATTACTTGGAAGTAAAAAATGTTGAAGATGAATTCCTTCGGTGATCAAAAATAGAGAATAGAAGTTGTAGAAGTTTGTGAACAATTGGGAGAAACAATAATGTTAAATATTTATCACTAGTTTTCTATATAATGGTCTACAAAGGTATATGTTTTTATTCCACGAAGATATCTCATGAATCATTAAAAAATGTTTTTCTATGTGTGGGTTCATGTTCAATATCTGCATGCACTTTTTAGAGTATTACAAAAATAGTATGACTATTACCTTTGTCTTTTTAAATATATAATGAATAACATAGTTACAATTGGGATTTATATTTCTTCATGAAACATTAAAATAAGAAAATTAATATGTTAAGAAAATAAATTATAAACCATTCAAAATTATAAAACAATTGAGGTACAAATATAATCATTTAGATTATACAGACAGAAAAATGCAGCAAAATAGAGCATCACAGGACTTTTGAACTGCAAGCATAAGTTTACATAAAATAATCCTGAGTTATTTTTTACACATTGTTACATATATATATCAACAAAAAAATATTTATAAATTTAACAAATAAATTATCTTAATAACACCAATCAAAATAAGAAATAAAATTTGTAGAATTTTTCAATTAATGTTGGATCATTGATCTACTGTTGAAACAGAGAGCGGTGGTTTAATTTTTATACCACTAAAAAATGATAGTGGTGGTAGAATAACTATGAAAAAATATAGAAAATTATACCGTTACACTTTCAAGAAAAAAATAAAAATATCCATCCAAAATAAAACTTATTCCACGCTACAATGCAACCAAATGCTTTAAGAAAAGAAATATATTTTTCTTATATTGTTGGATTTCCAACAGTTACTCATGACTCATTAATATAGATATTCAACAGTGACTCATGAATTACCATTGAAAATTTACAATGGTGACTCACTATAAATCACTTGAATAAAAGGCTGATAAATAGAAAGGAAAACTTCTGATAAAAATATAAAAAATTCAAATAGAAAGAAATATCTACAGCAAGTGATCGAAGAAGAAAGAGATCATGTGGGAGATTGATGAAGCTTCTTCTGGTAATATTAATAACAACCAGTGGGTAGAAATATAACCCATCATTGATGTACAACGGTGTGTAATAAAGACTCACCGTTGGTGTCCAATGGTAGATCATGACTCACCGTTGGTGTTCGATAGTGAATTGACTCATCTTTGATGTCCAGTTGACTCGAATCACCATTGATGTCCAATGGTGCCACTATAGAGAAACCATAAAAGGGTAATTATTCGAACTAGTTAAACAATGAGATGAATGAAGACCCTGAAAAATAAGAATAAGATCTTACCATTAAAACCTGAATGACGTTATGATAAGAAGATGCTGAGACCAGGAAAGTAAAACCAAAGATATAAACATGATTTAAAAGTTAGAATAAAATCAAAGGAGTTACTGTGATAGACACCATATTACTAGAGAATCAGAGAAAACAAAAATATGATGAAGAAATTCAAAAATAAGTGCATGAGAGTTGAATAAAACACACCGGATAGGCAAATGGATTTGGAGACTCGTGAGGTTTTGATAGGATGACATATAAGTATCCAAGTTTTTTACTTGGATGAATAGTGAACATTGAACTCTATCCCACATTGATTTAGAGATAGGTTGGGCGAGTGATATTACATAAAATTAGTGTTGATCCTTGGTTTGAGATAACTATTATGTATCGACACTAGTTACACAATGCACACACATGGTTCTATAACCCAGTGGGTGACCTAGCCCAACCCATAGGCATATGGGTGTGCTCTGCCGACCATATACACGATCCCACACACATTGATCATGCACTATGCACACTAATTACTCCAACCTCTTTATGTGATACCTATGATGGACCTTTTCATGAGGTTGACCGAATGGGCCCCCTAAGTTGTTGAGGGATAGCCTAAGTGGCTCAAAATGACGATCCAAATTTTTTAATAAAAAAAATTAAACATAAGAAAATAATAATAGAAGAAACATTTAAGTATCATTGAAACATGAAGTGTAATAATTAACATTATTAAAATATTTAATTAAAAAGTGATTAACTTTTAATAACACTTGAACTTTAATAAAACTGATGAGAAAGTAATGTATGAAAATAGATAATATTTTTAAAGTATTAAATCACCAATTTTAAATACTGACATATATATATGATTATTATTCTTCATATAGAGTATTTCTAGTTCATTACTCACAAATTCTAAGCTTGGATTAATGTAGGTGGAATTTGATTCCATGGTGGCATGATTACAACATGGAAAACTAACACCTAAGGTAAACTTATTATCTATTTACTATGATGTTATTCTATGAATTTGTTTCTTATGTTATAATATTTTTCTTTCTTCTTGTTTATATAGGTATAAATCTGGTATAAGAAATGTTCTCCCTCCTAAGAAAGAAATTTTATGTATATATAAATTACTTTTTATTTATATAAATGATATCCATTTCAATCCTCTCAAATTACAAGCATGGATTAACATTGGTGTGGTTGGTTTCGAGGGTGTCTTTGTTAGCATAAAGAAACATAACATCCATGGTAGACATATTATTTATTTATAACATTATTTTACCTAATTGATTTCATTATACTACTTTTCTTCTATATTGTACTATTATTTTTTAAACTTATATTTATGATACATTTTTTTGGGTCGGGTAGTGACCACATACTAGGAATGACGTACTCACACCCTGAATATACCTTTTTGTGTATTTTTTGTAATGACCTAGGATTTTAAAATATATTTACCTAATATTTAAGTCTAATGTATGATTAGATATCAATTAAAATAAAAAATAAAAACAGACATCATTTTATTATATCAATATAAAACATTACATATGTTGTATAAATATACTCCATAAAATTAAAGGTATTACTATGGTACAATAAAATCATATGAGTAAAATGACTATATTTTAAATTCTAGTGAGTAATGGTCTCCTAGAATTATCATAGACATGAAAAAAAAATATAAATAGAAAAAAATACAATTGCAAAAAAGATTTTTGTTTTTATAATTTAATTTATATAAAATTTAGTGAATGGACAATTGTAACGACCCGGAATTTTATTAATGAAAATTCCTCTTGATCTAATTAAATGTATTAGTATGTAAAATGGTTATATAACATATTAACTTACTTGGTTTTATGTTTTTTTATTTTAAAATACCATTAACAATTGTTACCATTGCTAATATATCCATTGAACAGTGATCACTTGATTAATGTAAATATACGGCTTTAAAAAATCCAATTTACTTAGACAAAGGAAGCGATGGCCTAATCCAATAAAATTTTCCTATAGGAAGCCCATTTATAAGAGCTTGGAAAGGAGGTGGATCCATTGGGATTCACTCTTGACCAAACCCAAACCATGTTTCAATACATTAATCTTAAACGGAACCGCCTATGGGAGAAGTGGAAGTTAATAAAGATTACCACCCGAGC
The DNA here is from genome assembly GCA_963277665.1 of Viscum album. Classification (NCBI taxonomy): domain Eukaryota; kingdom Viridiplantae; phylum Streptophyta; class Magnoliopsida; order Santalales; family Viscaceae; genus Viscum; species Viscum album. Next base: position 102,715,092 of record OY728147.1, on the reverse strand, counting down.
GATGTTATCCAAGCGACCTCAAGAGTTTGTCACCATCGCAAACCTTTCCCTTAGGTTTTATGAGGGTGTTATAAGGGGTTATGTAACAAGACCCCATCACTATCACTACTTGAAAATGGAACTATCCCCACGGTTTTCTCCAAAACCGTGGGGATAGACCCCCCCCCCCTATACCCACGGTTTTGGAAAACTATGGGTATAGGTGTCTATTCAAGACCTATACCCACAGTTTTCCAAAACCATGGGTATAGGGGGGTCTATCCCCACGGTTTTCCCAAACCGTGGGGATTGGTCCTGAAAAGTGACCTATACCCACGGTTTCCCAAAACCGTGGGTATAGGGGTACCTATCCCCACGTTTTTGGGGAAAACCGTGGGGATAGGTCTGGGATAAAATTCCTATACCCACGGTTATGGAAAACCGTGGGTGTAGGTCACTTTTGTGTGCGCAGGAAAAAAAATTTCCGCGGGAAGGAAATTTTTTTGGCGGGAACCCTATACCCACGGTTATTCCCTCTATAATCACGGTTTTTATAAATATATTTAACTAAATATATATATATATATATATATACATATAGGTGATGTTAGGGTAGTGGTTAGACACTGTGTTTGCAGTGAAGAGGTCGCGAGATCGAAACTCGGCGCCTGCATTATTTTAGGACCTATACCCACAGTTTTGAAACCGTGGGTAAAAGTCGTTGACACCGTGAAAATTGGATATGTTTCAGTGACATGTTGGCAGGACACCTATACCCACGGTTTTGGAAAACTGTGGGTATAGGCTGGGGACCTATCCCGACGCCATTCCAGCCCACGGTTCCCAAAACCGTGGGTATAGGCTATACCCACGGTTTTGGGGGTTATACCCACAGTTTTGAACCGTGGGTATAGGCCGTTTTTCTAGTAGTGTATGATTATGTACATTATTTTTTATAGATAACATACATTCATTTTATTATAGTTACTTTGTAAATTGTTTTTAAAGCACAAATAGTATCTTTAGTTAATATTCAATTAAGAAATCTATTTTGATGAATTAATGGATTTTTTAATTAAATTATATTTTAATAAAATATTATGACAAAATTAATTTTTATTAAATATAAATGATCATATAATTTTTATGTATAAAATTTTAATTTTTATTAAGGATTCAAAGGTGTTTTTTTCAAAACCCATGAATTATTGATAAATGTGGGATTTTATTTTAGAAGAAAATATTCACATATTTATAAAATTATTTAGGAAAAATGAATATTATTTTTGGAATCAGGATGTCAAAATTATACAATGGTGAATTTTTCAAAATTTTCTGAGACAGGCGAATTTTTGGGTAAAAACTAAATACCTTATAAATATATGATGTGTTTATGACATCACAATGACCGAATAGTGATGTAATAAAATACTATAAAGGGGGTTTTCAGCCAATATATTTTTTACCATTAAAATAATATTATTTTAGGTTTATTTTTTTATTTTAAAATGCCTTAGTGAACACTCCAAGACTTATAAAACATTTTATCTTTTTAAAATTATTTCCTTGAGAGTGTGACTCACCTCCACATAAGCAAGCCTAATATTATAAAAAGTTAGGACATTGGAATTATAAAATAATGTTTTCCAATCACCTTTGGAAAAAACCATTGGAAAAAACCATGGGTTGGTTTGTGGTTTTGATTAGTTTAATGTGTGGTGCCCAAAACCTAAATAACAAAGAATTACCTTTCTTTTTATATATAAATCCACCCAAGATGCCTCTTAATCTCCAGTCAAAGCATTTGAAGCTCGATAAAAATATACCATACTCTATCTAAAATCCTCCCAAGTCACCCCAAGCTCTAAAGAATCCTCTCTCAAGCCTCTACCAAGTCTTTGGGATCACACTTCCATGTATATGATTTCTTCCTCTCTCATTTTTGTCCAAGTTTCTTTATGTTTCTATACCCTTGTATTTTCAATTACAAATATTTGGGCTATGATTTCAAAAATCCCATATAATTCCCTACTTATGTTTTAATTATGAGATACCCCTTTATCTCTCACTAATTCATTCCATGTACACCCATTACCATGCCGAAATTCCGCAAGGAATTTCTCTCTCCTCATTTACATTTAAGAAATTATTTTATATTATGCATATAAATTCAATTAAATATGTTAATATATTATGTTCCATGAACCCCTTACCTTCCATTACATTTATAAATTATGAAGGAACCCTTTCGGTCTCATCAACCCATTTTATTATTTCTATTTGACATTGTTATGTTGCCGAAGTTAGAACAAAATTTCCATGCCAAAATCATCGTGTAAGTGAATACCATACCCATATATCTATCAAGGATATTAAAATTTATGCACATGTAATTGTTGAATTATGAATTACATTTATGTATTCCACATCTCTTATTCATGGAATAAATTATTATGTTTAATGAATCCATGTTTAATGATCCATGTGGCACACGTATGCATGCACATGAGCCTCAGCCCTGTTTGTGAAAACTCCTTAAGTGAATCCAAGTGACCCGCGATCAAAACCAAGTGGAGGATAATTTTCGAGGTACTATATAATTACTGTAGCAGGACTATAGCAAGAATTTAGTAGTACTGTATCTGGCACTGTTTGGCACTGTAATAACAGCCGGGAATATTCCCCCATTTGGGCTTTCGGGCCACCGATTTGGTCCCCGAGTCCTTTAAGGCCTTTAGGACACCCATGCATTTGGGTCAGTTAGGCCTTTGAGACACCTCAAGGGCTTCAGGCCACCTTAAGTGTTGATACAAACCAGACAACCTACAAGGAACAAGCTTCAGAAGGAGGATGAGAAATGAGCTTTCACCAGTGTAAGAGCTAAATAGATTGCAAGAGTGAGAGGGTATGTCACCTGCCATCGGGACAAGACCATGAATGCACGGGAAATCCTAGACGAACAACCATGAAAAGGTAGAGAGATGAATTCACAATGAAGATAATGGGTATGAGAAGTTCCAAGTAGTTTGTCTGGGTTGTATGTAATGTTTGAAGCCTATGGGCACTGAAATTCTATAAGGCCTATGGACCATGTAATACTTTTGCCTAAGGGCCCTATAAGGGTTCCATCTCACCCCTTTAAAGGTGGATTATAAAAATCAATAAAAAAAGGAAGGCCTTTAGGCCATTGGATGTGGATGTGGCACACTTATGCATGAAATTAAATGTTTATAAATTGTGCGCCCTGATAGCGCTCTAATGAATTGGGTAAAGATTAGTATCAGGATACGTCATGTGAAATGAGGATTTAATCATGCTAATTCAAGTGAAATTAGGGTTTACTCATGATACATGTGCAATGAGACTTGGCTCATGCTAATATTATGTTAAATGTTGATTCCGCATTTCCATGTTTTGATAATAATGCTATATAATGCCTTTATGTTCATGTTTCTCTTATGCTCCATTAATATGCCTATTGCCTAACATGTACTTTATTATTCATGTTATTCCTTGTTTACTCCCTTACTGGGATTTATAGCTCACCCTTTTCTTATGCATGTCCTCGGGTTATCCCATGCATTGCTAAGTACGAAGGAATTTTCTGGTCATGTGAAAGAAGTTTTCAATAAAGATGTTGTGTTTTATGTAATAAATTGTTATGTAATGTTCCTAATCCCCAAAGACACTAAAACTGTTTATTATGTTGCATCAAGTGAATAGTTTTACGTAATAAATTATGTTTAAGTGTGGAATAAAGAGTAGAGTTGTTATGATAATGAAGCTAATAATAGGTATTTACAGGGAGTATATCATATATATGACCCTTAGAATAATAATTTACCATTATAAATAGTAATATGGAAATTTAATATAGTAAAATTCTTGAAGATTAATATTTTTTTTCAATATTTTTTTTAAATATTACAACCCATTAAAATGATTTCTCAAATTATGTAACTTGAAGCCTATAAAAGAATTCATTTTATTAAGTTGTGCTTTAATTAATTTACAAATATATTAATTTTTATGTGAATATTTTATTATAATATTTGTCTAATTTTTAAAATTATTTTGGTTAGAATTTATATCACCAGTCAAATAATAATAAAAAAATTATAATAAACATAAATTTAATTACTCAGAGAAAAAATGCTCTTTAATCACGATAAAATTATTTTTCTTGGTATTAAATAATTATATTAAAAATTAAAATATATATTATTTATAATTTTATTTTTACAAAATTGGATTTTTTTAAAATTATTACATCAAAATTATGTAATGGTGATTTTTTGGGTATTTTTACAAAAAAATTAATTTTTCATAGAATTTTGATAATACAGTTTTTATAAATATAGTAAGTTTTATGACATTATCTTGATATAAATATGGATTAAAAATTTATATACCATTTTTGATGACTTAAAATTTATTTACTGTGTAAATTAAGTCATTCAAAAATAAAATACTTAATTTCCAAAACTATAAATTATTCTTCAAAACCTAAGTTATATTTTATTTTTAAAAAATTATTTTTATTATTCAATTTGTATATAATATTTAAAAGATGTTTTTTAATTCCCAACATGTTAAAATTTCAAATAAATATACATTATTTAATCATACACTAGCAGAAATTAGTGTAATTAACACTATTCATAATATCATGCCTTAATGATAAAATAATCAATTCTAAATCTAAAATATTACCCCCTTGGCTATATAAATACCCCTACACTTTTTTCTCCTCAATTACAAAACTCATTTCTTTTCATAAGATCTTACTGAATCTCTCTAAAAAATCCCCAATCTACAATCCTACGACCTTGGTATAGCCAAAAGTCCCTCCTCAAATAATCTATACTCAATCTAAATGAGGTGTCTAAAAAACCAAGGTTATGATTTTCAAGTGTATCTTTCGTTTCTAATTTGATATTAGTTTTGTCTTAAAAATCATATAAACCGCCTCTTATTTTTTAAAAATGATTTTATTTCCATGTTATTAACTTAACTTGAACAATTTATCAGTGATATATATTCCTATAATCAAATCCTTTTTCATAAGACTTTACTATATAAAAATATGAGATTTAGAATCCATGGACTTTCATTGAAATTCACCTCTTACCCCATTCAACAACCTAAGTAACCTTTAAAAGTTACTTGAAAATATAATCTTAATTCTACTATATTTTTTTCAAAATAACTAAAAATTTATTTGATTTTATATTTTTTAAACTCTTTTAAAAGAACATCATTCAAACTTGGTAGTTGTACACTACCTAAGAGAACAATGATGTTTTATTTTAACTTATGATTTTTTATATAATCTTAAAAATTAAATTCATGATTCAATATAACATTAATAATCATATGAAATATATGACCTACAGATTGGATAATTTTTTTTGACGAGTCACATATGATGTTTGAATATCAATTGCTTGGGGCTCAAATGACATTGAGGCATATTATCATTATGTTTTCCATCAGTGATCTATCGGATGGGTGATCAAGAGGGAATACCCACAGATTTTAATTCTCTATATTTACGTGTCATTGTATATTTATATCTTCATACATTTTTATTGGTCCTTAGACATGAGATTATCATTAATGTTATCCTGAATCACACACTTTGATATAAGGATGAAAAACATGGAAATATATTCTTATAGATAGGAAATTTTTTCCTATGCATATTAAGTGATATGACATTTATTGAATAAGTCAAAAAATGATTCCCCCATCTACATTAATTAAAGAATATATCTACGACCCTTTGATTTAAATTGAATTATCTAGTTAAATCCATGTCAATGGTAGTTTATAGATGATTTTATTCCTGAAAGTAAAAGAATTATAAATCATACATATAGGTTGATGAACCAAGTATACATCTTTCTTAATGAGTTATTTCTAGAAAAATATGATCACATTACCAAATATCATTTATTGGAAGGTTGTTTTTTTTAGACATTAAGTTCTTTATCTATTGTTTACTTGACATGTAAGTAGACCCTAATCATGAAATTTAGTTAAGTTCACATAATTCCATTAGGAAACAAGCCTTGTGGCCAGACACAAAGCACATAAAGAATATCATTAATTTCTATTGACTTTTTATTAGGAAAAAAATATTATTATCAATTTATGAAACAATAATTAATCAAAAAAATTTGATTATATAAATTCAATCAAAATATATTAGATTTTAGAATATATGAGTTAAATTTCATCACTTTATTATTATTCAAATTATTGATCCTAGGTCTATTTAGTTAACAGTGAGGTGGGGGGGGGGGGTGAATCAGTGGAACACTTTTTTTATTTTTTTTTAAATTCAAACACTTGGACTAGTTAAATTTATGATATTCTCAATCCTAAATTAAATCAGAGTAACCTTATATGTAATATAAATATATTTATCATAACACACTATTATATACATTGTTTGGATGTAAAATCCTACTCGTTTTCATGATTATTTAGTTCCTCCTATAAAATATTTTCTATTATGAATGAAAGTGACTACACTAAAAACCTTCCTTATCCCGTTAACATAGATAACTCTATGTTACTTCTCTAGAGTACTATATAAGAATGATATTTTCCACTTCCCACAATATATTTTTGATACAAAACATTCAAGATAACCTTTTACTCCTAGTTTCTTCAGCACCTCTTGATGTCAATATCACTTCATGAAAAAACAAAATTAACTGTTCTACAATTTCTTCATCAAGAACCACAAAAACCAATGATCTATAAATTTTTTTATAATATTTATCAATCTTATTCATATATTAAATGATTTTAATCTTTTATTTTCATCAATTACCTGGACACTCGGGTCTTCTATTTCATGAATAGATCCCAATTCCGATCTATTTTTTCTTTTCTTGATATTATAATATATATGGTTATTAGTTTCTAAATTATTTCATGTTATAATTGATCTAATTTTTTTCATTTATTTACTAATTTGTTTTATATTCACCAAATATCTTGAATAATAGGTTGTAAAATTGAATTTTGGTTACTCTATATATATTAGTAGCAATAATTTTCATATTTTAAATTATTCAATGGATTCCAAATTGATTTCCTTATTCAAAATTATTATTATTCTTGATATGAAACCATACTTATATCTCCCATTATACTCATGATTTTTCATTATTTCATACTCAAAAGAATCCATATAAATTAAATTCAGTTTGAATTTAAACCTTGTGTGCATGAAACCTTGTAGTGTTGCCCCATGGTTCTTCACCTTATGGCATTGAAATTTTCATAGAACAACCTCATAGATTAATATTTTGATATTGGATTGGATTGAATTAAAATTAATATAATTAATTGTGCTAAATAATTCATTATAGATTACAATAAAAAAATATTTTAATTTAAATTATTTATAGAACATAATTATGGAGTTCTCAACTACTGATTTCATTGGAATTTATATACCTTAGGAAATGATAATGTCTTATGTGGTGACTTAGAGTCTTAGTAATATTCAATGTATTATGATACCATTTCATAAGACATATAATATATTATGAAACCTAATATAATATTTACTTTGCTCATCTTATGAAATCTTTATCTCATCCATTTCTTATATTACATAATATGCAATCTTAAGACTCCAGTGACTCATATATCATTTCGTCCATATATTTTCCACTACTCTTACATTGAGATATATCCTTACATTGATATATGGGATGTGGATACCCTTAATTTGATCTCTCTATTGTTGGTGCCTTTATGTTTTTTAAATGACCATGGATTTTTCTACATAACTTTATAAATAATTTAAATGAATCTTTTAAATTTATAAAAATGACTTTTCTATAGTCTAGAATTTAACTATTCTAAACTTTAAAACTCTTCTACACTCACTCTTTTTCTTTGATACTCTCTAGAATATACTGTTCAATGTTTGGATTACTATTATGATGTTACTCATTCAATTTAGGATAAATCTTCTATAGTTAATCTTTTAAGTTTACTCTTACACACTGAGACTCTTCCGAACTTAATCTTCCATGGTCATTTTACCGATTCAGATCTGAATTATAGACTTCACTTAATAAATTTCATAACCTATTTCAACCTTTAGAGTGATTTATTGATTAATAAAAACACCACATATTATCACCCAAGGCTTTTCCTTCACCTAATACATCAGTGTGCGGATTTAGTAATTCGTGGAAGGAATTTCATTTGTTCATCAAAATTTTAACCAACCACTTTCTTAATTAACATAAATTCTTCAATATACCATTCACCCATATTTATTAGAGATCAATCAAAACTATTTTATATTGAAAAAATTCTCTATGATTGATTTTCTTCAACATATATTGAAAATTTATCAATAATCATGGATTCCTTCCTTATTGAAAAAAAATAAAACTTGAACATGGGCTCTTCAATTTACCCTTATTTATTTATTGGAAATGACATAACTCAACTTAGTTAAAAAGTGTTTTTCAATGAACTATTTACTTCTACCTCTTATTATTAATAAATGAAAAGGTAAATCTTTTCTCACCCTTATTGATATAATAAATATCAGGGATGATCATATCATATCAATATAAATATTCTTAAAAATAGATTATTCTCCCTATCTTCTTCAAAATTTTAGTTTGATCCACTTATTGAGATAAAGATGTATTAAATTTTTTTTCTTAACAATAATTATTTAGCTAGTAAACTCGATTTCTACATGGAATATCTAGGTGTATTAAAAAATAATTATTTAACCAACACATCTTGGTTTTCAATAAACCAATTCATCAAATGATACTATTCCTATTTTCTTATAATAGGGCCATTCAAAAAAAATTTATCATGAAGTAAAACCTATATTCATATTTAATAAATTAATCAAAGTAGTTCAAGTGCATGGCATAAAACTACACCTTTGTTTTATCTTTCCCACCAAACATCACCCCCCTAAATCAAAAAATTTAATATGAATAAATAATGGTATAATGTATAATTGGGATACCGCTCAATAACCACCCAGTTTCATGATTTATATAAATAATGATTCATTTTGATAGCTTCTTCACATATTGTTATGGGATACACTCAGATATTCTTATTCATTGATTCTACAATACTCTATTATGGTAATATTATTTTGGATATACAACATTGAGAACCTCATTAAACTTATTCAATTCCATAGATGTTTGAAAAATTAAATTAGAAATAAGATAATATAGAGGGACCCCTTAGTTTTTAATTAGAAATAAAAAGTCTATGTTTTTCCTCACAACCAAGTCTTATAATTCTTTATAGTCTGAGAACAGAAAGATTTATCTACATTTTTGTTAAGTGACTTTACTTGTTGAATTTCATCTTCTTCCCTCAGATTGATCCTTGTGTGGAGTAGTTATATTCACTTCAATAATAAAATAAAATCATTTCCATAATTCTTAAATCACAATTCTCATCAATTCTTCTTGATCTCAAAAAATGGTGTTAATGTTATCCACACCATGCCTAAGTCTCTCACATATTTCACAAAACCTATCTTGAATTTTCACGTCAACACATTTTGATAACATATATTGTGCGTCATTATTATCATATAAAATTATTTTATTTTCATTTTGAAATATAAATTATTTGTGATTCCCCTATTATCTTTTCCACCATCAATTATACTGGCCAAACTACTAGATATTATTTCTTAACTATATCAGGTTATTTGGTTTTTTCACATGAATTCTTAGTAGTCTGAGTATAATATGAATTACATAATTTTATCTTCTAAAAATCCCCACCTTTAACAATATAGTGAACTTATCTTGGTATTATATTATTTCATACCTCATCTTTGTAACCCTATATTCCATTTCTTCTAGACAAATCAAATAAATACTCCATTGTTTTGGGCTTGCAGACTAGTTGAATGTTTTTTCATGGATTAATTTGTTTTAGAATATACCCTCATTTTTTTAAGAAATACCCAAATGTTTCTTGTCCCTAACCATGAAATAATATGTTATAAATTTTTTTGGATTGTGTCCATACCTTCCATAACACAATAAAAAATATCTAAAATTTGATCCTCCAATTTGATAATAAATATTTCCATAAAATTGTTGTTGTTTCCCTTATTAAAATCAAGATTTATTTTTCCTAGGGGTCAATGATATTATTAACATATTTCTCACTTTTTATGGTGTTTCTCATTATAATTACTAGTCTAAATATGCTTTGAATTATTTTTAAAACCTTTAATATCAACAATAACTTTTCTATTTTAAGGTATATTAGGATCATATTTAACATTCTTATTAGAACACTTCATTTTTACTTATTAAAAATAATCAGATTTGTCCTAAATTGATTTTGATATGTATTATTTTATATTATTTAAATCAATTTTAGCTATAAGACAAATATTTTGTGTCTCATACAATTGAAATTACCTCATGACCAAATTTTCCCCAAGGTATCTTGTCATATTCGTTTACTCAAATATTCTCAGCTTGAATGTCTTAATCTCATAAATGTTACTATATTATTTCATGAAAAATTATTACTTTTATTTAGTAATATTATTCCTTTATTTAATATTTTTTTTTCTGGAGTTGTGTTTTATTCTCAAGAAAATATTTTAATTCACCTTTAAACATGCATTCTAGTTGTTTTCTTCCTTCTCTATCGCCATTACTCAAGGTATAATAACCTCTCTTAACCTAAAATATAAAATTAACATCATAATCTGATTAAATAATTGATTATGAATATATTTATTCTTTTTTACTCATCAATATATAACTCTTTTTACTTGAATATATTTTTCTTATTTTTCCCCATTTTTATTTTTGAAGATTCTAATTTTCTTAGACAAATTCTGAACTATTACTATTATTCTTTGGGAAATTGATTCTAAAGAATCCAATACCAATATTGTGGTAGAAACTTTATTTTTTTCTTTCCATTTTATTCCCACTTTTCCATTTTAAACCCTTTTGAAATAAGGGAATTAATTTTAATAAAGGCCCCATTATCTTCTTACTTATTATAATCACTTTATTCCACCTGCTCATCATCTTTGATTTTAAGCTTTATCACAGCCTCATAGGCTGTCTTATCTTTTTCATTCTTCTTGAAAAATGGATCTTTTCACATCTCATTATAAATAAGAAGATTACAAATCTCAAATAAGGAAAGATAATCTCTATACTCCAAAGATGAAATCTTTGGATCAAACCTATCTAGAAATTTTCTCTTTAAATTTTTAGTAATAGAAAAATCACCCAACTTATCCCCAAAACATTGAATATTACCTACAATTTCATTTACTATAAAGAAAAAGTTATCAATGTTTTAATCATATTCCATTTTAATATATTCAAAATATATTCTCCATACTTGTATTTTTTATTTTTTAACATTAATATTACCTTCATAACCTCTCTTAAACTTAAACTAAATTTATTTTTTTAATATATGCACCATGAACTTTGTGTAAAACTTTTCAGAGAGATTCATAAAATTTTTTTTTGGGATTTTTAATCCACTTAAATATTTCAATTTTTAGAAAGATTTATTGGATTATCCTAAATAATTGGCGGAATACCCACTATTTTTACATCCCTTACTTCAAGACAAAGTGATTGAAGGTATGGAAATATATGATTTCTCCAACTATGACAATAATTTATATTAAATATAGGGAACCTAGGTTATTCATAGAATTTATATTCTCCATAATTTTATTTTTTTAGATCATTAGTGGAAATATAGTTTTGGTATGATACAAATTGTAGAGCCCATGTATATTTAGGTAACATTGAGAGAAGGGATGAATCAATTGTACACTCTTTTTATGATTTCATTTTTATTTAACCTATTGGACTTATTAAAGTAAAAATACTCTTAATAGTTAGTTAACTCATACAGAACTTATATATAACAATAATAGAGATAGAATAACACATAAGTATTTATAAAATTAAACTGTAAAATCATACTCCTTGTTGTGATTGTTTAGTCTCCCTAATCATGGAATTTCTACTATAAACACAAGTGGCTAAACCAAGGACCTTTCTAGTTCTACCAACACAGAGTTCCATTGTGTTATTTCTCTAGATTCCTACTAAATAATATAGATTTCCAATATCCCTTATAAATGTATGATATTAAATAGGAAATATTACTTATAGCTTTGGGTAGTGTTGTTGAATATTTATGTAGACCTCCCTTTACAAGAAAATTGGACCAACTGGTATCTGTGTGCTTATTCAGTAACCCAAATAGACAATGATCATGAACTAGTCTACTAGTCTTGATCAATATTATTTAGATATTCAATGATATAAACAATCTTATAATCCTCAAATAATCAGGCACTTAGGTATTCTTTCTCATGAATGGATACAAGGTTTGATCTATTTTCTTCCTTGATATTATAATGTATCAGTTTCTCAGTATCTCAATTCAAATACATTATACTCAAACAAAATTTTGTTTCCATTATTTCATATATTGTTTTATATTCATATAAGATCCATAATAGTTTCCAAACTGTAATTTTTTGAAATCTATAAATCTTGGATGTAGTGATTCTAATCTTTAGAATCATTCAATGGATTCTTAATTTATCTCCTCATTATAAATTATTTGATTTATTAGTCATAATACTCATTTAAATATGATTATATACTCAACATATTTTACTCTTTGAGACTCCAAAAAATCCATCATAATAAAAATTAGTTTGAATTTAATCCACATGTGTAAGAAACCATGTAGTATTTCCTTGTGGTTCTTCTAAATGTGGTATGGAACTCATATTAGAACAACCTCATGGATTTTTCTTTTGACATTTTACTAAATCAGAATTTATAAAATTAATAGTTATATTTTATTTTTTTATAGATCATAGAATAAATAGTGTCTAATTTTAATTCTTGAAGGATACAATTATGTAGTTCTCTATGGGTGATTTTGTAGAAGTATAAAAGTCTTATTAAAATAAAAATTCATACATAGTGACTTAGAGTCTTATGGCCCATTAAAGCCTAATGATCCAATTTCATAAGATATATAATATCTAATGAAACTACATATCATACATGATTTACTTGTATTACATGATCCTTATATCCTGTATCTCTATAGTGATCTAGAACTCATAGATATTAATATTTAAAAGTCATGTAAATGACCCTTTCAAAGTCTATAATTTCACTATTATGAACTTGATTACTCTTTTTCATTGACTCTTATGAGCTGGTACCCTTATAACATTTATACTCTAAGTTTGGTTTACTCCTATTAAGTTACTCTTATGTGTTCAGATTACTCTTATGAAGTTACTCTTTCACACTGAGTTACTCTTCTAAATTTACTCTTCCACGATGAGTTACCATTCGGAACTTACTCTTTGAGTTACTTTTACTACTTCAGCTCCAAATTCTAGACATCGCCCAATAAATATAATAATTTATTCTAGACGTCAGTGGGATTTCTCAATCACTAAAAAAACCTCATATTATCATCCAAGGGTATTCCCTTACATGATACATTAGTGCTTGACTTTAAAACTCTATGAATGGATTTTTATTAAATTTCTCACAACTTTAGCTAGATTTTTTATTCCATGAAATTAATTCTTCGATCTCCCCTTCAACCAGATTCATATGAATTCAATCAAAATTGTAATTGATAATACCACTTCTCAATCACAGCTTCTCTTTAATACATACTGATATCTTTCCATCACTACTGGAAAATAGACCTATACCCACGGTTCAAAACCGTGGATATAGCCCCCAAAACCGTGGGTATAGGCTATACCCACGGTTCTGGGAACCGTGCGGCTGAACGGCATCGGTATAGGTCCCTGACCTATACCCACGGTTTAGGTCAAACTGTGCGTATAGGTTTTTGCCACCGTGTCAATACTCTATACCCACGGTTTTCAAATCGTGGGTATAGGTTTTATAAAATAGCGGGTGACCGGATTCGATCCCGTGACCTCTTCGCCGCTAACGAACCACCTTACCACTGCCCCAATGTCAACTTTACGTATATGTATATATATTTTGTTAAATATATTTATTTAAACCGTTGGTATAGAGGGAAGAACCATTGGTATAGAACTCCCGCCAAAAAAAAAATTTCCCGTGGAAAAAAAAATTTCCCGAGCAAACACGGGAAACCTATACCCACGGTTTGTCAAAACCGTGGGTATATGTTTTTAACCAAAGGCTATCCCCACGGTTTTGGGCAAACCGTGGGGATAGAGCTCACCTATACCCATGGTTTATGGCCAAACTGTGGGTATAGGCATGTTTTTGAGACCCTATACCCACGGTTCTCTTAAACAGTGGGTATAGGGTCTGGAAAACTACCTATCCCCACGGTTTTTGAAAACCGTGGGGATAGGGTGACCTATTCCCACGGTTTTTTCCAAAACCGTGGGTATAGGTCCATCTTCTAGTAGTGCATTAATCATGGAAACCTTTCTTATTAATAATAAATGGAACCTTAACATGGTCTTTTCATAAAGTTAATAAATAAATATACATATAATCACTAGTTTAGTGAATGGATTAATATATAAATATTTATTTCTCGATGTGAATTTTAAAATAAAAATTTATTCGAATGATTAGTGAATATAATATTTGTTTATTTATTTATATAATAAAAAACAATTATTTGAATAGATATTTAATTATTCTATGTTTAATAAATTCCCTCAGATTATTAATGGGTCAAGTTAACATCCTAATTGAAATGATATGTTTTATTTAATTCTATTTAAATAATTATTAGTTAATTTATTTCTAAAATTATATTCAAATAAGTGTGTGTCATGGGACATAATAATAATAATAATATTATTATTTTACATGGGCATTACTTAGAATAAAAAAATCATTATGGACCGTTTCGAAATTGTCAATTATTTAATGGTAGATTTAAAATGTAGGTTATAATATTTTATAGAGGTGACTGGTTGCACACAAAAAAATATCTCTATTATTTTCTTAATACATAGAGAGAATATCCTCAATTCCTCACTTATAAGAACATAGATAGAATTAGATGACTCATTTTTTGATCAATTATGATCGATGTAAGGAACTAGATTCATCCAAATTTTTACTTAGAATACAAAGAATATTGTATAGATATTTGTGTATGAAGTGTGGATACTCCTTGGGAAATGATCATTTTGATTCTCCATCATAATAAAAACATACCAAAAGTTTCCATGGAAATTGATTGAGAGGATTATTACATTTATTTTATTTTTGTTTTAAGTTTATCATAAATTAAATGTGAAAGATACTCTCTAGAATATTCCACAGGTGTGTTTGGGTAATTTTTTAGCATTTACCCACTACTTCTGTTATGGATCATAACCTCCAAGTTTTATCAGAATTGTCATATTAAAATTTATAATCATTTATCATTTATTTAATAAATTTATTGTGTTTTTTTGTTAATATATGTACCCAGTTTCACTAGGCCTAGACCACATAGTCAGGCCCATGTGCTCAAGCTTAGGACTACAATGATTGGGATGTTATGCCTGGATAAACCCATATTTCACTAGCCCGAGGGATAACATCGCTCTACTACATCAGTGAGTTGAACCCTCAGGTGGGATGTGACAAGGCCCAAGAAACCACTACATCCCTACATTGTGGTGTCTAGAGGACCCTAACTCCCTTCCACAGTGGACACCCCATGACCGACCCCTGCCTCGCAATGCTAGTTTCCTAACATGGCCAATATTCCCTTCTATGTTGTGTCAGAAACTTGTCGTGGATGGAAAACTCATTCACACCTCACTACTTACTCATCTTGGATGGATAACTCATCCTATAAAACTCCATTTTATAGGCTTCACATTCTTTGGTCATCCTGTTACCTAGCATATAACATCTCCTCACCTGAGTTGCTTCCATCCAACACTACTTCTATTTGGAAACACCAAGGATAACAGTCTTTGATCCCCAACATGATAAGATTAGAGAGATTGTAAGAGGGGGGAGGGGGGAGAGAAGAAATAAGGTTAATTAAAATTATTCTTCATCGATCATAATGAAACTATCACAACAATAAAAAAATTTATGGTTAAATAAATCTATCCTAAAACTCCATGGAATGAGTTTTAGGAATTCAGGATTTGTGATTAGAGAGGAAAATAAACATAACCAAAAGTCCACCTTATTTTATCATAGAAAATATATAATCCAATAATATAAATTTCATCACAAAATCTAAAAATAATGAAGAATCAAGAAATCATAATGCCCTTCTGTGATAGAGAATCATGTTCGCTTCAATTTAATGCAAAAATATGATTTTGTTCTTGATCACCTCATAATATGGTATCATCATTCAATCTGATGTCACTGCCACTAAATTATGACCACTCCACAATCATCCTCTCACTAGTTTTCATATATTCAATAATTATATTACCCTATATAGGAAACATAAAATGAATCAAATTGGGATATCCAGTTGTTAGCCGAAATAAATTTAATAATTTGATTTTTTTTTATTTTCTATCATGATGCTTCAAAGAGATGAACCCATGTACCTCAATGTGAACTCAAATTACACTACCCCTTTGGTAAACCACCCATTATATATAAAACCCCAACATTAATTAACCCATCTGATACTTCATTAATTAAGACATTTAAATTATCCATAGAAACACAAATGTTCACTAAATATAATATATAAATCCAATATATTAGTTATGAGGTTATGGTATTCTAAATAATTTATATCATATCAACCTGAGGTTAAAACCACACCTCGATATTGGAAGAATCATTAGATAATTTTTTGTGGTCATCTGCAATGTTAAATTTATTATTTTAGGCCTAGGGATGTCCTGTGACTCTGAAAATTTAAATTGAGATAGGTATCTCATATAGAAATACAAGGTTACTACATCCTCCTCACATTTATATACTTTTATTAAAAAAAATCATTAAGTTTACCTCAAAAACGTTTCTCATAAAACAACCTAGTATGGAAATCAACCCACCTTCACACACACAATCATCATATTTGGAGGTTTGAGTTTTAAAGAAACTCAATACACAACCAATCAATAAAGAAATGTCTTATCTTAACACTAAATTCACTAGATCTAGTTATTAATGAGGTGTGACCCTAATGGGAATACATATATGCTCCATGAGTGATTTTCCAAGCCTCAACGGCCAAATATTTTTACTTAACTGAAGGTTGTACAACCATGAGGGGCATAACTAACCCACAATAGTCCAAGAATCATTTGAAAAAGACTCATCATCAAGGTTATCTATTGTAGGTGTAGTATACTCCACACATTTAATGAGTGTTTTATAAGGTTATTATATGAGATAAATCTATCTATGCCACACTCTAACCCTAAGTGTTTCACAAAAATCTCACACCGATACGCTCGCATGCTTTTCAGAATTTACATCAACTTATCTACTACATTTTTCTAACCAGTCAGATGCACCATATTTTCTAGATAAAGAAAAAAGTACACATGGGCCATTTTTTTCAACTTATTTAAAAACATTCATGGAATTTTTATCTCCACATCTTGATCTCCTATGGGCTCACACACACTTTCGAAGATAACCCCATTGTGTTTTTTTCACTCTTTAACAAAAGTTACCAGCATGAACATCATGATTGGAATCATCCTATTCCAACTAAATAATATCAAACCACTAATTTTTGGGTTCTTAATCAACTACAATATGATGCATATGGTCCTATCTATTCATATAACCTGTATTTTTCATCCAAATATCCCATGATTAAACTCAAAAAACTATAATAATAAAAAAACATCATGATCCAAATCATATAAAGAGTTTTCATATAGAGGGTACACCCATAAGGATCGACTGAACATACAACAATTAGGGTCCTGATTTACTATTTTTTTCACCACTCAAGATCCCCATCCTATAAATTAATAAAAACACCTAGAGAAAACCACCATCTTCTTTGAGAATTGGTTCACATGATAGAAATCTTCCTAAAAACCCTTCAATTATATATCCTGATAATTTCCATTCACACTGGACCACTAAATTGATATAACCACCACAAGCCTCTCTCAATAAATGAAAATCATGAAGCTAAATTCATCAATTGAGGGAAAACACCACTCCATCTCTATATAAGTATCGACTTATCTAAATCTAGCTCGTAATGTGCCTCCTCCATCATCCTAAAAATGATTCCTCTACTAGAATCGTCAACCACTATTCCCATCTGATCTCACCATCTATTATAGATTCAACATCAAACAGACCTATGCTACTCACTGATTCTAGATCTAACACTATGATCTGTCACTAAACTATTGACAATGTCATAGTAAAACTAGAGAAATTCACTGAATTCCCAATGAGATTCTCCTCAAACTGACCTAAGGAAGGATTATATCCATCATATCACTTAAAAAACTATAAATACATCTCCAAAATTTAATTTTAAGTATATATCAATCTCTCATTGAGGCATAACCAGTAATCACCATATTAGAATCATTCATGCATTCCTTCACATTCACAAGAAGTGAAATCTCACCCAAGAACATAGCCTATAAATCAATGACGACCTTATAATGGTTAAATAATTTCAACTTATTGAGCATGGGATCCTCTCTCCAAAATTGAGAGGATCCCACAATTTATTGGGAGTAGACCTCACCTTACTTACTCAACTTCACATCTCCACTAAATACCTACACTGGTTAATAATCTATAACGATATAGGTATGACCAGATCTTATCTATCCCATGAAGGAGTATCCAAAAAAAATTTATTTCTCCACTAAATGAAAATTCACTTCACTAGGATGGGTGAGTAAAATATAGTTACTATCAATGGAAACTCTTTAGATGATAATAGTATGGATAAATATTCTATTTTAATCTATAACTCTTTAAAAAATAATGTTGGAAGAATAACTCATGAACGTGTCATTTAGTACAAGGTTCTATAAAGAGAGGACACAAGTTGTACACTAAAATTCATCCTTTTATGCCTTCTTATAGTTACCTGTAATGTACCTCTCCACATATCTATAATTATCGACACTCCATACCTAATAGGAAATACCCAAATGTAGTGTTTGAGAAAGAAGATAAACACATATTCTATATCCAAATACTCTTTCACTATTTTCTCTCCAACTTAATATCTACCTAGTAGGAATATAATTCCACGATAGGGAGGATCTCAATGTCATATTCAATGTGAATTTTCATCCATTACACTACTCTAGTTGTCTTTAGGAAAAATTATTTCTTATCTGCATATCCATAGTGCATATCTATAGAGAATACTCAATCATTTAGTTCTTTATTAGGGGTATTTATGTGGTGTATCAAGATAGTAAAACCACAAAAATATATTCTACTCTATAGAATCTACCAAAATAACTGATATATGATAATTCCACTATGAAACATGTCCAAGAAACATCTCACTTTGTCTATTCTTATCAATTTGTACTCAAACGCGGTCGTGTTGTCCTAAAATGGGACAAATATTATAAAATGAAACTCTGTCTTAAAAAAGGGTTTACACTCTAAACCTGGTAGAGCAGTCCCATAGTGAGTTTTATAATACCTTCATCTAGTAATGGATCAATATATTAATGTAGGGAACATAATTAAAGAATCATTATCTGGTTAGATAAAGTTCAAAATAGATAGAAACACAAGTCTTAGACTCTATCCAATCACCTATCACTAATAATCAAACTTGCATCATAAAAACATTAGATCTCTATCATCAAAAGAAACACATCTTATCCAGCATAAGTGAAGTCTCCTCAAATTCAATGATATCTATTATTATATTTAAAAGAAAAATATAAAGTAATTAAAAAGGAAAGAAAAATTTATTTAGATCACAGGGTAGTACATATCTCAAATGAGTCTAAAAAACAAATCCTCATCACTTACTAACTGAAGGAAGGGGGATGGAATACTAGAATGGGCGTGGAATGACCCTTACTTTGAAAAAAATATGATAATGAGAGGGTAACTACCTTCTTATGATAGGTTGAACCCACATTGATTAGAGTATATCTAGATGAGATGACATAGAAAAGACACGAAAGATCATAACTGATGAAAATATGATGCCTTCACCAACTTTCCTATACCTACTAATTGTTGTAATAGAGTTTCTAATTGAATAAAATGTTATTATATTTTTGAATAATGAATATATTAGGTGATAAATATATGATGGTCTCTATGTTTTGATAACCATTCTTAAGACACCCTCAACTTTGTTATCCAAAATTCCAAAACTGGTCATCACTTAACTGCTAACTCCAAAGTTTTTCCCTTTTACTTAACCACCTTTATACCACTATAATACGAAAAAACCCACCAGAACCCTCATAAGGACTGATAGGATGAATTTTTTAACCCAATACCATCTATAATAGGTTAAGGGAAAATGACTATCAGTAATTAGTAATATCACAGATGATAAGGGGATTTATCCTAATACACTTATACACAACACACATATACAAATAAGAGAAAATAATATAAAAAAGGTAAATAAAAATAACTGAAGTATATATAATTCTTTTAAAAAATACTATGATCCACAAAGATAAATGAGTAGAAAACCTAAATTATAAATTTGTAAAATACATGCCCAAAATCAAATAAAACAAGAACAACATAATAATCTTAGATTAATAGGTCCTAATAGAAGACTATCTTAAAACATGAATTCCATATTCTACTATCACCTCCTATAACCAATATGATTCAAAAAATCACATTCACCAAGGTTACCACTAGGAATAAGCTCTAAATAGGACACTCCAGCTCCATGTCCACCTAGACCACCTTTGAACCACGAATTCCCTACGCAGAAATAACGTATTTGGTACGAAAGACCATTTATAGAAAAGTTTAAAGATACTTATTAGGACACCCAAAAACTATTAAGGGAAAGAAAATAAGTAATCTATCTCAAAAGATCTAGTACATAAAATTATCCTGAAGGAAGACAAGGAAAGACAATCGAGACGTGATTAACCAATAGAAGCCACATGGACACAATGAAGTCCCCATCATATCAACTATAATACCCAAGGTTCATACCTTACAGGAAACAAATTATTCTCATAGAACCCAAAAATTTAAATAGTCTAAATATAATAGAAAACTTGTACATCAAATTTCAAAGATTACCATGGGGTGATTGATGGTCACCAATATTGAAGTAACCACTTTTCCCAAAATTTATTTAACAATGAAATAATAATTAATTAAGGGGAACCCCCAAATCACTGTGGAATGTGAATTATTTAAGTAATTATTTCAATTAATAGTGTACAATGTCATACTACCATTATAGAAATGTAAAGTGGAAACCTCACTATAGCCAAGGGTATATTTTGGTCAAGGGAGTACTAACCGTTACCATCAGAACCACCTAGAAATTATTCACAAGATAGATCTTGATACCTAGGGAAAATTTATTTTTATCATATCACAACCATTTTAGAATCACTACACACCTTTGGGAATCCTAATTACCTAACTAGGTTCCCTATTTCCTCTCTAGAATTATAAAGAAGAACTCATGACTTATCAAATAGCCCAAAAAATAAGTGGGTATCACACAACATTCATGTGTGACACAAAATAGAAGAGTGTAGAACCAAACATATATGTGTAAAAAAAACAGATAAGAGTATCACAAAGCCTATAAGAGAGTGGTACTAGACCCTTGAACCCTTTAATTTTCATAATCAATCATTGTTTCCACCCCTATAGAGATAAATAATAAATATGATTATCTGACCATTAAAATAGACTCATATGGATGAATAACAACTATTCCATTATGAGATATATGAAAAAATACATAGGATATTCCATTTAATTTTATAAAAGTGACATACAGAGAGAAAAACCTGAATTTCACCACACATGAGGCTACCATGACCCATTGTGGCCTCAGGGCATCCCACAAACTACATTGATATAATGGGAACACAAAGTTTATCCAACACATGTAAAATAAGAATTTTTTTTCATGAAGATAATGCACAATATAGGCTTGGGTTAGGTCATATGACCTCACCCTCTAAGACCACTCGATTTTGGGTCAGGGTAGGATACCAGAGCTTATTGGGATAGTCCCACTCGACTAGACCCACATGACTAAGATAATGAGGACAAGACTTAGGCCCTTTATTCCCATCCAACTTGTTTATCCAAACCTATGCCCTTTTTCCTCATACTGGTGGGTTGAACCCTACTGGTGGGGTGTGTCACAACAAATAACAAGCCTTCACCACCACGCATCGTTGTGGTCAGTGGCCGCCACCTCCCATCCACATTGGCTTCCACAGGGTTGGGCCCACCTTGAAATTTCAGGATCTAAATGTGGTCAACCTTCCCCTGAAATTATTTCCATACACCCATGATAACTAGAAACCACCTTTACACTATACTAGTTTCCCATGATGGATGAACACCTCCTCCAAGATGACTTCCACTACTGGAAAAACGGCCTATACCCACCGTTTTGGGAACCGTGGGCTGGAACGGCGTCGGTATAGGTCCCCATCCTATACCCACGGTTTTCCAAAACCGTGGGAATATGTGTCCTTCCACCGTGTCACCGAAACATAGCCAATTTCCATGGTGTCAACGGCTTTTACCCACGGTTTCAAAACTGTGGGTATAGGTCCTAAAATAATGCAGGCACCGAGTTTCGATCCCGCAACCTCTACGCTGCAAACACTGCGTATAACCACTACCCAAACTTCACATATATGTTTATATATATATATATATAGTTAAATATAGTTATAAAAACTGTGGGTATAGAGGGAAGAACCGTGGGTATAGGGTTCCCGCTAAAAAATTTTTCCTTCCCGCGGAAAAAAAAATTCCCACGCACACAAAAGTGACCTATACCCATGGTTTTTCATAACCGTGGGTATAGGTATTTTAGGCCAGAACTATCCCCATGGTTTTGGGGAAAACCGTGGGTATAAGTACCATTATACCCACGGTTTTGGGAAACTGTGGTCATAGGTGACTTTTCTGGACCTATCCTCACTGTTTTCCAAAACCATGGGGATAGACCCCCCCCACACCCATGGTTTGCCAAAACCGTGGGTATAGGTCTTGAAAATTCACCTATACCCACAGTTTTGGAAAGCCGTGGGTATAGGTGGGATCTAACCCCATGGTTTTGGGGAAAACCGTGGGGATAAGTCCATTTTCCAGTAGTGTTCCACAACTATTCCACACCACCTCCCCTCACATAAATGTATCCCATGATGAATTTTCTTTCCCGAGCATCAATTTAACTACCAACTTACACTATCTCTATCATATAACCTCAAGCCAATGGTTTTAGACTCATAGAATGTGAAGAGAATAGAGGTGGAGAGAGAGAGTAATAGAGATAAGTGAAAAGATATAATAAAGAGAGAGATCTCAAGAGAGAGAAGAGAAAAGAGGTAACATAGAGGGGTAGAGTTTGGCTGTGTCATTCTTCCTCGATCACATAAAAACCATCATCATAATTTATAATGTTAGGGTTAAATAAATTTACCCTAAAAATATATGGTTCAAGTTGTAGAGATTCATGATTGGGGATTAAGGATGAAAATAAACTTAATTGACACTGCACCCAATTTGATATTGAGAAATGTTGAATCCAATATTATAAATTTAAAAATAATGTTTATAAAGAAAATTGAAACGATAAATCACAAGGAATTTCCTTCATATAGAATTTTTATCATTTAAATTTTCTATAAATCCATGATTTTGTTTTTTATTGATATTAAATTCTCTCACATCATTGATCTGATTTCACTGCCACTAAAACCAGGCATCTCAACCCACTTAATCCCTCTTGGGTTCTGTGCATCCACAATCAGCTATCCTTATAGTGAAAATGAAATATGTATTTAGACAGTGATATCCTAGTATTTAATGTAGTAAATGAACTAATTAGTAATTTATTTACTTATTTAATCCTGAAACTTTGATGAACCTAACTCATGAACCTTTTTGTGATTATAAATTACATAGCCACTTGAAAAAACCTCTTGTTAAAGACTTATCTAAACTTTCTATTTTCTTATTCGATGGTTCATTTAGGAGGAAATTCCAGTTTTTCAATAATGAATAAACATGTTATAAAAATAATATATTATTTTTTATATATTAATATTGTGTCTCTTCTATGATTGAAACTCTATTCCAGCTTATCCAGGGCGTAAACACCACA
This sequence comes from Viscum album, assembly GCA_963277665.1. Taxonomy (NCBI): domain Eukaryota; kingdom Viridiplantae; phylum Streptophyta; class Magnoliopsida; order Santalales; family Viscaceae; genus Viscum; species Viscum album. The sequence goes on along the minus strand of OY728147.1, from coordinate 102,690,777 downwards.
CCTTGAAATTGATGTAACCATCATATTTTTTGGGGTTGTATAACATGGTAAATTTATAGTTTTAATACTAGGGAAGTCCCAAGACTTTGAAACTCAAAATTGAGAAAGGTATTTCTCAAGAAAAACCTAGACCACAACATTTATATAAAGAAAATTTAATGGTATACTATAATATTAAAACAGAATAAGAAAATTCAAATAAAATGATGCTATCATTAGACACACCAACATGAAAATGGGGGAACATCACCATAGAAATTATCATAGGTCTTCCAAAAAAATCTTTATGAAATATTTATATATGGGTGGTGGATAATCTTATTACAAAGACTTATCCCATTATTACCATTCAAGAAGTCTTCTCAATCAATCAACTTTCTAAGATTTAAATTTGAAAAGCGGTGAGGTAATATAAAACACCACAATTAATTATATCAAATTGAGATACGATTTTAATCTAAAATTTTTAGAGGATACATTATAAATATTTTAGAATTAACATAAAATTTAGTACAATATATCATCCTTAGATAGATGGTCAAATAAAAAGTAACTTTTAAACTCTTATGGATATTCACAGATCTCTCTTTAAAGACTTTAATGGAGTTTGGGACCAATAAATTATTTTAAATGAGTTATCATACAATAATAACTTTCAATCAAGAATTCAATTATCTCTATACGAATCCATCTATAGTAAAAAAATTCAGAACTATAACATGTTGGGAAGATGTTATGGAAAAGAAACTATTAGGATTTGAACTTGGGAGAAACTGGAAGGGAATGTCCAATCCATTTAGTAACACCTAAGGGAAAAAAGATTAGATATAATATAAATAATTAATATAATCATGATAACCTATAGTTTGATGTTAGGGTTAATGTATTATTTATAGTTTCTCTATGGAAGAGAGTTTTGAGGTTTGGGAAGAAGTGAAATCTTAGTCCAATGCATGTAAGACCCTTTGAAATTATTTATTGTGATGGGCTATGATCTATTGAATTTTTCTTCCACGAAACATATCTTAAGTAAATAATGTGATTCATATACCCATCTTAGGGAAGTTAAAACCATAACCATCACATGTACTTAATCTTGAGGTGTTACAGTTTGTGCATTATATCTCTTATGAGGAATAACCATTGGGAATCGTTGATCATAGAGATTAAGTGATATAAAACATGACCACCCATACAACCAAAGTGATATGGTGAAACCATAAGTATAAAGATAAAATATGGTAACTTGATGATTTAATTAAATAAAAGTAACCCCATCTATTTCCATCTTAGGGTTTGAGTTGAAATATCAAGGTTAAAATTTTTGAAGGTCAGAAAATTAAAATGACTAAAACTTTTCAAATATATGTGTGTCGTATTTAAGAAAAATGTATAAGTAAGAATAACTTACATGTTGTAATAAAAAAACAACATTTTTGTACATCGACATAAAAAATTTCATGTGAAGTATTAATATACTCTATAAAATTAAAATAGTATAATGGGGTGAAAAATAAAAAAAAATAAAAATACTTGAATTATAAATTATAGTGCATATTAAAATCTTACAATTATCACATATTCAAACATAATTTTAAATATAAAACAAAAAATTAGATAAAATATAGTAGTTTTGTAAAGGATGTGATAGAAAACCTAGTTAATGAATGATGATGTAAATAAGAGATATTTATAGGAAGTATAATAACTATGTGATAGTTAGAATAATGAATAATCATTGGAAATAATAACCTGAATATTGAATGTAGTAAAATGAAAAATGATTAATACTTAAAATTATTACATTAAGTAATTATAAATAGTACAACCCTATTAAATGATTTAAAAAATTATATAACTTAAATAATAAAAATATATATTTTAAAAAGAACTATTGTGACTTATTTAACAAAATATTAATTTTTATATTAAAAATTAAATATAATAATTAACTAATTTTTAAGCTTATTTTATTTAAAATATATATCATCATTCATATAATAACTAGGAAATAAAAAAATAAAAATATAATCACTGATAATAAAATAATTATTCTTGATTTAATATAAATTTTTTTTCTATGCGTTATATGATTTTATTTAAAATTCAAATATCTCATATTTAAAATTTAAATTTAATAAAATGGAATCTATTTTTATAATTTTCACAAAAAAATTACCTTAGGGTGATTTTTTTGGTATTTAAAAAAAAATATATTCATTGGTGAATTATGCGAAGTACATATTTTTTTAATATCATAATTTTTAAGACATCATCATGTTATAAATATTATTTTAAAATTTTAGAACATTTTTTCATGCGTTAAAATTTACTTAATGAGAATAATAATTTTTAAAAAAAATAATATACTCAATTTAAAAACCTATAAATCCATTTTCAAAACCTATGTTTTATTTTAACATAATAACAAACTATTTTTTATTCTTTAATTTATATAAAATATTCCTGAGATTATTATTCAGACTTAAGTGTGTTAAAATTTAAATAAAATATATGATTTCTAATTAGACACTATTTAGAGATATAAGAATCAATACTATTGATAGTCTTGATCCCATATAACCAAAAAATCAATACATTATTCTAAAATACCCCCTCGACTATATAAACACTCCTACACCACCCCTTTCCCCTCAATTCCAAAAAACTATTCCTTTTTTAAATATATACCCAAGTACCTATCTAAACTTACCTATCTCATTCCTAAGGCCTTAGACCAACCAATAGTATCCCCTCCATAGGATTTAGAATTAATTCAGAGGAGGTTTCTCAAAAATCAAGGTAAGGGTTCCTCAGTCTCATACATTTCTTATTTGATATTCCTTTTTCTTAAAACTCTTTTAAACCACATAATGATTCACTTTCATGGTTATAGTTACATTTCATTAGATTCTTTTGAACCTTTTTATCAATGTGAGATGAACCATTTCCTCTAATCAAATATTTTTTACATAAGTCGTCACTTTTTCAAAATACATGTTAAAAAATATATGTATTTTCATTTAAATTGTATTCTCACCCCTTTAAATAAACAAATTAATAGTCAAAATTGGCTTAAAAATAGTACACTAAATATTCTAAAATGTTTTTAAACAGAAATATAACAATTGAGTTTTTTCAAGGGAAAAATTAGATTTAATTATTTTTCTAAAACACATGTATTTTAGTTGTTTACAAGGGATTGCGTTATTGGAGGGGGTCCTAGGAGGGTTTTTTTGAAGTCGGTCATCACGCCTAGAATTTTGAATGTATGAAAGAAGACATAGAGTGCCTTGTGAGATGGTACTGAGTACCGAGTGGAGATCTGAGGTGAGTGGGGGGATCCACTCATAACATCGGTCAGCTGAGGGGTAGGGGGCAAGCACCCTGTGAAAGTCGGGTAGATACCCATTGGATACTTGAATAAAAAAATTAAATAGTTAAAATAAATCATAATTTTTCTTAGATAATTAATTTGGGAAGTCTAAATTTGTTTATTCTCGTTTCTTGGAATGCATAACACTTCTCTATTCCCTCTAATCTCCCACTCCTCTTCAAGTGAGTTCTCTTCCATTTATTAACCATTTCAGGTACTATCTATCATAGTGGTGTCCTAGATTGGAATGTAAACCTTAGAATAGTGTCTTGTCATGTTTTCCTTATATGAAAAAGTCTAACTTGGTAAGGATAGATGAGTAGTATTTCTAAATAACTTTATTAATATAAAAATAAGGTTGTTTGGGTGGTGAGAAACATATTTTTATTTATAGTGAACTGAATTTAGGTGAGTAACCAACCCTTGGGAACCCTTTTAATTTTTTGTGTGTTCTTGGAATAGTAAAAGTTTAACATTTAAAATTTTGAATGTTGAATTTTTCCTTATAATTATTTATTCTTGGGTTGTATATGGGTTGTAAAATATAGGTTTGGTGAGCATTCCCATCTATTGAATGTGGGTGTTATAGAATTATTTTATTGTTATTTGTTGGATGATAATACCAACTACGTTCTTAATATATAATGGGAAAGTTTTTTAATGACCATGGAAAACATGGATATGGATAATGGGATAGAATGGGTTATCTAGAATGGTTTGGTTGATCATGCTAATAATGGTAGTTATTAATCATGTTGAATATAATATATGGAATGGGTTAGTTGATCATGCCAACAATGAAAGTTATGATGATGATGGGATGGATATATGCGATGATTTGGGCAGCATTCTAACCATTAAGGGTTTGTGATAATGGTGGGAGATATTTCTAGCAATGGCTATGTGAATAGGATGAGTTGGGTGTCTTTCCAAAATTTGATGGTGAATGGATTGGGTTGAGTGTCATTCCAACCAAGAGGATATTTTTATAAAATGTTATAGTTATGTTTCCAATTATGTTTCTTTAGCTTTAAGTGGTGGTGTTGTGGGAGGTTTCCTTTCCAACCCTTTATATAATTTTCTATATGTTTATACTTTTCCCAAAAAATAATTAAACTAGAATTTTTTAGTACTGGGTGTCACTATAGAACTCGAGGGTCAATGGTGGTTTATTTTATTTTGACTTTATTTTACAAATCATGTCACATCATTATGCACATTTATATAATGGATATTTTTTGGGACCCCATTAGTGGTGTCCTACTGAATTATTCTAACACCATGTTTGAGTATTATGGGTACTCAGGTAGATGTTATAGTTTTTGGTGTAGATAAGGGAAATGGCCCTATCCTTGATAGAGGAGCTTAGTAGCTGAGCCAGAGTTGGGAGATGGGATCGAGACATGACTCAAGACTATTTCTTTCCATACTATGTCCATTTTCTTTGACTTTTGGTTTATTTTGGGACCTTTTTTATATGAACTTCCCACAAGATATCTTATATATTTCTATACAACTTTTTTAACATGTACAATCATTCATGATGTTATAACATGAGTTATGACATTTACCTTTGCTATAATATCATTGTGATATCTATCTTTTCCTTGCCTTTATTGCGAAGGCTATTGTTATTCTTTATTTCAATGATATATATGGTTATTTGTACTAGTGGGTATAATATCTTAATTATTACTCTTTGAATCTCTCCATTAGTCTGTTGCACTTATAATTTGGGTAGGTATATTTGAGGTATGTAGTGTTGTGGTAATGTCATAGTGGAAGTGAACCAGGTCGGGGATATTACAAAGTGGTATCTGAGATTTGTTCCTTTTTTTCTATTTATGATATGATATACTTGATACATAATGTTATCACGATTTGGTATAGAATCTATTCCAAGGAGTATCTAACCCATGTTTGAGTAAATTATAGGTTACAATTGATATGATTATCATTTTTGATTTTTGAGCATAGTAGTTTTGTGATTCTAAGGGGATGATTTTTTTATAATTTATTGTGTATGATATTTTACTCTTGAAGTGGGGTGGAAAGAGAGAATGTGTTCTTGCATCATATCAGGAACATTGGTTTTACATGACATTGTTGTGCTTTCCAATGACTGGTCACTCTGATTATGATACAGGAGATAGTTATTTAAAGTGTGAATAACAACTTATATAGTGGTTTCTTATATAAATTGATGGTGGAACTTATCCAATATATTCCTTGTATGTATTTTTTTAATATTTAACATACTGATAAACTATGTGAATCCTATATATATTTTTGACCATAAGTGTGGGTGTATGGGTAAAGAAAGAGAGTCAGGATTTTTGAGATGTTTTATTATATGAAATGTATTTAGAGTAGCACAATTCTATTCCTTTTATTTATTTACCTATAATTTTATATCAAGAAAAATGATGAAACTGGATTTTGATGTGCGTGTTTAGAATTATAAATATATCCCACTAAGAAATACTTCAATGGAGTTCTAGGGGAGTGGGGATGAGCATGAATCACTGGAAGTTGACCTAAAATACCCTATTGTATTGTTACCAACTATGGATAAGAAGAAATGATATATACAATTATGGTTGGTACAATCGATGGATAGGGAGACACTTGGAATTGCGACTTTTATGTTTGAGAATATTTATGAGTTATATTTATCACAACCACCCCTATTCATGAGTGATGGTATCCCCCAGTATGCTGATATTTGGGAAAAGTTGATGCGAACTGTATTTGAATATTTCAAGACACTCTCTAAGATGAGGGTGAATCTAAAAACCTATATGTTACATGGAACAACTAAGTGTTGGTGGGACATATAGATATAAGATAAATTTATAATGGGTTTATCTTAGAGGGAAATTCATATTTATTAATTTGAGTATTTATTATAATATATGTTGAGGGTGGATAAGTTTTAGGATTTCATGAAAATATCACTCATGGGAGGATATTATTTAGGGATTATGTAGTGTAATTTATAGATCTTCAATGCTTGTACCCAATGCTGGCTTGGGATTAGGCTACCAAATCTAGGAGTTTTGAGGATGGTCTGTGAAATTATATCTAAGTATAAGTGAATGTATTTAATTAATGATCATTCTTAATGGTTTTGAATCATTCCGTCATATATTAGTGGAACCTGGATGAGGTAAGAGGTTCTAGGTTGGTTTGTTTTACTGAGGGTATCGATTTTGGTTCTTCAAGTAATTACAATTATCATTTTGATGGTTCACATATGGGAAATGGTGTATAGAGAAGGCATGGTTGTTTTTTATCTCTTCCTCCTTAGAGGGATGTGTCTGTGGAGTGTTACTGGTGTGGTATTCCTAGTCTTTGTCTATCTCAGATGCACCGATAGTCGATGGAGTGGAAATTATTTGGGTATATGGTTTTGTTGTGGAGGTATTTCCAGAGTTCCCAATAGTCAACTAGAAGAAGAGGACGTTTTCATAGATTGGGTTTTGGTAAGTTTGAGGAGGGACATAGAACAGTGGTATATGGGGTTCTATAGGCAGTTCGATCCATGGTGTATGACACAATGCCCAATTCTAGGGGTAACAAAATGAAAAAGGTCATTCTTTACAATGGTGTCATAAAAGAGCATGAGTCCAAGAATCCAGTCTATTAAATTCTATTGAGGCCACTCTAGTAGTTTATGATATTGGTTTATCCATAATTTGAGGTAAAATTTTAGTATCATCTACTCTAGTATTTACTCTCGTTGACAAGGGAGTATCACACTCATTCATATATTCTTAGTTCCCTGATAGTTTTGGGTTTTTTATATAGTACATGTATAGAGATATGAATATAGATTTTCCATTAGGGATGTGATCAGAGGGTATTTTGAGATAATTGAAATTTTATATCATTTTTTGTTATAGATTAATCTAAAAAAATTCACAATAAGGATATATATCTTTGATTTTATCCTTGAGATGGATTAATTAATTTGGTTTTAATCCCAGATTTATTGTTTCCACTAATAGGTAGTTCTCACATATATTGAGCATGACTATAATACCTACATTACAGATTGAGATATAAGGTAGTTAATTTTGGATTTGACCTTCAATAGTTAAGTGGGATCATGACACAATTTTTTAGTGTAATTATGGATAATTAGGGGATTCTATGTTAATTAGTTTTAGGAAACATTTCTTGAATATTTTTTAGGGTTTCCACATGATAGAGAGATCAAGTTAATGATCAATATATTTCTATTATATGGATGAAGTGAGACCTATTTTCACCCATCGACCATTCAAAATTCCAATGCTCTACTATAATGTGTATATTGACACTTGGGTTGAATCCTCAGTGATGATACAAATTTAACAATGAATTGTTTTTATTTTGTCTTTTGAGTGGGGGGTGATTATAGAGATTATGAAAAATGAATGATTGTTGGATTTGGTGTAACAATTTAATAATGATTGGGACGAGTTAATAATTATGTGGTTAAACTTGTGATACCCTTTATATTTTCTATATATTTTATTAAATTAAAACACACTTCAAAAGATGATTTCAGATCGGAATTCCCAAATGTTTGGGATTTAATCTAGGATTAAACTAAGGGATTGATATGAATCAATTATTATTGATGGAAGGTTCAATATTTCCTGAAACCATGCATACTTATAGTTCCAATTGTCCCTATAATCCACATTTCAAACAAAACATTTCATTAATCCAAGAAATTTTATGTTCAACATACACAATATCAATTTGAAGAATATTAATCAAGGAAAAGATTTCGATCACTTAACATCCCCAAATTATAAATCACCCAAATGGTATATTTACTTATACATTGATATTTTTAGTAATATGGTTTAATATTTTTATGGTGGTGAATTATAGATAGAAAGAAAATATTGAGATAATAAAATAGTTTTGCACTGAACACACAAATGAACAGTAAAGAGGGTTAAAAAGAAAATTTTGACTGAATAAGAAAGTGAAATAGGGAAATTATTTTCAAAGTGATTTAACTAATTTTAAGAAAATTAATATTAAAAAACATATGGTGAATTATTATAACAAAATATTAATATGAAACATTCATTAAAGTTAAAATGAAATTAAAAACAACTTACTCGATTACAATTGAAAACACTTGAAGTACATAAAAATAAAGCATAGGGGAATGGTATCTCAAGTTAAAACTTGAGTTTTGAAGGTCCAAAAATACCTTTATAAAGGATTTTGTCATTCTAAAATATCCTCCTAATATCTGAATTTCCATCCCCTTTCAAGGAGAATAGGTGTATGTATTTATAGACCAAAGTGGTGGACCGTTTTCCTTCCAAAACTGCCCCTCAAGTCGGATTGATCTTTTGAAATTTTAGACAGATGAATTTGGATTAATATTATTTCTTAATGTTTTTAGATATGGATGTTGAAATAACACCCTAAAAAATTTGTGGTGATTTTACTTTTATAGACAAGGTTATGACTATTTTCCAAAACCATGTGATGCTGTCCATTTTTTAGACTAGTTTTTCCATGGTATAAATGTGAATGCATTTACATCAATGAATATGGCCAAAAATAAGAAAAATTTATTCTAAATAGTTGGGAGTGTACATATTTTTTTTATATCACAAAATATCTACTCATTTGGTCAATTTTATTGGGATAATGTCAAGAAAGGTGGGATATTTTAAATTCCCAGACATAATTGTGGGCTAGAATTCAAAGCATCATTTGGGCCCATTTTTGGTTGTTTTGGGATATGCAATTTTTATCCAATATTTAATATGATATCCTAGAATATATCGTAGAGTATTATCATATTTGGTCTTTTATATTGGGACCAAAAAATTCAATCATCATGGATGGTGCATTTTTCATGACAGATTTGGTGGGCCTTATTGTGTGGGTAATATTACCCTATAAATGGACGAATTGGACAAATATACGGTATAATGATATGATGTGATTTAAATCAGGAATACTAAAAGAGAATAATAATATAATTTTTATTTTTATTTCAAAATATTTGACAAAAAAATTAAACTTTTAATTAAATTAATTTGAACAATGATAATTATATATGTTTATGATCAAAACATGAAAATTGAATGGAAATTAATTATTTTAAGTGAAAAATATGTGATGAGATTAATTTAAAATCATTAATTAATATGTAATATCAAATCCCCCATAGTTAGTACTGTGAATTTCTTCATTCACATCAAATATAAAAACAAATATAAATCATTTTTACTCACCAAAAAATTTTAGAAGTTTGTTTCCACTAATTAAGAGGGTCTAAAATAGTTTACTCATTAATAAATAATTCCACCAATTTTTTTTAAATAAATAGTATGTTGAAAAAAATTCATTTTTTATGTTCAAAATTAGAATTGGAAAATATAGGCACTTAGAACTCACTCATCTCAAGATGAAAAAAATTATTTTTGGTGGTTCAATCATTCACCAACCAAAAGTGATATAATAAAGTTTTTAAGATCTATCAACTTCAATTACCTATCCTAAAGTTCACATTAATCAATACAAAATTTCTCCCGATGACATAAGAAAATATGATTCAAGTGTTAATTTTCTTCTTATTTTTTCCTTTTTTTTTTGAAATTTGAACTTGAAACAAATCTCACACTTATCTCTCAAACCTTGTTTTATATCCTTATGGAACTAACAATAATAGTTATAACAAGATCAAAGGTTGAATAATAGTGATTTTTGACCCACCCAAGACACAAATCATTCTTTTTTTCAATTTTTTTGTTTTCTTTGAATTTTTTAAACAATATTCAATTTCATTTGTACAATATGTCATAAAAATATATACATTCCCAAAATTCAATGAATGAAAGCCTCTCCCCCACACTTAAATAGATTATTTACCTCAAGTATAGAATAACATATTGAAAATGAAGGAAATGGTACCCAAAATGAAATCCATTACACCACACTTAAATTTCAAAAAACTATGTAATGGAAATACATGTAGATGTAGGGTTAGGAAAGGTTTTGGTATTTTAATGTGGCTATCAAAAAAGGGTTTTCATATGCTTGAATGGTCTTTCAAAATGAGGATCAATGTAAGGGTAATGGGAGGTTATTTGAAAATTTTGATTCTCATGTGGTTTAAACAATTCTTCTATCATATTAAAGAAATCTAATGTAGGAAAATATGCTTGTAGTTCCACTAACTCAGGACTCATATTCATTGGTGAAAAGTACACAATATGATAATAAAGATATAAGTGACATTGGAATAAAAGATAGAGTTTATCATAATTTTTAGGGAGGACTCATTTTAATAATAAAAAATTGAGCAGTCAAAATTTATTGATCTTGAAAAAAAATTATATATCTAAATTTATGTTGGAAATATACAATTTTTAACATGAAAAAGTATTTTTATTCTAAAAAATGGTTGAAATAAATTTCAAAATATAATGGTGAGTAATTTGGACTCTTTTTTTGTTTTTATTATTTTTTGTTTTTTTAATTATTTATTTTTTAACTACACACCGACAGTGTAACGCCCCGACCCTAGTTGCCTAGAGTCGGTGCATTATTACATAACATTGGCATGATCACAAGAAAGATCAAATCTCGAAAGACCGATTGGTTTAGTAGTCTTGGAAATACTAGATATATTCATAAGTTTTATATTACATCATAAAATGAAAAACTACTACAACAACATAATGTTTCCACAGTCCACACTATAATCCCCTCATAATATCCCTGCAGGTCATTCATAACTTACATCTTCACTTCCTGGGAAAAATAAAACATAGAAAAGGGGTGAGCTCAAATGCCCAGTAAGGATAACAATATAGCGGAAACTTTCATCAATAAGAATAAAAATTTAAGGCAATGTATAACTAAAACAAAAGCCTTTTAAACATGAACTTTCAACATGGTATGACATAAATAAAATGAAATAATGCCATTTACTTATTCACATGGATATTCTACTAATCGAATAATCACATGCAAAAATCAATAACCACTTTCATAATGTTGGAATGCATAATGCTAAACTTTAATTACTTTTCAAGGCCTCGTCCCAAGACCTTGGGGCTAACTGTAACCGGAACCCAACCCGGAGTGCCTCTAATAACCGGACACCAACCCGGAGTGCCTCTAATAACCGGACACCAACCCGGAGTGCCTCTAATAACCGGACACCAACCCGGAGTGCCTCTAATAACCGGACACCAACCCGGAGTGCCTCTAATAACCGGACACCAACCCGGAGGGCTTACTTTTACCAGTCCCTAACCTGGAGGGCTTACTTTTACCAGTCCCCAACCTGGAGGGCTTACTTTAACCAGTCCCCAACCTGGAACATACTTGTCCAACACATTCATATGAAGTAAAGATTGAAATATAACATAGACATTCTTATTGGAACTAGCATACGAAATGTCAATACTTTCACCATAAACTATGAATGGTATAAAAATAGCACATCCACAGTCAAACATATCACAAAACTTTCAATACAATACAGAAGCTTTGTATTACAATAAATCAACTTCAAATAAGCATAAAATCCATCAAAGGATGTTGACATAGATGAAATCAAAATTCTTTTTAAAGAAATATCTCTTTCTATTTTGAAATCATTTAAGATCCATATAAAATAAAACATTTTCTTTGAAAATATTCTTATAAGCTTGTAAGGAAAGCTTTGAAGATTTTATAACGGCGTAAAATAACCGCACCCGCCGTATAAGTTAAAAAAAACATTCTTACCTCAATTCTGTCGAAAAGGTTAAAAAGGACCTTGTTTTGAAAACGACGGAAAGATTCCTTTATAAACCTCTTATAAAAAGTCAAACAAGGGTATAAATGACTTTAACCCATATTCTTGTAATAGTAAAAATGTTTTGAAATACATTTTTAAGAAACATGGATGTGGATGATAAAGAGATCCCAGTAGATTATTACGTATAAACAACCTTGGATAATGAAGAGGCTGTAAAGTAAACCCTTACCTTGTAATTTTCCTTGGTTGGGGTAGGTTAACCTCCTATATAATGGTTAAATAGTTGTTATTAAATTATACAAGAATCATATATAATAATATGATATCATATATGATCTTTTAACATTGATTGTTAATAATATCTTAGAATTATCGTCGTTTCGGGTGTTAACTTACTCATTTTATTTATATGTTTTGTTACATAAGCCATGGTTGTTGTATCTTATTCTTATCCAGAATGATATCTAGTCCTTAAAAATCATTTTTAAATCATCAAATGATAATTATACTTGAATGGTTACGATGGAGAATGAATCTCATCGCGTTTGTGGAGACGGTAGTCCGTACGTACGCACGAGCGACAATATCATTCTTTTGATATTAAAATAATATATAAATGAATGGTATATCATATATACAGAATCATTAACATGTTATATTTATTATTTACATGAGTTACACATCATTATTATACCCATCCAAATAATATTATATTGAATAACAATTACACCACGACGTGGAGACGGTAAGCCGTACGTACGCACGTATGGTGACATGTTATTCAAAGGGTGGATAGAATACTGAATATGGTTGTACCATACTTATAATAACATCACAGTATATGTGAGATACTGGAGTTATTATTTTAGAATGGTAAGAACAAAGGAAGAAGAAGTGGAAGAAGAAATGAACTTAGAAAAGGGTGGTGAAATCATTACCTCTTCTTCGGGTTCTTCCTTTTGATTTGATCAAAAGGGATCCTTAGGTTGGCTTTCTGATCAAACTAAGGCCTCTAGGTTGTAGTGAGGGATGTTTGGAGAGTATTTGGGCAGAGTTTGGCTGAACCAAAAGGCTTTGAAGGTGTGAAGAAATGAGAAGGAGGAGTGCCCTTTTATAAGAGGGGTGAGGGGCACCTTTGGAAAAGCTAGAAATATTAATTTATAATAAATTCATATTCGGTTTCCAATGGCTCCAAAGTTGACTATTCAAAGTATAAGGTGGGGATAGGTCGAGAACCACTCAACCAATAGAATTTAGACAGGTTTGGGTACTTATATTAACCTTATCTTTAAGTATTAACTCTAAGTTAATTAGTTTCACTTTTACAATGTCTCTTTGTATTTTTATATAATATGGTTAATAAACTTACTATATACATCTAATCGACCCCCAAGTGGTCCATTAATGATGAACCTATCCTGATATAAGTCTCTTGGCCGAACCTTAGATTTTTAGGAATTTAATATCAATTAATAATATAATATTTGTTTTAAGAACTCTTTTATGTCAATTTTGACACTATTCAATAGTTGATTTTTGTGAAACTCATAACAGATTGATTACTTCGAACAAAGTCAATTAAATCAATCCTAATATATCATATTATCCTAGAAAATTAGTTTAATTCATTAAAAGTTTCATATTATATTTATTTGGGTATTTATAATATCAATTATTTTAATTTTCCACTATTATAGTAATTACTGCATCATCATTGTGTCATAAATAAAATAAATTATTTAATGTCTAAAAATTATAAATAAACTATCATTATGTAGGAAATATTTTTAGCTTTCTAATGAATATTTATAATCTAAAATCCAACATATATAACCCTATGTAAAAATTGTTTTTCTAAAAGATATATGCTTGTGTATTCATTTTAACTTAGTTAAAATAAAGTGTCATTATCACTTACAAGTGGATCCATGGAGTCCCAAAATAGACCCAAAGATTCCCCTGGTCGACCATGTATCAACCAATAGGTTTAAGACACGTTTTAGGGTAATTTAGTATTATTATAATATTATTTTTTAACCCTTATTTACCGGATTTACCCTTAACCATGGTAAATAAAATATTTACCGCAATAATTATTCAAAATGTCTAAAAATAAAAGTTACCTATTTACACAATTTGAACATCCTGATTCCAAATATGGAATCCATTTTCCTAAATTCAAAACACAGAAGTGGCAGAAATTAATTTAAAATTAATTCCCGCTGTCAAAACAAAAAGCGTGTTTTTAAGAGATAATAACTATCAAAAGATTGACACTTGTTTATGTTCGGTTTAATTGTAAAATTATGTCCAATGACCAACATTATATTAAATAGTAAAAATATATTCTAAATATATTTTAAAACCACTCAAATTCATAATTTATCACTATTAATTATTTTGATTAAAAAATTTGTTTTTAATTAAAATTTAGTAATTTTCACTATTCATCAAAATATGAAAGTTATCCGAAAAGTACCAAAATTTCACCTTAGGCTAAATTTGATATTCCGAATCCAAAAATGAAGTCCATTTTAAAATATAAAATATATATAACTTTAAAAAGTAGGTATTACTATTCATAACAGCTAGTTTGATTGGTTACGGTGTGTTAGAACTCGAAGTTGCGTACAACACACGCTATTGTTTTATTCAAAGGAAAGCGTACCGTGGAAGCTTGGGATGTTTCATTTTAAATTTTTTGATGTCTCCATTTAGTCAAAAAGTTTAAAATATTGTATTTAAAAAGGTTTCACTATCAAAAGTTGATAAAAGTGCAGTAATGAAAATGAATCTGTTCTTGCATTATGACTAAGAAACTCATAATATGGATTCTAAAATTATAAGGATTATATAAAGTTTAAAATTTAGTTAATAATATTCATGACCTCTTTTAATGGATTTTTTTTTGGTAAGTCATGGTGCAATTGAACTCAGTGTTGCGTGTAGTGAAAGTTATTGAATAACACACTATGAAATCTTGGGGTGTTGCATTCTCCCCTCCTTCAATAAATTGCGTGCTCGCAATTTGAAATTGTTCTTCAAAAATAAAAGGTTGAAAGTAGAAAATATATTTGTTGGAAAACCCACATCGGAAATTGGGTTACTAAAATTTAGTCTTAATATGAGGAAAAGAGAAATCAAAGGGTCACCACCAAATTATGATCTTTATTAGGAGAACATTGGTGGCAATTAGAGACATATAATTGGAGGAAAAACGTATATATTTATAGGTAGTGATTGAGGTCATCGATCACAAAAAGTATAAAATTGAGGTCCTTAAACTCATCAATCTATGATGATTTGAAGTACCATCGGTTCAACAAAATATAGGGTATTGGGATAACACATTTTTGACGTTTCGAAATATCTTAGTTGAAATCCCACATCGAAAAATGAATTAATGAGGCCTCTATTTAAAATAAAGAGTGGAAAGTATTAAGATTACCGAAAATAACACATACTAGGGTTCCATGTAGGAAAATATGGATATGGAAGAGAAATCTAACCATCAATTATCTGATGGAGAGTGGTAGAGAACATGGCTATGAAAAGGCCAACAATCCCAAAGCCATAAATTAGTGATGATTTAAGGTACCATCTAGGGAAACATTTTTGTTATAAGTTCCTTTTATTAATGTTGAGGAATTTATTTATGAGATTGGCTAAGATCATAAGGAGATATACTTACTTTATAATCAGAGTTTTATCCATTAATAAGTTTCTACCATAAACTCATCTTTCACTCGTAAAAAAATTATATTTATACTATTCGTACAGGGTTCCAAAATAAACGAATTTATAATTCATCTACCAGATCTTTTAAAAAACTACATTATTTAATCCAGGACATCTCTTGGGCCAGTGGTAGGTGATACACCCTTGTCGCCCTTCGGTTGCGGGTTCAAGTCTCGCAGCCTTTCCGGACGCGACAGGTTGCCGCCCGACTTCCGGGTTGTCCTTTTATGGCAATCCAAAATAATCCAAACTAGAACTATCCAAAATACTTCTGTCCAAACTCATAGTCCAAAATTTATAAGGAAGGTAAACATAATATAGATCCTTTTTACCCCGTAATAGCATATGAATACCTTCATCATGTATTACCATATTCCTTATTGATTACATTCATGCTCCCTTATTCCATATAGAATGCTGGATATACTTCATTAATCCAAAAATGTTTTAAACCCCAACAATGATGGAATATACAAATCATTAATCAGTTCCAAGGTAGTCAAGAATATCCAATATAACTTATCCAAAACAATCACATATTATTCCAAAATCACTACCTCAGTATCAGAACTATATTATGATTTATCATTCTCTCAACCATATATTTTCCAAAAATTTATCCTGCTATTGAGTCACTTTTCTTTGTTCCACATAATCTCAAGTCCTTAATGAAATAGTACTGCAGTACAATCCTTATATACTCCATAATTATTATAACAAGTACATTGTTGATACAACACTCAATTGACATAATCAACATAAGAACTCTAATCATTCCTCTTCATCTGTGGTAGTATCATAACTTGGTTTTTATCCAATAACATCATTTGCGGCATAGTCTGATGACTGGGACATAGGTTCGCGTAGTGTCCAAACTCCTTGCAAACGAGGCATTGTACATTTAAAACCATTTTCTCACCCTTGCAGTCACGTACTTTGTGCCCTTTTCCTCCACACTTATAACAAACTCCCATTCCTTTCAGGCAAGTTCCAGGGTGTTTCTTTCCACAGTTACCACATATGGGAAAATTCTTCTTTTCCCTCTTCCCTTTATCCATCATTCTCTCTTCCATCCTTTTCTTCTCTTTCTTCCCTTCAAAGCCATAGGACTCAGTAAACTCTTTACATATCTTATCAACACATGATATTATTTCTTCATATGATGATAATACATGGGAGACTATTTCTCTTATAAATTCTAGCTTAAGACCATGAAAGATATGATCCTTCCTTCTCTTTGAATCATGTGTATTTCTGGAGTTCTCATTCCTTCTACTGGGCGCCATTTCTATACCATGGCATAAACTAGATCAGTTTATGAATCAAAACACATAATCCCATACTTATAAAACACTTAACATAAATTGAACTATTTATGGATATAATCCATAATCATAAGAATGTTTTCTTTGAGGATGTATATACTCATAATCCCTTCAAAATGATATGTAAATAAAATGAGAGTTATCCTAAGCATATCCCCCGGGATTGTCGTAACCAAGAGTGCAGCAAGGCCCGTTGTCGTGCACCAGTTCCCGTTCGAGTCTAGCTCAAAGCGGTGTTTTCGGGTTTTACCCCTAGGTACATCTGTGCCAGAGCCGCCTCTACCTGCTCGTATCCAGACAGGGATGTATTGCTCGGAAAACTCACAAAATCTCTACAATACCAAAATTCTAGGAAGTTCTTCTATACTAATCCTCAAAGTTCATCTTAGGTCTACGTGCTCTAATCAGAGTTTATCTAAATCTAGTTTCCAAGGTTTGTACTAAACCTCCTCTGATACCAACTGTAACGCCCCGACCCTAGTTGCCTAGAGTCGGTGCCTTATTACATAACATTGGCATGATCACAAGAAAGATCAAATCTCGAAAGACCGATTGGTTTAGTAGTCTTGGAAACACTAGATATATTCATAAGTTTTACATTACATCATAAAATGAAAAACTACTACAACAACATAATGTTTCCACAGTCCACACTATAATCCCCTCATAATATCCCTACAGGTCATTCATAACTTACATCTTCTATTCCTGGGAAAAATAAAACATAGAAAAGGGGTGAGCTCAAATGCCCAGTAAGGATAACAATATAGCGGAAACTTTCATCAATAAGAATAAACATTTAAGGCAATGTATAACTAAAACAAAAGCCTTTTAAACATGAACTTTCAACATGGTATGGCATAAATAAAATGAAATAATTCCATTTACTTATTCACATGGATATTCTACTAATCGAATAATCACATGCAAAAATCAATAACCACTTTCATAATGTTGGAATTCATAATGCTAAACTTTAATTACTTTTCAAGGCCTCGTCCCAAGACCTTGGGGCTAACTATAACCGGAACCCAACCCGGAGTGCCTCTAATAACCGGACACCAACCCGGAGTGCCTCTAATAATCGGACACCAACCCGGAGTGCCTCTAATAACCGGACACCAACCCGGAGTGCCTCTAATAACCGGACACCAACCCGGAGTGCCTCTAATAACCGGACACCAACCCGAAGGGCTTACTTTTACCAGTCCCTAACCTGGAGGGCTTACTTTTACCAGTCCCCAACCTGGAGGGCTTACTTTAACCAGTCCCCAACCTGGAACATACTTGTCCAACACAATCATATGAAGTAAAGATTGAAATATAACATAGACATTCTTATTGGAACTAGCATACGAAATGTCAATACTTTCACCATAAACTATGAATGGTATAAAAATAGCACATCCGCAGTCAAACATATCACAAAACTTTCAATACAATATAGAAGCTTTGTATTACAATAAATCAACTTCAAATAAGCATAAAATCCATCAAAGGATGTTGACATAGATGAAATCAAAATTCTTTTTAAAGAAATATCTCTTTTTATTTTGAAATCATTTAAGATCCATATAAAATAAAACATTTTCTTTGAAAATATTATTATAAGCTTGTAAGGAAAGCTTTGAAGATTTTATAACGGCGTAAAATAACCGCACCCGCCGTATAAGTTAAAAAAAACATTCTTACCTCAATTCTGTCGAAAAGGTTAAAAAGGACCTTGTTTTGAAAACGACGGAAAGATTCCTTTATAAACCTCTTATAAAAAGTCAAACAAGGGTATAAATGACTTTAACCCATATTCTTGTAATAGTAAAAATGTTTTGAAATACATTTTTAAGAAACATGGATGTGGATGATAAAGAGATCCCAGTAGATTATTACGTATAAACAACCTTGGATAATGAAGAGGTTGTAAAGTAAACCCTTACCTTGTACTTTTCCTTGGTTGGGGTAGGTTAACCTCCTGTATAATGGTTAAATAGTTGTTATTAAATTATACAAGAATCATATATAATAATATGATATCATATATGATCTTTTGACATTGATTGTTAATAATATCTTAGAATTATCGTCGTTTCGGGTGTTAACTTACTCATTTTATTTATATGTTTTGTTACATAAGCCATGGTTGTTGTATCTTATTCTTATCCAGAATGATATCTAGTCCTTAAAAATCATTTTTAAATCATCAAATGATAATTATACTTGAATGGTTACGATGGAGAATGAATCTCATCGCGTTTGTGGAGACGGTAGTCCGTACGTACGCACGAGCGAAAATATCATTCTTTTGATATTAAAATAATATATAAATGAATGGTATATCATATATACAGAATCATTAACATGTTATATTTATTATTTACATGAGTTACACATCATTATTATACCCATCCAAATAATATTATATTGAATAACAATTACACCACGACGTGGAGATGGTAAGCCGTACGTACGCACGTATGGTGACATGTTATTCAAAGGGTGGATAGAATACTGAATATGATTGTACCATACTTATAATAACATCACATTATATGTGAGAAACTGGAGTTATTATTTTAGAATGGTAAGAACAAAGGAAGAAGAAGTGGAAGAAGAAATGAACTTAGAAAACGGTGGTGAAATCATTACCTCTTCTTCGGGTTCTTCCTTTTGATTTGATCAAAAGGGCTCCTTAGGTTGGCTTTCTAATCAAACTAAGGCCTCTAGGTTTTATTGAGGGATGTTGGGAGAGTATTTGGGCAGAGTTTGGCAGAACCAAAAGGCTTTGAAGGTGTGAAGAAATGAGAAGGAGGAGTGCCCTTTTATAAGAGGGGTGAGGGGCACCTTTGGAAAAGCTAGAAATATTAATTTATAATAAATTCATATTCGGTTTCCAATGGCTCCAAAGTTTACTATTCAAAGGCTATGGTGGGGATAGGTCGAGAACCACTCAACCAATAGAATTTAGACAGGTTTGGGTACTTATATTAACCTTATCTTTAAGTATTAACTCTAAGTTAATTAGTTTCACTTTTACAATGTCTCTTTGTATTTTTATATAATATGGTTAATAAACATACTATATACATCCAAGATACCCCCAAGTGGTCCATTAATGATGAACCTATCCTGATATAAGTCTCTTGGCCGAACCTTAGATTTTTAGGAATTTAATATCAATTAATAATATAATATTTGTTTTAAGAACTCTTTTATGTCAATTTTGACACTATTCAATAGTTGATTTTTGTGAAACTCATAACAGATTGATTACTTCAAACAAAGTCAATTAAATCAATAATAATATATCATATTATCCTAGAAAATTAGTTTAATTCATTAAAAGTTTCATATTATATTTATTTGGGTATTTATAATATCAATTATTTTAATTTTTCACTATTATAGTAATTACTGCATCATCATTGTGTCATAAATAAAATAAATTATTTAATGTCTAAAAATTATAAATAAAATATCATTATGTAGAAAATCTTTTTATCTTTCTAATGAATATTTATAATCTAAAATCCAACATATATAACCCTATGTAACAATTGTTTTTCTAAAAGATATATGCTTGTGTATTCATTTTAACTTAATTAAAATAAAGTGTCATTATCACTTACAAGTGGATCCATGGAGTCCCAAAATAGACCCAAAGATTCCCATGGTCGACCATGTATCAACCAATATGTTTAAGACACGTTTTAGGGTAATTTAGTATTATTATAATATTATTTTTTAACCCTTATTTACCGGATTTACCCTTAACCATGGTAAATAAAATATTTACCGCAGTAATTATTCAAAATGTCTAAAAATAAAAGTTACCTATTTACACAATTTAAACATACTGATTCCAAATATGGAATCCATTTTCCTAAATTCAAAACACAGAAGTGGCAGAAATTAATTTAAAATTAATTCCCGCTGTCAAAACAAAAAGCGTGTTTTTAAGAGATAATAACTATCAAAAGATTGACACTTGTTTATGTTCGGTTTAATTGTAAAATTATGTCCAATGACCAACATTATATTAAATAGTAAAAATATATTCTAAATATATTTTAAAACCACTCAAATTCATAATTTATCACTATTAATTATTTTGATTAAAAAAGTTGTTTTTAATTAAAATTTAGTAATTTTCACTATTCATCAAAATATGAAAGTTATCCGAAAAGTACCAAAATTTCACCTTAGGCTAAATTTGATATTCCGAATCCAAAAATAAAGTCCATTTTAAAATATAAAATATATATAACTTCAAAAAGTAGGTATTACTATTCATAACAGCTAGTTTGATTGGTTACGGTGTGTTAGAACTCGAAGTTGCGTACAACACACGCTACTGTTTTATTCAAAGGAAAGCGTACCGTGGAAGCTTGGGATGTTTCATTTTAAATTTGTTGATGTCTCCATTTAGTCAAAAAGTTTAAAATATTGTATTTAAAAAGGTTTCACTATCAAAAGTTGATAAAAGTGCAGTACTGAAAATGAATCTGTTCTTGCATTATGACTAAGAAACTCATAATATGGATTCTAAAATTATAAGGATTATATAAAGTTTAAAATTTAGTTAATACTATTCATGACCTCTTTTAATGGCTTTTTTTTGGTAAGTCATGGGGCAATTGAACTCAGTGTTGCGTGTAGTGCAAGTTATTGAATAACACACTATGAAATCTTGGGGTGTTACAGACAGAAAGTTGGAAGAGGATAAAAATGGTTTTATAAAGAAATAGGGAATATAAAAAGCGATAATTAGAGATGAATAAGAAGAAGGAGAGAAATATAGAGCGAGAGTTATGATGAGGAGGAAGAAGAGAAGAAGTTGAAGGGAAAGAGACACCCCCAGGTTTGGATTTGCTGAGTTACAATCTCTATCTAGTGG
The DNA here is from genome assembly GCA_963277665.1 of Viscum album. Lineage (NCBI taxonomy): Eukaryota > Viridiplantae > Streptophyta > Magnoliopsida > Santalales > Viscaceae > Viscum > Viscum album. The sequence continues at coordinate 102,668,668 of OY728147.1, read as the reverse complement.
TGGGTCTACTATATTATTTGGGGATCTAGGGGAAGTTTATGTGGTTCTTGGGATGTGTGTATTCTCATGGTGATGTTTTAACTGGTTTCCATTGACATTGAATGTCTTTTTTGGAAGAGGGGTCCTATACTTACACAGAACCAAATGGGTAAACCTTAGTAATAATAAAAGGTCATTCAAAATAAGAATTAAGATTACCTGGGTGAAGAAAAAATTGAGAGTTGAAGAGAATTACCATTTCACCTTCATATAATACCTTTAAAAGGATTTTTTTTTCGTTGAGTTCCTTAGACTTTTATTTATGGATATTGGAATTCTCATAAGAATCTACTTGAAGATCCTTCAGTTTATTCAAATGCAAAAATATATCCTCACCAAATCATCCACAATAAAGATTACACATTTTTATAGCCTAGAAGGACATATTTTGGTAAATGACATGATTTATAAAAAACTAGCAAAAAACGATACATCTAGATGGGAGTTTTATAGTAAGTTTGACGTTCCCTAAGAGATTAACTAGGTCTTTCAGACCGATCTTTTTTATAGGGCTTAACAATTCTCTCAAACTCTCTTTTCACTTCTCTTTTAGAAAGTCTATCCATTCCATTTTTTGGGGGGTGATACTCAGTCGATGTTTTATGTACAAATTCATTATTTTTTAGAATATATTCCATGGATTGATTAAATAAACGTGTTCCTAATTCAGTTACCAATTTATGCGCAGTTCCAAATCAATAGAAAAAGTGGGTTTTGAGAAACTAATAACAGTATGTGCATCAACCTTACTACTTTTTTTGGCATCAAACTACCTAGAAACAAAGTCAACAGCCCAAAGAATATATGAGAACCCATTTTAATGGGGAAATGATCCCATGAAATCAATTCCAAAAACATCAAATATCTCATAGAATATTGAAGCCTTTTGGGGAATTTAATTTATTTTATAAATTGTGCAAAACCTTTGGCTAGTGGAACATGATTGAAAGAACTCCTGTGAGTCATTGAAGAGTGAAGGACAAAATAACCCATATTCTAGGACCTTTTGAGAGGTCAATTTTTTTTTCTAAAGTTGCAACTTTCAGGAATTGAGTAGAAGAATTATAAATGAATGAATGTTTATATTTATCAACACATCTTATAATTACCATGTCAACCCTAGTTTTCCAAAGTTAATTATCTTCCAAAATGTTAAATTTTGAATCACTTTTCAACTTAAATTTTTGTTCTTTTGAAAATATTTAAGGAAAAACACCATAAAGCAAGTAATTTACAATTGAGCATACCATGGTAACATTAGAGTGAGATTTGATAGGTTTTTAGTTGAAAATTTAAGAAAAAGTATTTAAGAATGAAAAGAATTAAAATTATACTCAGGTGATCAACCACAATGTTATATTTTTTGGGTCTATCTTTAATCACAATGTCAAAAAATTAGATCCCTATAATCCATCTTATTTTCCTCAGTTTGGAATATTTTTTCTTAATTAATAAGTTTAAAGATGAATGGTCTGTAAAAATGATGATTTTGGGACCTAAGAGATAAGATTCAAATTTATCCATGGAAAAAACCACAGCTAAAAGTTCCTTTTCAATCACAGTGTAGTGAGATAGAGTTTCATCCAACGTTTTTTAGGAATAATAGTTGACAAGAGGAATATTTTCTCTTCATTTACCAAGAAAGTCCCCAATGTACTAATTAGAAGAATCACACATCAATTCAAAGGGTAAGAACCAATATAGGGGTTAGATTATTGGGGAATATGTAAAAACAACTTTGATTTCATTGAAGGATCTCTTACATGATTAATGGAAATGGACTGTTACATCATTTTTGAGCAGCTGAGTGATTGGGAGGGAGATCCTATGGAAGTTATGGATGAATTACCGATAGAAACTAGCATGACCATGGAATTAAAATATGTTTCAAACTGATGTGGGTTTAGGAAGTGATTGAATCACCTCAATTTTTGTAGTATCAACTTGAATACCCTCTTGTGAAATTATGTTCCCCAGAAAAATCCCATTAGTAACCATGAAGTATTATTTTTTAATATTTATAACATGGTTACATTTTAATCACTTTTGTAGGACCTGAGTTAGTGAATGAAAAGCGGATTCAAATGAATCACCACAAATGTCAATGTATTTCCAGAAAACCTCTATGAAATGATCAATGAATTTAGAAAATATACCCATCATACACCTATGGATTGTTTCAGGATCATTTTAAAGGCTTAAAAGTATTCTTCTATATGGATATATTATAAAGGGAAAAGTGAATATAGTCTTTTCTTGGTCTTGAGGTGTAATTTTTATTTGGAAGTAGCTAGTTTATATATCAATAAATCAATAATGCGACTTTATAGATAATCATTATAGCAATTGATCAAGGAATGGAAGAGGGAAATGACCTTTTAGCGCTTCAAAATTTAATTTATGATAATCAATGCACACACACCATTTTTTTAATCAATTTTTGGCCACCTCTCTATGTTCATTTGTTACAATAGTTATCCAAACCTTATTAGGAACCACTTGAATTAGACTAATGTGCTCATTATCAAAAATTGGGTAGATAATCCCAGTTTGAAGAAGCATAGTAATCTCTTCCCTAACTACCTCAAGTATAAGTGGATCAAGTCTTCTTTGAGTTTGTATGATTTGTTTGAATGATTCTTCTAGATGGATGTGATGTATGAAAAGGGTAGGGTTGATTCATGGTATGACATCTAGGGTCGAACATAAGTCCTTTTTGTTTTCCTCTAATACATGGACAAGTTTAGAAACCTTGGGTTTAGTAAGTGAAATCGAGATAATGATGGTATAAGAGTGGTCATGGAAAATTAATACACATTTAATGTGTGTAAGAAGGGGTTTCAAATCATTTTCCTCCATTATTTGTTCGACAGATAGATTAGGAACAAATTAAGGGATTCTAGTTGTTTTTTATTCATTTTCTAGAATATTGTCCAAGGTGTAACAATAGAGATCAGAGTTGAGAGGATATTAAAGAGTTTTTTCAAGATTCTAAATATTTTTGGAGTATATAAATGAAAGTTCAACATAAACATCCCCATTTATAAATAAGTTAATCATGGTGAAAATTTCACAGACTCCTCTATCATTAGAACATGATGAGCATGATGAAATGGTGATGAATTGACTCTTATAAGTGTGTTTAGAAGCATAGATTGATAAGGCAAAGTGATCCTTTGATGGGTATTACATGTCTTGAAAAATTTTGAACTTCACAAGTTGGTCACCAAATTCCACGGATAATATGGTCTCATGGACATCAATCTTAGTTCTAGATATCATTAGGAAAGGTATTTCTATAATTAAGGGATATTGAGAAGAAGATGTCTCACCATCCATGTAAGGGATATATAAATCATTTTGGAAGATAACATCATTTACTCAAATAAGGACATCCTTGATTATTTCCTTAGGAATGATAGTTCATCGATTAACTAAATGGATAAAAAGACCCTTTGCGTGCAAGATACCTAGACCAAGGTTTGAGAAGATGGATTTGTCCATGAAATTTATCAAGGACCCTAGGTATATGAGTGCATAATCAATTTTGGAACTCCCTATTTTTCATATAGCTGTAAAGGTCTCTGGATCTTTGTTCTTCCTGGGTATGAAATGTTGTGTTGAAACATTCTCGATGGTTATAACTTGTCTGTTGTGGGTTAAAAATTCATTAAGAAACTTTTGGTACATATGAATTTGTTATATCTAATATAAGAGGTGAATTTTGACCTCAAATTATCTTAACATGTGAAGCATTTCATAATCTAGATTAAAGGGATTCTTAGGCTTAGATACAACTTGAGGAAAAAAAAATTAGGTTCCTTAGAGGAGTGGAAGGAGGCGAGGTAGTGGCCTCAAGATATTTTTATGGTTTATTTTTATTTTATTTTTCGAGATAATCATTTTAAGGGGGATTAGAGGATCCATCATGAGGAAATGCAATTTTCTTTCTTGTTCAAAGTATAATTTCACTTAAATTTCCCTTGGTGTTGGAAAATTGTTGTGTTGGTAGTTGGGAAGAATTGTTTTTTTTTTGAATTAACTAGGATGAATGTTTAGAAATTTGGGTTTCAATGTTTTTATGGATATAATGGGTGAAGGAGTCAAGATATTTTATATCACTTTACCTTGGGTTTTTGGAAGAGGAAGATTGTCCTGAATTAGGATTTCCTTGATTTTAGTTGTTGGGAAATTTATTTTATTGGTTTGGGAATTGGGAAGGCTCACTAGGATGTTAAAATCCTAGAGGAGAAGGAGGATTATTTTTCATTTTTTGTTGAGGAACAAAAGGATAAGGTTGTGGGATGTTTCCACCACCTTAACCATATTGTAATTGGTTTTTATTTTGAGGAGGTAATTGAGGGGAATGAGAGATGGGATTACTATACCTCAAGCTTGGGTTATAGGTAAAATATAAGGTCTTATAGTAGGGTTGGTTATTGTTTATAATAAATTGACCTGATAGTCAAGGGTTAGTGTTTTACTGAGAATATTCCACATTGAGATCCATTATTCTAGATGAATCTGATTGATTATATTGGATATGTAGACATGTGTTTATTAGTTTAATTGTTGAGCTATAGATTCCAATTTTTTTGATAGGTCCAGGTAATAGAGATTGTGGAGAAGATGAGTTTGGGGATTTACAGACCACTTCTATTTGATGTAAAAGACCTATAAGTTCACTCAAAGAGATATATAAGTTCACTCATCCACTCAGTTATCTTATTGGGATCTATGGATAAAATTTCATGGACTTGTATAACTTAAGCATATGATCTAGTATGGAATTGTGATGTGTTTGAATCCATGTTTCTCATGGGATCTGATGTTGATGTAGGAGTTTTTTTAACAAGATAACCACCTCTTTATGCATTAATGAGAGTTTTACCCATAACTAATAAACCCTAATAGAAGTATTGGATCAAGATTTGGTAAGAGATTTGGGGTGTAGGTAGGTTTCCACAAGCCTTTTGAACCTCTAATAGTACTCATGGAGTGATTAATTGGAAAATTTAAGGATATCACTTATTTCCTTTCATATAGATGTAGTTTAAGAAGAAGAGAATAATTTATCTATAAAGATTCACTTCATGTCATTCCATGTGGTTATGGAACCAGGGGTAGGTAGTAGATCCATGACGTGAAAGAGTTAGCTATGGGGAAAGGGAATGATAAAATTTTGATTTGTACTTCAGAAACCCTGATAGGATTCATGGTACATCACAACATGTGGAACTCTTTAAGGTGAAGATGTGGATCCTCATCAGATAGCCCATGTAAATGAGGTAGAAGATGAATCAAAATCGATATGAGTTTCAAATCTAACTCAATGTTTGGATATTTAATACTAAGGGTTTGGTAATTCATATCAGGTTTAGTGAGTTCTTTAAGTGTTTTCCCTTAGTATTCTCCATATCTAGTTAAACTGGATGAGCAATTATAGGGTATTGGGTGATTTTACTATCCCTAACGTTCCTTCAATTTCGATGAAGAGTTCGCTTGATTTCCGAATGAAAAAAATATGATGTATTGTTTGGGAGGATACATAGAATTAAGATATGTTTGTAAAGGATTAGTAAGGTGGATTTTTCTTTGCGTTTTTGATTATTTTTATATGTAGGTGGGGTTTTCATTATGTTTTTCCTATTTTTTTTTGGTTTTTTAATTTTTTTGTTTAAAAAAATTATTTGTTACTAGTTGCACCATCCCAAAAAATGAAGCCATTTTAAGTTAGAACAATTTTCTACCATAGACTATTTTAATGTCTAGTTCTCTGTTATAATGTTTATAGAAACACTCAGGTCAAGTCCTCATTGATGGTACTAATATTAGAGTTTATTGTTTTTATTTTTTCTTTTGAGAGGGGAGGGGGGGTTGTTTTCAGAGTTTATGTGAAATGAATGAATGATGGTTTTGGTTTAATAATTTAATAATAATTTTGGTGAGATATCATTATGGAGTTAATATTATGATATCCTTGATATTTTTTACCAATTTTATTAAATTAACAACTACTTCACAAGAGGAGTTTTTAATGGAATTCCAAAATGTTTTTGGCTTTAAGATAAACATCAAATTGGGTATTGATTTAAATCAATTTTTGTTGATGTAATGTTAAATATTTCATGAACCCATGTGTAATTTTGGTTCCAATAACCCATTGAATCCACATGTAAAACAAAATATTTCATTAATCCATGACATTTTAAGTTAAAATAGATATAATATCATTTTAAACAATATTAATAATGAAAATATCTCAATAACTTAACATTCCAAAATTATGACTTACCTAAATCATATATTTACTCATCCATTTATATGTTTAGTAAACTGGTTTAATATGTTTATGGTTTTGAATTAGAAATAGAACATAAATAATGGGATAAGAAATTAATTTTGTACTAAACACACATACAAACATTGATGAAAGTTAAAAACACACATTTGATTGAATAAGAAATAGAATTCACAGAATTATTTTCAACTTGATTTAAATTTTTTTAAAGAAACAAAATATTAAAAGATATTGGGTTAATTATTATAATAAAATATTAATATGTAACATGCATGAAAATTCAAATGAAATTGAAAACTACATACATGAGTACAATTGAAACACGTGAAGTACACAAAAAGAAATAATGAAGGAATGGTATATCAAGTAAAAAATTGAGTTTGTAGGTCTTAAAAGGACTTTTAAAAGGCTATTTTCATGCCAACATATCAGCATAAGCTCTAAAATTACAACCCCCTACAAGGAGAAGAGGGTGATATATTTATATCCTATGGAGGTGGATTGTTTTCCTTCCATAAATTCCCCTCAAGATATATCTACCATTTTAAATTCTATATAACTATATCCTGAGAAATATTCTTATTCAAAGTTGTAGATATGGTTGTTTAAATTATACACTCCAAATTTGGATTTAATTTTACTTTTATAGCCAATGTTATGGATATTTTCTAAAACCATCATCTGCTACCCATTTTTGAGTCAAGTTTTTCCATGGTTTAAGTGTGAAAGAATTTATGTCTATTAATATTCCCTCAAATCCGAACCAAATATTCCACAAAGTTGGGAACCTAAAAATTTTCTTTCCTAACCCAAAATATTAGTTCATTTAATTAATTGGATTGGGAGAAAATTCAAGAAAGGTGGGATATTGGAAATTCCTTGATAGAATTGTGGGTTGGATTTTAAATCAAAATTTGGCCCCTTTTTTTTTGTTTTGGGATTTAATTTTTTATACAATATGTAATATGATATACTATAACATATTGTAGAGTTTTAAAAAGTTTTGGAATCTGTATTGATCCCATAAATTCATTAAGAATAGCTGATCCATTCTTCTCAATAGATTTGGTGGGACTTCTTCTATGGTCCATATGATCCTTAAAATAACCAAATTGGACAAAGCTCCAATCTAATGATATGTTGAAATTTGAATCAGGAACATTAAAAAAGAATAATCACATAATTTGGATTATAATTTGAAATATATTATAAAAACATTAAACTGTAGTTTAATTAAATGAATTTAAACAATACCTCTTATATAGGTCTATGATCAAAACATGAACATTGAATGGAAATTAATCAATTTTAAGGGGAAATATTATGATGTGAGTAATGTAAAACAATGAAAGAATATGTAATATCGAGAAACCATATCATTTCTTTCATATATTGTGGCTTATTTAGAGAAATCATAGATATAGGCTCAGCTATAAATACTAAAAGTGAAGGGGTTTATTCACCCCAATATATCCCAATGGGGTATTATAGCCTATTTATCTAAGAATATGGATTGTTCATTACATTTATATGTGTATTTATAGTGGTTTAACCTAGCTATAGTTAAAAATTGATATCATTTACCATGGATTGACGACTTCTTTGACTAGTTGAGTGGAGATAGGGTGTTTTCAAATATGAACATGTGGTTGGGTTATCATCAATTATGGGTGAGTCCTTCTAACATACCTCATACTACTTTTAGGTGAAGGTATAGTCTATATGCGTATCTCATTAATTCCTTTGGTTTATTGAATACACTAGTAGTGTTTATGGAACTAATGAATAGGGAATTCTATAATTATTTGCATTCTTTCATAATTCTTTTCATAGATGGGTTTCTAATATACTCTCTATAACTGGAGGACCATGCTCAACATTTTGGAATAATTTTGTGTACACTAAGACAAAATAAAATTTATTCCAAATCATAAAGTGTTATTTCTAGATCAGGGAGTTTCACTTCATTAGTTATGTGATATTAGAGGCAAAAATATATGTTTATCCATAGAAGTTTGAGGTAGTGATTTCATGAGAATTACCCAAGAATATATTTGGGATTCATAGTTTTCTAAGATTGAAAGTCTACCACTAGAGTTTCATACAATAATTCTTGACCAATTTTCAGTTCTAATAATGGACTTGACCAATAAGGATGATAAATTTGAGTTTTTATTATTCTGTGAGAGGGACTTCTGGGAGATAAAATTAAGTCTAATTATTACATCGTTCCTCCCCTTACTTGAGATGGTAAAAAAATCTTTACTATGATGCATCTGAATTCATTATTGAAACTATTATTATGCAAGATGTGAATTTGTTTTTTTATAGATCTAAGAAGTTGAGTTCATATTGGAATAATTATCTAACTCATGATTTGGAGTTAGCAGTGATAGTTCATGCTTTGAGTAGTTTCTTTCACTACCGTATGGGTAAAATATTTGTGGTATATACAAACCATATGATCTTGAAGAGTATATTATCATAGTGTAACATAAAACTTTTGTAGTAGACAATTGTTTAGTATCTTCAGTTCTTTTACATTGAGTTTTCATAGATCATTGGAAGGGATAACAATATTAATGTTGGGTTGTTTAGGAAGACTCTGGAATAACTAGTGTTGGGATTGAGCAACTAGGTATATATGATGAGACTCTTCATTGAGTTATATATTGATATTTAGAAGTATTAGTGAGGGGATACACTGAAATATAAATCCTGACATATTCACCCATTGAGAGTGTGAAGTAAGGTCATCTATTAGGTTATATATTTTTTTGATAAGGGAGATATATATGATGGTGTTCTACTACCTTATTATTTTCTTGATGATCATGAGGATATATTTGTCAAAATTTATGTTATGATCCATAAGTGAATACATTCGGATATGATTTAGGATTTAGATAACTCAAGATAGGTTGTTCACATGAGGTTTAAATAGATATACAAAAAAAATTAGATCGTACTAGTATCTCATGATGAAGAAAGATAAAGGATATTTTTCAAGATATTGGTCCAACTTCCAGCAGGTTAAAGTTGAGTAATATTGATCTATAATTCTTCTTCATCCATTACCCATTATGAAGTAGATGTGGAATTATTTGACTATCTATTTTATGATGGGGTTTCCAATAATTCTATAAGTTACGTAGTGTAGGTTATTTAGAACTTTTCAACCATGGTTGTACATTTTATATTGATCCAAGATACATTGTATTTAGATTCGTTGGGAAATACCAATGTTTATTAATTAGTGTTATTTCATTGGGTGATGAGGTGAATCACATTAGATAAGGATTACCGTTTCACATCACTCTTTTGAAAAGGGATAGAGGGGGTGATTGATATTCATGTGATGTTAATAAGTTTCTAACATCCTCAAATAGAAAGGAAGTTATAGAATACCATACCAATACTGGAGGAAAATTTACAAGCATTAATTTATGATTTTGGGTGTTTATTAGAAGTCACATTTTCTTAGATATGTTTTCCTATAACAGTGGTTACTAGGATTCTATTCAAATGGTTCCATTTATTGCATTATATGTCAATCCTTACCAGTCACCTCTATATTGGTTAGAGAAGGGGGAATCAATTATTATCTAGAATATTCTGGTATAAAATTCATTAGACCACATCAAATTGATCAAGAAGAAGTTTGAGACCACTCATAGTCTATGGTGATCATATAAATATTGTAAATGTTTACACCTGGTGTCCAAGGAGTTAAATTAGGGTTTCTAATAATTATTACCTAGATTGGGGCATCATCATATTTAAAGTTAGAGAAAGTTAGTGCCTAGGTTTGTAGGTTAATTAAAGAGTATCCATAAGTTTGATACTATAGCATATTTGTTAGAGATTCTTTATCATCTCAGTGTTATTCATGATGTGTTTCATGTATCTAATATTTGATGATATCATCATAACTCTTCCAATGTGATTTCTATTGATGATATAGAGATTTATACTAGAGAATATGTAGAAGATCAACTTGTTTATATTTTTTATTAGAGTGAGAATATTCTTCATGGGAATAAAATTCCTCTGGTATAAGTGAAATATCATCATAAGGGTATCCTAGAGTAGATGTACAAGTGAGGGTTAGATAAGTGGGTGTAGTGGCCAGATAATTTCATCGACGAGGCTCTATGTTTCTCAAAGATTTAGTATGGGGATGAGAAGCTATATACAGGGGCCATTGTGATACCTAGATCTCTATAAGGTATAAACACTATTTAATTTTCAGCTAATCTCATGTATTTTGGATGTAAATGGGTGATTGAGGTTTTAGAAGGGTGCAGGAGGTATTTTTGGTAGTTTGAGGGTCATATTGAGAATTATGTTTGTATGAAAGAATCCACCAGTTACTCAGTGGGCTCAAGTCAGGTAATCTTTAGTGTCCCAAATGGAGGAGGTGTCTTTACTCATCCCATCAGGTGATAAGTGGAAAGGGAGTGGGGACCTTCATTAATTCTCTTCCCTAGGTGAAAAACAAACCTTTTACCTTCTCTCACATGTAGAAATCTTCTTAAAATGAAAGAATCTATTTACCTTGTCCTTTTTTTTGTTTCATCTATCATAGGATATCACCAATGGTATGTCTTAGTCTCCTCTCAATATCTTCTTATTTTTTTCCTTTACATTTTCCTTGTTATCAATGGGTAACCCTAAATTGGGAGGTTTTCTCTTGATTGATCAAGTTATTCTCTTCCTGCTCATTTATTTTAATTATATCATTCAGGATGGATTCTATGAAGCTAAGGTAGGTGGTATTTATCATTTACCTCAGGCCAATGTTAATTGTTAATCAAATTTTATGTGTGGTCACATTGACCTTGATCACTTGACCAATAATTAAATTTATAATTATATATTAAAATTTTTTGGAACTAGAAAATCATTCACAGGTCGTAGAAAATCTATTATAAATTGATATACTAAAGATTGGGTCACCAAGGGTGGATCACCTTAACTAAAAATGTGGGTATTGATGGAAAAAATCCATAAGGGAGTTCAATAATGGAATATGACTTTATGAACCTTGGGTGAATGTACCATGATGATTCCCTTGGAAGGGGAAGTGTGACTTTGTGAGGCTAGCATGGAGGTATCCATAAATGATTGTGGGAATAGGAAAATGAGGGTTTTTGGGTGATGTTCCATATATTTTAATCTATAATAAACATTTTTTGGGTGAATTTCCAACCCTTGGGACCCTTGAACTTTGTGTTTGTTATTGTCATGACTAAAGTTTATCTTTTTAATTGTGAAATTTTAATTGATTCACAATCTTGTTTATTCTTAGCTTGTATACGGGTTATGTTATACGGGTTAGGTAAGCATTCTAACCATGTAAATATGAGTGTTATGTAATGATTATGTGGTTATGGGTTAGGTTATCATGCCAACTATGTTCACGGTATTCAATGTGAAGGACTGTTGTCCAATCACGCCAACCACATATGTGTATAATGAAATGTAATAGGTTATGTGGAATGAGTTGTGTGATCATAGAAACCATAATAATGATTTATCATGTGGGATAGAATCTATGTAACGGTTTGGGTGTTCATTACAACCATGGACATGCATGTTGTGTTGAGATGTATATGAGGATGGGTTGGGTATTATGCCAACTGTCTCGGGATCGTGATACAAGTTTTGGGATAATATCAAACATGGGTGTGTGAATGGCATGAGTTGGGTGTTATTCTAACTGTTGAGGGTGAATGGATTGGTTTTGGTGTCATTCAGACCAATATTATTTTATAGTGTAATGTGATGGGAATATTTCTAACTAGGTTTCTTAATATTCCTTAGATGGTATTATGGGTGGATTCAATTTCAACCCTAGATATGATATGTGTCATGATAAAATTCAACATGAGAATGACCGAAGAAGGTATGATTAGTCCTTTGTGTCACTAAAAACCCAATGTATCAATAAAGGTTTTTATTATTCTTTTATTTTATATATCATGTCACATCAACATCAACACTTATAGACTGTATATGTTTATGGTCACCGTTGGTTGTGGCCTACTGAGTTGTACTTACACTCCATCCGAACATATTGGATACCTAGGTAGTCTTCATGGATAAAAGTTTAGATAAGGTAAGAGGACATATACTTTATAGTTGAGCTAAGTCGATGATTTTGAGTAGGGATATGGGACTAGTACAAAACATAGGATCATTTTTGTTCACTTTTGATTTGTTTTGGGAGCATTTTTATATGACCATACCATTGGGGGTCCTATTTATATCTATATGACTTGTATGATATGTAATATTGTTCATATTATCATATCATGAGTTATGATGTTTAAATTTTCTAGAATATAAATATGATTTATGTATTTACCTTTTAAATATTGTAATGACTATTGTCGTCATTACTTATACTGGTATTTATGGTTATGTTTACCATATAGTATAGTATCTCCAACCCTACTCATAGGCCCTTACCACTAGTCTAAATCCTTTATAATTTTATATAGATCACTTAAGGTATTTAGTGCTCGAGTTCAATTATGATGGATTTTAATTGGGTTGGGATGTTAAAAAAATATTTATTAGTTTTTCTTCTTATTTTAAACTCTTTAACAAAGAATCATTAACCCATGGTGGTTTTATACTACCTAATAGAATGATGATGTTATATTTTAACTTATGAATAAAATGTATATTCTTAAAAATTTATTTGATGATTTCATACCATATAAATAATCAATTAATATTTTATATGTGAGGTTTTTACAAAAAATTACTCATGGTAATAATGATATTAAAAGCCAACAATCTTAGTAATTTTCAAGCATTTTAAATAATATTACAGTGTAATATTTCATAAAATCTAAATATTTCCTAAAATATTTAATTACTATACATCCATAAATACATTAAATCTATTTGATGATACTTTAGGATCTTATGGAATGATTGGATAATGACCACAAACTATTTCCTTGATAAAAAAAGTAGATTTTGAATCATGAATTCAACACCATAAAAATGATCAATGATAACAATTTTAATTTAATAAATGAATAAAAAATTATAAGAAATGAATTATTTGAGATGTAATAAATGTGAATAATTATCTTAAAAATGAAATTAATAAATTTAAATTGACAACTCATGAGATTAATTGAGAATTTGAATCAATTTATAAATTTAGGTAAGCATTCCTTCTTATTCCTTTTCATTATCAAGGTTATTTTCACTATCACTCCTATCTCTATTTATTAATCTTTATATATTTCTCATGTTATTCCATTATATAATTTATTATTACTTTTATATCCTTTTTCTATATATTTTTATATTCATGAAATTATGATCCCCCTTTTATTGTCTCTTTAATTAAAACCTTATGAAACTTTTTAGGGAAGAATTTACAGTTTCTTTCTTCTCCACCCAATTATTCCCATCATGTTCCAACAAATTTTTATTTCCTTAATGGCCTAATTTTTTTATTATATATTTATTATGACCATTGATAATATCATATGATATATTCCCTTCTTGTTTTTATTATCCATAAGATTGTATATTTGAATAACCCTCATGAAATCATTATGTAACTCATTTCATTCTCCTATGTTTATTCAATAACTATATATGATGAATGTTTACTTTATACGTGACACTCATATGAATGAAATATTATAATGAGACTAATGGATCTCAAACTATATTTTTATCCAATAAATTAGGTAATGATTTATATGTCATGAGAACATTATGCATGGTCTAGATGAATTTATCTTTGTCCATAATGTTGTGGAAGGACCAAATGTTGTTTTCATTGTTCATATTGCCATTATTTCTTTGTTTTGACCCTTGAATTATTTTTATGACGACATTAATTTTTTTTTGAATTATTTTATTATTCTCATGATATTTTTTATGTGATGATTCCATATAACGTTATAGGATCATTTTATTTTACGATTAAAGGCTATCATTTTTGATTCTTTTGATATCTATTCCCATGGTTAACCTATTTTATCTTCATATAGGGATTTATACCTAAACCCTTCCTTTATGTATTTCCATAGGATATTTCTGGTAGTGATAGCAGTATAGTAGTCTCTTGAATCATGTTATTAATAAGTAAATAAAAGAATACATATTTCATTTAATAAGTGTTATATTGTGTTACTAATTTCCCTAAAACACAATAATTATAGATTTTTTATGTTTTTATAAATATTTATAAATATAATCATGTAATATTATATTTAGGAGAGATGGATCATTATTTTTTAGATCTTTATCTCTTATTTTAGATGTTCAAGACATGGAGGTGGATGAGGGCCTGTATAAGATTAGATTCACTGATACTTAAAGCGTAGAGTGAGTTTTTTCTATTGGATATTGGAGCGATTTTTTGTGTATTTTATATACTTTAGTACTTGAGTATCATTTTAAGTCCAAACATGTTTGTAATTTTTTTATAGTCTCATGTGTGATGGTTTTTTTTCATATTCATTGATACCAATTTTTTTATCTTTTATATTAGGTATTATGTTATAAAATGGGGTTTTAAATTTAATATATATACAGTGAAGACTAACGGATTATCACATTGATTATTTCACACCTTGAAATTTATGGTAGCACCTAGATAAGTAAGAGTGCACTTTAGGTCTTATGGTGATTCAATTTATTCCATCTGATTCACATTGGGTCATTATAAACATC
Organism: Viscum album; assembly: GCA_963277665.1. Classification (NCBI taxonomy): domain Eukaryota; kingdom Viridiplantae; phylum Streptophyta; class Magnoliopsida; order Santalales; family Viscaceae; genus Viscum; species Viscum album. The sequence goes on along the minus strand of OY728147.1, from coordinate 102,653,613 downwards.
ACCTGGAGGAGACCTATAACATAAAATTAGCTAATTACACCAATTTTCAATAAAAATTTCTGATATCTAAAAAAATATATTGTTATACTCTATCCATTCCTCCATACTTATGGGTATCATATCTCCCTAAAATTTCAAGGGGATACCTTTCCTAAAAGAATGAATCATCCTTGACTATCATGGAATCCCCTTGGGTAAAACCTACTTCCACAACTGGGATATACCATACCAAGATTGTCATGATTTGTGAATTTTTTTCCACTATGCTTATATATTACTATACGACCTACCTTTAATGATCCTTGATTTCTCTTTATAGTGGAATTGATATATAATTCAAAAAAATTATTTTATGTCTTAAAATACTCACTTTTATCCTCTAGAATCAAAAGGAAAAACATGGAATGACTTAATTATATAGTCATATAAATTTATGTATTTTTAATAACCATCTAATTTATAAAACCATTCACTGTTAATTTCACCAAAAAAACAAAAATTTTATTCAGAAAATTATTCCTTCCTTCTAATCATTTATATCATTTCATTAAGTCCTATTACTTAATTCCATTCTTCATTCAAATCCTCATTAAACATTTTCAAATTAATTTTTCTTAATTCTCCTAAAAACATTACACAAGACTTCAATATATAATTATCTTATGATTTATTTTATTTTAATTTTATAGTTTCCCAAAAAATAATTGAAGATATAATTTCATAATTAATTTTAGTCCCATTTTCAATTTTTTTTCAAATTTTAGCATATATATCATTATTTCAAAAACATTCTCGAATTGAAATTATATGGTCCACTACAATTTCAAAATGTAATATTAAATAAATTTAACATAGTTATGTTACTATATCTCCTGAAGAAACACAAATAATTCTAATCAGTTACTATTCATTACAATTTATTCCCAAATTTATTATCATAATATAAATTTGATGGAATATTCATTTTTTTCAACATATGACACATCATTAATTAGACCCTATAAATTTTATTCAATTATCTCACAATAAATAAAATTTTTAATTCATAATTAAATGTTGATAAGTAAATTTTAATCAATTTAAAATGGGTATTTATTCAAGATTTTAATTACTCGTGTGAAAATAATGCCAGTTTATTAGTTAGATGACACTCACGTGTAAATTACACCTAAATGTTTCTCTTGGAAATAAGGAAACATTTCTACATAGTTGTAATAATATGAACCAATCAATTTCAATGACCACACTTTCCAATCAACTTATGTGGCCATGAAAATGATATATTTAATAAAAATAATATATTCTAAATCACATCACAAATAAAAATTACAAGATTACCATGTATATAAATATTTAAAATAGTTTTATTTTCACTTATCATGGTTTGAATAAAGATCACATTATAAAAAATATATTATTTTAATTGAATTCATGCTTGTAATTTATCAATAAACTCACTAGATAATTATAATAGACCAAGATGAATTATAAAATTATAAATAACTTCAATTATTTATAATATTATTTAAATTTGTAATTATATTAAGGAATCATGCTTGTAAATGAAATCTATATAACGTAAAGTAAAAATATTCTATAGTCACAATAGAAGAATATGATTTTTTTATAATAGTTTACTTGGTGAAATTTTTATAATCATTAATTAAGACCCGTAATAAAATTATTTATAAAAAATATACATACTAATTAATATCATAATTATTCTAAAAACATTTCCGCATCATATTAATTATTTTACATTTATACATATTCATAATTCACATGTTCACATAAGCATACATATATCAGTCCTCACTGTATGTATTATACATTAAGTATGAGACTTAATCATACTTTCACCAACCCATAGGTTGAGAGATAATGTATTATTGAAATAACAATCAAATAATAAATAAACAACCAAAACTATTCTCACTTTCCCAAACATCCTTGGATAACTGAGTCTCTATTAAAATTATGCTGATTTAACATATTTATAACCTAATTTAATTATCCCAATAATTCCAATATACCCTAATATATATTATCCAAGGAAAACCCCCAATCCTCACTCCAAAATGATTTTATATAATCCATCCACATGGTATAAAATTTTTAAATATGTATTCCAAATTCCATATTATACCAAATAAGTCCATCTAGAAGAAAAAAATGTCCATATTATAGATAAAGTCATATATATATATATATATTAATTCCTATAATATATATATATATATGTGATAGTATTTGATTTTGTGTTATCACTATATCCTTATATGTTATATTTTTTCATGTAACTAAGATTTTTTTTCTCTTTCATATCATGTTATTAAGAGGATTCTTAAACCAGTTAATAATTAAAAGAGTATTAATGTCCTACATTATCTTGTATTATGTATGAATTTTATAAGTTAAAAAACATTTATTAACCATTAAAAAATTAATTGGATCTAATAGGGTTGTTCCATTAAGGAAGAAGTTTTATATAAATGGAGTTATACATTTTTACAACACATAATTCTTTCTCTTGATTAAAGTAAAATATCTATAATATTCTCTCTCTTACTTTAAAGTGGAGGTTTTACCCACTCTGTTTAAATATTGAATCCAAACAGAATTTTTTCTTGATTCTATAGCTAGTATATCAAATAATAAATAAATAACCTATTGGATATTTCATGGTGATGATCATCAATATCACTATTTATTAAAGGATTAATAAATGGCAGTGATCTTTGATCTTCAATTATTTAAAAATAATTCTCATTATTCTTATTCTAGAAGATCATGGTGTTTGGATTTTGATTCCATCGTAATTTTGGAATGTATGGTGTCTTTTAATGTAATAAACTAATATACTTCATTCTATCATAAACCACATAGTAGACCACCATAAGGCATAGAGCATGTTCCCATTCACTATGGGTGGAAACAGGTGTAAAGGGAATCCAGTATACACTTTTAGAAGTATTTCACTCCCCGAAATCCAACATATTCCTTTAAATAATTTTATATGAATTGACCATATGTTGGATATACATCATAACTATAAACATATGTCCAAATAGAATAAAAAACATGGAATATATATCATAAGTTTTTAAATGAACAAATAAGGCCTTACCAAGAAAATATAATAAAGGCTATATATGGTATCTCTAGAGTGTATACAAGATATCAAAATGAATGTATATGGTTTATTTTTATTTTTATAAAATACATTCTAAAAGGGTCATCATTGCCTAAAATTCCAAAAAAATTACTCTATATGACCTGAGGTCACCACCCGATCATCCAAGACTATAAGTCTATGAGGTAACCTATGGAATTACGCAAAGTGATGGAGATCCTTTACACTTTATTCTATCATATGATACAAAATATACATACAAAAAAGTATGTATATTGGGTGTGATTAAAATCCTAGTGCGATAACACCATGAATCCATGCAATTATTTTATAATAAAGACAAAGAATGGATGTTATAAAATAATTTTAGAAAATAACTTTATTTTATAATGATGAAAAACAAAAACAAATAAGAATGATACTCTCACATTTCATTGAAAACATATATATTTTTTAAAAAATAATTATAAAAATATAAATTAAATAATAACTATTGAAATGAAATTATAAAAAACATAAATTAACACAATAGAAGGGATAAGTACTTGGGGAATCAGAAGATAACCTAAATCTTGAGTTCTCAGGAACTATTATGCGAGCATCCTTGATGTGATCCTAAGACACACCCTTGAATAACATAGATCCATTGGAAGGTTAATCCCATATCAAATTAAATAATGTATTCTCGGGGCCTTATTAATTTTTTATGTCATTAATGTATCAATATTCACTAGTTTTTATTATAGTTACCGAATGATTGTCTTATAATTATAATCAAAACCAAAAGACAATGAAATAAAGAAACATATAAATACGTTCCCATTTCACCTCTATGAAACCTATAATGAAACTTCATTTATCTAACTATAATTTTCATATGTAGATAGAAAATCATTAAATATTAATATTCATTAAATAACATGATGATCCAAACCATAATCGTATCGGTCTAGTGCCTTTGGAAACATGGATACATAAACAAATGGTCATAAGTGAATAACATCATCTCCCACTAAATTCTTCAAAAAAATCACCCTTCTTATAAATATCAAGCATAATAACTTTCTTTATAAACTATGGAAATGAAACATAAGAAAGGGTGAACTCAGATGCTTAGTATGGCCAAACAAAGGGGATTCCAATATAACATGAGTATGAGGGTATGAGAACATGATAATAACATTTGAAAACTAAACCCTGCATATCATAGATCATAAACTAGAGTCATGACATATATCCTGTAAGTTCATATGAAATGAATCATAAATGAATCAAATAACATGATACTTGAGAACATAAAATTGACATAACACATAGATTTATAGAATACACATAATCATATAATATCATTTTCTTTGTAGTCAAGAATTATTACAGAGGCTATCATGGATGGGGTTCACTCTATAAATAATCATAGTAGTCAAGATTCACTATCAAGACCATCATAATAGACATGGTCCCTTATTAAACTGGGTTCACTCTTCATTCATTTATTATTTATCTCATGAGATATCAATATTTATCCAATGAATTGGAGGGAGATATTGGTCCCACCCATCTCAAATCCATACATTTGTGTACCATAAGATCATAAAAATGTCATCATATCATAACATGTGAAAATGAAATGAGTATCTTAACAATTTCTTTAGAGCCTAACCCATGGTATATAAATTGATTTCATAAACATTTCATCAATTCATTAAATCATAAAATATGGAAAAGGTATGGGTTTTATATGTATTTCTACATTGAATAACTTGTGGAAAAGAAACACATTTCATAAACTTTTTTCATCATAATCATAAATCATATTGATAAATAATAATGATGGTATCATTGAATCATATTCTAAGTAATGTTTAAGTAAAATCAAAGGAAGACATCTTATATAGAAAACTATTTTGAAAGATAAATTGGGTTGTTTCTTGAGGAAAATAACCTTTCCACTTTATAAAAAGTTTTTTCAATTATAAAAATTTCCCAAAAAATAAAGAAAATATTTTCATTGAAAATAATAATAGAAAATTATAAATTAATTTTTAAATCACTGATTGGTTATGATAGAGAAAAATACCATTCATGTTGTAAACGTAAAAATAAATATTCCATTGACATTTTCAAAAAAAGTCAAAAGATACTTATTTATAAAAAAAATAAGATACTTTTTTCTCAAATATTTGTAAAATTTAATTTAAAAAATCAAAAGTAAATTTTAAAACCTTTCTTTAAAATATTTTTATAAAATAAGGACATGGAAGAAAAATGAATTTTAATTGAAGAGAGAAATAAAGTTGATTTTTATTAATTTTTTTTAGTATATTGAATACTTGATGTGAGGAAAATTAAAGTGAAACATTTATAATCTAAAAATTACTATTGTAGAAAAAAATAAATGAGTTTCTTGGAAGATATATAATAATATTTTATCATCTTAAGTATAATCATAAATAATCCCAGTAAACATTATGATTGTGAAATGAAAATATTACCACTTAATGTTTAACTAATAAGCCCCATGAAATAAATAACCTTATATGAATATGTAAATTATCATAATTTTCATAATAAAATTATAAAATATATTCATGGGTAGAATATAGACCACCTAAAACAAACAAGTGGTTCATATGGAATGTGTCCCACAGAAATAAAATTGAGATAAACATCCCCTTACAATGAGTCTCAACTTCATTCGTACACATTTTAACCTCTTGTATAATATATACTAGTTTATAATAACTTTATTAAATAACCATACATAAATATATTATAACATATATTATTTACTTATGCAATTTTATTTCTCATTTGTTAACTATTCCTTATTGAAATCACGTTTTAGATAATAAACACTTCTTTTTCATATATGTTTTGGTTTGGTATTTTCAATAATTTTACATTGGTCATGGTTAAATATACTTAATTATATTAAAAATGATATAAATATTATATGTATTCATTATGCAATTATTTAGTGTAGTACATTAAATTTATAGATAAAAAATGAATTATATCATTCAGGCAGATGGTATGTTGTACATACGCATGAACGTTGTTTCCATTTTATCAATTGATGGAATGAATGAAAGGTAAATATTTAATAATATTTATGGAAAATATTTTCATGTTATATATAATATATATTTATTTAATATATCCTTAATACCATCTGTGTAAAAATTAAATAAAAAATATATCACATCGTTTCGTGAAGGAGGTAGTCCACACGTACGTACAAGCGATGTTATCGTTTTCTAATGGTTTAGAAGCTAAGAAGATAGATGTGGTATTATAAGTATATAAGTTCAAAATTTAATAAACATAAAATATTAACATCAAGACCCTTATTATATCTATTCATTAGATGCAGTGATGGGAAACAACTTACACAAGGCGGTAGTCCGTCGTACACTTCATCGACCATTTCAGTTCCCATTTTATGGAAGAGGATATTGATGTAGGTTATTATATTAATATAATAACACATCATTAAATGGTAGATAATTATGTTATTATATCTCCCTATTTTATAAATATTTAGAGGCTGTGGAAGAATAAATAAAATAAAAATGCTCAGTTAAGAATGTTACATCTTTTTTGAAAACCTCTTTAGGTTTGAACAAAAGGTTTTCTTATGAGGGTTTACTAATCAAAATAATGATTATAAGAAATTTAGAGGGAATTAAAGAAATTACTTGGGAAGGTATTATGTTAACTAGAAATATTTTAATGTTTGAAGAGTAGAGGATAGGGGCTTCCCTTTTATAAGTGGGGAGAGGACACATGTGTATTTTTTTTAAAAAGTTATACCCATGATTTACCCTTGAAAAAAGATTCCAAAATGGATAATTATAGAAACTTAAATGTTATTAGGTCAAAATATTTCTATAAAATTTTAATTCTATAAGTTTTTAGGTCATTTTAACCCTTAACTTTTTATTTTAACCCCTCATACACCCATTTTACCCTTAGCCACACTAATTAATTTTATGTATTATCACTAGTAATTATGACAAAAAAATTAAGTAAAAATTATTATATATAATTAATTATTATTATTCAAAATATGTAATATATTTTTATAATTAAAATTAATAGACATTTATTAATTTAATTGGATTAATTGTCATATAATTTAACTAATTTTAATTTTAAAAACATTTTTAAAAATAATTTAACCTTATAATTTTTTAAATGAAAAGGTAGTTTTTAATAAAAACTAGTATTTTTCACTACTCATTAAAAATTTAATATTTTTGATAAATTATAAAAAAATCACACTAAGATAATTTTAAGATGTTTATTTACAAATAAAAGTTAAAATTTTAAATTCATTTTATAAATTTGGTAGAAAATTACTTTTACTAGTTTTTCAAAAAAAGTAAAATCATTTAAAAAAAAGTATTTTCAAAATATATAAAGGATTTAATAAAATATTAGTAATTATTAATCAGTATATTTCATTTATTTGAAACCATTATAATTAAGTTTTAATATTTTTTATTCATATTCATAAAATCAAGTTTAATGTAATTTTTATAGTTATCATGTTTAAATAATAATTTTAATAGTATATTGTGCTTCACTAAAAGTAAATGTTTCATATATCACAAGATATTAAAAAAATTATATTTATTTGAAAAATATATTTCATTAAATACCATGATTTTACATTCTACCTCCTTAAAATTAATTTCTTGCTTTTAGTTTTTTCACTCTAATAAAAACAATAGAGGGTACTTTTATGATGTCATTTCTTCAGGTTCTTATGTAACTTTCTCGGGTTTGTGGGTTTTCCATAAATATTTGACTAGATGGGTGTTGTTATTTTATAGAACATTATATCATTGATTCATACTATCAACTATTTGTTCCACATAAGAGATATCATAATCCATTAGAGTGACTTCTTATTTCAATACAAGTTAAGGATCATGTACGTACTTGCTTCGGAGTGATACATGGAGCACATCGTGGACTTGAGAGAGGTTCAATGGGAGCACAAAACAATAAGAAACTATCCATAATAGATCAAGAATATCAAAATGAAAAATATACATAGGGATATGACTTTATTTATTATAAAATCACATAACCTTATTTCATGGAGAAATTCACATAAAATCTTTCTCACCAATTTCAAACTTCTGATCATGCTGACGATTTTCTGCATAAATTTTCTATTGAATCAAGCCACATTGATTTGATGTTTAATGGATATGAATTTCTCTTCCATTTACTCAGTAGTATCAGAACCCAATAGATTTATTTGTCCATATTCATTCCATCATGTTTGAGTTATACACTTATTTCCATAGAGGGGTTTATAAGGATCCATCTGAATGCCTGGGTGAAAGCTTATTGTAAGAAAACCAAACTTGAGGAAGATGTTGATACTAAAAACATTTAAAATCCATATAATATGGTATTTTTATATTTTATATTATTTTTATTATTCTCTCTGGGTAACCATATATCTAATGATGATACAGGATGCCTAAACACAACATTATATCAAGTTTTTACTGAATACTTATCTATAATAATGAGGTAAAACTCAGAACCTGATAATATATAATCGAATGTGTTATTCTATGAAACCTTTCCACTTCCTTGATGTATATAAGAGTGATATGATCTATAGATAAATATTATTTGAAAATGATAAAGTGTGTTGACTTTATAAGGTGGTTAAATACAACCAATGAGACTGTTTGATGTTTTGGTTAGTCAAATGACAAAATCCATAGTGATGTTTTTTGATTTCCATTCAATTAGGAGTAATTATTGTTACGTCACCTAAGAATTTTTTTCAATCATCCTTAACTTACTGAAATAAAGATCATTGAGAAACAAACTCTACAACATATTTCTTCCTTCTAATCAATTATAAATACTCTTTCAAATCTATATACATCTTTATAATTCCAGGGTGAATAAAGAATGGAGAACTACGAGATTGCTCTAATAAATCCTTCAATTTGAAATATATGGTACAAATACACATTTATTGAACCTTATAATTCCATCACTGTCAATATTAAACTCAGGAACATTTCCCACCTTCTTCTTGAGATCTATATCATCATTCTGTGACTCTTTAATCTTCCCTAGGATTGATGATTTAGCAATTATTTGAGAAATATAGTATTTTACCCCTTCCTTTAAGACTTCCAAATCCATACCTTGAAAATATATAAATATTGAATCTTTATTAATCCTCGTCATATAAAATCTAGCATGATCCTTTTGACTCAAAGCATCAACTAACTTGTTCTCTTTCCCAGGGTGGTGTTGTGACATCTAGTAATAATATTTCATTTGCTCCCACCATCTTCTCTGGTTCATTTTTAACTCCTTGTATGTTAATATAAATTTTATTTTATTTTGATTAGTATATATATATTAAAACTTTCTCGATAATGATAATTATTACAAACATTTAATGTAAAAAAACATCATAGCTAAATCTTAATCAAGAGTTGGGTAATTTTGTTCACAAACCTTTAATTTTCTTGAGGTATAAGCTATAACTATGTCGTTTTGAAAGATAATTCATCCAAATAACTTCTAAAATTCATGAAAATAGATTACAAACCATTATACATTGTATGGAAAAATAATCATAAGAGCATTGAATAAAATTATCCTTAGTTACTTCACATTCATCTCTTTAGAGGAACTTGTCTCCCTTATGAGTTAACTTGGTGAGTGGATTAGATAGTTGTGAGAAATTATCTACAAAACCACAATAGTATCCATCCAAAATAAGAAAAAAATTTATATTAGTCACAGTGGCTTGTATTTTTCCATGTTCAATATCCTCCTTCATTAATGGATCCACTTATATACCCTTCTTTGTGATTATATAAACAAAAAAGAAAACATTTTTTTTTATCAAAAGTCACACTTTTGAGAATTTTCTTATATTTTCTTCTTACTTAGTGTATTAAGTATAATTATCAAGTGATATTAATGCTCTTTACTTTCTATCTCTAGAGATAAGAATATCATCAATTAATACTTCCACAAACTGAACAATGTAATCTATAAAGACTATATTCATTAAATCCTAGAAGATAGTGGGACATTAGTTTGACCACATGGAATCACTATATATTCATAGTATCCATAACTTATGTGGAATTATTATAGGTTATATTCTCCTTATTGACCCTCAATTGATGATATCCATAATGAAGTTAAATTTTGTAAAATTATTGAGATCCACATAGTTGATTAAACAAGTCATCAATATAGGGTACGAGATACCTTTTCTTGATTGTGATGTTGTCCAGATCTTGATAATCAATACAGATTTCTAATTATACATCTTTCTTATTAACAAAAATAATAGTTCCACCATGTGAAATACTTGGAGGAATACATCCCTTATCAAGATTCTCCTAGAGTAGCTTATTAGATTCTTGAAACTGAATCAGGTTCATTCTATAAGAATTATTTGAAATATGTGTGGCATTAGAAATGACTTTTATTGAGCAATCAACAACACGATTCAGTGGAATACTAGGAAACACATCTGGAAATTCAAAAAAAACTCCCAAAAAATAGGCATATAATCAATTTTGAGTTTATCCCCAACCATCTTGGATAAAACCCCTTTTTTATAAGAATCAAGACCCATACAATGGATTGAATTTTTATCAAAAGACCATATTTATTGTCTTGCTGATAGATGATCATAAGTTGTTTTGGAATATCAAACATGACTTCCAGTCCTTGGAAATTAATTTGGTATTTATAAATAAAAATCCAATATATACCAAAGATAACATAAAATTCAACCAGAGAAAGAATTAAAGACTTGTAGGAAGCACATTTTCATAAAATTATACTAGAGAATAATTATAGACTTGATATGAGATTATATTTCCATTATGGATTTTCACTATAAATTCAAAATCTAATCATTGGGAATAATGATTTATACTCCTAGATATATTTCATGGTATAAGGGTCTTTATTTAACTAATCTCAAATAATATAATTTAATATTTGAGCATATACGCCACCACCCTAACTTCATTTTCTATCTTCAATCATTTCCTCAAACCAAAAGGGTTATTATAATCATCAAGAATAATTAATAAGAGTGATTAATCATGAAAAATCCTTAATAGGATGTAAAAATAATGAAACATTCTTTTCGGACTATGCAACCTTAGTTTTAACATAGGCCATTCATAGTCATAATCTATGCAAATCCTTCACGATGATTCATAGAGAGTTTGTGAATTTTGAAAAAAATATCCCCTGAGAGTGTCAAACCTGATGTGTATTATGAATTGTTTTTGCACAGTAGGTGATGATCGACTAAAACCCCAATGCACACGTTTCAGGGTTATTATGCCTTAGTACAATTGTTCTATAACCACATCCACTTATTGTATTCAGATACGGATGTAATTTTATAGAAACCACTTCCATTATCCGTCACCAAATTTAGGTTATTTCTTATTCTTATACCTATCCTTATAGTTATCACTTAAGTTTTCTCATCATAGTTTCCAAAGGTTAACCAAACCTTGATCCAACAATAGTAATAATGACCCACAATTCTCATATTTAGATCTTTCATCTTAATAGATGAATATTCATTACATAACATAACAATCCATGTCTAAATTATATATGTCTAGTGCCTTTCAAAAATTTGATACATAGAAAACTAGTTTATAAGTGAACTAAATCATATCCCCCTAAGTTCTTCATAATTATGACCCTTATTATATGTATCATACATAATACATTTCTTCATTACCTAGGAAAAAACATAAGAAAGGGTGATCTCAGACGCTCAGTAAGGGTAAAGAAAGGATATATCAACATAACATGAGAATAATGTTATGAGAACATGTGAATAACTTTATAAAAACATACCATTCATATCATAAATAATAAAATTGATACATGAAATCAATCTTGGAATTTCATATGATATGAATCACAATGAAATCAGATAACTTGATCCATTAAAAAATAACATTTACATAATATATATAATGGTGGTATACACATTTTCATATAATATCATTTTCATAGTAGTCAAGGATCATTTCCAATCCTATCACAATGGATTGGGTTCAGTCCCCCAAAACATCTTATTAGTCAAGGTTCACTCCCAAGGCTATTATAATAGACAAAGTCCCTTAATGAAATATGTTTACTCCCCTATCTAGTCCAATTTATCTCATGAGATATCAATATTTAGCTAATTAATTTGAGGAAGATATAGGTACCACCTATCTCATAATATATACATTTGTTTTATAAAACATTATAAAACAGTAATCATATCATAACATATGAAATTAAAAGTGATTTAATAAAAATTTAATCATAGGTAAACCCAAGGGAAAGAAATAGGGTTTATAAAAATTTCATCAATTCATCATATCATGACCTGTATAAAAGGTATGGGTTTCATATGTATTTCAACAAGGCATATCCCTAGATAAATAAATGGGTTTTTAGATATCTTTTCAACATAATAACAAAACATCTATAGAAATAATAACAATTTTTTCCTTGTATCATATTACTAGTAATATTTTATTAAACATAAAATGATGTCATCTTACATAGAAAATGATTTTGAAAGATCACTTAAAACATTTCTTGAGTAAAATAAACATTCCACATTAAAAACACTTATTTAAAAGTTAATAATTTTCAAAATATAATATGAAATATTTTATTTTAAAATATCCATGGAAACTTATTAAAAATGTTTTAAATCATTAAGATGTCATGATAGTGGAAAATACTACTCATGTTATACAGTTAAATGGAGATTCCCTTTATATTTTAGGAAAACATTCAAAAGAGACTTGTTAAGAAAATGAGAATAAGATTCATTTTAAATATTTTTTAAAAAAGTTAACCATGGGTTAAAATTTCTTTAAAAAGCACTGAATAATGTTAATATATTTATTTAAACAATTTTTAGAAATCATGGACAAGGATGAAAAAATATTTTCGACTCAAGAGAGAAATAAAGTCAATTTTTATTAAAAACGTTCCCTCATTATCTTGAATACTTAAAGAGAGAAAAATTAAAGTAAAACTTTTATTCTATAGAAGTTAAATTTTTATAATAAAATAAATGAGTTTCTTTAGAGATAGATCATAAAATTTAATCATCAAAAGCATAATCAAAGAAAATTCTAATAACCAATGAGTTTATAACATAAAACTTTTATCATTTTGGAAATATTTGAATAGTAATATACCTAAAATAAATAAACTTATAAGGACATGTAAATCACCATAATTTTCATTTTAATAATCATGAAACAAAATAATGGTTAGAATATAAACAACAAAAAGTAACAAGTGGTGAATATGGCATGTGTCCGATGAATTTAAAAGTGAGAAGAAAATCCCCTTACCTCATGTATCGAATTTCTTCATACACATTTGAACCTCCTATATAATAAATATAGGTTTCTTATAGATATATTTTGAGAACTGTAATCATATATATCATAATATAAATGATTTACTTACGACTTTTTATTACCAATTTGTGAAAATGTTTTTTTAAAATCACATTTTAGATAATAAGTGCTTCATTTTTCATGTATGTTTTGGTTTAGTTTTTTCAATCCTTTTACATTGATCGTGGATACATCATATAAATTTTTTATTCATGATATAAATATCATATATATTCAATATAAAATAATTTATATTAATACATTAATGTTAGATATTGAAAATTAATTACACCATTCATAGTGATGGTAGGTCGTACATATGCATAAATGTTGCTTCCATTTTCTTGAGGAACAAAAAAAAATGAAGGTGAATATTAAGTAAAATTTAAAAAATTATTTTTATATCATATATATCATATGTATTCAATTAAACTATCCTTATTTCCAGACCTTTCAAAATAAAATGAAAAATGTATCACATCACTTCATGGAGGCTGTAGTCCACATGTACACACGTTGAATGTTTTAATTTTACAAAGTATTAGAAGGTAAGAATATAGATGAGGTATTATAATTAAATTTTTTTAATTATTTCATAATTTTAATATATAAACATTAAATCCAACATTATCTCTATATGTGATATGCAATGATGGAAAATGAATTACATCTGTTCACAAGGTAGTAGTCCACCGTACACACAATCAACATTTTTATTTCTCATTTGATGGAAGTGTAGATAGAAATTGATTATTAAATTAACATAATAAAACCTAATTATATGGTATATAATTATTTTATTATTTCAACATAGTTGAAATATATTTTAAGGAGGTGGATGAAGAAATAAAATATATACACTCAGTTAAGAATGTTACCTCTTTTTTGGAAAACTACCTTAGGTTTGTACCAAAAAACCTTATTATGGGGTTTTACTATTAAAAATAAGGATTTTAGAAAATGGGGTGGAAATTAAGAAAATTACCCCCGACCCTAGAAGCCCAGAGTCAGTGCATTATTTTAATACATTGGCATGATTACAAGGATTCAAGTCCCAAAAGACCGATATTTTAGCAGTCATGGAAAATATATTACATACATGAATGTTACATTACACATTAGAAAATAAAACACAATATAAATGATCCTTTGAGAACACCATTAATCCCCTAGATTAACCATTCTTATCAATCATAAAACACTTCTTACAATCCTGGAAAAATAAAAATAAGAAAGGGGTGAGCTTAAACACTTTGTAAGGGTAAGCAATACAACGGAAAATAACATAAACATTAGGCATGGTGAATAATTTAAAACACATGCCTTTACAAATAATAAAAAATGAACACTTTATGGTAGGAATATGAGATGAGTAAATAATTCCATAATAAAAAATATTCATGGGTATTCCACTAGTTTAATACCCACATGAACCATAAATAGTATTTTCATAATGAAGGAATATATAATGCCAGACATTCTGAAACATTTTGTCAAGGCCTTGGCCAAGGCATCTAAAAATGATTAAGGCCACAACCAAAACCATATATCAAATTTCAGAAAGGCCTCAGCCAATTCCAAATATAATTGTCTCACGAGACCTACCGATGCACCGAGGAGCTATAGCGGGCTACACCTATCACTTACTAAGTCCAATACATTCTTCATATGAAAAGGTTGGAACATCACATAATCATTCGTATTAAAAATAGCATATGAAATGTAAATACTTTAACCATAAACCATGAATGGTATAAAAATAACACATACATAGTAAAATATATCCCAAAACTTTCAATATAATATGGAAGACTTTTATCATAATAAATCAACTTCAAACAAATTTAAAATCCATCAAAAGATGTTGACATAGATGAAAATGATTTGTAAAACTCTTCGAGAGAAATATCCCTTTTTCCTGAAAACATTTAAAAGTCACACATTTATAAAGGAAGTAATTTAAAAGAGATTTTTGAATCAAAGGGTCTCATACCACAATGAAACTTTTGAAAAGAATTATCATTTCCAAACATTCATGTCCATAGAAATAAATCATTAAAATCATTTTGAAAACATGGACATTAACTAAAAGGATTTAGAAAGATAAATATTTAAAACATTTAAAATGATGATCTAGTTAAATAGAACTTCCCATAAAACCTTAAAATATTCATTTTAATTTTTTTTATGAAATATGGGCATCGATGATAAATATGTCCCATTAAATACTTACACATAAACAATCTCGAATAATAATAAGATTGAGGAAATAACCCTTACCTTGCACTTTCCTTTGGTTGAGGGTACGTTTAACCTCCTGTATAATGACCATAGTATGTTATTAAATTATACCAGAACAATATTAATGTTAATCATATCATACATGATTCATTTATGACTTTATAATACCCATTTAATAATTATTTCTATGTTACATTAACATTTTGGGTAATAATCGCTTTCATTATCCTACGTGTTTTAACTTGTTATTCTTGATCGTATCATTTAGATCATGATTTGAATACTTCAATAATATAAAACTTTATTTATATATCATATATATTTAGATTATAATTATTTATAATAGATATATATATGAAATGGGAGACACCGTTTATGGAGATGGTAGGTCGTGCGTACGCATAAACGTTGTTTCCGTTTTCATATTGTATTGAACAGAAGTAAGTGAATATGATATATATAAGTACATAAATATATACATATATATCTCCATTAGAATTATTATTTCATATATTACATACTTATTAATAAAATGTATTTTTATAATCATCGTTGAATGGTGAATGTGGGAATGAATCTCATCACGTTGTGGAGACGGTAATCCGTACGTACGCACGAGCAACAATATCATTATATTGATGGTGAAATAATATGTAATTGGATGGTATATCATATATAATGAATAATTAACATGTTATATTTATTATTTAAATAATTTATACTCATTATTATACCCATCCAAATAATGAAGTGTTTGAATAACAAACTACACCACGACATGGAGACGATAAGCCGTAGGTACACACGTATGGTGACTATATCATTTATAGGATGGATAGAATAACAAATATGGTTTTAATATATTTATATTAACATTAAAGTATGTAGGAGGTATTGAAGTTAATATTTTGGTATGGAAACAAAAAATAAAGAGGAACTGGAATAAGAAACGAACTTGAAAGAGTGTGGTGAAATTATTACCTCTTCTTCGGGTGTTTCCTTTTGAGTTGATCAAAAGGGATCCTTAGGTTTGATTCATGATCAAAGTAAGGACTCTAGGTTGATTTGAGGGAAGTTTTGAGGATATTTATGTAGGGTTTGTCCGAGCCAAATGGGTTTGGAGTTGTGATTTTGAGAGAAGGGGAAGTGCCCTTTTATAAGAGCGGTGAGGGTCACTTTAGGAAGAGATTAAAATATTAATTCATTATAGAATAATTTTCTGTTTACAATGGATCCAAATGAATTTAATTAGAGAATTAGGTGTTTATGGGTCTACATCCTCTCAATCAATAGGTTTTAGACAAGTTTAGGTTACCATTTTAACCTTATCTTTTAGATTTAACTCTTTGTTAAATAGTTTAACTTTTACCTCCTCTTTTTGTATTCTTACACTATATGATTTGTAAACTTACTCTAAACTTCCAAGAGAACCTCAACTGGTTCAATAATAACATATATAATGTTATTTAATCCCTTTTTCCAAACCTTATATTTTTTGGAATATTATATCAACCAATAATATAGTATTTGTTTTAAAAAACTAATTTATATCAATTTTGACACTATTTAGTTTTTGGTTTTTGTGAAAGTCATCAGAACTTAATTATTAAGAAAAAGATACATTTAATAAACCCTAACATTTCACATTAACCTATAAAATTCTTGTATGTTATAAAAACATTGAAATTATTTTTATTTTAATATTTATAATAATATTTATTTGATTCTTT
Source organism: Viscum album (assembly GCA_963277665.1). NCBI lineage: Eukaryota > Viridiplantae > Streptophyta > Magnoliopsida > Santalales > Viscaceae > Viscum > Viscum album. The sequence goes on along the minus strand of OY728147.1, from coordinate 102,636,046 downwards.
CATTAATAAGGTAATTACTACATCATCATTGTGTCATAAATATATTTAATTATTTAATGTCTAAAAATTATAAATAAAATACCATGATGTAGGAAATATTTTTATCTTTCTAATGAATATTTACAGTTGAATTTATCTTATGTATATCCTTATATTAAAAATGGTTTAGTTATTAAAATTTGAATTTACACTTTTAACTCTTCTTTAAATAAAATAATAATAAATGTCATTATCTAATCCAAGTGGACCTAAAGGATAATATTTTATTCCTAAGGTTTTTTTAGTCGAATTACACTTTTCCAATAGAATTAGGACGTGTGTTAGGGTAATTATAATATCATTTTTACCTTTAATTACCCTATTTACTTTTAACCGTGGTAAATAAAAGTCATAAGTTACTATTCACCATAATTTATTTTAATCTTATTGAATCACATTTAACTTATTGTTGTCATCCATTTCTCTTGTATTTTTTAAATTCAACTCATAGAAGCGGTAAAATTAAGTTTTATGCAAATTTGCAAACGTGCCTAGAAGGTGGGTAAAAGAGATTAAAAAGTCCAATAAAATTTTATACATCTAATTTTATTATAAAATGACTTCAATGAATTACATTGAAATTATATAGGTATTATATATCTATTTTAACTTAAAATAAATTTAAATAAAACAAATAATTATTTAAATAAAAAGTCATTTTTAAATAATAACGCAGTGTTTTTCACTATTTATCAAAAATTGAATGTTTTCAGTAAAATACCAAAAATTCACCCTAAGATAATTTTGATATTAAAAATTAAAAAATGAATTCTATTTTACAAAATTCAAAACATAGAAGTTTCATTTATTAATTTAAAATTAATTACCGTTGTCAAAACCAAAAAGTAGATTTTTAAAAATTATAAACTATCAAAAGATTGACATGTGTTTATGTAAAATTTAAATGTCAAATTTTTTATAATGACCTGAATTGTATTAAATGATAAAAAAATAATATAATTAAGCTTAAAAACCTTTCAAATTCATTATTTAACACTATAAATTATTTCTATTAAAAAGTTTTTTTCAATTAAAACATAGTATTTTTCACTATTTGTCAAAATATAAAAGTTATCAGAAAAGTACCAAAAATTTATCTAAACTAAATTTTTATGTCCCAATTATAAATAACAATTTAATTTCATTAAATTTAATATATAAAAGTGTTAGATGTTAGATTTAAAAAGGGATCTTCATTAAAAGGCAGTAAAATTTTATTTTTTGAAAAATACTTCTTTTATCTGAAAAAATGAATTTGTTCTTATATTTTGTCTAAGAAACAAATAATATAGATGTCAAAATTATATGGAGTATATAAGATTCAAAATGCAGTTAATACTATTCATAACCGCTTTTTGAACAGCTAGTTTGGTAAGTTTTGGTGCGCTAGAACATGATGTTGTGTGTATCGCAAGCTATTGAATTACTTTAATGAGATAACGTAATATCAAATCATGGGGTGTTATAATAGTTGGGTAAGGTATTTTAAAAAACAGATTGACCTGTAAGCATAAATAAGATAGTATATGGGGTTCCCTTTTATACGTGGGGGAGAAGACACAATTGGAATTTTTAAAAATAAAAAGTTATCCCAACGTTTTACACCAATAAAAGGATTGAAAATGGATAATTATCAAACCTTATATGTGATAAGGTCTAAATAATTCAATAAAATAGCAATTTAACAAGTTATTTGTTCATTATAACCCTTATATTTTTTATTTTACCCTTAGAAGACCCGTTTTATCCTTAAACACGATAATTAATTTTCACTATTTTTCCTATTCATTATGATGACACATTAAGTTGGAATTATTATATAATGTTAATTATTTTGATTATAAATATGGAATAAATTGTCCCAAATTAAATTAATATAATTTGTAAAATTTAATCTAAAATTAAACTCACAGACATGATGAAAAAAATCAGTTTTCCAGAGAAAAAGTTTTCATAAGTACCGAAAGTTTTAGTATCTAAAGTCTATATAAAATTGATTAAAATAACCGAAATTGGGTTAATTATAATATTATTGAACTAATTTTATCTTTAAAACCATTTATGAAAAAATCAAACTTTTAAATTCGTTATTTAAAAATTCAGTTTTTAGTAAAAAAGAATTTTTCATTATTCATCAAAAAATTATATTTTTTAAAAAATTATCAAAATATCACCCTTAGATATTTTTGACATGTTGAATTCAAAAATGAAGTTTATTTTTTCAAGTACATTTTATAAAATTTTGATAAAATTACTTTCCCTATTTTTTCACAAAAATCAATAGAAATTTTTTTTGAGAAAAAGGTATTTTCGAGGTTTATAAAGGATTTACTAAAAAATTAGTACTTATTTATCAAAAAAAAATTATCTAAAAAAATACTTAATTTAAAATTTTGGTTATTCTTATTCATACTTTCATTTTAATAGCTAGGTTATAATTATCATGTTTAACTAATAATATTAATTGTATATTATGGTTTGTTAAGACATGGTGTTACGTGTATCACAAAATATCGAAAAAATTAAATTTATTTGAAACAGTTATTTAAAAAAATATCATGCTGTTACAATTAAAAGTAAAACATCCATTTATTTTTATTCACATAACAAGATTAAAAATTTATATTAATAAATCAAGTTTCATAATTGAATACATGTCATATGATTATCAAAATCACTTTTCATTCCCAAAAATCTTTTTTAATTTAAAAAATCACTTTTTTTTTCAAGTAAATTACGCAAATCTCAATGATAATTTTCCAAACAAATTAAATAACTAAAACATGATTTTTGTGAAGTAATAGAAAATTACCATGGAAATACCCTTATTTTCATGTCAAAATATGAAAAACTCACTTTAAACCATTTTAAAATCACCAATATTAATTATAAGAGACAATATATTGACATGTAAGTGATTTATATATCACATTTATTAAAGGACATATAAAAAAATGGGAATTAATTGAAACACCTACCTCAATCTATGAAAAATGATGTTCTTTATTTAAATAATTATCAATTTGGACTATAGAGGAATTCTATACTCCCATGATACCAAAACCCCTAATTTATTGACAACTGTTTTGTATAAATTCAGAACCATATCTTTTTAGGTTAATAACACAGAATAATGAGTTAAAAAGAGAAGCGATTAGAGAAAATTCTAAGGTAATGTATGTGATACCATGAGAGATCAATTACAAATCAAGATGGAATGCACCAAAGGACATGGGATAAGAGAGGATCTTTAATAAAAAAAACACCATGGGAGATTATTTGAAACTAGTTAGAAAATAGGTAGAAACATTGTGATGGTAATAGAAAAATTATAGAATATAGAACTTTTAAAAAAATAAGATCGTATCTTATATGTTTTAATTTTTTTTTTTCAAACTATGCATTTTCCATTATATTTGAATTTCATGTTCTACAAGGTTAAACAAAAGGGTTTAAAAAACTATTCAAAAATCATGCATTCTAGGGAATTTTTCTTATTTTTTTTCTTTTCACACTCTAAAATATTGTAACTCAGAAAAAAAAATACACACTTATGATATCATGGGTGTTAAAATTATCCCATTGAGGAATTCTCTATAGCCAGATAGTCATTGAAATTTCTATTTAGCGAAGACATATGCACATTTCTCCCATAAAAAGGCCTCACATTTCTATGTATCATGGTTAAGTTTACTAAACAAAGAAAAAGGGTTTACAAGAGTATGAAAAATAGAATCTTTTTACAATCCTTATCAAAAAGAGAAAGAAAATTAATAGGAATGTCATCCAATCGGGTTATTTCATGGTTAACTACATTATTAGAAAGACCATCTGCATCTATGTTTTCTTCACAAAAGATATGTGTGACAATGTAACTATTCTCTAGAAGAGAAAGGAGTCAATTTATCCAAAGGGTTATAAGCAGCCAGGGAAGATGCACCACACCATTCCAAATAGCCTAAACTATAGTGGTTGAATCACTTTCAATCCAAATATTATTCCAACCATGTTTCATATCAAAGTAAATGAAAAGGATCACCCTCATCATTTCAGCTTCTAGAGATGAGGCAATTACGCGGTAGCCAAATAAACATCTAAGACAATTCCTAAGGTGGTTTATGAAAATAGAACTACAACCCGAGGGTCCCCGATTTCCTTTAAAAGTTCCATCAACACTCAATTTAATCCAACCTTATAGCAGGGATTTCTATAACACTTCAAAAGTGCATCTACGTTGATGATAGATTCTTTCAATCTATAGTCGGCGGAGGATCCCATAAACTTTTACAGTGTTTTCCCAATTAGCCTTCTAATTCGAGGTAGCTTCCCAAATGGAAATGAGAATCTATGTTCGACCTGCATTTAGACTTGATGATAAATTATTATGAAGAATAAAATTTCTATCATAATAGATCGCATGGAGAAGATCAACAACAACAATTAATAAATGATTCTTGATTTTAAGAGATGTTTCTATATCAACAAAAAACATTAGCTGAGGGATTATTGAATCAAGAAGAAACAATATTCAATCAAAAATGTCAAAAATATAGTTCCAAAGAGCTGAATTCATACCAAAAGATAGAAAAATAGGGTTAGTATCTTCTATATGTTGGTAACAAAAATAAAACTTAGAGAAAATTTGAATCACAAAAGACTGAATACAAGTGTTAGTGGGGACTCTATTGTAGGGAGTACACCAAAAAAGAGTAATCGTTGAGGGCTTAATCCATTAATTATATATTTAAAACTAATAGAATTATAAAAAACATTACCTTTACATAGGATATAAGATTGATACATGTTAATCTTCTAAAGATACATTAACCATTGTCTATTATTGAGATTCAAATCCTTCTGATAGAATTTTTTTTTCAAACTCTTGATCCATAGGCATTGTAAATTTCAATCAAAATAGGTTCTGTCAAAAATAATTCAATGCATGATCCCTAATAGCTAACTCAATTTCATGGGTAGGGTAATTTTTTTCATGACTATATAACTGTAGATATACATACACCACATGAGAAAACTATATAAAAAACCCAAAACTATACATGAGGAATCACTATAAATAATTTAACCTTCACCAGAATCAATATTTATTTTGAAAAGAGTTGTATTAACCCTCTTCTTTTACTCACCATTTTTTTGATATTCCACACGCCACTCAAATTTTGACCCAATTCACATTAAATTAGTTACAATTGATTCTAACTTTGATAAATCTTAAACGTATCACTTATAATATATAAATATAAGCAATAATCATCTAATTTTAAAAATATTATTTTAGATGTTCACATGAAATCACTGCTTCAACATTTTTGAGGACCATTGAAATACCCTTTTTAGAAACCACATGACCCATGAATTTAACTTCCTAAATTAAAAACTACTACTTATCCAACTTCATATATAGAAAATGGACTTTTAGGGAAACCAAAATAGTCTCAAGAGGATTTTCACAGTTCTACTTTATTTTTTAATAAACTAAGATGTAATCTAAAAATACCATAGAAAGGAATCAAAATACCCAAGTGATATATGATTCATTATATAAAAGAATATTTCCAATGAATTCATGAGTGAAAATGTAATAATGAGGTATTTATGTTTCATAAATTCAATCTAGAAGGTTGTCTTGGGAATCTAAATAGAATTCACTGTCAACTGGTAATATCTTGAACTGAGATCAATTTCAGATTACCACTTAAATCCTTTGATATGATTAAAAATATCATTAATATTTGATCGTGTGTATTTATTTTTAGATTACACTTAGTTTTTATTTCAATAATCAATAAAATTTTTAATACTTTTGTAAGCCTTCATTTTAAAATAACTAGATTCACTCATGGTGACATGGTCAAGAAAATGGAACCCTTTCTCTCAAGATCTTCATGTTGGACCTTCAAATTCTTCGATTTAGTTGGGTCCATTTGATATGAAGGTAAAGAAATGAGATTTTATTATGTGAAAACAAATATAGAATTCAGCCTCTCTCTTTGGTTTCAATCTAGATAAATTATTTGTGAAAACTTCTTGATATCTAAAAATTACTATTGAAAGATGATATCGAAAACTTGAATTCTATAAAATTTAGAAAATGTTTTAATAAATAAAAATATATTGTACCAAAATCACAATTACTAGTTTTGGATATGATTGATCTTAGATTCTATTCGTGTTTAAATGTGTAGGTGTTTCCAATAGTGGAGAGAAATATAACCTTTTGATGATAAAAATCAATATCCTACTTCAAGATAATCATGAAATATATTCCAATTTTTAGGTCAAATACTTTTAGATTGAGGATACTAAAATATCATACAATGTTATTATCAGGGAGAACTACATGTCCTGATGAGAATTTAAATCACTAATCCTCCCACTTTCCCAAATAAGTAGTGATTTCCATCATATACGGCATAATATACAATTACAAACATAGTTTATATATCTTGTTAGATGATATACAAGAATTAAAGGAACTAATATCATAAAAATAGAGAAAAATAGAATATATAAAAGTTATAGTACCTAAAACAATTATTATCCTAGTATTTCATACTATAGGTGGATATTATACCTTATACAATCACCCATATACTTTCCTACATTGGAACTTCTAACCATGATGAGATTCACCTTACATATTTCTTCATTCATCTAATATATGAGAATAGGTCTTAGAACCCTTGTATGTATCTTAAATCAATAGATATATCATATTTAAATAACATACAACCTTTAAAATTTGAGGAGAATGCCTAAAACAAGATTCAACTAGCCTTATATCCCATAAAGACGATATAACTTTAAATTATTTTAAAAATAAACTTTTAAATTTCTATGATTCACACATTTTAAGAACACATGATATTTATGTCTAGATAGATCCAATATATCTTTTTAAAATGGTCATTTTATACTTCCACTACTTCCTTTTGGAGATTCAAAACATTTTATTTTTCATACTAGATACAGAAAGATGGCTTTTAATAGCTACAAATAAAGCACTCTCCATACTAGTAATCTATTTTATATTTTTATCAGTTATTAATACCTTATTAACCATAACCACATCGAGTTCAGGTAGATGGGAGTAAATTTAAACCTAATATCATTCTAGAAGACTATATTAAATTATGGATCCGTGAGGGTTTTATTTGTAGTGACCCAAACCCCAGTAGCCCGGAGCTGATGCCTACATTAATACATTAGAATTTGATATAAGAAATCACATCCCAAAGAACCAAATAGTTTATTATTCTTGGTATACTAGATTTATACCCGATTCCCATATTATATTTGAATACATAAATTAAAAAATAATTTTTTGAGAATCTCTTGATTACCTATGCCATATTCTTTCCTATATTTCGTAGTACACATCATGGATTTTTGGGAAAGGAAACGAAATAATGGTGAGATCAAATGATTAGTAAGAGTTAAATACAATAGATCCTATCATGAACGAATCATAATAGTCAACATGTAAAGGTAAATAACTAAACCCACATGCTAGTAAATAATTTGACTATTATAATGAATATGGTGAGGTAAAATAGAAATCACAATCCATTTAATCAGTAACATGAATATCATGACTGGATAAGTCATAATCAACAAAGAAATGTAAATAGATAAAAAGAATTCCACTTTATCAATTAAATAAGAAATAAATTCTTCCATATATAAAATTTGTTCAAACTTTTAATGGATAATAATTAATTAATTTTGAATGAAATCAATAATTAATTAATAAATTTTATTTTTATGAGGAAAATGATATCTCTACCTTCAAAATATATCCAAAATAAATTTTAAAACTGATGTGTAGATACCCATTTTAATAAGTCTATCCACCTAATTTGTCCTATGAGACTACCAATTCATCATGACACTATCTACAACCAAGCCCCACTAGTATCTTTTATGGGAAAAAAATTTCTCATATGTTGAATAATCCATTTAATTCATAAACAATGTAACTTATCATCAAATATCAGTATTGAGTAAAGAATATAGATCTATCAATATTTCCCTATATAAATGAATAACTTTCAATGTAGAAAATTATATATATATAAATGATATATGGTTTAAATAATAAATATATCCTTGATAATTAATATGGATATTTAGGGTAAATTTAATTATGAATGATAAAATGAATGTGAGAATCTCAAAGGAAAGTTATTGAATGAAGAAACGAATCAGAGAAACCAATGTAAATACTATCCTTGGTCAAAATAATCATAAAAAATCTATAGGGGGAACAAAGATGGTATCAATAAAATATATCTCTAGTGTATTATAAATAAAATGAAGGGTTGTTTTCATTTAAGAATAGAAATACCCTAAAATATTTATAAAAACATTTTTGAGGAAAATATCCTTTTCATTTTGAAAATAAATTTTTAAAACTTCAAAAATAATTTTGAATTTTTTTATTTGAAAATAAACTTTGAAACTTATAAAATATTATTTAAAAAATTTAAGTGGTCAAAAAGGCTAGGAATTATGTTCATGCTGTATAAGTTAAAAAAAATGCTTCCTTTCACTTTTTCGATAAAATATAAACATAATTTTTTTTGAAAATGACATGAATATTCATTTTTTTATAAAATAAAAAATGGTTAAAAATTTGTTTAATAAATAATTTTAAAAAAGTTAATAATATTTTTGAAAACAATTTCTGGAATCAAGGGTTTGGATGAAAATATTTTCCAATGGAAGTAAGAAATAAAGGCAAATTATCTTAAAAACTATTTCTCATTTATTTTAAATACGAAAGAGTGGGAAAATGGTATTATTTATAGAAAATATGACAAATTACAATAGGATAATAAAATTAAATGTGTTTATCTAAACAATGATTAAATAATTTCCTTTATTTTAAATTCTTTAATAAATAATCTTGATTAGAACGAAATTGTGAAATAAACCCTTAAACTGATCATAATAGTCAAGAGAGAATTAATCATTGAATCAAATATATGTATCAACTATAAATACAGATAAAACATTTTGAAATGAAAAATTATATAATAAAAATTCAAAATACACATAATCATTAAATTTCAATGAAAAAAGTAATATAACCCAATGCAAATAAATTGAGATATGAAATTCTTTAACACTTGGTAATTTTCATGTCAAATCACATTGGATGAAATAATTTACATTGAAACTTAAAATAACATGAATTATTAATTAATTGTTACATAACATGTCAAATAGGTAATATATACACCATATAAGAGAAATTATGTAACAAACTAACCCAGGTTTCCCTCAAACCCGAAACCCGACTCAATCCATCACATACCCGAAGGGCGTTCCCTATCCCCATAGGCCGGTGAAAAGAACCCAAGAATTGAGTGAAAAAATAGAGAGAAAAATTTCACCCAACCTTAATAACCACATGTCATACTTATATATATAAATAAAGAAACAATAGAATACTTATGAAATATATATGCCATAACTGTAGGAAAACAGAGGAACCAGAATAATTGTACTAGTAGATAAAAACTCCAAGACATGTCTAACAAAAAAGGACTAAAAACCAAAAAGCGACTCCAAATTATGGCATGGAAAAACTCCCCCCCCATCCCAAAACCAGCTACCTAACCAGCTCACACGAACCTCGTTGTCTCACTGGAGCACCTTGCCTTTCCTTACACTGGAAAAAAACCAATTCCTACGCACCAATGAAGAGGTGTATAGGGTGTGAGCTACCATTCTTAGTGGGGTCCCACCCAGGTGTTCCACAACATGTTTCTATATAAAAACCATGAATGATCATTTTAAATCAAGACATTTCATGATAAACAGTAAAGCAGTTTTATAGAAAACATGGTAAACATTTCCCTTTTCAATAGTTATAACAAAAAGAGGTATATCAATTTCAAAGCACATTGTCTATATCATTTTACACAAGCATAAAAATGTATATCAAGTCCAACTCAGAAATCCAATTAGTACTTAGCTGAAACACATGTATCAAAACATAGAGTAATACTATATGCCCAGGAAACAGACTACTTGTACCATAAAAATCAACTGCACAAAAACTGATCCTAGAACAATGGGTTTAGGAATCATAGAAATACCCCATGAGTAAACACCCAAAATGTCAATATAGGTCCCCTAGAATAAAATTCCTAGGAAAGAGAGGAAATCCCCAAGATAAACCTCCTTGATAATCACAAAACAATGGATGATGGAGTCAAGTTAAAACTTCCACCTATGTACCCAAGGTAACCCTTGTGCTCTTTTTCATAAATCATTTTAATTATTTGAAAAACATTCAAAAACATTCTTAATAAATTTCAATGCATTAAAAACCATTCAAATCCATTTATGAAAAGCTAGGAAAAGCGATTTTTCATTGAAAACTCTTTTCAACACACCCAAAAAAATCATTCCAATCATTCATTATAAATCATTTTGTAAAGAAAAAAAGAAAGTTCCTTGTCATTGGATAGAGACAGAACCACATACCTCAATGTTTGGGTCGCACATGCCTACAATGGTAATCTAAAATAAACAAAACACAACACTATCAATGAAGGCCCTTGAGTAAAATTTACATCAATATTGATTCAAATATAACCACAAGAGTTCAGAAAAAGAGAGGAAAGCCACATACCTTGAGGATAAACGCTCGCCGAACCACACACAATGAAGTAAAAGGACTTCAGAATGAGATCTCACAATGGATCTGGAAGAAATCGAGAAGAAACATCCAACATAGATCAATAGATTCAACAATGCAAAGTTAGGATGCTATTTCAATTAACTGTAATAAAGAACTAGAAAGAACACTTACTAAGAGAGACACACCGTAGATGCAACTAAGATCCAAAGCCGATGGGATTGATTTTGAAGGAGGTTAACCTCTGAAAATTACCTAGGAATGGTCCTAGTTCAAGAGTGAAGAGGTTTGGAAATAATAAACCTAGAGAAACTACAAAACATGCAACTTAAAGCAGGACGCGGGCTAGGTCATGACGTGTACCTTAGGTACATGGAATGTAGGAAATGCTGGATAAGTTACATAGGAAAAACCATTTCCTTCAGTTAAAAACTGATATTTATACCCTACACAAAGTATACCACATGTACATGATGTGTACCTGCTCACAACATGATTTCCCCACTCACGACTTGCATCTAGCAACAAGTACAAATGTTTATCTCTGGTACACAACGTGTACTGTGTACATATAGTACACAACATGTACCTTCTATACAACCTAGAAAAATGTAGATAACCACTACTAAGGGATTTAAACCGAAAGAGAACTTAGAATGTGAAAAAAACATACCCAGTCAAGTAAAAAATATGTCACAAACTCCACACTATAAAGGCTTTCCATCCCCAGGATGTCATGTGGATGGTGTAACTCTTGGAAAAAGATAAGACCACTTATCTAGAATCAATGACTCATGTTCCCATGTCTCAAGTGAATTTGATCCTTGTTTGCACAAAACTATGAACAACAAAATCAACTTTCCATGCAAGACTTTATTTTGGGAGTCAATGATCTCAATTGGTTTCTCCAAGACAAAAGCATCTAGTTCTATCTCAATTTCTTCCCAACTAAAAATGTGGGTTGGATATGGGTGATTGTTCCTAAGCTGAGATATGTGAAATAAATCATGGATTCCTATCAAATGAATCACCAAAGTTATCCGATAAGCAACCTGCTTGAGCTGTTCAATGATCTCAAATGGTCCAACATATCTCAGAGCCACCTTTCCCTATTTTCCATGTCGATGGTGACACAAACGAGGTAAAACTTTCGAGAAAACCCAATCACCTACAGAAAACTAAAAAGGTCAATGCCACCAGAGATCTTCATTTGATTTTTGTCACCTCTCAGCTATAACTAGGCATCATTGCACATCCTGAATATTTTCCAATGTCTCCTAAACTAAACTTGGTCCTATCAAAGCTACTTCATCCTCCTCTACCAGAAAAGAGGTGATCTACGTGGGGGTAATAAAACACCTTGAAAGGATCCATTCATATTGGTGACTGATAACTATTGTTATAAACAAACTCAACCAGTCCCTGATGGCTATCTCATGATTTGCCGAAATCCAATATGCAGGCACGAGGCATATCCTCCTGGATCTGAATTACACACTCTATCTGACCATCTGTTTGAGGATGGTAAGTTGTGCTCAATCATATATGAGTTCCCATTGCCTATTGAACACATCTCCAAAAATATGAGGTAAACTTAGGATCCCTGTATGAAACAACAACATAAGGACTCCCATGTAACCTAACGATCTCTTGGTTATACAGCTTAACCAGATCTTTGACTTTAATGGTGTCTTTGATCAGAATGAAATGAAAAGATTTCATCAAATGATCAACAACCACCCATATATCATTTTCCCTTGGGGTGTCCATGTAAATACAACAACAAAATCCATGGGTACCTCATCCCATTTCCAAACTAAAACCAGAATAGGCTGAAGCGAACTAGAGGGTTTCAAGTGCTCTTCCTTTATCTGTTGGTAAGTGTAGCAACATGACACATAATATATAGTATCACTCTTCATACCTGGCCTCCAGAATATTCTACTCGTGTCATAATACATCTTCATAGAACCTAGATAAAAAAATCATGAATATCTATGACAATCAAACAAGACTAAACTTCTCACCAGTGCTGGGACGATAACCAACTTCCCGAAGTGGAGTATGCCATATGAAGAAAGAGACTAACCAGAAACTATATACTCAGTATAAATGCTTTCCCAAGTCTTCCAAAAAATATCATACTGCTAATTAATTTTCAATATAGATTCCATGAGAGATGATGAAAATTAAATTGTAGTCAGAACTATACCTGAGACATCCTCTGGAGCGTCCAAGTGAAACTGAGTGAAAATCACCATAAGATTCCACTCCTTCTTCAATTCCAAAATAGCTTATGATGGTACCTTCCTTATTATAGTATCTGCAGCAACATTCCCTTTACCCATAGTGTAGGCGATGACGAAGTCAAACTTCTGAAGGTGTTGTACCAATCACCTCTGCTTGAGATTCAAGTATTTCTGAGAAACGATATTTCTCATACTCTTATGATTATAGAAGACCATGAAATTCTCCCCAAATAGGTAGTTACTCCAACACATAAGCACATGAATCACCATAGTAATCTCTAAATCATGAGTGGGGTAGTTCTTCTCATTAATTCATAGCTAGCGGGAGCCGTAAGCTACCACATGATCATCTTACATCATCACACATCCCAAACCAGCACAAGATGCATCACAAGACACCACATACCCCTTATCGGTCTCAGGTAAGATTTGAATAGGCAATGATGTCAGAATATGCTTGAGTTCATCAAAATAAGACTGACACTTTTCATCCCTAGTGAATTTCACCTCTTTCATGGTTAGAGTAGTCAAATGTGATTCTAGCTTTGAGAAATCCTTAATGAATGATTAGTATTACCCAGCAAGAAAAAAGAATCTTGGAATTTTAAAGAAATTTTGTGGTTCCTTCCAAGACATAATATCCTTTACCTTTTCTGGATCAACTTATAATCCATTCTCAAAAAATCGATTCCCAAATAACTTTACTTCTTGAATCTAGAAACTTCATTTCGAAAGATTTCTATAAAAATAGTGACTTATCAAATTTTATAAAACCAAAATCAGATGGTGTTCGTGATCACCATCAGATATTAAATGAACTAGAATATCATCCATGAACACAACCATAATATTTTCAAGATATTGGTGAAATATACGATTCATAGAGGCCATAAAAACTACAGGAGCGTTAGTCAGACCAAAATGCATCACAAGATATTCATAATGGCCATGCCTTCTTATGAAGGCCATATTCAGTATACCCGACTCTCAAACTCTGAGCTGATAATAAACTGGCCAAAGATGAATCTTTTAGAACCACTTTGGCCCCTTCAACAGATCAAAAAAATGATCCACATGAGACAAATGATATTTGTTCTTAACTGTTACCTAGTTCAACTTCCAGTAGTACATACATAACAGAAGTGAACAATCCAGTTTATTGGAAAATAGCATAGGGGATGCCCAACGAAAAACACGAGGGAAAAAAAGCCTTTTCAACATTTCATCCAACTAAATCTTGAGTTCTTTCAACTCAGCTATGTTAATATGGTAAGAAGGCATCAATATCGGCTACGTACCTAAAACCAGGTCAATCGTAAACTTGACCCCTCTCTCTGGAGGAAGACCATAGAAATATTTTGGGAAAACCTCAAAGAATTACTAAACAGAAATAATAAGGTCATCAATAGAAGAAACTTCATCAGGCTCAAATACAACAACAACCAACATACTCCTATGCTCTGGATGGGAAGGCCATGCATAACCAGACCTCAAGTCCCACTCCCCATGAACCACACAAGAGATCTAGTTGGAAGCAAGAAACGAAACACGCTGATGATAAAAATCTACCTCATCTCGATGAGAGAAAATCCAATCCATACTGATAATGACATAAAAAATATATAGATCAAGAATGATAAAATACCAAACCAACTCTAAATCCGGTATTATTAACGAACAAGAAGCATAATGAAACCCATGGTCTTTACTCTTTCCAAGAGGTGTCTCTAACTCTATTGCATAGTTATAAGTTTAAGCGTATCAATAAAGCGTAAAAATATACATGAGTTGGTGGTACCAGTTTCAAACAAAGCAATTGTTACTGAAGATGCAATAATAAGTGTGCCTCTCACTATTTTTGGACCTGCATCAACTTACATTGGAAAGTAATATACTTAATATAAATTATTCACTCCTAAGGTGTATGGCTAGAGCCCTGTAGTCTTTGAAGATTTTGACTACACCGTAGTAGCCTTTGGGGCTGACAAACCCTGACCATAATGGGGTATATTCATATCCTGACAGATGATGACCAACAAATCCACAACCATTTCTAGTGTTCATAGGAATTGGACATGAATGTATAGTGTGTCCTCCCTTGACACACTGATAGCAGGTTAGAGGCACAATACTATCTGAAATGGAAAATATAGAGGAGGCTCTTTATAAAGACCCACCTCCACCACATCTGTGATGATCCTACTACTTCCTCTTCTTCCCATTGACACCACTGAAGCTATCAACAGATAGAAGAGAAGAGGTGGTAATGCCGACCTTGCCTTCAATGTTCATGTATGCCATCATAGATTTTTCTACCATCTCTATATATGTAGAATGTTTCAACATAAACACCTACGATATGGTATCTGGTCCCAAACCCTACTGGTAATCATGCGCCTTTAGCTGGTCATTATTTACCACATCTAGCGAAGAACGAACAAGCTTATAAAAGTGGTTGGTGTATGATGACACTGATCGCTCTCCCTATAACAGTGATAGGAACTCCAGATAATTTTACAACATTAGAGACTCCATAAAAAACTATTGAATGGACAGGGTTTTTAAACCCTACCAATCCAAGCCCACATGTATGTATTCCTGTACCATAGAGTCCACCTAATGCTTTCCAGAACCTTCAAGCATGAATGCTACACACTTCACTCTGATATTCTTAGGTGTCTCTAGGAATCTAGAGACTTTATTGATCTTTTACAACCAATAATCTACCTCTTGAGGATTAGTTGTTACTTTAAAGGATGATTTCTTCTTGTGTAAGAACTCCCACGATTGATCTCGTTCTCCTCCAACTCCTAGTTATACCTCAACAGCAGTATTCTTAACCCGTGGTACATCCTGATCCACAACATAGACTGCCTGTATGACAATATTGATGAGATTCTAATATATAGGTGGATTTACATGAGGAGCATAAACTTCACCCTCCTAAGGAAATCATGGAAGACATCTCGGAGGCATACTGATACAAAACGAAACATAAGAATGACCATACAATAGACAAATCTCAGTTCAAACTAGAACACCCATAAGAAAAAAAATGATATTTAAAAAAAACCAATACTTGATACACACATCCCAACATCCCCTAAAAACATGAGTCTCATTAAAACATGAGATAGCAAGGAACATATTTTTACATACCTCTCAAGTCCCAAAAATCATATCTCTAGTCCAACAGATGTCCCAAGAAAAATATTCATGAGGAGAAGCCTCCTCTAATACCAAAATGTGACAAACCGACCTGGGTTTCCCTCAATCGCAGAACCCGGCCCGATCTATCACATACCCAAATGGATTTCTCAATCCCCACATACTGATGACAAGAACTCAGGCATCAAACAAAAAAAAGGTAATGATTTTTTCCGACCGAAACAACCACAAGGCGTACATATATATAGGAAAAAAGAAACAATGTAGGACTTAAGAAATATATATTCCATAACTATAGGAAAATAATAGAACCAGAACAACTATAATAGTAGCTAATAATTCCAAGATAAGTCCAATAAAAAAGGAATAAAAACCAAAAACTACTCCAAATAATGGAATAAACAAACTCCCACCATCTCACCACCAGCTACCCAACTATCTGACACGAACCTTGCTGCCTCACTGAAACACCTTGGCTTTCACTACACTAGAAGACAAACAAAGGTCTACGCACCATCGAAGAGGTTCACATGGTGTGAGTATATAGAATCAGTAGGATCTCACCCAAGTGTTCTACTACAAGCCTTTATATAACAAATCCTGTATGCTCATTTTAAAATAATACTTGGCATGATAAATAGTAAAGAAGTATTATTGAAAACATGGTAAAATTTACCTTTTCTATAGTTCTAAATAAAAGCAAGTATATCAGTTTCAAAGAACATTTTCTATATTATTTTCATCAAACATAAACATGCATATAAAGGCTAACTCAAAAATCCAACCAGTATAAATCAGATGAATAGGTATCACAAAACTAAGGAATACTACGACTCCATGTAGTATACTATTTGTACCAAAATAATCAAGTGCACAAAACAAATTCTAGAAAAACAATCCTAGGAAGGAGAGGAATACCCCATGAGTAAACCCCCCAAATTTTCAATATAGGTCCCCTAAAATAACATGCCAATGAAATTTAGGAAATCCCCAAGACAAACCTTCTTGATAATCACAAAACAATGGAATATGGATTCAATCTAAACCTACCCCATAAGTACCCAAGGTAACCCATGTGCTATTTTTTAAAAATCATTTAAATGATTTGAAAACCATTCAGACCATTCATAATCAATTTCATTTATTCAAAAACCATTTAAAAGCATTTATCAAAATCCAGAGAAAATCCATTTTTCATTGAAAACTATTTTCAAAAAACCCAAAACATTCTTTTTAATCTTTCAGTATAGATCAATTTGTAAAGAAAAATAAGAAACTTCATTTTCATAGGCATGAGACGAAACCAGCTACCTCAAATTTTGGGTCACACATGCCCGTAACCTAAATAAATTAACTATTAAACCCAAAACCATAAAAAAGTCCCTAGAATCAAATCTACATCAATATTAATTAAAATCTAGACAAAAGAGGTCGGTGGAAGAGAGGAAACCCACATAGCTCAAGGACGAATGCCTGCCGCTCCACAACCAATGAAGGAAAAGTACATAAGAACGAGATCTCATAACTGAACTAGAAGAAACCAATAAGAAGCATCCAATATAGATCAATGGATTCGACAATGAAAAGATGGTGTGCTATCGTGATCAACCACAATGGAGAACCGGAAATAACACCTACCTAGAGAGACAAACCATAAATGCAATGAAGATCAAAAGATGATCAAATAGATTTGGAAAGACAATAGCCTCTAGAAATCACCTAAGAAGGGTTCTGGTTTGAGAGCCAAGAGGTCTAGAAAGAATAGACCGAGCGAAACTTATAATTGCATGACTTAAATATTGGCGCGGGATGGGTCATGATGTGTACCTTCGGTACACGGTGTGTTGGAACTGCTATATAAGTTATTCCAAAAATCCATCGCTTCAGGTTAAAAATTGACATTTAAACCCTACAAAATGTGTACCTCAGTTACATAATATGTACCTATTCACAGTGTGATTTCCCCATTCACAACTTGCATCCAGAAATAAGTACATGATGTGTACATCTATTACATGATGTGTACCTCTAGTACATGGCGTGTACCTCTAGTACATAGTGTGTACCTGCACTACATCCTATAGAAAAATATTGAAAACCACTTATAAGGGCTTTGAACCAAAAGGGAACTTATAAAGTAGAAAAAACATACCCAATAAAGGTAACAATATGTTACAAATTAGGTGTATAAAATTACAATATGCCTCAATGAAATGAAATTGAGATTAAATCCCTTACCTCAAACTTCATTTTGGTTGAATCTGCTTTAAAATAATGTATAGTGGTTTTAAACATGTTATTAACTTCTTATAGAACCATTTTAATATATATAATATCACATATTATCCTTTTTTGACATCTTATCACCCATATATTAATAATATTTCCTTATTTTAAATGTCTCCGGTGTTAATTTACTTTTTTCATGCGTGTTTTGTCATGAAAGATCTGATTATTGTGAATAATATATATTTTCAATCATATAAATAATAATAATCCTGAAATAATTATCATATTTATAAATAAATTATACTTTTTAAACCAACCATGAAATATGGTTATGAAAAATGGGGGATGCTATGATCATGGAGATGATAGGTCATACGTACGCATGAGTAACATTTCCATTTTTAAACAATCATTATGGAAATGAGGTAGGTAATGTTTTATATTTAAATAATTATTAAAATATCATAAATAAAATATTATATACTTATATATATTATACATATGGTGTGGTGATGAAAAGAGAGTCACATAACTTCGTGAAGTCAGTATTCCCCATGTACACGAATGATGTAATCATATTTAAATGAGTGAAAAGGTATAAATAAAAATGATAAATTGTAACGACCCAAACTTTTACTATTGAAAATTACTCTTGATCTAATTAAAATTATTATTATGTAAGATGGTTATACAAAACATATTCCTGAATGGCCCGAAAACCGTTGAACAGTGATCACATGATTAGTTTAAATATTGGGCTTTAACATATCCAATCTAATCACACAAAGGAATATATGACTTCATCTAGTAAAATTGCTCTATTTAAAGCCCATTTTTCAGAGCTCGGAAAAGAGGCAGTGTCACTGGAATTTTCTCTTGACCAATCCCAAGCGGAGCATCAACATGTTAAGCTTGAAAAGAACCACCTACGGGAGTAGTGGATGTTGATAGAGATTACCACATGAGCAATGTTATCCGAGCCACCCCAAGAGTTTTCAACCATCGCACACCTTACACTTAGGTCTTATGAGGGTGTTATAAGGGGTTATGTAACAAGACACTAACATTATGATTATGTGCATTATTTTTGTGTATAATAAAGAATATACATTCATTTTATTATTATTACTTGGTAAATAGTTTTTAAAGCAGAAATAGTATTTGTAGTTTATATTCAATTAATAAATATATTTTAATTAATTAATGGATTTTTTAATTAAATAATATTTTAATAAAATATTATTAATAAATTAATTTTTAATAAATATATATTATCATATAATTTTTATGAATAAAATTGTAATTTTTATTAAGGTTTGAAAGCCATTTTTGTCAAAACCCATGAATTTTTTATAAATATCAGTTTTTATTTTAATAGTAAAAATTCAAATATTTAGAAAATTATTTAGATAAAATAAATATTATTTTTGTAATCAGGACATTGAAATTATCTATTGGTGAATTTTTCATAATTTTCTGAGAGAGCTGAATTTTTTGGTTAAAATTATATACCGTTTGATTATATAATGTGTTTTATGACATCATAATCACCCAATAGTGATATAATAAAATACTATAAATGTAATTTTATGTCAATATATGTTTTTATATTAAAATAATGTGATTATAGGTTTTTTTGATTTATTTTACAAAGGTTTAGTGGACTCTTCAAGACTTATAAAACATATTAACTTTGTAAAATGATTTCCTTGAGAGTGTTACTCACCTATACATAAGAAATCATAATATTTTAATAAGTTCGGCCATTTTACTTATAAAATATTTTTTTTCCACTCCCCCTTCTCAAAATTAATCAAAAAATTCATTGGTTGGTTTGTGGTTTTGATTAGTTTAATGAGTAGTGTCCAAAACCTAAATAATAAAGAATTCCCTTTATTTTCTTATATAAACCCACCCAAGCTCCCACTTCCTCTTCATTGAAAGACTTTAGAGCTAGAATAACCTCTTCCCTAATCTCTCTATAATCCTCTAATGGTGCCCTAATATCCCAAGAATCTTCTCTCAAGCCCCTCCCAAGCCTTTGGGATCACACTTCCATGTATGGGATTTCGTTTTTTCTCATTTTCGTCCAAATTTCTTTATTTTATTATAGAATTTTTTTTCAATTACAAATGTCAGGATTTGATTTTTCACCTCCCCCATACTGACCTACTTATGTTTTAATAATTATATACCTCTTTATCTCTCATTAATTCTCCCAAGTACAATTGTTACCATGCTGAAATTTTGTAAGGAATCTCTCTCTTCTCATTTACATTCAAGAAATTATTTTGTATTATGAATATAATTTCTATTAATTATGTTAGGAAATGTGTTTATATAACACCATTACTATCAATTTCATGTAGATATTATTATAAAATTCTTTCTCTCTCATAAATCGCTTTTATGAATTCTTAATTCACGCAGTTATGCTGCCGAAATTACACCGGGATTTTCCATACCAAAGCCATTGTGTAGTGAATACCATACCCATTTCTCTATCAAAGTTATTCACATTTATAAACTTTTACATATTGATTATAGAGTTTCATTTATGAATTACACATACCTTTATCATGTTATAAATGATATTATTTAATGAATCCATGTTATATGATCCATGTGGCACCCTTATGCATGAAATGAAATGATTAAGAAGGGTGCACATTGATAGTGCTTCAATGCATTGGGTAAAGAATAGTACCATGATATGTCAAGTAAAATGAGGGGTTACTCATTCTAATTCAATTGAAATGAGGGTTTATTCATGCTCCATGTGAAATTATCCTTGGATCATGCTAATATCAAGTTAAATGTTGATACCATATTTCCTTGTTATGATAATCATGCTATATCTTGCCTTTATTTTCATGTTTATCTTGTTCTCCATTGATATTCCTATTTACTAAAATGTAATATATTCTTCTTCTTATTCCTTGTTTACTCCCTTACTAGTCTTTATACCTCTCCCTTTTCTTATGTATGTCCTCAGATTATCTCATGCAATGCTAAGTATGAAGGAATGTTGTGGTCATGTAAAAGAAGTTATTAATAAAGATATTGGGTTTTTTGTTAAAAGTTGTTATGTAATGTTCCTAATTTCCCAAGACAATAGACCTATCGATCCTTAGAGTTGTTTGAAGTTCATGTTTATGTAATTAAATCATGTTTAAGTGTGTAATAAAGACCAGGGTTGTTATAGTTGGTATCAAATGACATGTTTAGTTATTTTTGGGATTAGGATTAGAAAACATTAGTGAAAGACTCAGGGATAAGACTAAGTAAAATGATAGCATCCCTAAATTTTGGTGAGTAATGAGTAAGTGGTTTATCATGTAAATATATCCTTGTATAGATATGAGCACGTAGAGGCGGCTCTGGGACAGATGTATCTATGGGTAAAACCAGAAAACACATCTTTGAGCTAAACTCAAATGAGAACTGGTGCATGACAATAGGCCTTGCAGTACTCTTAATTAAGACACTCCTGGGGGATATGATTTGGTAAATTCAAAAGCTTAGTATGAACCATTATTAAGGGAATTAAAAAAATACCCCTAAGAGTATATGTTGAGAAGTATATCATGGATAACACAGATTGAAGCCTATAAATTCATAAGTTAAGGATCTAAAAGTAATTTATAAGTCATCCATTTTTGTCATTAGATTAACCATAATGTGTTACCCCTAACTTTCCTTTTATTACAACCAATGGCTGCTAATAAGAGGACTCGAGCTAACAACCAATGAGAAGATTAATGTGATGACGGTTCTAAGGACATTCCGAATCTGATGGGAGTGGGGATCACAAACTTTTCAGGATACTCTATCAGTTGACCCAAGTTTTGAATAGAAACATGGGTCAAGAGGAATGTTAAACCCCCTAAGAAAGAACAAGTTGGAATCAAGAGCTTCATGAGACAAATTCCCCTTAATTTTAATGGATTATCTAATCCCTCAATTAGAAAATAATGGATAAACTACATTGATAATATATTCTCCTTCCTTCAATGTTCTCAACAAGAAAAGGTTCTTCTAGATGCTTATCATATGGAGGAAAAATCTAATCAATGGTGGACATTGATCAAAAATACAAATCATGAAGAAGATATCGAGGTATTGGAATAGAAGAATTTCTACAAAAAAAATTCGACAAATATTTCCCTTTCACCCTCTGGCTTAAAATGGAAAGGGACTTCCTTTCCCTCAAGAAAAAAACGATGAATCCATCATAGTGTATGGGTACAACTTCACAAGCCTTGCACTATATGCCTCCATATTTTTCGTTACACCTGAATGAAAGGTTGATCACTTATTTGGGGGGATAAAACCTATCCTACAAAAATCCCTATAGATCTGTGACTTTGAGAGCTATGAGGAAATTCTTTGATGTTCCCTAAAAGTTGAAATAGAGATCGGATAATCTCAGGGGTATCATGGGGATAAGTAGTGTAAGGTGGAATTTAGTTTTGATAGTCTGATGGATAAATCGAACGGTGTTAAGAAAATATAGCACCCTACTTTCCAACAGTGTGTAAATAAGCACTCTAGAAATTTTCTAAAGGGGATGAGAAAATTCTTTATATGTGGAAGAGAAGGGAATATAGCCATTAACTACCAACAAGAAAAAACCGTGGCTACGACAGAGGAGAGGAATGCTTCATTTGACCCTCAATACGTTGTTCATTAATTCAACTGCAAAGAACTAGGGCACTTTTCAAAGAAGTTCCTTAAGCCAGGGGTTTTTGAAGGCAACCAACATCATCCAAGGAGGAAAGGGTGAGATTTTACATTCATTATCGCCGAAGCAAACCCTGACAACGATGTGGTGATAGGTATGCTAGTTATTCATTCAAGAATAGTGAACATAGTTTTTGAACTTCCTTTCTAACCATGTAATACTCCCTCTAGTGTAATTTTATTCAATTATTGGCATGGATTAAATTTCGTTATATAGAGCTAACATAAATTTCCGTGAGTGGGAAGTTACTCTTCATATGGCGAATCGACCCCTGATTCAATACAAGTGCAAAGAGGGGGATGAATCTTTTTTAGCACCATCATCTCAAGCGTGGATATTACTACAATATGATCACATGTATCCAGCTTAGATGATTGAGTCTAAGTAAGAAATCATCCTTGAAGACATACATATTGTGAGAGAATTCACTGAAGTGTTTCTCAAGGAATTACCTAGTCTTCCTCCTAAAAGAGATGTAGAATTCTCAATTGATCTTATACCTAGGGCGTTTCCAATAACCAAGAATCTATATAGAATGGATGTTGTGGAGCTTGAGTAGATGAAGAAATAACTATAGGATAATCTGGATAAATGTGTTATATGCCCATGTTTTTACCATGGGGGGAACCAGTCCTCTTTGTCAAGAATAAAGATGGGTCAAT
Source organism: Viscum album (assembly GCA_963277665.1). Taxonomy (NCBI): domain Eukaryota; kingdom Viridiplantae; phylum Streptophyta; class Magnoliopsida; order Santalales; family Viscaceae; genus Viscum; species Viscum album. The sequence continues at coordinate 102,612,286 of OY728147.1, read as the reverse complement.
GCACCGTTGCATTGATTATCATTAGCTCAAAAAAATCAAGATAAAGAACAAGTATTCTCTGACATGGATTGATGACTTGTTCGATCATCTAATTCAAGAAAAATACTTCTCCAAGGTTGGTATGTAGTCAGGATATTATCTAGTAATGGTGCAATAGGATGATATCTCCAAGACTACTTTTCGTACAAGATGCGATCCCTATGAATAAACAGTAATGCCTTTTTGACTCACTAATGCTTCATATATCTTCACGGACCTGGTGAATAGAGTCTTTAGAGATTATCCCAAAAAAATTTGGGTAGTATTTATAGAAGTTATAATAATATACTCCAAAGCCAAGGAGGATCATGTAGAGAATCAAAGCACTGTAATAGAGACCTTGCGAAAAGAGAAGATCCTTGAAAATTACATAAAGTGTGAGTTTTATTTAATGGAGTTCTCATTTTTTGGTCATATCATCACAAGTAATGGGATATCTATTGATCAGTCCAAGACAATTACAATTAAGGGATCGCTGAGGCCAACATCGGTGACAAATATCTATAGATTCTTAGGGTTAGCTGGATATTATCGCTGATTTGTGAGAAATTTATCACGATTGTCAAATAATCTTACCAATATAACTTATAAGGGTGTAAAATTTTCTTGGAGTGATCGATGAAAATAGAGCTTCAAGGAGTTGAAAATGAGGCTTATCACTACGCTCCTGCTCACATTATCCACAAGTGGAGAACTTTTTGTTTTATTCAATTATTCTTCGAATAAGGTCATGGGCTTTGTGTTGATAAAAAATGACAAATTCATTGCCAATACTTCAACGAAATTGAAAGTTCACAAGAAAAACTATACAACACATGAAATAAAGTTGGCTGCAGAAATATTCTCTTTAAAAATTTGGCGGCATTACCTCTTTGGGGAGAAGTGTAAAATATACACGGATCACAAAATCCTCAAGTATATATTCACACAAAAAGAGTTAAATATGAACCAATGAATATGGATGGAGATGATTAAAGTCTATGACTACATAATCCATCACCACCCTAAGAAAACGAACAATGTGGAAGATGCTCTAAGTAGAGAGGACCCAACAATTTTATCATTGATGAGAATTGAAAAGGATCCAATATTCTTAGATTTGAGGAATATGGAAATGAGAATCATAAAGTAGGGAACATTATCAATATTTTCACAACTGATTACTCAACCATCTATTTTGGAAAGGTTAAAGGATTCTTAAATGGATGATGTGGGAATTCAGAAGAAAGTGGAAACTATCAGAAAAGCGAAATCCTCAGAGATCAATGTCAATGAAGAATGAATTGTGAGATTTGGGAAAATACTATATGTTCCATCTAGTCTGGAGTTAAAAAAATAACTTTTGGATGATGCACAGAGTTCAAAGTTCTCCATTCATCGCAGAAACACAAAGACGTATTGAGATATCTGATAGCTTTATTGGTGGGATAACATGAAGATAGACATCACTAGGTATACATCAAAGTGCTTGGAATGTCAGTAAGTAAAGGATGATAAGGAGAAGTCTAAGCGGATGATGAAACCATTACCCATATCACCATGGAAATGGGAGAACATCACCATGGACATTATCACCAGACTTTCGAAGACATCCAAAAGAAACAATTCTAAATGGGTTGTTGTGGATCACCATACAATGACTGTGCACTTAATTGAAATTTGGGAGGATTTATCATTGGATCAAATGGCACAGATATACATCAAAGATGTGGTAAGGCTGAATGGAGTACAACTATTGATTGCATCTAATCAAGATCCAATATTCACTTATATGTTTTCGAAGAGTCTTAAACATGCTCTGGATACTAAGATGAAATTATGTATGACTTATCATCCTCAAACTAATGGCCAATCTGAGAATACTATCCAAAAACTTGAGGATAGGTTGAGAGCATACTCAATGGACAATGAAATGAGGATGTGATCGACATCATCCTCTGGATAAGTTCTCTTACAATAACAGTTTCCAATCAGGCATCCAAATGGATCCTTATGAATCCCTTTATGGGAAGAGATACATAACACCATCATGTTGGGATGAAGTTGGGGAGAGAAAACTCTTAGGTCCAAAAATTGTTGAAGAAATGGTAGAGATGTTTAAGACCATACAAAAACACATTAGAACTACTAAGATTTGAAAAAAGAGCTATGTTGATAATCATTGACGAGACTTAGAGTTTGATTTTGGAGAAATGGTATTCCTCCACATATCACCATGGAAGAGAGTTATGAGATTTGATAAGATGGAAAAGCTAAGCCCAGGGTACATCATCCCTTTTGAGATCCTTGATCGCATTGAAGTAGTGGCTTATTGAATAGAACTCCTACCGAACCAATATCAAGTACATGATGCATTTCATTTATCACTCTTGAGGAAGTACACACTTGACCCATTGTAGGTAATCAATCCAGAGGTGGTACCATTGTAGAATGACCTCTCATATGAAGAGAATATAGTGAATATCTTAGATCATAGGGAAAAATTTCTATGAAATATTATAATTCCCTTCGTCATGGTGTTGTGGAGAAACCACAAGATTGAAGAACTAACTTGGGAATCAGAGGAAGTGATGAAGCATAGTTCCCATCATCTTTTTATTTTGGGAAAAGGAAATTTCAAGGGTGAAATTTCTTAAGGGCGTAATATTGTAATGACCCAAACTTTTCCTAATGAAAATTTCTCTTGATCTAATTAAATGTATTATTATGTAAGATGGTTATTTAAAACATATGAAATTACTTGGTTTTATGTTTTTGGATTTTAAAATACCATTAATAATAGCTACCATTGATAATATAGCCATTAAATAGTGATCACATGATTATTATAAATATAAGGCTTTAACTAATCCAATTTACTCAGACCAAGGAAGCGATGACCTCATCTAGTAGAATTGCTTCATACGAAGCCCTTTTGTTTTCAATTAAAAATACTGGGGTATTATTTCTCACCTCCCCCATACTTCTCTCCTTATGTTTTAATGATGAAACACCTATTTATTTATCATTAATTTTTCCCATGTACACCTATTTCCATGCCTAAATTATGTTAGTAATTTTTCTCTTCTCATTTACATTAAATAAATTATTTTTTATTATGAATAGAAATTATAGTACTTATATTGGGACATGTATATATATGAACCCTTTAATTTCCATTTCATGGAGATAAGATGAAACACCCCTTTCTCTATCATCAACCATTTTTATGAATTCTTATGTCACACTGTCATTCTGCCAAAATTGCACCGTGATTTTCCAAGCCAAAGTAATTGTGTAGTGAATACCATGACCATTTCTCTATTAACAGTATTCAAAATTATGCACATTTAATTATTGATTATAGAGTTTCATTTATTAATTCCATATCCCTTTATCTTGGAATAAATGACGATGTTTAATGAATCCATGTTATATGATCCATGTGGCACACTTATGCATTAAATGAAACAATTAAGGATGGTGCGCCCTGATAGAACTCCAATGAATTGGGTAAAGAATAATATCTTGATACTTCAAGTTAAATAAGGTTTTAATTAACATAATTAATGTGAAATGAGGGTTTACTCATGCTCCATGTGCATTGAGCCTTAGAACATGCTAATATCATGTTAAATGTTGTTTCTACATTTCCATGTTATGATAATCATGTTATATCATGCCCTTTTGTTCATGTTTCTCTTGTACTCCATTGATATTACTATTTCCTAAAATTTACTATATTCTTCATGTTATTCCTTTTTTACTTCCTTACTAGGCTTTATACCTCACCCTTTTTTATGCATGTCCTCAGATTATCCTATGAAATGCTAAGTATGAAGGAATGTTGTAATAATGTAAGAGAATTTCTCAATAAAGATGTTAGGTTTTATGTTCTAAGTTGTTATGTAGTGTTACTAATTTCTCAATACACTAGAACTCTCTATCCTTAGAGTTGTATTAAGTGCAAGTTTATGTAATTAAATCATGTTTAAGTGTGTAATAAAGACTAGGGATGTTATATATAATATATTTAAATAATTATAAATATGAAATTAATATAAAAATTATATTATTTATATAATATATAATCATTAACATTATCCTTATCACCTTTCATGCAAATAATTAGTGAAATAAGAATAACATCGCTTCGTGAGGTAGTAGTCCGCTATACACATGAGCGACATTATCATATCGCCTATAGAATCAAAATTTAAAAATTATATATATTATATAATGTCTCTAAAGGTCTAATTATGTTATAAATGTCATATATATACTTTGGATACATCATCATACCCAACCATGAAAGGGGTTAATGAAAAACAACCAATAACATTGGTTCATGAAGAGGTAATCTGTCATACAAATGAATGATGATTTCAAATGTCATTTGATGGAAGTGGTGATGATTTTAGGTCAAGAAATTAACATTAAAAAATATCAGTATGTATTAGATATTGATGTTATTATATAAACATGGCTTAATAATAATTTACATATGTGTATAAATAAATAAAATAAAAATGATGGTTGAAGAACATTACCCCTTCTTTAGGTATCCCCCTTACGTTTTCACAAAATCTGTCCTCAGTTTGATTTATATCCAAACTAAGGCTTCTTGGGTGAGAGTAGGTATTTTGGTAAGTGATATTTCAGGTATTATCTAATCCAAAAATAATTTTTAAGGTTTAAAGAAGATAAGAGATAAGGTGTCCATTTATAAGTTACTTGAGTGACACACTTATAATTATTTGAAAAGATTGTACTATACCCACTATTGTATCATAAAAAAATTATCAAAAAAAGGGAAATTATCGAAATATAATGGGTACATTTTATATATTTCTAGATAATGGTTTTTGGAAAAGTTTATAGGTCATTTTTATCCCTTAGAGTTTTAGTTTAACCCTCGGTAAATCTATTTTTTCCTTAACCATGGTAAATAAAATTGAATTGTTTCACTATTTATTTGGGTAAAAAATTAATTTAACCTTATTATAATTTATAAATGATTAAAATTAAAAATATTAAATCTATTTTAACAAATTTTATTAACATAAGTGGAGAAATTTAATTCAAAATTAGTCTTGTATATGCGATGAGAAAGATGGTTTTTAAATAGAAAATGTTCAAAAGATTACAAAGTTTTTATATAAAAATTAAATAAATGTTACTAAAATGACATAAATTAGATTAATTGAAATATAATTGAACTAATTTTAATTTAAAACCAATTAAAAATATAATTTAACATTATAGATAATTTAAATGAAAATGCACTTTTCAATTAAAATTATGTATTTCTACTATTCATTGAAAAATGAAATATTTTAGAAAAATACAAAAAAAATCACCATAATATAATTCTTATATTCAGATTTAAAAAATTAATTTTATTTTTTAAAATTAATATTTTGAAATTGGTAAGAATTAATTTTAATTTATGTGTATGAAGCGCGACTAAATCGCTTCTTAGAAAAATACAGTTTTTTGAAAAAACTTTTTATTCTCATTCAAATGATTACTATATTATTTATAATCAATATATAAAAATAATATTCTTATTAAATTTATTAATATTCATACATGCCAATTTAATGGTTATGTTATAATGATATACCATATTATGATTCATTTAGACTCGGGGTTCCATGTTCTGTAAGCTATAAAAAAATTATAGAAATATATTTTATGGGGCTTTTAAGTTCACTGTTGTGTATCTCATATGATATCAAATACAATTTTATTATTTTATGATTTTTGGGTGTTAAATTTTTCCCCACCTTAAGTAAATTGTATCCTCATAATTTAAGATTTTTCACATTAATCAAGGGTTTGACATTTGGAAATAACATTGTTGAAAAACCCACATCATAAAAGGGTTGATAAAATATCCTCTTTATAAGAGGGAAAGGTAAGTACAATGGTTATATGTAATAACACATAAATATGTTTCTAATTAGGATAAAATTAGTGAGAATTGATGTTTTGGATATAGAATAAAAGCACAAATAATTATAGATAATGGTAGAGGTCATTGATCAAAAAAAGTAAATTCTAAATGGAATATTAAAGACATAAAAAACATAAATAATATAGGTGTGAATAGGTCATTGATTTCATAATAAATGATGTTAATAGAATAAAATATTATTTGAAGATAATTTTTTGACATTTAATAATTATTTTACTATCTAAGAATATAAAGAAATATACTTACTTGATACATTTCTATTTTATAAGTATAATTTCATCCTTTGGTTGTTCTTTGATAAATTTAAAATTCATATCTTTTTATAAGGAATTAATATTCAAAATTATTTTTCATTCCTAAATCAATAAAATTAAATTTTATCAGATCATGTGATCCATAAAAGAGAGAAATCTCTTGTCATTTGCCACCAATTTTTTTTCAAAATACCAATATGGTTAGAAAATATTTTCCAATATAATAAATTAACCTCTTAATCAAAAAACTAAAAATTTTGGTTCCTAATTAATACATAATTTTCTAATCGTTTATCTAAAAACAATTATATATTTACCAGGGCATCACATAGGATAGTGGTAGGTGATAAACCTTTATTGTCCTTCGGTCATGGGTTCAAGCCCTTGACCTTGCCGAATGTGTCATTGTTTTACCCCACATGTAGGCTATAATTTTTTAAAACCTTATTAATATAATTTCTATAATATTCCCCCAAAAATATGATGGAAATCCTTGAAATGAAATTAATCATTAAATAACCTTTTTTCCAATGGTTTTAAATAAATTTTTCCCACAAAGTCTAATAATCTTATTTGGACATTATTACAATGTAATTAGTGATAATATTAACTATAAAGGCTATTAATACCTTTGAAATTATGACTATAAATTGTAAAGGTATTATTCCACAAATAAAATTTTTAATAAAAAATACACTTTCCATAAATTTCTCTGAAATTTTATTATTCTTGATAGAATCTAATCACATAAAACCTAAAAAGGGTGTTTAAGACATTAGACATATGATCAACCTTAACATCATAACCTATTATGGTATCCATAAATCTTATGTTAATAAATACACATATACTTCTAAAAATAAACATAATCCTTAAATGATTCTTGAGTCTTATAACCAAAATACCATTGTTAAAAATGATTATAAAATTTAATTATTGAATCATAATATAAAAATATGTTACCTATTTTATTTCAAAATGTGTCATTTCTTTTCTTGGGTTTAAACATTAGAAGAGGGAATTTATTTAGATAATTCCCATAATCCCCACATTACATATAGTGAACTATAAAGGGATAATTAGGATGGTATTTATTTCTTCTCATTATAATATTTCCTTTTCCTTAGAAATTATTTCTTTTATACACATAAAACACATTCTGATTCCTCTGTGACACATTTATTTTAATCCAAAACACCTTAGAATTAACCTAGGTTATTCATTTTCATTATCTCTTCAAATAATTTATAATGGTTTATAAAACAAATTGTGATTTATCCTATTTATATCCCCCAAAAATTTCAAACCAGGTTCATAGTAGGGTTTGTTTTTATGTACCATGTGTCAACTGAGTCAATGACAATACACCCTTTTCAAAGTTATTTCCCCTAGGTTCCTTTATTCCTGAACAACTTCCAATTTTAGTATCTATTAGAGGTTGTATTGGCAGGAAAAACCATATAATCTCTACCTTATCAAAAAAATAAGATTTCATTCTATACTTATCCTCAATGTATATTATAGGGTTATAATCCTTAATCTATATTTTCCTAAATCTTGTTCCCAAGTTTTTTTTAAACTTCTCCTAATACCAATTGTTGTGACCCAAACCCTGATATCCCAGAGAAGGTTTCTAGTTCAATACATTGGAATAAGATACAAAGAATCACATATGGATGGAAAGAATAATTTTTTATTTTTGGATAGAGTATAATCAATATGAAAATGTAAATAACTAAAAACACAAGCCATTTAATAAATAAACTGAAAATTAAAGGCATCCAAAGATAACACCATTGTGAAAATCTCATTTATAATAATAAATTAATTTTTAAAGAAGGAAATTCATAATTATTAGACATTTTGTTTCCCATGAACATGATACCTCAACCACCAAGATCTATCCTTAGGAAAATTTAAAACTGATGGGTATAATCCAACATAACTAAGTCAAGCTAACTAATTTTTTCCATGAGATAACTAATGCATTAAGGGGAAATTTATAATCGGGACTCACCAATGTCTTGCATGTCCAAATCATTCCTCAAATATCGAATAATCAATTTAATTTGTAAACAACATTCTTTATCATAAATATTTTATATTAAATAAGGAAAACATATTTATTAATTTTTCCCCAGATAAAAAAAATAATTTTAATATAGTTCAATATATTTATAAATGACATATGGTTTAAAAAATAAACATATCCATGATAAATAATATTGATATTTAGGGTTAATTTTATGTATAATAATAGAAGGAATGTCGAAATTTTAAGGGAAGGTTATTAACTAGAAAAATGAATCAATGAAGTTAATTTAAATGCTATCATTTGTCAATATAATTAGAAACCATCCCGATGGAGAATAATTATGGTATCAATAAAAGATATCCCTAATATAGTATATTTGAAATTAAGGGTTTTTATTGATAAATATAAATACTATGAAAATATATTTAAAAAATTTATTGAGGAAAATACAATTTTCATTATTTTTTTGAAAAAATTAAAATAAATTTGATAAAATTTCTTTCATAAATCTTTTTGAAATGGTTAAAAACCTTTATTAGAACTTTTTTTTTCAAAAATGGGGGTTTATGAAACATTTTTCCTACTGAAGTGAAAAATAAATTGAAATTTTATAAGAAACATTTTCTCAATTGTTTTAAGTACCAAAGAATGTAAAATCATAAAATTACTTAAAATATTATGAATATCTATAGAATAAAAGAATAAAATTGTTTTTTCAGAAATTATAAAATTAATTCCTTAAACTAAAATTACATAATAAACATTCTCGATGAGAATGAGATTGTGAAATAAACCCTTACAATGATAATTCTCTTGAAGGGGGAATTAATAGATGAATTAATTTTGTGTATCAACTATAAATCAACATAAAAAAAATTTAAATACAAAATAATGAAATTAAAAGTCATTTTGAACATAATATTAGAATATCAATGACAATGAAGAAGTAATATAACCTAATGAAAAGAAATTTAGTTATTAAATTATTTTCCTCTTGGTAATTTAATGTCAAATATTTCTAGATGAAATGATTATAATTTAAACATAAAATAAAATTAATTATTAATTTATGATTTTATAAAATTTCAAAGGGGAATTATATACACTATATAAAATAAATGGGGTGCATAACATTAAAATATGCCTCAATGAAAAAAGAGAGACAAAATCTATTACCTCACACTTCCTTTTAGTTAAAAATGCTTTTACCTTATGTATAGTGGTTTTATACATGTTATTAACTTATTAAATAACCATATTTATATTTATAATATCATATATGATCCTATTATAATAGCTTATCACCCATTCATTAATAATGTTTCATTATTTTCTTCATTTCTCGTGTTAATTGCTTTGTTTTATGATGCATGTTTCATCATGAATGATATTGTTCTTGTGCATATAGTAGAGTTATATAATCTAAATAATAATAATAATGAAATAAATATCATATTTATACATAAATTATACATTTAAAAAATAACTAAATATTTTTATGAGTAATGAAGAAATTTACGATCACAGAGATGATAGGTCTTACATATGCATGAGTAACGTTTCAATTTTTTAAAGATCAATATGGAAATGAGGTAAGGAATATTTTACATAAAATTATGATAATAATATAATATCTAAATGTTTATTTAATTATATATATATCATCCATGTGGTTGGGTGAAGAAAATAGAGTCACATCGCTTTGTGAAGGATATAATCCAAACATACACGAATGATGTTATCATATTTATGTGAATGAAAAGTTTTGAAATAAAATGATTCATTATCTTTTATTAAAGATAAATATGTAATTAATATAATAAATATTTAATTTATATCTTATATAACCATTATCTTTATCCTTATAAACTTCCATTTAACGCATTAGTGAAAGATGAATCACATATCTTCGTAAGGATACAATCCCCCATAAACACGAGTGAGATTGTCATATCCACTGTGGAATGTAAAGTGAAAAGTTATATTTTATATAATGAATCATGATATATTATTATGTTACAGATATATTATGTATTTTTTATATCTGTCACCATACCCACCTGTGAGAGGTGATAATGGAAAAAACGATGACATCAATTTTCAAGGCGATAGACCTCACACGAGTGATGATTTCATAACCAACTTTATGTAAGTGGGTATGGTTTAGATCATGAAAATAATATAAAAAATATAATTATATGGAGTATATAGAGGTTATTATACCAGAATGGTTTATTGATAATTAAATGAGGTGGAGAAAGAAATAAAATAAAAATGATTGTTGAAGAACATTTCATCTTCCTCAGGTATCGTCCTTAGGTTTGCACAAAATCCTTACTAAGATGGATTTATCACAAAAATAATGATTCTATGATGATATGAAAGAATTTAGTAATTTATTTTGGTAGGAATTAGATGATACGTAATTGTTTGAAGGTGTGATGAATATATGAGAGGGGTTAGCCTTTTTATAAGTAAGGTGAGTGATACACTTGTAATTTTTTGAAATTATTCAATCATACCCACATTTTAACCATATAACAAATAATTAAAAAATATAAATTATAGAACCTATAAGAGATAAGGTCTAAATATTGATCTAAAATTGTATTTTTAATAATTTTTAGAATATTTTTAACCCTTATTATTTTAGTTTAACCTCTCGATAAATCTAGTTTTACCTTAACCGTAAAAAATAGTTTTTACTCCTTTCACTATTTATTTTGGTAAAAAATTAAACTGGTATTATTATAAATTATAAATTATAAATAATTATTATTACAAATATTAAATAAATTTTACCAATTTCATTCATTTAATTGGATAAATTTAATTTTAAATCAACATTTTTGATGTGATGAAAAAGCATGTTTTTTAAAGAATTTTTTTCCAAAGTTTCAAAACATTTTTTAATCAAAACACAACCTGAAAAATATCACAATGAAAACACTTTGATTAATTTATATATGATTAATTTAGTTTATATTTAAATAAAACTCAAAATATAATTTTATATTATAAATAATTTAAAAAAAATGTAGTTTTCAATTTAAATTCAGCATTTTTCATTTTTCATCGAAAAATGAAACATTTCAAAAAAATATCAAAAAATCACCCTATGAAAATATTTATATTGTGAATTGAAAAATTAATTTTTTTTAATTTTTTTTTCTAAAAGATGAAAATTTTAATTTCAATTTATGTGCATGAAGCCTGGCTGAACCACTTTTTATAAAAATATCATTTTTCAAAAAATATTCCTTTTACTTTAAAATTCTTCTTATTTTATTAATAATAAATATATTTATATAATATTAATATTTTAGTAATAAATATCCATACCCACCATTTAAATGGCTATATTATAATGGTAACATATTACAGTTCATTTAAACTCAGGGTTGCGTGTTCTGTAAGCTATGAAAAATTTGACGAAATACATTTCATGGGTTGTTTAAGTTTAGTGAAGCGTGTTACATAATCTATTGAATAAAATGTTATTATTTTTTAATTTCATGGTATTACATTACAAGAGACAATATTAGGAGAAAATTGAAGTAATTAAGTAAACTAGGTTATATATTCCCTAAAAGTATGGTTCTTTTTTTAAGGTCCACAAACTCCCTAGCCTTATCTATATTTAAGGATTCAAGATGGAATTTCTGGTTAATCGTATCCTTGAAACCCATTTTGGTGTGGTATTCATGAAATGTTTCCACACAATCAAATCCCAACAAATTTTTCTTATTTTTTTCTAATGGATAAGTGGTGAACATCACTTTGTATGTCTTAGGGGTCTTGGGGAAATAAAAAATTCATTTAAAATTTCCCTATACACTCCAACCATTCCTAAGAACCTTAATCACCATATAAAATCGGTGATTTTTTATAATTACTAAGAATGATTAATGGATTTGGTTGAAAATTATTCAATCTCTCTACCAATTTTTTAGGGTATTATATATGCTCTCAATAAGATTTAGTTCTATAATAGCATATCCATCTAGTCAATTATTTGCAGATCTATCTCAAGGATTTATCACTGATCTTATAGAAGGAAAACTTTTATAGTAAATATTAAAAATATAACTTCATTAAAACCTCAATCAAGCGATTAAATATTTTAAATAAAATTCAAATTAAAGAAACAAGACCAGTACATCATAAAAATATAATATATTTATCTCAAATAAAAAATAAAAAATAATAGAGTTAACTTGAAATCATGAAGAAAAAATTTGATAAAAACATGGTGATTTTCATAGATTTATGGTCTATTTTGAATGGTTCCAAATCTATTTATCCATCATGAAAACTCTATTAAAATTTTTAAGTGTGTTATTCATGGTTTATATATAGTTTTTTTCTCATTCAATAAAACCATGAAACTCATGTATTTCCCACTATTCACATCAAAAACAGAGGATTTATAAACATTACTCTTATATATTCAATATAAAACATTTTAGAATAATTTTAGACCAAAATATATTTAAATAATTTTAAAAAATAATTTTAGAATAAACATACCAAAATAACCCTGGAAGATTAAGTATAGTTACCAAACATTTTTTCTTTACACATCTTCTTAATCTTCACATTGAGATCTGATGATCCTATATTTGATCTTCATTTACTTTCCAATTATACAATTTTTTAAAGATCTATAATTATTCATCTTAACATTATACCTGATAGTATTTTTCACATACCTAAAGCATGTTCCTGGTCTCAATATGATGTGGAAAAGTGCTGAGGCTATCAAAAATATGTTTTTTGATTTATTACACCCCCTTAAAAATATATAAAAAGGAATCCTATTCTCTGAAGAATTCTAAACGATGTTTCCATATGTTATAAATGTATACTAACTATAAACATATCTTTATATCAAAACAAAACCAAACATGCCTTAAGTTTTATAAGTAATTTAAACAACCAAACAAAGTAATACTAAGAAAATGTAATAAATGTTATACATTAACTTGGAAAAAACTTGAAGATACCAGAATAAACATAGATGGAAAATACGTCACTTTTAAAACATTATCCCAAAAGGACCAGCATATCCTAAAAACACTAAAACATATAACTCCATGTGGCTTGAGGTAACCACCTAAGCATCCACCACCATAACTCCAAGTGGGTATATATAGATAACTACCTATGGTTAATGATCATTTACCATTTTATATATCATGTAAAAAAATATACATACACCTAAAAAGTTTTATGTATGTTGTAAACAAAATCCTAGAAGAATGCCACAAAGAAAGACTACCCTTGGACTACAAAGGCAACATAACACATGAATTCTCAAAACACATCATGCCAACCTCCTTGATGAAATAATATGAGTCACAGTAAGAAAAACCAAATTAATAAAGAGGTAAGTCCCTTAGATAGTGTAATAATAAAAAGTAGGATTAATTTAAGTTCATAATCTCAAAATCGTAGAACTCATCAATATTTTCCATCTTAGTCACCTAAGGAGTCCTTTGTGATTCTAATCAAATCCAAAACACAACTAAACCAATCAAATATTTAAACAAAATCTCATTTCAATACTAAAAACCCTCAAAATAAAATCCCATTTCAAAATCCATTTAATATCAATAAATACAATAACATTGGATATTTATAGCAATAAATCAAGGGTATTAAAGAAAGACAATAAAATAATAAATAGCATCAATTTTCCTAAAAATAATTCCTTAAAAAACTGAAATATAATATAAAGTCAGAAAGTTACCCGATTTAAAAATTATGAAGAACTCAAAAACATCACTTTTTATCTCAATTAGACTATAAAAAACTTCCACTTCATTTTATAAAATATTTTATATGCCTAAAATATGATTTTAGTAATGTAATACAAAAGTATCACTGAAAATCCCAATTATTTGAGACAAAAATATCAGAAAGACGTTTTAAACCATCATAATTTCACCAAATATAATTTAGAATGACATTTTGTTTACAAGTAAATAATTGTAAAATATCACGAATTAGGGGTTATTACAAACAAATGAAAATTCATATATACACCTACAAAAATCTAATTAAAATTTCAAGACTTATTTTAATAATGGTAGATTATGAAGGGAGAGTAACTCCACACACCCAAGAAACAAAAACCCCAAATTTATCAATAATTGATGAACATAAATTGAACCCCATGGATGGTATGGCAGTGAAAAAATAATAACTATAATTAAATATAAGAGGTACATGAGAATAAAGATGTAACCAAGGAATTACAATATGAGATTACAAAATAATCAAGATATTAACACTAAAGGAAGTTGAAAAAGGGAGGATCTAGGAAATTGAAAAGACATAAACAACCAAAGCGAGTTAAAAACATATTTGTTTTATATTATATTTGATACCAATAGAAGAGAAACATATTAAAACTTCCATAATTACACTATCAATAACCAAATTCGAGTCACTTACATACCCAATAACTTTTAGGTATAGAGTTATATAGATTTATGGAAAACAATTTACAACAATACCAATACATTTCACACCCAATGTATATTTTTATCTCTAAGCTAAGAATTTATAAATTTATAGTATTTATTAAATATCACCATTAATATTATCCATATATAATACCCTTATAGACATATCATATATAATAATCTTCTTTATAGATTGGGGAAATAAAAAATAAAAAGGATGAACTCAAATTCTGAGTAAGAGAAAACACATAAATGAGTCATAGAGGGTTAGATCATAATCGTGTAATAAAAAATGAACATGGAATAAATATACAAATATAATAAACCTAAGGTCACAAGATTTGTTAATAAGGAATGAAAAAAATACATTAATCTTAAAGTATAAAATATATACCCTAATATAGGAATGCAGAGGAATTAGATAATAATCATAATCCATGGAATATAAAGTAGGCATGCGACATAACACTGAAATGTGGCACACACATAAGTATTGAAACCATATCATAAGTCAAGGTTAACTACATAGACCATAATAAAATAGAAGATCATACAACCCATCAAGTTTCCCATATCACAGTGGATCATTTATCCCTACATATTTCCCATAGTGGATCGAGCATCACAACTCCTTTCCTATAATTTTATCCTGAGATATATGAATCTTTATCTAATTCATTACAGAGATATGTAATTCCCACACATCGCATAATTATATACCATACATATGTGTGCCCTAAAAATTGAGAAAGATTCCTCATTCCTTTATAGTTTAATTAACCCTTAGAAAAGAAATGGTCTTCATGAAAACATTCTTAAAATAAAATCAAAATATATACTATGTAAGAAAATGGTTAATATAATTAGATCATATCAAAAGTGAAGAATATTATTCTCTAAATTATGTCAATATAAATGAAAAAAAAAATCTTTTATAAATGTATTAAGAATAAGATTTAAAAAATAAGAAGAAATATTTATTCTGTTTTGGGAACTTTAAAAAATGAAATAATTCAATGAATAAGGGGAATATTTTTTCCTTGAAAAAATATTGAAAAATATAAAAAATAAAAATAATTAATAATATACATAACTAAAAAAATGTGATCAATTGGTAAAAATTAAAAAAGACTTTTTTCACACCTTTATAAAGAAATTAAAAATAACCTGTATGGGAAATTTTAAAATATTATATTAAAACATTGTAAAGAAGGTAAAAAATTAGATTAAAATTATCTTAAAAACCATTGAAATATAGGGAATAACATTCTTGAAATAATTTAAAAATATGGATATATGAAAAAATAGTTTGGTAAAGTCATTCAAAATATATAAAGTAATGATTTAAAAGAAAACCCTTATGAAATTTAATATAAATATCACCTTGAATGAAAGAAATTGATTAGGAATATTAAATTCCATGAGTATAAATATAGTTATTAAATAATAACCCAAATAGGCACTGGTAGAACAGATAAATGAAAATCGGTTCATAATATGAAAACCTCTCAATCATGTGAAATTTAAATTCAAAATCCCATACCTTGGACTTATGCACAATAGAATACACTTTAACTAACATGTACAATAAATTTAGGTTTAATGTTTATATGAATAATAGTTTTATTTATAGTTTTTTACATTATTCCATCTATTTATAATTCTTTATTAACCATATATTAATTGTTTTTTATTAAGATTAATATTCAGGTATTGACTGTTCTGTCTCCCTTAAATTCCCCTGTTTGGATGTTTTGATTCTTGAGTCCTACTTATAAATTAATCAAATAAAAACATTAATTCTAAGGTAATAATTTTATTATATATAGTTTTAGATCCCCATTTTCACTTCATGGAATTTATGTTGATTTTTCATATATAAATATTAAAAATTCACCTTTTGGTGATTGTTCAATCAACAAAAGAATTGAAATTATTGGAAGATATACATTTTAATAATACCACTATAGAGTTATGAAAATATCTAAATTAATAATATATCTATATTACCACCATTATTTAGGTTTTCTTATTTTGTAATGATGTTATAATTATAGAGAAGTTATTATAGGTAGTAAAACCAACTAAAATGAGAACATGATATAATTATTGAATGAGTAAGAACATTTCGTTTTATATGTGACACCCAAAAAATTAAAAGAACCTTGTATTCGATAGCTTGTATGACACACGACACCAATCATGTAAGGTAATACTGTATCCAAATATATTTTAATATATTTACCATTAAAAATATATTCTATATATATCAATGCACACATCATCGAGTTAGCCTGTGTTACATGCAAGAGTGAAATTCCTCGATAGCTTGCATTATATGTAATAATGACCTCCATGTAGCTTGTGTTACACATAAAACTGTGTTTCACCAAATAACAATGTATTATTAAAAACTTAGTATTTAATATAAAATTATATAACCTAACCATTATGTTAGCGGTTATGAATAGTAAAAAATAACTTATCAGAATTTTTGGTTTATATAAATATAAGAAGAATTATTTTTTTACGAGTTAATGAGAAATGAAAATAAGAACCAATTGGATATAAAAAGAAATATTATTATTATTATGCTTCCAAAAAAGTTTTATCTTAATAAACATAATTAATTAGAATAATTAAAGTATTTTAATGAAATATGTATGTTACATATTCAATAAAATATCTTTTATATTCATCCATTGGATTTTATAGGCATAATATAATAATTAACTCTATTTTACACGTAAAAACATATATTTTTATAAAGGCTATTTTATCACTTTTTAATGGTGAAACCATTTTAAATATGAATTTTGACACCTTAATTGACCTAATACATCAAAATAAAGTAAATATTTTAAATTGAAACATAAAAATTGTGTTAGGGTTAATTTTTTATATTTTTATGAAACATTTCATTTTTTACGAATAGTTAACAATACTGAATTTTAGATCAAAACTTCTTTTTCATATAATTTAATTATAAGGATAAATTTTGTATTAGATTAGTTTTAATGTTTAATTATGTAATATTTTGATTAATTAATACATTTTATGTCGTTATAATCATTTTCACTCTGAAATTGATTATTAAAACATAGCAATCTTTCACACGTTTTTACTTTAAAAACCACATTCTCTTCCCATCAGTGGAATGAATTTTTAATTAAATTATACCACTTATATATTTATAATTTATAAAAATAGATTTAATATATAGAATCTGAATAATTAATAATTTCTAATAACAATAATTTTGTTTTTTACCAAAAATATTAGTGAAAATGGTTAAAATTAATTCCAATTATTAAGGAAAAATTAAGCTTAATAAAGAACTAAACCTTTAACTTAAGGAACTAAATGACCTAGAAACTTATCCAAAACCCATTTTAGGGTCATAATTTATCCCTCAAACTTCTATTATTGACTTTTTTTAGTTTTTCTAAATTGTTTTAGGTAATAACATTTGTACAAGTAACTTGTTTTAAAAAATTACAAGCAATTCCTTTTGCTTCCCTATAAAAAGCCACCATCTCTCCCCAATCCTCACACCTCACAAACCACTTATTTTTGGAAAAGATATTCCCAAATAGATTCCCAAAATACCCCCCCATTACCTTTAATCCTCCCCTTTGGTAATAAGTAATACAATGAAGCCTTTTGGTATAAACCAAAAGGAGTTACCTGATTAAGGGGTAATATTTTTCATTAACCTCTTTAGTTTTATTTACATTATCCAAATACTTAAATATTCTTATTATAGACTTGTATAACATATCTAGTATCATAAATATACTAGTATGTTTTTTGATAAGGTTTTTACTTACACTTACACACACTTCCATCTAACGGTAAACGCACATATTGTCTCTGTGTACGGAGAGCAACTTCCTCACAAAACAATAACTGTTCATTTTTCATTTAACACCTTTCATAGTGTCCATTATGATGAAAAATATATTTATATATTTTATATATGATATTTATAATTTATTTATATGTCTCTAACTATTTTTTAACATATGACCCCATGCACTATATTTTGTTGGAATCCAATAACATCGTTTGAAGAAGTATGGACTACCACTCCCTCAAATCGAAGTGATTCTTTCACACGATCCATTGAATTTATAATAGATGGATATAATTAAATATAGGAGACATAAAAAAAATCCATGATATAATTACCACTATGGATATATATATATATATATTATTTTATTTATAACCCTTTCACACACTTAAAAAGTGATAACATTATTTGTGGATGTGTGGACTACCGCCTCCTCGACATGATGTGATTCATTTTTCATCATGATATTTATATATATAAGTATATATAATTAAATAATACTATATTAATGATATAATTATCAGTAAATAATTATATTTTGTTAATTACCTTCCTTCCATAGCAATCACTGAAAAATAAGAACGTTACTCACGCGTACGTACGACCTTCTGTCTCCATGATTGTAAGGTTTATTAATTTTTCATAACCATATGTAATGATTGTTTGTAAAAATATAATTAAGATATAAATATGATAATTAATTAATGTTTATTATTTTATATATTTTATATAATGACCCCTTTGACTATAGTTTACCTACCAATGTGGTTTTTGACACATAAACTAAATTTTGTCAAAACACACGACATAAACAAAATTGTTTAAGTAGTTGTATACAACTTTAAAACAAGTGAAATAAAGTTATAGATAATCATGAAAAAGTTTCTCAATAAATTATATAATTAATGTGATTTTATTATACATTTATTTAAATTAATTTCACCTAAAAGGAAACTGAAGGTAAGGGATTTCATTTCAATTTACATCTTATTTAGAATTATTTGTTCTTATGGACCTAGTTTATTTTATACAATGTATATACTGCCATTTTTTACATTATATATCTTGAATATATTTATTCTCATGATATTATAAATTTTATTTTATTTTTTCCTTTATTAGTCTTATAATTTAAAATGTTTCATAGTGGTATGTGATACTTTGAAAGTTTAGAGATTATTTTACTCAATAATAACTTTACTGGTCTTTTAATGGTATTTCCATTTTAGGAAACTATATGAAATGTTTTTAATAAAAACTTTAATTTTATTTCTTCTAGTTATTCATGACCATTTTCTTATATTTGTACCATTTTCCCACTATTTGGTACTCATTTTTCTTCTTCATAAACCCTTCTTTGTATCTGTCTTTTTTCTGAGAACCAATTTTCATATAAAAAACATGTTTTATAAAAAAAAAATCAGAAATGTTTTTAAAATAATTTTTTAATGAAATATTTACTCATTTTTTCTATTACAAATGTTTTCAAATGAATATTCTTGTCGCTTTCCGAAGAACGATTTTTATAACCTTTAACCTTGTAAAAGGAATGTTTTTTAAATTATATAACTTGTAGGAATTTACCCACCATAATTTCTTTGAAGATTCATTTTCATATTTAAAAGGTTATTTTTTAAAGAAAATATTTTTCTAAGTGATTTTTAAAGAAAATGTTTTTCAAAGGGGGTTTTCAAAACAAAAGGATATTTTACTCAAGAATGTTTTTTCAAATATGTTTTTGTAATGTTTACATTAATTAATGAAATAAAACCTTTATTTTACTCTAATTGGGGTATATTTTATTGCTACTCTACTTAATCTTCCTACAGATCGATTATGATGATTTTTCCAAGGATTGTTTTCACATTCACTTCTTTGATTTGTTTTATCCCTATTGAAATATTCAATTTCCTATGATCATTTAACATTAAATTTCCCTGAAATATCCATGTCATTTTTGTGGATATGATTTTTGTGTATACCATATACCATTTCTCATAAGGTTTTTACTTTGAAATTTATTTTATTATGTGTGGAAATTTTGATAAATCCTTATAATTTATTCAATACAAATATTTTATAAGGAATATTGTTTATTCAATATGAGGAATGTTATGGAAAAGAAAAACATAGGTTGGGGACCATTTAGGGAAAGCCCTATGGTTTTGGTAATAGTTAATGAAATACCCTAGATGCATCAATAGTCTCATGGGACAAATTAGTTGTGAAAATTGGAAATGTTTAAACTGTCTCCTGATAGAAGTGGTATCGTGTTCTTAGGAAACATGATGTTCAATAATTAAGAATTTACATCATTTAGTTTCCGTTATTATTCATCCAGGAGATCATGCATTGAAATACCAATGGATTAATCTCATTTTTATTTCATTTATAAATGGAATGTGTTTAACTTTCTTACCTTTACATATTTATTTTTCCTTATCTAGTTATTTTAATGACATGTGTTTCAATGTGTTACCTTTCTATGTTGTTTGTAAACTTCCTTCTCAATTTCTTGATTATATGGTATGTTTCCTCCATTATTTACCTTTCTATAATTATTAATCTCATTGATTTTTTATTTCTTATGCTATACTTTAACCTTAGAGAAAATTTGAGATCACCCTTATTATGTTTCTTTCCACAATAATCCTAGAATCATACATTGAAAGATATGAAATTATTTACTTGATGGACTAAAGTTATCATCAAAGTTATTTATTTATTTAGTAAAACATTATGTTGTGATTAGTGTATTATTTTCTCTTTTATGTATCTGGTATATCAAGACTACTAAACTCTCCATCGTTTGGGATTTTATTCCATGTAATCATACCAATGTAATTAATAACAGACATAAACTTCAGGCTATCTGGGGGATTATGGATATAGTTAGTATCATAGGAGGTTTAATAGCTACCTTGGGAACTAGATTTAAAAAAACATTAGTTAGAGAACATATACCTAAGGTAGAATTTGAGGATAAGTATGGAATAACATCCAAGATATTTTTTAAGGTAGAGATTATATGGGTCTTCCTAGTTATAAATCCATGTATGGATACTACAAATGGATGAGGTTTTGGCACAGATGTACCTAGGAGTAATAAATATGACAAGGTTTTCTGAGCCTGACTCAGGGTGTCCCAGTACACAACAAAACATCTTACTATGCACCTGTTTTGACCCTCCCAAGGGATATGCATAGGATAATTCAAATTTTATTTACAAACCATTGTGAAGGATTTGGATACATACTAAGTAACCTAGGTTAAAAAAAATGTGTTTTAGATTGAATATAAGGTGTATTGATTTAGAAATACTATAAATTATTCTATGGGTAAAACATAAATCAAGGACCAATGTGGAAAATAAATGTATGAGGTATTTATGTATTGAGGTTGTATTGAAAACCTTAGTTAAAAAGATATTTAGTGTTTAACCTTATTTCAGGGATGTGCATTATATTTTTTTTTGGAAATTATTAATTTTGTTTTAGAAAAGAAAAACATATAATCTAGTTGACATCCAATCAAATCTAGAAAGGATGAGGGTTTTGAACCCATGACAGAAGTAAGATAATGATTTTACACCAACCACTATTGTACGCCATGTCCTGGTTAAAATTTCACTGTTTGTAGTTGAAAAATTTCAAGAATAAATGTTAATGTTAATATAGTAGTATCAATTTTTAGTATTTTATATTAATCTATTAACCACATTGGTTTTGGAATATAGTTAAAGTCAAATAGTTAGACTGTTCACACTTTTATTGGCCTTACAATCCATTAAATGTTTCTTTTAGTGCTTCAAGCATTACAAATTAATTATTGTTAAATAATTTCTTAGATTAAAGGGATGAACTCTAATTTGATTAAAGAATAACCAAAAGTTTGGAATATTCATATAAAATTGAAACCTATCATATACAAGTATTTCCTTATATTATTGGTCAGCAAATGAATCACCCAACATTTGGAAAATCACTTCGAAACAAAATATTGTACTAATATCTTAATTTCTGTTGAATCGGTGGTCTCTAAAATCAATATAGATTTATAACTTTGAGGCCCTCAACTTTATATTAATCATTTACTTGTTTTTTATTGATGACCTCAATAAATCCTTATATTTTTTACACTTTTAATCCAAGTATATATCGTTGATTTCTATTAATGTTCTACCACCTAGGGACATAGGGACATGATAAGCTATGTGACATTTCTACATCACATTCTCTCTTTTTGAGGAGATTTTTATGAACCCTTCTCACAATTTAGGTGTAAGAACCCATTTTTCTCTTTGAAATACTTTGGAATTTTCTTGATGTTATTCCAGAGTAGTGCCTTCAGACGGCGTGCGATTCCGAGCCTCGGTGTGGTCGGAATTAAATTTTCAGTGCGTTCAGACTGGGCACGCAAAATAAATAGAGTATATCCTAAAAGATAGCTCGAATGGGAAAACTAAGGGCACCATTGAGTCCGGAGCATGCCTTTTACCCTAGGAGGGGTGTAACTATCGCGATCGCATGCCTTCTATGAAAAATGACACCAGGGGCACATTTGTAATTTAGCGGCCTCAGGAGTTGAATTTTATAACTTCCAAACAGAGGCTCAAATTAAAATTCTAATACTGCCTTTGTGCTCGGGAGGTGGTTTTTACCCTAGGGGTGGCTTTACCTGGACCCTGTCGAGAGTTTCGGATGCGGGTCAAGTTGGTGGTTTAAATTAATTAAACTTTTTAATTAATTTTCCTTTACTAAAGCCAACAACCTCCCCTCCTTCTCCGTTGTTCTATGGAAGAAGTAGTTCTCAACAAAGGAGCCCTCTCATCCTTCAAGTTCCTCTCCCCTCCTCAAGAAGTCGGTTGAAGATCTGGCAGATCCCTCGCAAAGCGACGGGCTATGCCCAATAAGGTAGGATCATGCGTTCTTGTTTTTAAAGTTTTGTACCTACTTTGATCTTGATTCATAGCGTCGAACTATTGTCAAATTTTAGAGAAAAGTCCATTAATGCATATTATATGTTCTGAACTTTATGAAACATATTTTAGACTTTAATTTCAAGTCCCGCAGTGTCCACATTTTTCCGATGAAGATCCAGGTGTGTTTAGGTGTTTTCCGGCGGGTTCAGTAGGTTCCGGCGGCGGTTCGGCCACCCCAGGCGGCAGCGCGACGGCTGCAGACGGTGGCTCGGAGTGGGCGATGGCAGTCGAGCATGGGAGGTGGCCACGAGATTTGGCGGCTTGACAGCAGGGTGTCCGGGCAGTGGCTCTAGGCGACGGGTGAGCACGCCGGGGCGAGAGGACGGAGGGTTCGTGGTGTGCGACCCCGTGCGAGAAAAGAGACCTGCATGCGGCGGGTCTCCGCGCATGACTGCAACCGGCAATGAGGACTGGTCGAAACTGCATCTACCCGGGGTCCAGATATGGGCCACGTGGTTGAGCCACGGGCTGGCACCGTGAGCTTGGCCGGCCGGCGCAGGCTGGCCCAAGCTAGGAAAACCGGCCGATCCAGGCCGGTCCAGCCAAAGGGGTTCGTCCCCTCGACCTCGGACACCCGTAACTTTTACTAAAGGTGTTAGTTTTGCATGCCTTCTACGATAGTTCGAACCTCGACTCGAGGCGTATAATTTGATATGGTTTCGGAAGTTTTTAATTCCTAAAACAGGGGGCCTTGGTGGCGCGACACGCCTTTAAGTGGATTGACGTTATTCCGTGGGTTTTTGTTTTGGGAGGCACATACACATATGGAGTCCGTTTTGAGTACCGTCAGTGGCGTTACGACCCTGGCGTCGAGGCAGAGATTTTAAGTACAGTTTCAGGCATTGATGTAGGAGTTGAAGCATGGGCTCCATGGGCCGTCTATTAAACTACGAGCAGAATTTAGCAACTTTTTAATCGGACGTCCGTTCAGGGCGTGCGAGCAGTTGTTTTTGGGTGTTTTTTAGGGCATTGCAATGGCGCAATTCGCCTGCTTCAATTCCTCATAGTGGTGTGGGCCCCGCGAGGGTCATTTTGGGAGTTGGCGGTGATTTCCATCTTCTTCACCGGGTATCCGATTCGGACAAGTGAATAGTAAATCTTGTGTAGTTTTCAGAGAGAATCACAAAGGTGCGATTCGTTCGTTACACTTCGGGACAGAGATGTGGGTCCCACGAAGCACCACTCGTGTGCGGTACGGCGAGATGCATATTTTTCTCCGGATATTCATTCCATGCAACTAAACAGTCAATTTGACGTGTTTTCCCGAGGGGATTGAAATGGTGCGATGCACCCGATTGTTTTTGAGGCCGAGGATCGGGACCACAGGATGTCGTTCGGGCGTAAAGTAGTGTTGAACGAATTTTACGTCGTATTTCTGTTGGAGGTGAGTAAATAGTTTATCTCGCGTGTTTTTCTTCGAGGATTACAACTGTGTGATCTTTTTGGATGTGCCGAGTCTCATTCGAGATCTCATTAAATGGGGAATCATGAAAGGTGCTCCAGTGTCGGTTCTTCATGTTGTGTTTGGAAGTGAACCCATGGATTTTGATTTCATTCACTCTCGTGTGAGTAAAGTTGATGTTTGAAGAGATATGGTTGGCCGTGCAATGGCTGTGGAGGAAGCAAGTTGGTGAAATTACATTTTCACCCTTTGCACTGACTTTGGGTTTCATGCATTCGATATCCTTTGGGTTAGTGAAGTGATATACTCTGGGAGTATATGAGAATGGTGGGAGGTACATTTTATAGTTGTACCCGGGAACATTTGTGTTCGTGGTTTTGAGATGAGATAGGGCCACACATCATGTGGGCCCCTTGAGCGTGTTGTGTTCTACTTTACGTACCTTTGATCTCTCACGACGTACAGGGTCCCTCTGTTCACGATGGTTTAGACCAGCCAGGTTGAGTTGTTTCCCCTGGTTCTGTTCTCGATGGTGTGATCAGTAGAGTTGTTTGGGTTCCCATTTCTCCTTTATCCATGTGGGCTTTCAGCGGGGCTAGGCAGTGGGTTGCTCGATGACCTCTTAGGGTTTACCCTCCAGCAGAGACTGGGGAGTGGGTTATCCGACGATCTCTTAGGGTTTACCCTCCAGCAGAGACTGGGCAGTGGGTTACCCGATGACCTCTTAGGGTTTACCCTCCAGCAGAGACTGGGCAGTGGGTTACCCGATGACCTATTAGGGTTTACCCTCCAGTAGAGACTGGGTATTGGGTTACCCGACAACCTCTTAGGGTTTACCCTCCAGGAGAGACTAGGTAGTGGGTTACTCGATGACCTCTTAGGGTTTACACTCCAGTAGAAACAGGGCAGTGGGTTACCCAATGACCTCTTAGGGTTTTCCCTCCAGCAGAGACTGAGCAGTGGGTTACCCAAACTCCACTTAGTGTTTACCCTCCAGCAGAGACTAGGCAGTGGGTTACCTGAGGACCTCTTAGGGTTTACCCTATAGCAGAGACTGGGCAGTGGGTTACCCGATGACCTCTTAGGGTTTACCCTCCAGTGGGGCTGGGTAGTGGGTTACCCGACGACTTCTCTCAGACTTAGTCCTTTCAGATAAGCTAGTCTGTAGCTTTTCTCCATGTCTATCAGAGCGGGACCTTTGGTTGTACAGGTCAGTGATGTGACATATTTGACTTTGAGAAGTCCTCTCAGCTATGTGATAGTGACGAGGTGTGGTTTGACTTTCCCTAGAACTCTCAAGTATGAGGGGAGATTTCCACACCAAGACGCGTCCATGAGACGCGACCTAAAACCGTGCGGGTGAGTTAGTCCTGCCCAAAGAGGATAGTGTCAAGGTGTGGTGATTTTAGCCCCTTGACTTGCAGTTTAGGTCAGAGGGGTGGGGTGTTGGGCATCGGTGGTGTTTACTTCTGGGATTGTTAGCTACTCTTTTTCTTCGGTTGAGCTATGAGATGGATATCCTCTTACGATCTTGTTCGGGTTTCTTGTTGAGTATATGGATACGTACATACCTTATTCTAGTACCCACTTCTTGGGTTTTGGTTACTCACCTTACAAGAGAGATGAAGATGTGCAGGGTATGCCACGTGCTTTTCTATGTCTAGCTTCTCGTTGTTGGATGAGTCTACTCTCCCGCTATAGGTAGCGAAGGCTCAATGAGAAGTTCATCTTCTCATCATTCCTAGCTCCTTGTGTTAAGACGAGTCTACTTCCTTCCTCTTGTTGGGTTGATCTATACTCTTTACTACACTCTCTATTTTACTCCTTTATTATTCCCTATTCGATCTACTATTCACACTTTGGTACCTCCTTTGTCGCTCCCTCATTCCTTTGGGGTATCTTACTAAGTATTTTCATACTCACCCATGCTTGAGCTTTTCCCTCACTTGGTGTACCCTTGCAGAAAACGGACATGTTTCTCGTGAATACAGAGGAGCTTAGGAATTTGGGAGCTTGGACCGCGTGTGGTGGTCGTAGTCGGGTTCCTTGTGTGGGACTCTCCCATCTGTTTTACTTTTGTTTATATGTTGCTGGGTTGTGGCACTTTTCTGGTTGGGCGCGTTTTTTTCCCTTTTCTTTTCAGTTTACCTTCAACACTCACTTTGTACTGTTTAGTGGTCGATACAACTTTGTGGTTAGTTTATAATTGTTGGTACTTTAGTTTTCCTTTTACTCTACACTTCTGCATTGAATGGGTTGTGTGTGTGTGTATAGGTACTCAGGAAAAGGTCTCCTAGAGTTGTTTAGCCTTTGACACTTGTCGTCAGCCCCTGTACTATGGAGGCGGGCTTGGGGTAGTTGCAGCTTGATCCCGGGTAGGGTCGGGTCATGAAAAAGTGGCATCAGAGGTGGTTCGTTCCCTGGGATGTTGTTCGGGCGTCCCTAAAAAGGAATTGGTTAGGATTTAGGGAAAAAGTTTCAACGTGTCTCGAGAGCGGCTCTCAGGCCAGGGACTCTAGTGATGGTGCGGTGGTCGACGTATCCATTCACCAGGACCCTGATAACCCGCTTGTTGACTCAGCATGATAAGACACCCGTTGCAGGGAAAATTGGTTTGTGCATCACATAGGATTGAGTCTTTGAATATCCTTCTTGAGTCAGCTCCCCATTGTTGTTACTGTTATATACATATATTCTCGTCTGATCACGGTGCTCCTTGATAACATTCATGATGCCTCCGTAAAGACATCCATCCAGTATACTAGCTTTGGTTCATGACGATGACCCTGTGATCTACGAGGCCTTAGTACAGAACCCATCATGCGAGCCCCTTTATATGGGTGGGCCAGTAGTAGCACCCCCACCTAGTGAGCAGCATACAACGTCAGCAGAGAAGACTGAGCTTGAGCGTAGGTTGAGTGAGCTTCGTGAGTTCCAGCGGCAGAGACCGCTGAGGTTCAGTGGTGAGCCATACCCTCAGGTAGTAGAGGTTTGGCTAGAGACTTTGGTTCTCCTCTTCAAGCTTGCGCAGACACCGGTAGATCTGATGGTGGCTTTGGCCGCCAGCCTTTTCCACGGAGTAGCTGGGCATTGGTGGACTCTGGTGACTCAGTTACTCGATGAGTCATCACTTTCGTGGGATGACTTTCAGTTGCTGTTTCGGGAGGAGTTTTACCCCTCCTTCTTATGCTCCGTTTGGATCCACGAGCTCCTATAGTTTCAGCAGGGAGGGATGATGGTGACTGGGTACATGAATTGTTTCGTAGACCGTGCACGTTTTTACCCGGACTTGGTCCCCGATGGAAACTTCCAAGCGCGGAAGTTCGAGCAGGGTCTCCGCAGATAGATTTTTGCTATCATTGTACCCTTGGGCATTCCCACTTATGCCGAGGTGCTAGATTAGGCACTGGTGACAGAGAGCTTCCTGTAACACTTTACAGTTGGTGGTGGCAGCAGGCTCGACAGAGCCGAGACATCTGCCGCAGCTAGCGGGCATCGGCTGACAGAACCTCGACACAGGTGGATTTATGATAATCGGACTAAGGGGCGTGGTCGTACACCACAGTGGCGCCGGAGGGCACCAGTGCAGCCCAGAGAGAGTCAGTGTTATTCTTACGATGGTTGAGGTCACCTGGCACGAGACTGCCTGACCAGGTGCACCGATAATATTGGGCAGGCAGCAGGTGCACCACCACGACAGAGATAGCACTTTGATTGGAGTGGTACCCAGTGAGGTGGTGCTAACAGAGGAGCAGGAGAAACTAAAAGTGGGGGACGACATTATGAGGTCTTCCCATCATCACCAGGCGGTCCACATCAGGGCCTGGGAGCTGACAGTTGGGACCAGGGACAGCCGTGAGCTTTGGATGTTTACGATCCTGTAAGGCATGAGGTGACAATAGGTTCGCTTTACGGATCTTCTAATTTTTTTCAGTAGAATTGTTAGACTCTATGTGTGAAATGTCTTTTCTCCCTGCTCCTTGTTTGAGTTGTTACCAGGGTGACGCAGGGCATCGGGTGTAACCCTGTGTTGCTAGAGTAGAAGGTGTGAAACCTTTCTCTTTAGTCGATGGTGGTGACTCCTTCACCTTTTTGAATTGTAAGAGAGTCTTGGTCATGGGACATCGACTTTGAAAGCTTGTGTGACTGGATATCCTTGGGTGTTTCACCATATGGATATTTTAAAGGAGGGAATCAAAGGGATTTATCCCAGGTCCAAATGGTGATTCCAGTTACAGTGTGCGATGTAGAGGTGCGATCGGGGAGGTGAGCTACCCCTGAGGTCCTTTGTGCCGTTTGAGACCGTTAGAAGGGATGGAGAGGTCCCCACTGCCTTACCTTAAACCCAAAGACTGATTTGGGTGCATGATGTCTCCCACGTGACTCACCTGAGAAGAAGTGTACGTGCTCTTATGCATGTCATAAGCAAGGGCAGACCACGTGTGACCCGATATAATCCTTTGGTCTTTGTGCGGTGGCGTAGAACTGTACATTAGTTCTTCTGGGTATGGAAGATCCAGGTGCGGGCTTAGTACCCTGAGTTGTTCGCTGGTTTTGCTTTTTTGGGACGAATATATTGAAGGAGGGAATGATGTAAGAACTTGTTTTTTTCTATAAAAGACTTTGAAATTTTCCTGATGTTATTCCAGAGCAGCGCCTTCAGACGGCGTGCGATTCCGAGCCCCGGTGTGGGCAGAATTAAATTTTCAGTGTGTTCACACTAGGAAAGAAAAATAAATATAGTAGCTCCTAAACGGTAGCTCGCATGGAAAAACTGAGGGCACCGTTGAGTCTGGAGCGTGTCGTTTACCCTAGGAGGGGTGTAACTGTTGCGGATGCGGGCCTTCTATGAAAAATGCCACCAGGGGCGTTTTCCTAATTTAGCGGCTTCGAGCGTTAAATTTTATAAATTCCAAATGGAGGCTCAGATTAAAATTACGAGACTGCTATTGTGATCGGGAGGTGGTGTTTACCCTAGGGGAGTCTTAACCTCGACCCTGTCGAGAGTTTTGGATGTGGGTCAATTTGGGGGTTTAAATTAATTAAACTTTTTAATTAATTTTCCTTTACTAGAGCCAACACCCTCCCCTCCTTCTCCATTTTTCTCTGGCAGAAGAAGTTCTCAACAAAGGAGACCTCCCATCCTTCAAGTTCCTCTCCCCTCCTCAAGAATTAGTTTGAAGATCCGGAGGATCCCTCATGAAGCGACGGGGTACGACCCATATGGTAGGATCGTGTGTTCTTCTTTTTTAAGTTCTGCACCTACTTTGATCTTGATTCATAGTGTTGAAGTATCGTATAATTTTAGAGAAAAGCCCATGAATGCATAGTATATGTTTTGAGCTTTCCGACACATATTTTGGACTTGAATTTTGAGTCCCGAGGTGTCCACAGCTAGCCAATGAATATCCGGGTGTGTTTAGGTGTTTTCCGGCGGCTTCAGCAGGTTCTGGCGGCAGTCCGGCCACCACAGGCGGCAGCGCAGCGGCTGCGGATGGTGGCTCGGAGCGTGTGACAGCGGTTGAGTGCGGGAGGCGGCCGCGGGCTTTGGAGGCTCGGCAGCAGGGTGTCCGGGTGGTGGCTCCAGGTGGTAGGCGATCACGCCGGGGCACGACGATGGAGGGGTTGCGGCGCGTGACCCCGTGCAAGAACAGAGACTCGCATGCGGCGGGTCTCCGCGCACGACCGTGGTCAGCCACGAGGGCCGGTGGGCACCGCGGTATGCGGCGGTTCTCCGCGCACGACCGCGATCGGCCACGAGGTCCGGTCAGCACCACGTGGACCTGGGGTCCACGGCTAGGCCACGAGACTGAGACACGGGCTGGCCCTGCGAGCCGGGCCGGACGGCGCGGACCAGCCAGTCCAGGCCAGTCTAGCCCAAGGGGTTCGTCTCCTCGACCTCAGACACCCGTAACTTTCACTATGAGTGTCCGTTTTGCGTGTCATCTATGGTAGTGCGAGCCTCAGCTTGAGGAGGAGAATTTGAGTTCATTTCGCGGGTTTTTAATTCCCGAAACAGGGGGCCTCAGTGGCGCGACACGACTTTAAGTGGATTGACGTTATTCCAAGGGTTCTTGTTTTGGGCGGCACACACACATCGTGATTCTGTTTTAAGCATCGTCAATGGCGTTGCGACCCTGGCATCGAGGTGAAGATTTTCAGTACGGTTTTGGGCGTTGAAGCCAGAGTTGAAGCATGGCCCCCACAGTCTGTCTTTTAAGCTGGGAGTATCATTTAGCAACTTTTTCAGCGGACGTCTGTTCGGGGCGTGCGAGAAGTTGTTTTTGGGTGCTTTTCCAAGGTCATCGCAATGGAGAAATTTTCACGATTTAATTCCGCACGGTGGTGTGGGCCCCACGAGGGCCGTTTTGGGATTTGGTGGTGATTTCCATCTTCTTCACAGGGTGTCTAATTCGGACAAGTGAATAGTCAATCTTTTGTAGTTTTCTGAGATAATCGAAATGGTGTAATCCTTTCATTTCGCTTCAGGACCGGGATGTGGGGCCCACAAAGCATCGCTCGTGTGCGGTACAACGGAATGAAAATTTTTCTCCAAAAATCCATTCCACACAAGTAAAAAATTAATTTGATGTGTTTTCCCGAGGGGATCGAAATGGTGCGGTGCGGCTGTCTGTTTTTGGGGCTGAGGCTCGGGACCACAGGACGTCGTTCGGGCATAAAGCAGTGTTGAACGACATTTATGTCGGATGTCTGTTAGAGGCGAGTAAATAGTCGATCTCACATGTTTTTCTGCGATGATTACAACTATACGATCTATTTGGATGTGCAGAGTCTCATTCAAGATCTCATTAAATGGGGAAGCATGAAATGTGCTCCGGTGGCATTTTTTCTTGCTTTGTTTGGAAGCGAAGCCCTGGTGTGAGATTGCATTCACTCCCGTGTGAGTAAAGTTGATGTTTAAAGAGATATGGTTGGCTGTTCTAGGGCTGAGGAGGAAGCAGGTTGGAGAAATTACATTTTCACCCTTCGCGCTGACTTTGGGTTCCATGAGTTCGATAGCCTTTGGGCTTGTGATGTGATATACTCTGGGAGTATACGAGAATGCTGGGAGGTACATTTTGTAGCTGTACGCAGGGATGTTTTTTCTCGTGGTTTGGATATGAGATAGGGACACACATCGTGTGGGCCCCTTGTGTGTGTCGTGTTCTGCTTTACATACCTTTGATCTCTCACGACGTAGGGGGTCCCTCTGTTCCATATGGTTTAGACCAGCAGGGTTGATTGGTTTCCCCAGGTTTTGTTCTCAACGGTGTGATCGGT
The DNA here is from genome assembly GCA_963277665.1 of Viscum album. Classification (NCBI taxonomy): domain Eukaryota; kingdom Viridiplantae; phylum Streptophyta; class Magnoliopsida; order Santalales; family Viscaceae; genus Viscum; species Viscum album. The sequence goes on along the minus strand of OY728147.1, from coordinate 102,580,008 downwards.
GGAGTTATTTGGGTTCCCCTTTTTTCCTTTAGCCATGTGGGCTTTCAGTATCATGTCTGTTTGTGTTCCCTGGTAGAGTTTATATGGATTCAGTGTGACCAATAAATTACAAGGGCACCGATCGTCTTCCCATGAGGTTGTTTCCAGTAGGGTATGGAGCCCCAGTGAGCCTGGGCGCAGATTCCCTAGTTGAGTATTGTGATCATATCCTCCTTCTGTGATCTACTCTGACATGTTTCCCTAAGCAGAGCTCTATGTATCGGTGTGACCCACACTAAAGAGGTGCTGAACCTCTACTAGGTGAATTGTTTTGGAGTTGGGTTGTTGCGCGATACCCACTCCATGTTCTATTGGCCAGTGTTGTAGCATCCAGTAGGGATGGCCAGAGCAGTTCCGGGTTTACCCTCCAGCAGGACTGGGCAGTGGGTTTCTTGACAAACTCTTAGGGTTTACCCTCCAGAAGAGACTGGGAGTGGGTTACACGACAACCTCTTAGGGTTTACCCTCCAGCAGAGACTGGGCTGTGGGTTACCTGATGACCTCTTAGGGTTTAACCTCCAGCAGATACTGAGCGGTGGGTTACCCAACGACCTCTTAGGGTTTACCCTCTAGAAGAGACTGGGAAGTGGGTTACCCGATGACCTCTTAGGGTTTACCCTCCAGCAGAGACTGGGCAGTGGGTTACACGAGTACCTCTTAGGTTTTACCCTCCAGGAGAGATTGGGAAGTGGGTTACCTGTCGACCTCTTAGGATTTACCCTCCAGTAGAGACTGGGCAATGGGTTTCCTGATGGCCTTTTAGGGTTTACCCTCTGGCAGGGCTGGGCAGTGGGTTACCCGACGACTTATCTCAGACTCAGTCCATTCTACTAGGCTAGTCTGCGGCTTTTCTCCGTGACTACCAGATCGGGACCCTTGGTTGTACGAGTCGGTGATGTGACAACTTTGACTTTGAGAAGACCTCTCGACTATGTGATAGTGATGAGATGTGGTTTGATTTTTCCCAGAACTCTCAAGTACGAGGGGTGCTTTCCCCATTAAGACACATCCTTGAGACACGACCTAAAACCGTGTGGGTGAGTCAGTACTGCCGAAAGCGGATAGTGTCAATGTGTAGTGATTTGACCCCTTTGACTTGTAGTTCGGGTCAGACGGGTGGGGTGGTGGGCATCGATGGTGTTTACTTCTGGGACTGTTGGCTACTCTTTTTCTTGGGTCGAGCTACGAGATGGAGATCCTCTTAATCTTGTTCAGGTTTCTTGTTGAGAATATGGATATGTATATACCTTGTTCCAATACTCACTTCTTGGTTTTTGGTTACTCTACTTCCATGAAATAGAGACCTTCCTCTATATCTTACATTACACACAAGAGTGACCTTCCACGATAGCTTGCATTACACACAAGACCGAGTTTCACCAAATAACATTGTATTATTAAAATATTATTATTTAATATAATATTATATAACCTAGTTGTTATGTTAATATTTATGAATATTATTAACTAAATTATTAAAATTTATGGTTTATATAAATATAAATTGAATTCATTATTTACCAATTAATGAGAAATTAAGATGCAAACCAATTGGATTTAAAAAATAAATATTATTATTTTTATGCCTTTAAAGGAGTTTTATCTTAATAAAAAAATTATTAAAATTATTAAATGATTTTAATGAAATTTTAATGTTATATAATCAATAAGATATCTTTCATATTCATCATTTTTGTAACGCCCCGACCCCAGCTACCCAGAGTCGGTGCATTACTTCGTAACATTGGCATGATCACAAAAGATCAAGTCTCGAAAGACCGATTAGTTTAGTAGCCTTGGAAACACTAGATACATTCATAAGTCTTTCATTACATCAAAATTAAACAAACTACAATAACATGGTCTTCATAGCCCACACTCATATCTTCACTGACTATTCTTGCAAGTCAGTCATAATACACTTCTTCACATCCTGGAAAATTTTTAAACATTGAAAGGGGTGAGCTCAGATGCTCAGTAAGGATAACAATATTGCGGAAGCTTTCATAAATAAACATTAACATTTAAGGCAATGTATAACTAAAACAAAAGCCTTATTGAACATGAACTTTAGCATAATATGGCAAAAGTAAACTGAAATAATGCCATTTACTTACTCACATGGATATTCTACTAGTCGAATAATCACATGAAATATCATTAACCACTTCCATAATGAGGGAATGTATAATGCCGGACATTCTGAAACATTTTGTCAAGGCCTCGGCCAAGACATCTAAAATGATTAAGGCCTCGGCCAAAACCATAAATCAAATTGGGAAAGGGCCTCGGCCAATTCCACGTCTAGTTGTCTCATGAGACCTACCGATGCATCGAGGAGCTATAGCGGGCTCCACCCGTCACATATTAAGTCCAATACATTCCTCATATGAATAGGTTAAAACATAACATAAATATTCGTATTAAAACTAGCATACGAAATGTCAACAATTTCTCCATAAACTATGGATGGTATAAAATAACACATCCTCAGTCAAATATTTCACGAAATGCTCAATGGAAGTTTTGTATCATAAATCAATTTAAATTAAACTTAAAACCCATCAAAGGATGTTGAAATGGATGGAATCAAAGCTATTTGAGAGAAATATCTCTCCTTTTTTTTAAATCATTTAAAAGTCCCATAATTATAAAATAATACATTTACTTTGAAAATTCTCTTACCTTAAATTTGTCAAAAAGGTCAAAAAGTACATTGTTTGGAAAACGACGGTGAGATTCTTTTCAAAAACGTATAAGGGTATAAAAGACTTTAACCCATTTTCCATTTAATAGTAAAAATGTTTTGAAAGACATTTTTAAGAAACATGGATTTGGATGATAACGAGGTCCCAGTAGGTAATTATGTATAAACAACCTTGGATAATGAAGAGGTTGTGAAGTAAACCCTTACCTTGTACTTTTCCTTGGTTGGGGTAGGTTAACCTCCTGTATAATGGTGAAATAATTGTTATTAAATTATACAAGAATCATATACATTCATATGATATCATATATGATCTTTTAACATTGCTTTGTTAACAATATCTTAGATTTATCGTTGTTTTGGGTGTTAACTTACTCGTTTTCTTTTATATGTTTTGTCATGTAAGTCTTGTTTTTCATGGATAGGTTGTATATTATTCATATCCAGAATGATATCATGTCCTTAAACATTATTTTTAAATCATAAAATGATAATTATACTTGAATGGATACGACGGAGAATGAATCTCATCGCGTTCGTGGAGACGGTAGTCCGTACGTACGCACGAGCGACAATATCATTATTTTGATATTAAAATAATATATAATTGGATAGTGTATCATATATAAAGAATCGTTATCATGTTATATTTATTATTTACATGAATTACATATCATTATTATACCCATCTAAATAATAATATAATGAATAACAATTACACCACGACGTGGAGACGGTAAGCCGTACGTACGCACGTATGGTGACATGTCATTCAAATGATGGGTAGAATATTGAATATGGTTGTTCCATATTTATAATAACATCACAGTATATAGAATATACTGGAGTTATAATTTTAGAATTGAAATAATAAACAAAGAGGGAGTGGAAGAAGAAAGAAACTTGAAAGAGGGTGATGAAAATGTTACCTCTTCTTCGGGTTCTTCCTTTTGATTTGATCAAAAGGACTCCTTAGGATGGCTTTCTGACTAAAGTAAAGCTTCTAGGACGAAGGGAGAGAAGTTGGGAGAGTATTTGGGCAGGGGTTGGCCGAACCAAAAGGCTTGGAAGTGTGAATAAGGTGGTAGAGGTGGGGGCCTTTTATAAGAGGAGAGGAGGGGCACTTTTGGAAAGATTGAAATGTTACATTATTTCACAATGCTTTTCGGATTCTAAAGGTCCCACACTTATATAATTCGAGGCTAAGGTGATAAGGTTTCGAAATCTCTTCATCCAATAGGCTTTGGACAAGTGTAAGCCTTGGATTTTGCATTATCTTCTCATTTTATTTAAATCGTTAAATAATGAGGTCATCGCCACATCATAATGATGTCATAAATAATTTAATTTATTTAATGTCTAAAAATTATAAAACAAATACTATGATGTAGGAAATATTTTTAGCTTTCTAATGAATATTTATAGTCAAAATTTGGACTTGTGTAACCCTACTTAAAAATTGTTTTAGTAAAACACTTTATGTTAGTGTCATTTTCACTTTAACATTAAATAAAAATTAATTTATGTTATTTCCCAACAAAAGTGGATCCATGGGGTCCCCAAGTTAGGCCATGGCTTGTCTTGGTCGGCCATGACACAACCAATGAGGTTGGGACATGTGTCTAGGTCATTTCATATTATTAAAGTATTATTTATACCTTAAACTACACTAATTACCACTAATCGCGATTAAGACTTAATAAGTTACTATTCACCAAAAAATTATTTTTATCCCATTGAACCACATTTTACATACTAATGACAACCATGTATGTCGGATTTTCAAAATTCAATACACATTAGTGGTAAACTTTCATTTAAACGAAAAATCAGTTATTTAACTACCACTTAGTGGTTTCACTATTCATCAAAAATTGAAGTTTTTCAGAACAATGCCAAAATTTCACCCTAAGATATAATTGATATTCCGAATTCAAAAATGATGTCTATTTTACAAAATTCCAAACATATAAGTTGCATTAATTAATTTTATAATTAATTCCCGCTGTCAGAACAAATAGCGTGTTTTTAAGAAACAATTTATATCAAAAGATTGGCAATTGTTTATGTTCGATTTCAATGTTAAATTAATTCCAATGACCACCATTAGATAAAATGGTAAAAATATATTCTAATTATACTTTAAAACCACTAAATAGTATAATTTATCACAATTAATTATTTTGATTAAAAAAGTTGTTTTAAGTATTTTTCACTATTCATAAAAAATTGGAAGTTCTCAGAAAGTTACAAAAAATTCAACTTAGGATAATTTCGATATTACGAATTCAAAAATGAAGTCCATTTTGAAATATAAAATTTCTATAATTTTAAAAGGTGGTTATTACTATTCATAACGGCTACTTTGATTAGTTGCGTTGTGTTAGAACTCGAACTTGCGTACAATGCAAGCTATTGCATTATTCGAAGGGAAACATACAGTGGAAACTTGGGGTGTTACATTCTCCCCTCCTTCAAATAATTGCGTCCTCGCAATTTCTAGGGTATTACTGCATAAAAAGACTCGGGTGGTTTTTCATCATAAATTCCTCAGGTTCCCACGTTGCCTCTTCCATTTTATGATTTCTCCACAAAACCTTCACCAGCCGAGTCGTCCGGTTTCTCAGCACCTGCTCCCTCACATCAAGAATCCTGACGGGCTCTTCACAATAGGAAAGATCGGGTTCCAGTTCTAATTCCTCATAGGTGAGTACATGCGTTGGGTCAGGCATGTATTTCCTCAACAGAGATACGTGGAACACATCGTGAACTTTGGAGAGACTTGGCGGCATTGCCAAATGGTAAGCTACAACCCCAACTCGTTCCAGAATTTCGAAAGGTCCGATGTACCTGGGACTCAATTTACCTTTCTTACCAAAACGTATGACTCCCTTCCATGGAGATACCCTCAGGAAAACATGATCACCAACTTGAAATTCCAAATCCTTCCTTCGATTATCGGTATAGCTCTTCTGCCTACTTTGAGCTGCTTTGATGTGATTTTGAATCACTTTCACCTTTTCCACTGTTTCCTCCACTAGTTCTGGGCCTACAAGTTTTCTTTCACCAACGTCATCCCAACAGGTTGGTGTACGACATCTCTTTCCGTATAACGCTTCATATGGTGCCATCTGAATACTCGAATGGAAGCTGTTGTTATAGGAAAATTCCACCAGTGGTAAATATTGATCCCACATACCCTGAAAGTCAAGAGAGCATGATCTCAACATGTCTTCTAAGGTTTGAATAGTCCGTTCTGATTGTCCATCTGTTTGAGGGTGATAGGCAGTGCTCAAACGAAGTTCAGTATCCAAGGCCTTTTGAAGACTTTTCCAGAATCTTGAAGTAAAACGAGGATCACGATCAGAAACAATCGATAGGGGTACTCCATGAAGTCTTACAACTTCATTAATATATAGTCTTGCTAGACGTTCAAGTGGTAGATCCTCCCATATAGCCAGAAAATGTGCTGACTTAGTAAGTCGATCAACAATGACCCATATTGCATCATTCCTTCTAGGAGTCTTTGGTAGTCCCATGACAAAGTCCATCGTAATATTATCCCATTTCCACTCAGGTATGGGAAGAGGTTGCAATACTCCACCAGGATGTTGCCTTCCAGCTTTCACTTGTTGACAAACCATACACCTTGACACAAAATCAGCAATCTCCCTCTTCATATTGTCCCACCAAAAATGTTCCTTTAAATCTCTATACATTTTGGTGCTCCCCGGGTGTATAGAGAAGTTGGAACTATGAGCATCATCCAGCAATTCCCTTTTTAGATCAGATATATCGGGAACACAAAGTCTCTTCCCGAATTTCAAAATTCCATCCTTATACACAAAGTCCCTCAATCTTCCATCATTCACACCTTTAATCTTCTTTTGAAATTCTTCATCATTGGTTTGAGAACTCTTAATCCTTTCTAGTAATGATGGTTTGGCAACCATTTGAAAAAGCATTGATGTTTCACCTTCCCCAGTTATTCCCATGTCCATCTTCACTAGATCCAAGAAAATTGGATCCCTTTCAATTCTCATCACATTCAAAACTCCATGGTCTTTTCTACTCAAAGCATCTGCCACCTTGTTTGCCTTCCCCGGGTGGTAATGTATCGTGCAATCATAATCCTTGAGTAGTTCAAGCCATCTCCTTTGCCTCATGTTGAGTTCTTTTTGTGTGAAAATATACTTCAAACTCTTGTGATCAGTATAAATCTCACATTTTTCACCATAGAGGTAATGTCTCCATATCTTTAAAGCAAAGATCACAGCTGCTAACTCAAGATCATGAGTAGGATAGTTTTGCTCATGAATTTTTAGCTGTCGTGATGCATAGGCAATGACCTTATCATTCTGCATAAGGACACAACCGAGTCCTTTCTTCGATGCATCACTAAAAATAACAAACCCATCATTCCCCGATGGTAGAGTCAATACAGGGGCATTGACTAATCTTCTCTTTAGTTCTTCAAAACATTCTTCACACTCTTTTGTCCAGACAAATTTAATCCCTTTACGTGTGAGCTTTGTCAATGGGTTAGCCAATCTGGCAAAATTCTGGACGAAACGTCGATAATAACCTGCTAAACCAATAAAACTGCGTACCTCAGTTATACTTGTCGGTGCTGGCCATTCTTGGATTGCCTTGGTTTTAGAAGGATCAACGGAAATTCCATCCTTAGAGACAATATGGCCAAGAAAAGAAATCTCGTGAAGCCAGAATTCACACTTGCTAAATTTCCCATATAATTCATGTCTTCTAAGAGTCTTCAGGATAATGCGTAAGTGATTTTCATGATCTTCGTGGCTTTTGGAGTATACCAAGATATCATCAATAAATACCACTACAAAGTCATCAAGATATTCCTTGAAAACTCTGTTCATTAGATCCATGAAAACAGAGGGTGCATTAGTCAATCCAAAAGGCATTACTGTAAACTCGTAATGCCCGTACCTTGTTCGAAATGCTGTCTTTGGAACGTCTTCCTTCTTCACACACAACTGATGGTATCCAGACCGAAGGTCAATCTTTGAAAAGTATTGAGCTCCATGCAGTTGGTCAAACAAATCATCAATGCGAGGTAGGGGATACTTATTCTTTATTGTTATAGCATTGATCTCCCTATAATCAACGCACAACCTCATAGATCCATCTTTCTTCTTAACAAAAAGAACAGGGGCTCCCCAAGGAGAAACACTAGGGCGAATAAATCCCTTATTACTCAATTCCTCTAGTTGTTTCTTTAGTTCAACTAATTCCATAGTGGCCATTCTATAAGGGGTCTTCGATATGGGCCTTGATCCAGGAATCAAATCAATGGAAAACTCAACTTCTCGTTCTGGAGGATGTCCAGGTAAATCTTCCGGAAACACATCAACATATTCTCTCACAATAGGTAAATCCTCTATTTGAATATTACTTTCCTCATCCTCAGTAACTTCCTTCTCTTCCTCCCCAATAATTGAATTTAGTTGAGCTACTGGGGGTGGATCTAGATAAGAATTATGTGGCGACGATTCTGCTCTAAAGATAAGGTGTTCCTTATCATTATCATCAAGAATTGTAACCTCTTTCCTCTTACAATAAATTTTTGCATCATGGTCCGAAAGCCAATCCATACCAAGGATTATATCAAATTCAATCATGGGTATGACGATGAGATCAGCAGGTAAAGAACATTTAGGTGCTCTAATGGGAACTAATCGACAAAACTTTGTTGCAACAATACTTCCCTTAGGGGTTTTGACCGACAACTCCCTTGTTAAATCAAATTGGAAATATCTAATTTTCTTAGCAAACTGGGAAGATATGAAACAATGCGATGATCCAGAATCAAATAATGCATTTGCTAAACTTGAGGAAACCATTAAATTACCTGCCACCATGTCTTTCGGAGCTTCCACCTCAGCAGTAGTGATAGCATAAGCCTGGCCTTGATCCCTTGGCCTCTTCTGAGGTAAGTTCCCCTGACGCTTAGGACATTCATTTGCATAATGTCCCTTCTCTCTACAATTATAACATTCCACGTTGACAGCCGCTTTCTTTCCCTTGCATTCATGAGCTTGGTGGCCTTTTTCACCACACTTGTAACATACTCCTTTTCCTTTTAGACAGGCACCAGGGTGCTTCCTACCACAATTATCACAGGGTGGAAATTCATTTCTACCCTTCTTCCCTGTTTCCTTATTTCCTTTCCCAGAGTTTTCAGCGGATCTCTTCTTATCTTGCTTTGATTTAAAGTCATAAGACTTAGAGAATTCCTTTTCCGTCTTGATGGCGCATGAGACAATACCTTCGTATGAAGAGAAGGTTTGTGATACTAAAGCTCGACGGAGAAATGGTTTCAACCCATCAAAGAAACGATCAGTCTTACTTCTTGGGTTACGTATGTAATCTGCAGCATACCTTGCTAACCTTGTAAAGTTAGCCTCATACTTTGCGACATTCTCATCCTCCTTCTGCCTCAGACTCAGAAATTGCCTTTCCATATCCGCTCGATGGTCTCGAGGAAAGTATTTTTCTAAAAATAGCTCTTTGAACTCCTGCCATTCCATATTTGTTAATTCATCATCCTCCTTTGTGTTTTGAATTAGTGACCACCATTGATCGGCATCTCCAGTGAGGCGGTAAACTGCCATGATAACATTCTCCCTTTCACTACTCCCCAAGGCATGGAATATTTTCTCTAAGGAATTTATCCATTGCTCAGCTACTATAGGATTTGTACTCCCATTGAAGGTTGGCGGTTGTTGCCTCATGAAACGGTCTAGCATTGATCATCCACGTTGCGGATCAGGGTGCTCCATACGAGTAAGGTTGTTATTCATAACCTGCGTGAGTTGTCCCAGTACGGTGAGAAGCTGATCAGCACCAGTTGTATCACTAGCTCCACCATAATTATCCTGAGCAGGAGGGAAATCCCTACACGGAGTGCGTGCATTGATACGGTTTCCATTCCTTCCACTAGGCGCCATTTCTAAATAATGGCATAAACTAGATTAGTTTATGAATCAAAATACATAATCACAAACTTATAAAACACTTAACTTAAATTGAACTATTTATGGATATAATCCATAATCATAAAAGAAATGTTTTCTTTGAGGAAGTATATACTCATAAACCCTTCATAATGATTTGTAAAGAAAATGAGAGTTATCCTAAGCATATCCCCCGGGAGTGTCGTAACCAAGAGTGCAGCAAGGCCCGTTGTCGTGCACCAGTTCCCGTTCGAGTCTAGCTCAAAGCAGTGTTTTCGGGTTTTACCCCTAGGTACATCTGTGCCAGAGCCGCCTCTACCTGCTCGTATCCAGACAGGGATGTATTGCTCGGAAAACTCACAAAATCTCTACAATACCAAAATTCTAGGAAGTTCTTCTATACTAATCCTCAAAGTCTATCTTCGGGCTATGTGCTCTAATCAGAGTTTATCTAAATCTAGCTTCCAAGGTTAGTACTAAACTGCCTCTGATACCAACTGTAACGCCCCGACCCCAGCTACCCAGAGTCGGTGCATTACTTCGTAACATTGGCATGATCACAAAAGATCAAGTCTCGAAAGACCGATTAGTTTAGTAGCCTTGGAAACACTAGATACATTCATAAGTCTTTCATTACATCAAAATTAAACAAACTACAATAACATGGTCTTCATAGCCCACACTCATATCTTCACTGACTATTCTTGCAAGTCAGTCATAATACACTTCTTCACATCCTGGAAAATTTTTAAACATTGAAAGGGGTGAGCTCAGATGCTCAGTAAGGATAACAATATTGCGGAAGCTTTCATAAATAAACATTAACATTTAAGGCAATGTATAACTAAAACAAAAGCCTTATTGAACATGAACTTTAGCATAATATGGCAAAAGTAAACTGAAATAATGCCATTTACTTACTCACATGGATATTCTACTAGTCGAATAATCACATGAAATATCATTAACCACTTCCATAATGAGGGAATGTATAATGCCGGACATTCTGAAACATTTTGTCAAGGCCTCGGCCAAGACATCTAAAATGATTAAGGCCTCGGCCAAAACCATAAATCAAATTGGGAAAGGGCCTCGGCCAATTCCACGTCTAGTTGTCTCATGAGACCTACCGATGCATCGAGGAGCTATAGCGGGCTCCACCCGTCACATATTAAGTCCAATACATTCCTCATATGAATAGGTTAAAACATAACATCAATATTCGTATTAAAACTAGCATACGAAATGTCAACAATTTCTCCATAAACTATGGATGGTATAAAATAACACATCCTCAGTCAAATATTTCACGAAATGCTCAATGGAAGTTTTGTATCATAAATCAATTTAAATTAAACTTAAAACCCATCAAAGGATGTTGAAATGGATGGAATCAAAGCTATTTGAGAGAAATATCTCTCCTTTTTTTTTAAATCATTTAAAAGTCCCATAATTATAAAATAATACATTTACTTTGAAAATTCTCTTACCTTAAATTTGTCAAAAAGGTCAAAAAGTACATTGTTTGGAAAACGACGGTGAGATTCTTTTCAAAAACGTATAAGGGTATAAAAGACTTTAACCCATTTTCCATTTAATAGTAAAAATGTTTTGAAAGACATTTTTAAGAAACATGGATTTGGATGATAACGAGGTCCCAGTAGGTAATTATGTATAAACAACCTTGGATAATGAAGAGGTTGTGAAGTAAACCCTTACCTTGTACTTTTCCTTGGTTGGGGTAGGTTAACCTTCTGTATAATGGTGAAATAATTGTTATTAAATTATACAAGAATCATATACATTCATATGATATCATATATGATCTTTTAACATTGCTTTGTTAACAATATCTTAGATTTATCGTTGTTTTGGGTGTTAACTTACTCGTTTTCTTTTATATGTTTTGTCATGTAAGTCTTGTTTTTCATGGATAGGTTGTATATTATTCATATCCAGAATGATATCATGTCCTTAAACATTATTTTTAAATCATAAAATGATAATTATACTTGAATGGATACGACGGAGAATGAATCTCATCGCGTTCGTGGAGACGGTAGTCCGTACGTACGCACGAGCGACAATATCATTATTTTGATATTAAAATAATATATAATTGGATAGTGTATCATATATAAAGAATCGTTATCATGTTATATTTATTATTTACATGAATTACATATCATTATTATACCCATCTAAATAATAATATAATGAATAACAATTACACCACGACGTGGAGACGGTAAGCCGTACGTACGCACGTATGGTGACATGTCATTAAAATGATGGGTAGAATATTGAATATGGTTGTTCCATATTTATAATAACATCAAAGTATATAGAAGATACTGGAGTTATAATTTTAGAATTGAAATAATAAACAAAGAGGGAGTGGAAGAAGAAAGAAACTTGAAAGAGGGTGATGAAAATGTTACCTCTTCTTCGGGTTCTTCCTTTTGATTTGATCAAAAGGACTCCTTAGGATGGCTTTCTGACTAAAGTAAAGCTTCTAGGACGAAGGGAGAGAAGTTGGGAGAGTATTTGGGCAGGGGTTGGCCGAACCAAAAGGCTTGGAAGTGTGAATAAGGTGGTAGAGGTGGGGGCCTTTTATAAGAGGAGAGGAGGGGCACTTTTGGAAAGATTGAAATGTTACATTATTTCACAATGCTTTTCGGATTCTAAAGGTCCCACACTTATATAATTCAAGGCTAAGGTGATAAGGTTTCGAAATCTCTTCATCCAATAGGCTTTGGACAAGTGTAAGCCTTGGATTTTGCATTATCTTCTCATTTTATTTAAATCGTTAAATAATGAGGTCATCGCCACATCATAATGATGTCATAAATAATTTAATTTATTTAATGTCTAAAAATTATAAAACAAATACTATGATGTAGTAATTATTTTTAGCTTTCTAATGAATATTTATAGTCAAAATTTGGACTTGTGTAACCCTACTTAAAAATTGTTTTAGTAAAACACTTTATGTTAGTGTCATTTTCACTTTAACATTAAATAAAAATTAATTTATGTTATTTCCCAACAAAAGTGGATCCATGGGGTCCCCAAGTTAGGCCATGGCTTGTCTTGGTCGGCCATGACACAACCAATGAGGTTGGGACATGTGTCTAGGTCATTTCATATTATTAAAGTATTATTTATACCTTAAACTACACTAATTACCACTAATCGCGATTAAGACTTAATAAGTTACTATTCACCAAAAAATTATTTTTATCCCATTGAACCAAATTTTACATACTAATGACAACCATGTATGTCGGATTTTCAAAATTCAATACACATTAGTGGTAAACTTTCATTTAAACGAAAAATCAGTTATTTAACTACCACTTAGTGGTTTCACTATTCATCAAAAATTGAAGTTTTTCAGAACAATGCCAAAATTTCACCCTAAGATATAATTGATATTCCGAATTCAAAAATGATGTCTATTTTACAAAATTCCAAACATATAAGTTGCATTAATTAATTTTATAATTAATTCCCGCTGTCAGAACAAATAGCGTGTTTTTAAGAAACAATTTATATCAAAAGATTGGCAATTGTTTATGTTCGATTTCAATGTTAAATTAATTCCAATGACCACCATTGGATAAAATGGTAAAAATATATTCTAATTATACTTTAAAACCACTAAATAGTATAATTTATCACAATTAATTATTTTGATTAAAAAAGTTGTTTTAAGTATTTTTCACTATTCATAAAAAATTGGAAGTTCTCAGAAAGTTACAAAAAATTCAACTTAGGATAATTTCGATATTACGAATTCAAAAATGAAGTCCATTTTGAAATATAAAATTTCTATAATTTTAAAAGGTGGTTATTACTATTCATAACGGCTACTTTGATTAGTTGCGTTGTGTTAGAACTCGAACTTGCGTACAATGCAAGCTATTGCATTATTCGAAGGGAAACATACAGTGGAAACTTGGGGTGTTACAATTTTTATTTTACAAGCATAAGATAAGATAAATTCTATTTTATATAAAAAACCTATATTTTTATAAAGGCAATTTTACCGTATTTCAATGACGAACCCAATTCAAATATGAATTTTTACACATTAATTGGTTTAATATGTAAAAATAAACTTCATATTTTAAATATAAAAATAATAATTAGGTTAGGGTAAATTTATAAAAATTTTCTGAAACATTTCTTTATTAATGAATAATTAAAAATATTGAATTTTATTTCAAAAATTATTTTTCATATAATTTAATTATAATGTTAAATTATGTTTTATATTGGTTTTAAGGTTTAATTAGATAAATTTTTTTATCAATTAGTACATTTTATTTAATTTTAATCCATTTCATTTTGATATTGATTATAAAAAATAGCAGAATTTCAAACGTTTTTACATTAAAACCCACATTATCATTCCGTATGTCGAATGAATTTTAAATTAATTTCCACCAATTCTATGATTAGAATTTAGAAAAATTTATTACATATATTTAATCACTATAATTATAATTTATAATAAGACCAAATTTGTTTTTGAAAAAAAAAGATGAGTGAAAGTGATTAAAATTAATTACGATTATTAAGGTCGAATTAAGCTTAATAAAAGACTAAACCTTTAACTTAAAGGATTAAATAACCTAGAAACTTTTAAAAAACCCATTTTATTGTCATATATCATCCAATAACCTTATATTATTGAGTTTTTTTTTGTTTTTTATGACTTTATTTAGGTAATAACATGTGTACACCTAATTATTTTTCAAAAATTCCAAGTGAGTCTTTTTCCTTCCCTCTAAAAGGCCACCACCTCTCCCCATTCCTCAGAACTCTCAAACCACTTAGGTTCATCCAAGATCAAAAAAAATAGCTTTCTAAAATACCTCCCCTTGACATTTAATCCTCCCCTTATGTGGGAAGAATTCCAAGGAATCTGTTTGGTACAAACCAAAAGGAGTTACCCGATTAAGCGATAACATTTTTCCTTAACCTCTTTAGTTTTATTTCCATTATCCAACCCTTAAAATATTCTTATTATATACTTTTAAAAAAAAATACAGTGTCATAAATATATTAGGATGTTTTTATTATAAGGTTTTTACCTACACTTACACACAGTTCCATGTAATGGGTAACATAAATATTGTTCCTGCATATGGTGAACTAATGCTTCACGAAATGGTGATTGTTCTTTTATTCTGTCACCACCTCTCATGGTAGAAATTATGATGGAAAATATATTTATATTTGTTATATATGATATTTATAATTTATTTATACTTTTTTAATACTTTTATAACATATACCCTTGTGCACTCTAATTTGTAGGAATACGATAACATTGTTTGAGGAAGTGTGGTCTACCACCCCGTCAAAGCGATATGATTCGTTCACACGATCCATGGAATGTATAAATAATGGTTATAATTTAAAATATGATACATAAAAAAATATAATATTCATGGCATAATTACATTTTTTGATATATATATATGTCATTTTCTTTATTTCCCTTTCACACACTTAATAAGTCACAATGTTATTCATGGACATGTGGACTACCACCTCAAAATAATGTGATTCTTTTTTCATCACAAAAATTATATAATTAATTTTATATAATTAAATAATATTTAATTTATGATATAATTATAATTATGGAATGATATGGTGTTATGCACCTTTTTTCCCTAACGATCATTGAAAAATAGTTATGTTACACATGCGTACATACAACCTTCCATCTACATGATTGTGACGTTGATTAATGTTTCATAATCATATGTAATTATTGTTTTTAAAAGTATAATTAATATATAAATATGATAATAATTTCTTTTTTATTATTCTAGAGATGATATATAATGACACTGTTGATTATAGTTGACCTACCAAAGTCATTTTCGACACATAAACTGATGTATTCAATACACCTAACGTAACATCTTTGTTTAGGTAGTTATATAAAAAATAATAATAAGTGAAATAAACGTAATTATAAATATGAAAAAGATTATAAATAAAGTAGAAAATTGGTTGATGTTTATTATACAGTAATTTAAATGATGTTTACCTGACAGGAAACTCAAGGTAAAGGATATCATCTCAATTTACACCCCATTGAGTCTTATTTATTGTTATGTATCTCGTTTCTTTTATAAAATGTATATAATTCCTTATTTACATGATATATCATGAATAAATTTATTCTCATGATGTTATAACTTTAATTTAACTTTATTCTTTTATGATGCCTATGATTTAAAATGTTTCAAAGTTGCATGAGACACATTGGAATGTTTAAGGATTATTTTCCTCAACCATAACATTAATGATATTTAAATGGTATTTCCATTAAAAGGAATTGTATGAAAATTATAAAATAAATCCTTTAATTATATCTGCTCTAGTTATTTATGACCATTTTCAAGTATTAGTATGATTTTTCCACTCTTTGGCACTCACAATGTTTTTCAAAAATCCTAACTTTGTATCTATCTTTAGTTAGAGAACTAATTTTATTATAAAATCAATATTTTATTGAAATATTTTAAAAAAAACTTTTAAAATTTATTTGGTAAAAAATACTTACATTTTTTTGTTTTTTTACCAATGTTTTCAAAGAAATATTTTTTTTACTTTTCGAACATGGAATTTTTATAGCCTTTAACCATGAAAAAGGAATGTTCTTTTTACCTCGTAAGGATTGTAAGAATTTACCCACCATACTTTATTTGAAGCTTTATTTTAAAGTTTAAATGTTTAAATTATAATTAAAATATCTTCAAAAGTGATTTTTAAATAAAAATTTATTTTCATTAAGAATTTTTTAAAATATATTTTTATAATATTTCCATTCATCAATGAAAAAACCATTTATTTTACTCTACTTGGGTTATGTTGTATCGATACCATCCATAATCATCCTATAGATGGGTTATTATTTATTGTTAGAAGGATAGTATTTACATTCCCTTCTTTTATTACTTTTATCACCTTGAAACATTCAATTTCTTATGATCCTTTGAAATTATATTTACCATAAATATCCATATCATTTTTAGGGATATGATTATTTCCCAAACTGTATACTATTTTTCATATAGTGTTTACATTGAAAGTTATTTTATTATTTGAGGAAATATTGATAAATCTGTATACTTTATTTAATATGAATATATGATAAGACTTATTGTTTATTCAATATGAGTAATTTTTTGGACGTGCAACACATTGGTTGAGGACCATTTTGGGAAATAACTATGAGTTGGGGACTGATTAATGAAATCACCTTGATTCATTGGTAGTCTCATGCGATTAATTAGTTGCGAAAATTAAAAATTCCTAAACTCTCTCTTGATGGTAAAGGTATCATGTGCATGGGAAACAGAACGTTCAATAATTAAGAATTTTCTCCATTTAGTTACATTTATTATTCATCCATAATATATTACATCGAAACATCAATAGATAAATTTCATTTTTAGTTCATTGATTAAATGAAATTGGTTTTAGTTTCTTTTACATCTACACATTGATTTTTCCTTATCTAGTTAATTTAATGAAATGGGTTTTCATGTATTACCTTTCCATGTTGTGTATTCACTTCCTTTTCAGATTTTTGATTATATGGTATGTGTGTTCAACCATTTACCTTACCATAATAATTATTATTGATTCATTACTTCTTATTATATACATTAAACATACTGAGCATTTGAGTTCACCCTTATTATTTTTATTTCCCTAGGAATCCAAGAATAATAGTATAAATAATATGAAAGGATTCATTAGATGGAGTAAAGTTATCCAAGATGTTATTTATTTATTTAGAATAAATTTATGTTGTAATAAGTGTATTCTTTTCAATTTTATGTATCTGGTTTACCAAGACCACTAAAATCTCAATCCTTCAGGATTTGATTCATTTTAATCATTCCAATGTAATTGATAACAGACACTAGCTTCAGGCTACCTAGGGTCAGGTCTCTACAGTATATTGATAATATAACTTTTACATAAGGTAAATGGCTTTTTTAAAAATGTTTTTAAATATAAAAATCCTGATTTATAAGAGTTACATGAAGATGATATAGAAGAATAATCAAAAATAAGATAACGCTTATATTGAGAGATTGAATCACCTATCGAAGGGCGTCTTATAAATAAGAGGTTTAGGACTTTTTCATGAGATAACAATCTCAAGAAAGTAGAAGAGGATTATTAGGGAAGTAAGTATGGGAGATTAATGAGAGTTATCCTATATTTTGGTATTTATTTGAAGGGTATGAGTATGGATCCATTTATAAGTAATTGGATTGTCATTTTTATAAAATTAATTTTTGGTGTTTTTTTAATGGAAATTAATTCTCAGGGAAAGTGGATCAAAAATTGATAATAATAAAAAATAGATATGTGCGACATATAAATATCCTCTATTCACCCATTTAAATATAATGTTTTCAGATATTTTTTGACCTTATCCCTTAATTTATCCATTTTAATACATTTAATCCTTATTGAGGTGACTAACATTCACTGTGGTAACTTATTTTTATGACTAAAGATGAAAAATAATTATTACATAATTTGAATATGATGATTAAAAATATTAAAACCATTTTACATAATTAAACTTATAAATGTGATAAAATTTTATTTTAATAAAAGTACGCATAACACACTAAAAAAAGTTTTTAGAAAAATATTATTTATATGAATAAAAATAAATTTACATCAAATTATTTTATAGTATTAATAGCCATGGGATTTATTGGTTTTTTATTAAAAAATAATAGTTTTTTTAATTTAAAATTTATTCAAAATAGAATGGTATTTTTTTTAATACTTAATTAAAGTAAAATAACCAAAATAGTTTTTTATTGGAATAAAATATCACTTAGGTTCGGAAAGTATATACTGATGTTCATAAATTCATCATAATGTTTTTAAATGGTTTATTTTACTCATTAAAAACATTTCTTTCCAATCTAAATTTTTTTCTAGTTTTAAGTCATTATCATATCCTGATTATGGAATAAAAGTTATGGTATTTGTAAAAAAGGAAATTTTACTATTCTTATTAAAAACAACCATTCCAAAAAAAATCAAAAAATAACAATAAGAAAATTTTGACATGATAAATTCAAAATTAATGTTCATTTATAAAATTAAAATTCTAAAATTGATTAATTTGTATTTTAATTTAAAATATAAAAAATAAAGAAAACAAATTTTATAGAAAAATAAAATTTTAATCTTTAAGTGTTGTTAATCTTATTTCATATCAATTTATAATTAAATTAGTGTTTATATATTAGTTATTTCATTTAAATATTACATATTATCATAATAGTGTTTCAAAAGCGATCAATTTAATTTATTTGGATGAAGTACAAATCAAATTAAAATTAGTTTTTTGTAAATCATCACTTTTTAAAATTAAATAGTTTTAATAAAATTTAATTATTTGACCATTAAATTTAATAAATTCTTTATAATTAGAAAAAATCTATCATTATAATAATATTCGAGGAATGAAAAAATATTTTTTTTAATAAATATTTTTTATTATTATTTTATTTACTTGATGTTTTATTATTATTGTAATTTTATTAATGGTGTTTCACATTGTATAATAATTTTGTATTATTTTTTCATTGAATTAGAAAATTTTATATCGTAGTTCATTTTAGTTCAGAGTTACATGTGAAAAAATCGGTTCAACCACGTATTTATTTAAAGGAAAACACATACTAAAATCTTAGTGTGTTATATTATACCCCATTAAATAAATTTTACCCTCACAATTTTAATTTCTCTCACCATTGATAACATATGAGGGTGTTATTGATATATTAGTGACTCTTGATATAATTTTTAATGAGTTATATACCTTACTATCATCGCTAAGAATAAGTGTTTTATTCATAATAAACACACACACATATATATATTTAATTTGTCATAAGAATTTGTGATAAACAACCCATCTTAGTTGGTTATATGACTTAGGAGCTTCTAAATACATGCCTTTCTGAACTATATTTTTATAATCTATTATTAACCAAATAATAAAAAATATCTATGACAAAAATCGGTAAACAAACTAATATAATAAATTACTCATATGATATCTTATGTAATAATAACAGTATTTCAATACACAATGCATTCCATATAATTTTTACAGTATAACTCTTTCATTTATATTAAGATATGATTATTTTTTATCATTTTAATATCCATAACCTAATCCCCCAAAAATAATAGAACCAAAATTATCAATATCTTTCTTACCACATTCTAAAACCAAAATGAATGGAACCATATTTTCTTAGAATTCATCTTAAACATAAACCCCAAAAACATTAATTAAATACTAATCAATATTTCCTTAAACACAAATAATCCCAAAATATATTAATCTTTTACAAAAATAAACTGAATTAACTTGTTTCTAAATAATTTTTTGTCGCCAAATAAATATTATATTATATCCCAAAAATAAACTAAATAATTGTTTCTTAATCATGTATTCTTACTATGAACCACTAAAATAGGTAAAAATATCATTAGTCATGTTAAAATATAATCACATAATATAATAAAAGGGACATCAATTACTTTGATATTTTGATCAACCTTAAACATACCAAACAATAAAGGTATCAAAAAATCTTAAATATTCCTAAAATTAAATCATACTAACATAAAAATTTCTCTAAACCTTTCTCTAATACTAACTAAGACACCCCAGACTTTTACACCTAGATATGTTAATAAATAATATTCTCTAGATAATAGATTCGTTATAAACTGAAGATAACCAAATTTAACTATCCATAATTATAATATAAAGAACCAACATGAAGTCATGTAATTCCCCAACCCCATAATCCCATATCTGATGCTCTATTTTATTACATTGGCATAGATACAAGTTACAAATCCTAAGGTAATGAAAAATTTACTAGTTTTGGAAAACTAGATTATATATATGATACCCATATTACATTGTGAAATTGAAAATAAAACATAATATATAAAAAAGTCTAATAAAAAAAATCCTTAAAACATGTTTAAAGTATTCATTTTCATAACTTGGGTAAAGGAAACAAAAACAAGGGTGTGATCAAATTCTCAGTAAGGGCATGTACAACAGAATCAAAAATGAATCAATAATAATTTAATAACATGGAATGGTGAATAACTGAGAACACATTCCATTACAATAATTAGAAAATGAATCATCAATATGGAAAGGTTTGAAACTGATAACACATTCTATTAAATCAATAAACTTATAATAAAATGTATCCATAGATTTTATCATAGTGAAAATCTCATGGATAAAAAATACTGTATCAAAATGAATGCAATGATAAATTATGGGATATAATGTATCAAGCACATGAAAACCTCAATTGTCAAGTTCTATACTTCAGAATGTTTACAACTACAGGATGTAACCTGTTAAATTTTTCAAATTTATTTTTATTATGAGAACCTACTGATATATTGAGGGGAGATTTATTCCTAGGCCCCACCAATCACTACATGTCCATACTATTACTCATATAGAGTAATCTATTTAAGTAATAAACAAAATGCATTATCATTAAATATCCATGTTGAATAAATAATATGAATTTATCAATAATTTTCCAGTGGAAGATAAGTATCAACAAGTGTTTTTGATTTTGATTAATGGAAATACCATTGAAATACCATTAAAAACATTCATGAAGAAAATAATATTTAAGTATTCCAATGTTTTCTACACTACTTTAAAACATTTGAATAATAATACACATTAATTAATAATAATATGTAAACATAGAATATCATGAGAATAAGGGTATTCTAGATATAACATGTGAAATGGAATTATATACACCATATAAAAGTGAATGTGTGCATTAAAACAAATAATTCTCAATTGAATGTAAATTGAGAGGGAAACTCTTACCATGAGTCCAACTTGTCATGTGTGTATTAATATTTCAAAATAATAAAATTATGTTAATTATTTAATTTATTCAAAACATTTTTCAAGTTTATTATTACGTTTACTTCACTTATTACATTGTTTTATACAACCACATAAACAATTAAGTTTACGTCGGTTGTTTTTCATCAAATTTTGTTCACGTGTCAAAGACATATTTTGTAGGTAGATTTTGGAAAATGGGGTAATTATATAAACATATACAGAATAATAATAAATACATATATATAAAGTTTATACATTAACACTAATTATGAAATATGTTATGAAAAATGAACCAATGTCACAATCATAGATACGGTGGGTTGTACACACGCATGAGTAATGTTAACATTTTAAATGATCATTATAGAAAGAAGAAGAGTAACATTATATATTTTTAGAATTGTAATTATATCATTAACCAAAAGTTATTTAATAATATATATATATATATATATATATATATATATAATTATTGTGTTGTAAAAGGATTCACAACTCGTCAAAGAGGTGGTAGTCCACATGTCCATGATCGACGTTATCACTTTTTAGTGTCTCAAAAGGGTAATAACTGAAATGATATATTATTTCTATAAAAAGGTAATAATTTCATTAATATCACATATATATTTCATTTATGTTATATATTTTTATTAAAAAATTCCTTCACACATTCCATGTAATGTGTGAACGTATCACATCACTTTGAGGGGGCGGTAGTTCGCACTTCCACAAACATTGTTATTGTTTTTATACAAAATGGAACGAATAAGGGTATGTATGATATAAAAATTCATAATTCATAAATAAATTATAAATATTATATATATCACATATAAATAGTGTGTCTATAATAATTCCCACCATTATAGGTGGTAAATAAAGAACAAACAATTGTCATTTTGTGAGGCGGTTGTCTACTGTAGCGACGAACGGTAAGTTAATTACCCATTTCATGGAACTATTTGTAAGTATAAGTAAAAAATTTATAATTAAAAAATATAATTGTATTTATTATACTTATGTCTTTATATTATCATGAAATATAAATATTTTAGGGGTTGTATAATGAAAATAAAAAATCCAAGATCTTGAGGAAGGATGTTACCTCTATTTCATGTAACCCTATTTGGTTTGCACTAAAGGGCTTCCCTTGTTTAAATTGTGCATAAAGTGATGATACTAAGTTTAGGGTCATAATTTTGGGATCTTACATTATCCGATATTGGTATAAAATATGGGCTTTATATGAGTTAATAAGTTAAAGGGGACAATTATTTTTATATTGGAGGAGGAGTGGAATTCACCTAAATTTTTGAAAAGGGAATTACAACCACATTTTTTCCATTGAAAGTGAATCCAAAAATGATAAATATTATAGAAAAGGGATTATAGGATCAAAATACATATAGAAAGTGGATTTTAACTTGTGTATAGGTCATTTTGGGAATTTAGTTTATGGTTTAGTCTCTTATTAATATCATTTTCCTCTCAATCATTGTAATTAATTTTAACCACTTTCACTAATCCTTTTCTAAAAAATAAGTTGAAATTATTAGAAATTACAAACTATTCTAATTAAAAATAGGGAATCAATTTTTCCAAATTCAAATAATATAAGCTTTATAGTTAATTTAAATTTAACCCTGCGGACGGGACGACAAAGCCAGTTTTAAATAAAAATATTCAAAAGTTTGCTAAGTTTTTATATCCAATTTCAAAGGGAAGTTGGTTCAAATGACATAAATTGTATTTTTTACCATTTATCTAATTTATTTTTAAAACCAAAAAAAATATAATTTATTCTTATAAATAAAATAGATGATAAAAAAGTTTTGAAATAAAATTCTATATTTTTCACTATTTATAAAAAATAAATTTTCAGAAAAAATTATAAACAATTCACCGTAATTTAATATTTAAATTTTTATTCCAAAAATTTACATTATTTTTTCATATTAAATTTATTAAACTTTCAAAAAATTTATTTAAAGTTGGTTTTTCTATTAAAATGTGATGAAAGTAATATTATTAAAATATAGGTTTTCATGTGTAAAATAAGGTTTATTATTATTTCATAGATATAAAATATATCAAATGAATTTAAAAATATTTGATTGGATATATAACATATAAATATACAATATAAATTCTATAATAGTGTTAATATTTAACTGACCATGTAAAACATTTCCAAATAGTGATGTATTTAACCTAATGTTGCTTGCATTGCTAGCTATCAACAAAATTAAATTTATTCTAAGAGAAAAATATAGTAAAGTATTGGGGTGATACATTATTCCGTCCTAAAAAAATTATAATTTAAATTTTAGGGTTCTTACATCCTAAAATTATTTGGTTAGTTCTCCTTCATAGAACCCTTTGGTTCCCATGTTTCTTCTTTCATTTCTTGATTTCTCCAGAGTACCTTTACTAGACAAGTCGTCTGATTCCTCAAAAAATGCTCTATGTTATTAAGTATATTAAAGGATTATTAAAATTATTAAAGTTAAGTATATAGACTATCTCTTTTCTTATAATAATATTTCATAATATTTTCTGAATTATTAATACATTAAACAGATAGACGTCCAAAGTTGGTCTTAGTCTAGTGCCTTTGGAAACATGGAAACATAAACACTGGTACATAATTGAGCTATATTATCTTCCACTAGATTCTAAAATATAAGAAACCTTATTATAAATTGATGCATAATACATATCATAATAACCTGGTAAGGGAAACATAAAATGGGGGTGAGCTCATATGCTCTTTAATGGTAATCAAGGGAGATATGTATGCATAAACATTATCATATGGGTATGAGAATGCATCCATAACATTTAAAGATCATACCCTTTATATCAAGGATAATAAACATGAATCATTAATAAATATTGGTAATTCATAAGAAATAAATTAATAAGGGGTCCAGAGAATAACCAATGAATGAATAACAATGGAGTAAGACATGGAATTTTTAGTATACACATAAGCATAGAAAATATTATGTCAATGATAACCAACAAGACCTTCATATCATGTTAGTCTTGGGATAATCAACCATAATCCTACTATGGAATTTAGATAACAACATGTGTACCCTATTATTTTAGATCTTGGGCTACAAACTGTTTACCCTCTTACTTTCATGCTTAGTCTACAACCTGAGTACCTTTTTATTTTCAGGCTTGGGAAACAACCAGTGTAACTTCTTGTTTTCGTGATTGGGATAAAACCCTTCTAAACATTGATATCATATATCATTTTATCATTAACCAATTAATTTTAGGGAGATATACATCCCAAATATATTATAATGTAATCATATATACATGTTTCAAAAAATCATAAATAATCATATCATAACCTATGAAATATAATGGGTATCATAACAAGAGTATGAAGGCAATATTTGGATTATTTCCCCATAAAATAAGGAGTAACACCAACATATGTCATATTAGATGGAAAATAATTTGGAGGTACCTTTAATTTTTTTATGTAAAATATCCTTTATTATTTTAAAAATTATTTTAAAAATGTAAAACCTTTTGAAAACCATTTTATCTGAAAAAAAGATGAAAACTTATAAATAAATCTTGAAAACCTTTTAAAACCAATTTATTTGAAAAAACTTTTAAAACATATAAATAATTTTTTTAAACATTTTGAAAACCATTTATTTTGAAAACCTTCGAAAACTTCTAATGAAATGTTGACAATGTTTTTAAAACAATTTATTTTAAAACACTTTGAAAACATATAAAGAAATCTTAAAAAAAAATTAAAAAATGTTTCTTTGAAAACCCATTGAAATGTTACATAGGATTCATTGAAAAAATGAAATAATTTTAAAATAAAATATCTTTAAAAATTTTCTTAAAATATCATCTTTAAATACATTTTTGAACATATTCTTGAAAACATGGGTTTTGAAATTCATGGCATGTGTCTTAAAGAAGGAAAATTGAGACAAAACTACTTTATCGATTTGGTAACTTTTGAAAAATAAAATCCATGAAAGAGAGATCATAAAATGGATTTGTAAATACCCATATATTTAAGTATAATAATAATATAATATATTCATTGGAAATATATACACCAAAAAAAGGGAAATAATGGTGAATAAGGCATAAATGTCACAAAAATAAAAGTGACACTAGAAGTCTTCCTACCTTATGTCTTGACTCACGTCGTACTCATTCAATCCGCATATAAAATAAATATAAGTTTGTTATAAATCTAATAAAGAAACATATTATAATATCTAATACCATATATTTATTTACATTTATTTCTTTTTAATACTTTCATGTTAAGGTTACGTTTTAGGTAATATCCTCTTTGTTTTTCGCATGTGTTTTAATTTTTTATATTTCTGGTCCTCATAATTATATCATGATTTCCATAATGTAAGAAATGATATAAATATTATTCATATTCAGTATATATGTTCTTAAAATAATCTATTAAATATATAAATTTGAAATGGAATACATTATTCATGAAGATAATAGGCTATACATACACATGAACGTTGTTTCTATTTAATTACCGTATTGAAAGAATGAATATAAATGAAATATACGTATATATATACCAATTATAGAAACATTGTTATATCACATATATAATGTAAATTTACTAAAACCATCCTTAATATATTCTATTTAGAGTGTGAATTAATCACATCACTTGGAAGAGGTGGTTGTCCACATTTCCCCAAACGAAATTATCATATTTACACAAAATGAAAAGAATGAAGGTATGTGTTATATAATAATTTAAAACGAAAAAATAAATCATATAAAACATATATATCATATATATCAATTATATCATATGAAAATATAGTTTCCATTATGATTCCCAACTATGAGTGGTGGTAATGGAAAAATGAACAACATCATTTCGTGAAGCTGCAGTTCTACGTATACATAAAAAATAAGTTTGTTACTCATTAGGTAGAATTGTGAGTAAGTTTTGGTGAAAAAATTAAAATATAAAAATATTATTATATTTAGGATACAGAGGTTATTATATAATCATGTAATAGGAATAAATAATTTGTTGGAGAATAAAAATAAGATAAAAGAGTTTGTGGAAGGATGTTTCCTCTTCTTTGGGTAACTCCACTTGTTTTTCACTAAGGGGTTCCTTGGATAAATTTCTTACCAAAGGGAGGCTTAAAATATTAGTTTAAGGATGTTTGTAGATTATTTTTTTATATTTTTGTCAATATAAAGGTCTTGAGAAATATGAATAAGGGGGATGGGTGAGTGCCTTTTTATAGTGGAGGAGGAGTAACATTCTTGTACATTTTGGGAAATGGAATTCCACCCACATTTCTTCAAGTCAAGTGACTCCAATAGTGGAAAACATTAGAAAAATTGGATTATAGGGTCAGAATATGTCCATAAAATGGATTTTGGACAACTTTATAGGTCGTTCTGGGCCTCAAGATTAATTTTTATTCCTTTGTTAAGCTACTTTTTTCTTAATCGATGTATTTAATATTAATCGCTTTCATAAATATTTTTTATCAAAAAATAAATAGACCTTATTAGAAATTATAAATAATTATTATTTCAAATATAGAATAAATTTTTCTAAATTCTGACTACATAAGTCACATAAAATAATTTAAATTTAGTCCCGTAGATGAGTCAAGACAAAAGGTTTTTTATGTAAACATATTTTAAAGTTTTGAATGTTTTCATATCCAATTTCATTGTCAAGTTGTTTCTAATGAAAAAACATAAGATTAATTGAGGTAAAATTAATCTAATTAAAATTTAAAACCAGATTAAAATATAACTTTACTATATATAAAAATTAGATGAAAAAGAAGTTTTGAATTAACATTCAGTATTTTCACAATTCATTAAAAAATAAATTTTCCCTAAATAACCATAAAATACACCATAAGATAATTTTGAAATTATGAATTAAAAATAGAAGATTATTTTTTGAAATTAAATTCCTAAAATTGTATAAAATTAATTTTATTATTGTTCACATAAGGACATAAAAATTAGTTCATTTGAGAAAATAATATTTTCAAACATATAAAGACTTTAATAATATTAAATGTTTTATTATAAATGTATTTTATTAATATAAAATCATTATAAATAATATTAAATTATTATTTATTACTATTTATATTACTATGATTAATGGATAGGTTATAGTTGTATAATTTAAATAATTATAACAATCAAATTAGGTTTCATAGAAAGTTAGTGTTGTATTTAACATAAGAAGAGTTGGTGTGGTCTATAGTGAAAGATTATATTGGTGTTGAGTATAATGAATTTTTTAATTTTTTTAGTGTGAATCTCCTAAAATTAAAGAAAATTAATTTATTCCAAAAAAAGGTTCATAAAAACTCAGGGTGTTACATTCTACCCCCATTAAAAAGAATCTCTTCATTGAAATTAATCATTCTGATAAAAAATTAGGTTATTTTTGCCTCATCATATCCTCAAGTTCCCATTTAGCTTTCTCTGATTGGTGATTTCTCCAAAAAAACATTGACCAAGTTAGTGGTCTTATTTTAGAGAACATTCTCTATATGATCCAGAATTTCAACTAGTTTTTCCTCGTAAGAAAGATCATGCTTTATTGATATGACCTATAATTTTACTACATTTGAATGGTCCGGTATGTACTTACTCCCGGGATATACATAAACCAAATCGTGGAGATCAGAGAGATTTTGAGGAAGTTCCAAGAGATAGGCTACCATTCCGATATGATCAATAATCACAAAGGGACTGATATACCTAGGGATTAGTTTATATTTCTTCATGAACCTCATAACATTCTTCTTGGGATATATTCATAGAAACACATTCTCACTAACTTTAAATTCTAGATTATGTGAACAATTATCAACATAACTTTTATTTTGAATTTATGCTGCCTCGATATGCAGCTGAATGGTTCTAACCTTCTAGTTCATTTTTACAACTATATCGGGTTCTAATTTCTTTATTTCACTAACTTCATCCCAACATATTGGAGATATACATTTCTTCCCATAGAAGGATTAATAAGCAGCCATATGAATGCTTGAGTGAAAGCTATTATCATAATAAAAATCAACTAGAGGAAGGTTTTGATCCCAACCACCTTTGAAATCCAACGAACAAGATCTCAACATACCCTCTAGGGTTTTAATTGTTATTTCTAACTAAAAATCTATCTGAGGAAAATAAGTAGTGATGAAATTCGATTTTTTGTTATGTTATTAATGAATACTTTAGAAGAACATTAAGTTAAACCTCAGATCGCGAACAGATAAAATAGAATGTGGTGCCCTGTGCAACCTTACCACATACTAAATGTATATCCTGGAAAGATGATCTAGCGATAAGTCATTTATAATAGCGATGAATTTTGAATATTTAGTAAGTTAGTTTAGTACCACAAATAAATCATTACACCCCTTAGAGGTTTTCAAGAGTCCAATGAAAAAATATATAGTTATATTCTCCCATTTCCATTATGGTATGGGTATTGGATGCAACATCCCCTTAGACTTTTATATTTCTGGATTAAATTTTTAGTATACTAAGAACCAAGATAAAATATTTTTGATATAACTCTTCATTCCATCCGACTAGAAGTAGTCCTTCAAATATCTATACCACTATGTACTTCTAGGATGAATAGATAATTAAGAACTATGATATTCCTCTAACAACTCCTTCTTCAAATCCGGTATTAAAGGAACACATAAACAGTTCCCAAACATTATCATTTTATCCCAATCAAGGTTATACTTAGAAAAATTTATAGCCTTCTTTTTCTAATAAACATTTTTCCTTTTGGTCCTCTTTAATCTTTAATTGAATATTGGGTTAAACATTTAATTTATTAAGATAATATTTCTCCCTTCTATTAGGATTTCTAGATCTATCCTTTTCAAATCTAGAAATATTTTATCTTTTGTGATCCTCATCATGGATAAGATAGCATGATGGTTTCATCTAAAAGCATCAACCACCTTGTTCTTTTTTCATGTGTGGTAATATATTGAGCAGTTATAATTTTTTATCAGCACTAACCATCTTATCTTGACCAAATTCAAATGCTTATCTGTAAATATATATTTTTTAATTTTATAATTAGTATATTTATATATAATACTTTTATCCGTAATGATATTTCCTCTATATCTTTAATGTAAATATTACCACTGCTAACTCTAAATCATGATTTGCATAATTTTTCTCATGAATCTTCAACTGCCACGGGGAATATTCTATAACCTTATTATTCAACATAAGAACACATCCCAATACCTTCTTGGATTAATCACTATAGATTCAAAACCCTTCCCCACTATAGGGTAATGTAGGTATAGGTGTGATGACTAAACTTCTCTTTAGTTCCTTGAAATTGTCCTCACATTAATTTATCCATATGAACTTGGCACCCTTTTAGGATAATTTGGTCAAAGGATTTGATATTCATGAGAAATTCTCCAAAAACCTTATATAATATTCAACTAATACAAGAAAACTATGGGTCTCAGTCACTGTGGTTTGTCTTGAAAATTGATGTTTTATTTATGCTGAGAAATCCAATCCATGCCTATGATGACATCAAATTCAACCAGGGGAAGAAAAGAAATATTCACAGGAAGTACATTCCCCCAAACATCAATATGAGAGGAATCATATACTTGATATGAAATAATCATAACATTCATGTTTTTCACTGATAATTCCACATATAATCATCTTAGTGGAATCCTAATACCCTTATAAAAATATTTATATTTGAAAGACTGGGTAGATCTAGAAAAAAATAAGACAATAATAGTTCTAGAGTTGATGGTAAGTGTACCTTTCACTATGTCGTTATCGTATCCCTCATCAGAAATAATGTTCATATGATATTTCCAATTATCCCTTACTTTAAGAGGTTTTTGACATTGATCATCATCACCAACCCTTGGGATTGGTTGTTGGTCAGAATAATACCCATTATCCTTAAATTGGAACACTGAAGTGTGGGAGTTGAATTTTTTGTAGCTTTTCCTCTATTTTCACCATTAGACAACTACTTACCATCAGTTTGACAATCAATTTAAATATGGCCTTCCCTTAAACACATAAAAACTCTTATTAGACCCCATACGACAATTTCCTCTATGCTTATTTCCACACTTAAACCATAAAAGAAGGCTTATTTTCTTCTCTTTAGGGTATTTATATTTTCTTTTTAACTCTATCTTCCTTTTCTTTTTAAAACCATGAGATTGATATGTAACTCCATTATACATTTCATAACTGATTACAAAATTCCCAATTTCTTCATATCTATTAATGTATCTTATGGAAAACACCATTTTGAGACTTTTATTCAACCTACTAAATAACCTATCAACATTACATTTTATGTGGATGGTAATTCTAGAAGCATACCTCACAAGTCATGTGAATTTTTCCTCATAGGTACTGACATATTTATAATACTTTTTCTTCAACTCAAGGAAATATTTTTCCATCTTTGTATGAAGAATATGAGGAAAGAACATATTGAAGAAGAAGTTTCTGAACTCATCCCAATCGATGTATTTAATTTCATCTTGGTTCATCGTATTCTTGATTAGTGTCCACCACCGGACTTCTTCACCTTCTAACCGATATGAAACTAGAACGAATTTCTCATCATTCGAACACTAGAGAATGTAGAATATATTTTTAGTGGTACTGATCTAGTGTTCATCAAAATTTGGATTAGAAGACCCACTAATATAAGATGGATGTGTCCTCATAAAGGACTCAACAAAACATTTTTCTCTCCTTTTCTCATGTAGAAGATCAACATGATTCATATATTGAGAAAGTTATGTCAGTATAACAATAAGGTTTTTAATTCTATCTCCCATCACATTTGAATGAAAGGAGAATAATCATCTCATTTTTTGTCACTATCACCACTGACATGGTTCCTTTGGGTTCTGTCCTTTGATTAATACAAAATAGAATAGAGTAAGAAACATTTTCCATAGTGGGGAACCACACCATCATGAAAAACCATTTATAAGAAGTATAAATTATGACACACTCTGTAATATATAACAACCTAGGTCAATCCTATGTTATTCATAGAGAAATTATTTTTAAATCCTTCATTATGTTTTGTGAAGAGTTTTTGAATTTTTAAATCATATCCCCTGGGATTATTAAAATAGGTGCACATTAAGGTTCATTTTCATGTACCAGGTTATGCTCGAGTTAGGACAAATAGACCTTGTCAGGGTTTTTACTCGTAGTTACATCTATTCCATAACCACATCCACTTGTAGTATAATTTTAGGGATAAATTTATAAGAAACCACTTGATCTATCCTTTACAAAATTTCTAGGAAAGTTTCTTATACGTTTTAATATTCTTAGACTTAACCAAAGATATTTCCTTAGACTTATCACTATAGTTTTCTCATCCTCATTTCAAAAGGATGACTAAATATTTTCTATAATAACAACTATAGAAACCCTATCTTTCCTGATAATAACATTTCAACATTTTTTTGGAATACATATTACATAACACAAACAGACTCCCAATGATAGTATTATTCTAGTTCCTTTAGAAACATGGAAATGTAAACACTGGTACATAAGTGAGGAATATTATCTACCACCAGTTTCTCCAAGACTATCGCCCTTTTTATACATATCATAAACAATACATATATTCATAATCTAGGGAAGTAAACATAAAAGAGATGAGCTCAGATGATCAGTAATGGTAAAAAGGGAGATATTTAAGCATAAACATGAGAATATGGGTATGAGAATGAGATCATTACAATAGAAGATCATACCATGTATATAAAAGAACAAAAGCATGAATAATGACATAAATATTAGATGTTCATAAGACATGAATCATAAGGGGGACAAGATAACAATCCATGAAAGCAATATATAAGAGTAAGACTTTGAATTTGTGGCATACACATAAGCATAGAAAATATTATATCAAGGCTACCTACTAATAACTTCATAAAATGTTAGGATTGGAATAATTTGTTATAGATCTGATTTAGGATTGGGATAACTACCTATGTACCCTCTTATTTTTGGGCTTGGGTTATAACCCATGTACCCTCTTACTTTCAGGCTTGGTATACAACCTGAGTACTTTCTTATTTTCATGCTTGAGATATAATCAATGTAACTTCTTATTTTCAGGATTGGGCTATAAACCATGTATTCTTTGAGATCATATACCATTTATCATTACCCAATATATTGGAGGGAGATATAGATACCACCCATATGATAATGTAATCACATATACATATACTAAAAGATCATAAAGAATCATATCATAACCCATGAAATTGAATGGGTATCATAAACATGTTATCATATCATAAAATATAAAAAAGTGACTATTTCCATAATCACTTCATTAAAAAATTACCCATGAAAAGAAGAAGGTCTCATTATCCTAAAAATTGTGAAAGTTAAATGAGGTTCATAAACATCATGTAATCGATTCATAAAACATTCAAATAAATAATATGAATGGAAATATAGGATCATTTCCCTAGAAAGGCATTAGTAACACCAAAAATGTCATCTTTGATGGAAAATATTTTTAAATTACCTTTTAAGAGCATTTCTTGAAGAAAATATCCTTTCCTATTTGAAAAATTCCTTTTAAAACATAAAAAAATTTGAAATTTTTTTTCATTGAAAACAAACACGAAAAATTATAAAGAAAGATCAAAAACATTTTTATAACATTTTATTTGAAAAAATTGAAATCTTATAAAGAAATTATGAATTTTCATTGAAAAATGTTATTTGAAAACAATTATAAATCTTATAAATAAATATTGAAAGATTTTTGAAAACCATTTCTCTGAAAGCACTTTGAAAACATATAAGGAAGACTTGAAAACATTTTGAAAACTATTTCATTGAATACAAAATTAAAAAAATGTTAAGGATTATTTTAAAACCCTAAAAAATTAAAATTATTTTTCGTAAAAAATGAGCATAAAATATCATCTTTTAATACATTTTAATTTTTTTTTTGAAAACATGGTTTTTGAAATTCATAGCATGTGTATAAAAGAAAGAAAATTGAGACAAAACTACATTACCAATTTGGTAACTCTTGAAGCATAAACCTCATTAAAGACATATCATAAAATGGATATGTAAATACCAATATATTTAAAGATAATAATCATAGAATATATTCATGGGTATTATATACACCACAAAAAGGATAAAGTGGTGAATAAGGCATAAATGTAATAGAAATAAATGTGATACTAGAAATCTACATACCTTAGGTCTTGAATCTCATGGATTAGAAAACACGGATTAGAAAACATAACCTTATGAATAACTTATAGGATAACTCTATATATAGGGTAACATCCTATAGATTTTGTAGTGACAACTGATAACCTAAGTTAAACCTAAGGATTCATATATTAAGAAATTTTCCTAATTTATACATCGTAAAAATGATTCTTTATAACTATATCACTATGATTAGTGTTTCTAAAATTGTGATTTGGGTTTTTGACAATGGGTAGAATTAGCAAGGTTATACATGTAATTTTTATAATACTGATGGTTAAGAGACTACAGGGGGAAAATGAAAGGAAGGATTTGTTAAGTTATAATATGATTAATTATAGTTAATGGTTTAATAATGAATTATAAAGATTAATTTTCTTGTTTATTTGGATTCAATAATTATTTAATCAATGTTGCATCAGTTATAAGAATCATGAGATATATAAGGATTTTACTGTAATACATCTAATTTAATGATTTGGTATCATGATTATTTAAATTAAGGGTTTTAAGGTGAGCAAGGTATTCATATATGTGGTGTGTGAAAATAAGATCTACGTTTTGTAGTTTTATGAATATAATTTTAAGATTTATTAAGGAAATTTGGAGACTTTTTTTAGACTGGAAATTTGGACAGATATATTTTGGATGATTCTAATGGTTGGAATGGATTAATTTGAACACTGGATATTATTTTTTATGGTTTAATTTTGACTATATATATTGTATATCATATGCTAACCATTTTTGTTTTTATAATATTTAAAGGTCGAAGGAACGACTTGTGGATATTTTTTTAAAAGTGACATAGTCATAAAAATAAATCATGAATATCCATCTCCAAGTGTATGAAATGAATTGAAAATAGATCGAAGCGCAAACAAAAGATTAAATTATGCTCAAAAAATAGATAATAATCAAGTATGTTTTATCTCTAAAGTGATTATATGTAGAGAAAAATAATACCTCAACCCTAAGAAATGGATTCTGAAACAAAAAAATTATTCTTTTATTTTATTACTGAGAAATAAATGGCCACTTTAACCCATCACAAATTTATAGTTTTGTGATGGTTTACTTTTTTATGACCATGTTCTCTATCACTTTCCATCAAAACATGATAGCCTTATTTCTCTTCCATGTCTTGGTTTTAAATTCCCAATAATGTTATCCTATTTGAATGCCTAATTTTTTGGTGACATTTTTATTTGGATTTCCCTATTAATAATGGGCTATTTTATTGACCCTATTTATGATGTGATTTTCCCACAAATGATTTTTAAAGTATCAACCTTCGGTTTTTGAAATCTAATTTCAAATTATGAGGATGAAATTTATTTAATGAGGGAGAATGTTACACTACAAGATTTTATGTTTTTTATATTTTTAAATTTAATATTTTTGAAATCTTATGTTGCACGAAAAACTCATCTTAAATGAAAAAAGTGAAGTTTTATTTACCCTAATTATTATATGGATGTCCCACAAAATAATTTTGAAGTATCAACCATTTATTTTTGGAAGCACAATTTCATGTCATGAGGATGAAATTTATTGAAGCAGGGGAGAATATAACATTGCAAGATTTTAGGAAATGTATTTTTTTAATTGATAATATTTTTTAAAGCTCAAGTTGTACACAACACCTATCTTAGATGAACAATGAAATATTATAATAACCAATCCGTTAATTTGGAGGGGATAAATAGTGTTAAAAAAATTAATAAATTTATATAACATAAATTTAATAAAATATTTCTACATTAATCCAAAATATTTTATATGTATATTATAATAATAAAATCAATTTTATGCATTAAAATACTAGATTTTTGTAAAGGTATTTTTACCTCCTTTTGATGATGCACTTATTTTTAAATATAGTTTTTGAAAAAAATATAAATTTTAATTTACAAAATAAACCTCTTAATTAAAATAGTAATTTAAAAACTTACATTGATTGAATTTTTGGTTTTTTTTTGATAA
The DNA here is from genome assembly GCA_963277665.1 of Viscum album. Lineage (NCBI taxonomy): Eukaryota > Viridiplantae > Streptophyta > Magnoliopsida > Santalales > Viscaceae > Viscum > Viscum album. Next base: position 102,543,941 of record OY728147.1, on the reverse strand, counting down.
ATTTCATGTTTTGATAAATTGGGATAAAATATTGCAATTTAATTGAAAACAACTTTTTCATCTAAATAATTTATAGTGTAAAATTATTTCTTTTAATTGATTTTAAAGTATAATTAGATCATTTCTTTATCATTTCATCTAATTTAGGTTATTTTAATCAATTTCAAATTGAATTTGGATATAAAAATATTTTAATCTTTTGAGCATTTTCACTTTAAAATCCCATTTTCTCATTCCGCCAACAAGATTAATTTTAAATTAATTTTTCCAGTAAAGTGAATTTAATTTTCAAAAATGGGTTACAAATTTGTAATAATAGGATAAAAATTTATTAAATTTCCCCCTTTTGTTTTCGGATAGTCTGAATAGTAACTTTATTTTTTTTATTACCATTTTTAGGGTAAATCATGTAATTAAGAGTAAAAATATATTATAAATATTTAACAATTATCCTAATACCTGTCTTGATTTTATTATATGAGATTTATTTAGACAAAATGTATAATTATGATGGTTTTATGGACTTCTGAATCCACATGGATGACTTTAAACATTTATAGTATTTTATTCTAAGGAAATTCAAATATGACATACTGAGTTATTTAATAAGTGTTTCATTTTTTATATATAGTTTTTTTGAATATATATTGGACTATAAATATTAATTTAAAATAAAAAATATTTATCTTCATCATGTTAATTTATTTTATATTTAGAGTGAATAAATAATTAATTTAAAGGCTTTCATAATGATGATGAAATAATTGTTTAATTTATTGATGTCAAATAAATATTATTAACAATATTTAAATAAATTTATTTTGATATAATTAATGTAATACAAAATTTTCTAGATAACAAAGATATCTTAGGTTTGAATTAAAGTTTTTTTGGAAGTTATTTTGTTTTTTGATATTTTTAAAAAGTCATGTAATGAATTCTGTCAAAATTGACACTAATGACATTTTGAAAGAAATAATAATTTATCAACTGTTATAAAATTCATAAAAATATATATTTCATCCAAATAATTCGGATAAGATTTAAAATTTCATCACTGACTCATGTATAGTTATTATGAAAATTTATAGTATATATATTAACCTTCAAAGAGTAAAAATACATGTTGTCATCGTAAGAGTTAAAGTGATTAATCCAGGGTTAAAATAAAAAATATAAGAGAAATAATGTGACCAAAACTTTTCTAAAAAATATTTAATGAGTGTATTTAGACCTAAAATAATATTATATTTGAAATAAATAACTTTTATCAAATTTAATTTATTATTTTGAGAGTTTCCAAAAGGGACCTCACCTCAATTATAAAAGGGAACATATTCCCTCACATATTCACAAAATATAAATCCTTCTATATCAGAAAAAACCTTCCCATTTATCCTACCAACATCTTTATCCACATTATGGAGGTCTTGGTATTCTAAAAAGATCAACGATAGACCCCTTAAGAAATGATCTAAAGGAAGTCTTCCGAAGAAGAGGTAATCATTTTTACAAACTCGTTCAAGTTCATTTCTTATTCTACTTCATCTACATGTGTTGTTCCCATTATGAAGTAATAAATATATTATCATATATATTATTATATGTTGTCATTATTATGTTAAAAAAATATTACACCTTTTATCCATCTTAAGAAAAAGAAAATCATCGTGTGTGCGTACGTACAACTTACTATATTCACAATGTGGTGTAATATGTTTTTCATCACCACTTTACTTGTATATATATAATTTTGGAAATAATAGATATATATTATAATTATGATATGATATTTATTCCATAAATATTAATATACTATACACTTCCTTATCCTTTCACTTATTAGATGAATGATTTCGTCGCTTGTGCGAACTTATGACCTATCATCTCTACGACGTGATGCGATTCATTTTCCATATCCAACATTCAATAAGGGCTCTAAAAAATGTATTTAATGATAAAATATTATATTTATAACATTAATATAATTCATTATATGTAGGATATTTATCCTTGAAAAATAACCATGAGTTTCATGAGATAGCATGCATAGGAAAATGATGCAGTTAACGCCCAAAATAAGGGAAATAGTGAGATATTATCAACAAACAGATGATAAAATTATATAATAAGATTATATATGACATGATAAATTTTAATAAGGTTATTATATAAGTTCATAAAATTCATGGAGCCATTATAATGAAGGTTAAATCAAATTTCACTAAAGGAATTGTAAATTGAGGTACTTTATCTCAATCTCCTTTCATTGAGGTGTAGTTTGATTTTATACACCCACCTTATTTTATGAGGTGTATATATAGCCCCTTTGAATTGTCATGTCATAAATTTATTTTTTATAATTTTATTTAATGTTATTTTAAATTTTATACTTTCATGGGTATTATTATTTAAATGTTCAAAGTGGTATGAGACACCTTGAATGTTTAAAGATTTAATTATAAAAATACTTTTCTACATGTAAATATTCTTGATGTTATTTTAAATATTTATTTATGTGGATACAAAAGTATTATAAATTAAATTTTAGGGAAATTTTTAATTTTCTTCAATGTTTTTCAAAAGGAATATCTTTACATGTTTTATATGAATCATTTTGATAAACGTAAAAAAGAATGTTCTATTTCTTAATGTACAGAGCGATAATGACTTTCCTACCACCATGACTCTTATTTAATTTACAGATTCCATTGCAAGATTATATATTTTATTAATTAAAAATCCCAATTTAGTTTTTTTGGTATATTTGGTATAAAAATGGTTATTTTAAAAAGAAATGGTATTTTTATACGAAACAATTTTTCATATGTGGTTAAAAAGATTTTTTCCTCCATTATTTTCAACGATTTTATTAGATTTTTTTCATTTATATCAACCCAATTTTTTTAGTTTTATGCTTAATTGAGGATGATATATTATGATATTAGCTACCATATTTTATTTAATGTTAAATGATCAGTTTGGCTGTGTATGTTCTAGTTTGATACCATTCATGGTTTGTGGTTAAAGTATTCACATTTGTAAGTTGATTTTTCAATATTAATTCTTTTGTTGTTTATATTTCACCCCATGAATATGAAGAAATAATTGGGATTTGTAAGTAATGGGAGGGGGCCGCTCTAGCCCCTATATGAATCGGTAGGTCTCATGAGACAAAACGGATAAAGATTGGTCGAGGCCTTACCCATTTTTTAAGATTAATCGAATGAGGCCTTGATGGTATGTTTATGATGTCTGACATTTTTAATTTCCTAATTATGAGATTAGTTATTTATTTTCTGTTTTACTATTATACTATTACAATATCCACAATTATGATTCCTAGCTCATGTGATTGTTTAAATTGAATGTGTTTTAGTTCTTTACATTTCCACATTATTTTTTTCCATATTTACTTATAGCTTCTATTGTACTCTTACACCTACTAATTATTTAATCTCACCCCTTTTATATGTTTCATTTTCCCCAAGATTCTATCATGTTTATGATGGATATAAAGGATCACCCAAAGGGTAATAATGGTGTTCTCAAATAAAATATTTTTTGAATTATTTGTCCAAAAATTTAATTTGAATTTCAAATAAGTATCCAGTTTACCAAGACTGCTGAACTATTCGGTCCATTGGGGTGTTATTTATTATATCTAATGAAAATATAATAATTAAGGAAAACACTCTAGGATACTGGGGTTTGGTTTTTTACAGTTTGTATCTGAGAATGTTTAGTAGAAACCTTGGGAATTGGATTTTAAAAAATAATTGATTAGAAAACATGGCCTTATGACTGACTTAAAGGATAAGACTAAGTATAGGATAACATCCTATAGATTTGATAATCAGAATTTATAACCAATGTAAAACCTAAGGATTCATATATTTATAATGTTTTGTGATTTAGACATTATATAAATGATACATTATGACTATATCGCTATGATTAGTTTTCCTCACATTTGGATTTGGATTTTGGTCAATGGTTAGAATCTGCAAGGTTATAAAAGTAATAGTTATAATACCAGTGATGAAAATAAAAAAATAAAAAAAATGAAATTAAAGAAGTATTATAGAATAATATGATGAATAATAGTTAATGTTTTAAGAATTAACTATAATGATTAATGTTCTAGGGTATATGTATTTAAGAATTATTTCATTTATGGGGATCTGGTTATAAGAATCATGAGATATGTTAGGATAGTACTAAAATACTTTTTTTTAAGGATTTGGAAGCAAGAAAGTTTTCATTAATGTTTTCTAGATGATCAAGGTATTAATATATGTGTTATATAAGGACAAGAACTAAATTATGTGGTTTTAGGAATCTAATGTTAAGATTGATTTTGGAAATATAGAAAAATATTTTGGAATGTGAATTTGGACAAATATATTTTGTACGAGCATAAAGGTTATAATGGATTGATTTGAACAATGGATATTATTATTTTAGGGTAATGTTTGATTTATTATATTGCATATCATGTGATAACCATTTTTCCTTTGATAATATTTAATGTTTGACTGAAAGACATATGGAAATTTTTATAAAAGTGATATAAACATAAAAATCCATCTTGAATATCCATCCCCAAGTGTATAAAATGAAGTGAAAATAGATTGAATAATAACCAAATGATGAGATTATGCTCATGAAATAGATATTAATCAAGTAAGTTTAATTTCTCAAGTGTTTACGAGGATATTAAAATAATATTTCAACTCTAGGAAAATGATTTTAGAACAAAAAAATTCTCCATTTAACTTTTTTTTACTGAGAAATCAATGGCCTCATTAACATATCAAATTTTTATGGTTTTGTCATGGTATAATTTCTCATGACCATTTTCTCGATCACTATCCATCATAACTTGATAGTTTGATTTCCCTCACATGTCGCAATTTTCAATTCCCACTAATTTTAACAAATTTGAATGAATAATTTTGTAATGAACATCACATTTCTATTTCCATATTTTTAAGGGAATGCTTTATTAACCCTATTCCTCTTGTGGGTTTCCCATAAAAAAAATTTAAGTATCAAAAATTGATTTCAAATTTTATATTTAAAATTGAAAGGATGAAATTTATTAAAGTAGGGGAGAATGTAAAACCACAATATTTTATGGTATGTCTCTTTTTAAAGATAATATTTTTAAAATACTAAATTGCACACAACACCCATCTTAAACGAACAAAAAATTGTTATTATAACATACCCATTAAATTGGAAAGAATGAATATTATTATTTGAATTATTAAATTTATATGTTATATATTTAATTAAAAGTTTTCAAATCCATCCAAAATATTTTACTCGAATATGATAATAATGAGTTCAATTTAATCATGAAAGTTCTATATTTTTCTAAATGTATTTTTACCATATTTTGATGATAAACTAGTTTTAAAACTAGTTTTTGACACTTTTAAAAAATTTATCTCATAAAATATACTTCATAATTTAAATCAGAAGATCCAAATTTACTTCATCTAAATTTTTATACTTTTCTTATATGTTTCACGTTTTGATGAATTGTGATAAAATATTAAATTTTAATTGATTTTTTTCAATCCTTTGAATTTTTTCACATAGAAAACCTATTTTTCATTTCATCAACAATATTAATTTTAAAATAATTTTTCCAATTCTATATTCCCAATTTTGAAAAATGGATTAAATATTTGGAAATAGAAGGTTTTAATTTAGCAAATAGGACCCTTTTATTTTAGGACAATATGATTCGTAAATATAATTATTATTTATTTCCATGATTAAGGGTAAATCGGGAAATTAAAGGTAAAAATAATATTCTAAATATCAAGAAATTACCCCAAAAATTATCATATTTTATAGAATGAGTGATTTAAAAAAAATATTATTGGATTAATTTTATGGCTTATTTTATCCACATGGATTATTTTAAGAATTTTATAGTTTTTATTCTAATGAATGTAAAATATTCCATACTCATGTTTTTAAAAACTGTTACATCTTCTACATATTGTTATTCAACAGATATTTTAAACAATAAATAGTAATTTGAAAGATAAAATTTTTATATTCATCATGATAATTTATTTTTAATTTTGAGGGAATACATAATTAAATTAAATGTTTTCACAATGGTGATGCATTATTTGTTTTACTAATGGACATATCAAATAAATGTTACTAAAAATATTATAATAAATTTAATATTATATAATTGACTTAATCCATTTTTTTAGATTACATAGGAATATTAGGGATATAATAAATGTTTTTATTTTACGTAATATTGTTTTTATGATATTTTTAAAAGTCAAGTAATTAATAGTGTCAAAATTGACAGCAATGATATTTAAATAAAATAATATTTTATTAAATCTTATAAAATTCATAAAAATACATAATTAGTTAAAATAATTTGTATAAGGTTTAAAATTACATCAATGAAACATTTATGGTTCATTTATAATGTTATAATAAATATACTAACCTTCAAAGAGTAAAAATACATGTTGTCATGGTAAGAGTTAAAGAGATTAATTAGGGGTAAAAATCAAACGATAAGGGTAAGATTGTGAGGTAACCAAATATAAAAATTATTTTTTGAGAGGATTTAGACCCATAATAATCTAATATTCTAAATAACTCACATTATATCCATTTGGAATTGAAAATTAATTTCTATTAATGTAATATTTTGAGTGTTTTTAAAAGTACCCCTCACCTCACTTATAAAAGGGAACATCATTCCTCGCTTATTCACACCCCATTGAGCTGTATAGATTAATAAAACAAAACCATTTCTCCTACCAACATCTATATCGATATTTCGGAGTTTATTTTATTACAAAAAGTCCAACCCTAGATCCTTTACAAAAAAATCTAAAGGAAGTTCGTCAAAGAAGAGGTAATTGTTTTTACCAACTCATTCTTGTTCATATCTTCTTCTAATTACTCTTCATGGTTATTTATATGATAAAGTAATAAATCTAGTATCATATATTTTATGAGATTTTATTATGATTATGGGAAAACCATATTCCAATATGTAACCGTCCTACTAAAAATGAAAGCATCGCACGTCCATACGTACGGCTTACCATCTCCACACCTTGGTGTAATATATTTTTTATCATCACTTTATATGGATGGGTATAATGATGGAAACAATATATATATATATGATAATTATGGCATGTTATTGATTATATAAAAATTAATATACCACACACTTCATTATACTTTCACTTATTAAGGGAATGATACCTTCGCTCATGCGTATGTTCGACCTACCATCTCCACACCACGATGTGACACATTTTACATATACAACAATATATAATGGATATAGAAATGTATTTAATGAGAAAATATTATATTTTTATTATAATAATATTAATCTGGAGATGTTGGATATATATTCTAGGTAAAAGAACCGAGACTTTCATGACAAAACATGTATTGGAAAATGAAGCTGTTAACACTCGATACAAGGGTAATAACAAAATATTATCAAAAAATATGTGATAAAATAATGTAAGAATATCATATAGGATATCATAGATAGGAATAATTTTCTGATATGAGTTAATAATATTCTTAAAACCAATATTTATAAGGATAAATTACATTCGGATAAAGGAAGCATAAGGCAAGGGACTTCATCTCAATCTCCTTTCATTGAGGAATAGTTTGATATTATAAACTCACATTCTTTTATGAGGTTTATATATAGATACATTGAATTATAGTGACACTAATTTATTTATTATCTTTTTATTTAATGTTATGTTAAATTTAATTCTTTCACGGGGCATATTACTTAGATGTTCAAAGTGGTATGGGACACCTTAAATGTTTAAGGATCTAATTATTAAATATTTTTCTCCATGTTAATATTCTTGATGTTGTTTTAGATATTTATGTATATGGATATAAATGGATTATAAAGGATGTTTTCTTTCTATTTTTTATTTTATTAAATGGTTTCAAAAAGGAATCTTTCTACATTTTTTATACAGAACATTTGAACAAAAGGCAAAACAAATGTTTCGATTTTTTAATGTACACAGTTACAACGACTTTTCTACCACTATGACTATTATTTAATTTCTATATTCCATTGAAGGATTACATATTTTATTAAATTAAAAACCCAATTTTCTTAATTTTGGGATATTTGTAATTAAAAATGGTTGTTTTTAAAAGAAAATGATATTTTTATACAAAAATGTTATTCATATGGTTCTAACTAGAGTTTTTCATAAAAAAAATTTTTATGATATTGTCAGGGTATTTAATTATATGTTGATGAAATTTATTGAATATTAATCTTAATTGAGTTTTATCTCTTATGATATCATTTACCAATTTTTATTGGATAGTAAATGATCAGTTTAACTGTGGATGTTCTATTTTGATACCATTCATGGTTTGTGGTTAAAGTATTTAGATGTCGTATGGTAGTTTTTTAATATGAATGATTATGTTGTTTGTATTTCACCTCATTCATAATAATAAAGCATTGGACGTACTAAGTGACTAGAAGAGACCACTATATCCCCTCTATGAATCGATAGGTCTAATGAGACAAACCAGATATCGATTTGGATGAGACCTTACGCATTTATTTTCATATGTCTTGGACGAGGCATTGATGGTATGTTTTTGATGTCCAGAATTATGAATTCTGTCTTTATGAGATTAGTTATTTAGATTCCACATGATTATTTTTGTAATTCCCCATCCCCAATTACTCAGATCTGGTGCATTATTTTAGTTAATTTCATGATTACAAGGAATCAAGTCCCGAAGGACTGATCCATTTAGTAGTCTTGGAAAATAGATTACATACATGAATAATACATTACACTTTCTAACATAAAACACAACATAAATAATCCATTTATAATTCCATTATTCCCCTAGATTAACCCTACATATCAATCGTAATACACTTCTTAGCATCCTATGAAAATAATACATAAGAAATGGGTGATCTCAGATACTCGGTAAGGGTATATAATTCAGCAGAAGCTATAAACTTTTAAGGAAAGATGTATAATTAAAATAGAATCCTTTTAAAACATAAAATTTAACATAATATGGAAAAAAATAAATCAGACATTACCATATAAACTTTTACATGGATCTTCCACTCGTCGAATTATCACATGTAATAACTAATTTCATAACAACAGAATACATAATTTTGGACATAATTACTACTACATCAAGGTGTTGTGCCAAGACCATTCACAAATATTCTATCAAGGCCTTGTTCCAAGACACTAGTTTCTCTCATGGGACCTACCGATACATCGGGGGGCTATTGCATGCCCCACCCGTCACTTACTAAGTCCAATGCATTCCTCATATGAAAAGGGTGAAACATAACATAAACATTCATATTAAAACTAGCATACAAAATGTTAATACTTAACCATAAACCATGAATGGTATAAAAATATCACATCCACAGTCAAACATATGATAACTTATTCAATAAAATATAGATGATTTTACTATAATAAATCAACCTCCATCAAGAATAATATCCAATAAAGGATGTCGACATAGTTGAATTTAATCTGTAAGGATATTCGAGAGAAATATCACTTTTTAATGAAATAATTTAATAGTCACACAATTCATAAATGAAATAATTTATAAAATATTTTTGAATAAAATTATTTCATACCACTTTGAAACATTTTAAAGCAATTATTTCCATATTAATAAATCCTTAAAATCATTTTAAAAACATGGACATTAATTAAATATATTTAGAAAAATAAATCATTAAAAATTTTAAAATGATGATCTAGTTAAATATTTCTTTCCAAAAAACCATAAAATATTCCTTTTGAAAACATTATTATGAGAAATGGACAAGGATGATAAATTTTTCCATGTATATACTTACATATAAACAATCTCGGATAATAATGAGATTGAGGAATTAACCCTTACATTGTACTTTACTTTAGTCTTGGGTACATTTATCATCCTGTATAATGAGCATTGTATGTTATTAAACAACCCTAGAACAATATTCATATTTATGATATCATATTTGATTAATTTATGAATTTATACTACCCATTTTATAATAATTTCCATGTTAAAGTAACATTTCTAGTAATAATTGCTTTATTTATCATACATGTTTTAACATGTTAGTCTTGATCGTATCACTTATATCATGATTTAAATACACCCATAATGTAAAACATTATTTATATATCATATATATTAAGAATATAAATATGTATAATATATAGATATATGAAATGGAAACATCATTCATAGAGACGATAGTCCGTACGTATGCATGAACGTTGATTCTGTTTTCTTATCGTATAGTATGAATCTAAGTAAAAGACATATATTTATCTAAATAAATATAAATTATTATATTATAAATATTATTTCATATATATCATAGTTAATCAATATATATATTTATAAAAAGCATGAATGGTGATCGTAGAAGATGAATCTAATCGCGTCGTGGAGACGGTAAGCAGTACGTACGCACGGGCTACAATATCATTATATTGATGGTTAAATAATATGTAATTGGATGGTATATTATATATAAAGAATAATTACCAAGTTATATTAATTATTTACATTAACTATACTCATTATTATATCCATCCAAATAATAAGTGTGGAATAGCAAACTACACTATGACCTGGAGACGGTAAGGAGTACGTATGCACGCATGATGACTTTGTCATTCATAGGTTGGATAAAATAATGAATATGATTGTACCATATTTATAATAAAGTCTTATAATGTATATGGTGTTGTATTTTTTATTTTAGTATGGTAACAACAAACAAATAAGAAGAATAAGAAGAAAAGAACTTTGAAATAGGTGATAAAATGATTTCCTCTTCTTTGGGTGTTTTGTTTTGATTTTGAGAAAAGGTATACTTAGGCTAGATTTATGATCAAGGTAAGGCCTCTAGGTTTAATTGAGGGAAGTTGGGAGGAGATTTTTTCAGGGTGTTTCTGAGCCAAATGGATTTGGTGGTGTGAATTTAATAGAAGGGGAATTACCCTTTTATAAGAGAGTGAGGGGCACTTTAGGAAAATCATGAAATATTAATTTATTATAAACTTTTTTCTATTTATAATAGCTACAAATGGATTTACTTCAAGGATAATGTGGGAATGGGTCAAAATGATATCAACCAATAGGTTTTAGACAAGTTTAGGCCACCATATTAACCTTATCTTTTAGATTTAACTCTTAGTTAAATAGTTTAACATAAACCGTGTCTTCTTGTATTTTTATACTACATGGTTAATATAGTTACTATAAAACACAAAAGGGAACCTAAAGTGGTTCATTAATAAAATATGTAACATTATATAATCATTTTTCCAAAAATTATATCTTCAGGAATATTATATCATTTAATAAAATATTATTTGTTTTAAAAACTCATTTATATCAAGTTTGATACTATTTAGTATTTTGTTTTTGTGAAAGTCATAACAAATTTATTACTTAAACTAAAATACATTGAATCACCCCTAACATTTCATATTAACCTAGAAAATTATTTTATGGCATCAAAAGTTTCAATTTACATTTTTTTTAATATTTATAACATCAATTGATTTTATTCATTCATTAATAAGGTAATTACTCCAACATTATTGTGTCATAAATAAATTTAATTATTTATTGTATGAAAATTATAAATAAAATACTATGATGTAGGAAATATTTTCATCCCTACAGTTATTATTTATAGTATAATTTATCTTAATTATAACCCTATATTAAAAATGGTTTAGTTATTAAAATTTTAATTAAACAGTTTTAACTCTTCTTTAAATAAAATATAATAAATGTCCTAATCTAACCAAAATGGATAAAAAAGGATCTTATTTTTGTCCAAAGGTATATTTGGGTTGAAAAACACTTATCCAGTTCAATTATAACTTGTGTTGGGGTAATTTTATATTATTATAAAATTATTTTTACCATTAATGACCCAATTTAGTTTTAACCGCGGTAAATAAAATTCAAAAGTTACTATTCACAAAAAATTTATTCTATTGAACCAAATTTTTCTTAATAATTACAACCATTTCTGTCGGATTTTTGAAATTAAATTCACAAAATTGGTAAAATTATGTTTTATGCAAATTTTCAAATTTGACTAGAAGGTGGGTAAAAGAAGTTAAAAAGTTCAATAAAATTTTTTATATCTATTTTTATTATAAAAGGACTAAAATGAATTAAATTAGAATAATATATATATTATATATCTATTTTGAACTTAAGATAAATTTTAATTAAAAATAATTATTTAAATAAAAAAGTCTATTTTTAGGTACTATGAAATACTTTTCACGATTCAAAAAAATTAAATGCTTTCAGAAAAATACCAAAAATTGACCCTAAATTAATTTTGATATTCCAAATTCAAAAATGAATTATATTTTACCGAATTCAATTTTTAAGAGTGTCAAAAATTAATTTTACTATTGTTCAGAAAATGACAAAAGAAATAGTTCTTTTAAGAAAATAGTTTTTCTAAATATATAACTATTTTAACAAAACTTACACATTTCATCATAAATATGTTTTATTTATATGAAAACATTATAAATAAAAATAAAAATTTATTTTTTACTACTCATATTACAATATTTAATTGATAAATAAATATATCATTTTAATAATTATAATACTAATGTGTTGTTTCCTAGAAACTCAACCTTGTGTATAATGCAAGCCAAGTTGGTGTTGCGTGAAATATGGGATATTAAACTAATTTAAAGAGATAGTGTACTATGATATCTTGGGGTGTAACATTCTCCACTCCTTCAATAAATTACATCCTTTCAATTTGAAATTTTTCTTCAAAAATAAAAGGTAGAAAATAGAAAATCCCTTTGTGGAAAAACCACATCTGAAATAGGGTTAATAAAATTTATTCTTAATAATATGGAAAGAGAAATGAGAAATTCACCACCAAATTAGGATTTAGAAGAGAACATTGGTGGAAATTAAGGACACATAATTGAAGGAAAAACATAAATACTTATAGGGTGTTTTGGGATCATCAATCACAAACAAGTGAACAATTAATTGAAAATTGAAGGCATCAAAGCAATAAATCATTGATGATTTAAAGTATCATTGGTTTTAGAAAAAAATAAGGTATTAGGATAATTTTTTAGATACTTTTTTTTGAATAGGAGGGATTAGTTTACTATCAAGATAAGAACTCAAGAAAACATAATTTATTTCATTACCTGTCATAATCATAATCTCATTACTTGGTTGTGCTTCGATCTATTTTCACTAGGAAATGAAAGTTAAAAAATATTATTTTTATGATTAAAGTGTATTTGATAAATCATAAGGTCCACAAGTATTTCCTTAATCCCCTATATATTTACTGAAATCCAAAAGGTTAGGTTAGAGTATCCAAAAAATTATACTTTTACCTCAAACAAAATATCAAGTGCTCAACTTACCCCATTCCAACCTTTAGACTTATCAAAAGAAACTTGTGTCCAAACTCACATTCCAAAAATTTATATGGGAGGTAAACATAATGAATATATCTTTTTTCTACATAATAAAATGTGAGTACCTTCATCATGTATTCTCGTAAATCATGTTAACAACCTAAATTACTATAAAACCTTATTGAATGCATTCATGCTCCCTTATTCCTTATAGAATACTTTATATACTCCTTAAATACAAAAATGTTGTAAACACCAAAAATGATGGAATAAACAAACAATTAATTAGTTTCAAGGTAGTCATGAATATACAATATAATTTATCCAAATCAATCTTCTATTATTCCAAAATAACCATCTCTATACCAGAACCATATTAAGGTTTATCTTTCCCTCAACCATGTATTTTACAAAAATTTTAACTTGTTATTGAATCACTTTTAATTGTACTATACATTCTCAAGTACTCAATGAAATAGTAATACAGTAAAATCCTTATCTATTTCTATAATTCATATAACTAGTACATCAATGATACAGTACTGAAATGAAATAAATATTCAATCCAAAAACATAAAAACAATAATTATTCCATGTCAATTGTAGTAATAGCTTATGCTTGACCTTGATCCCTTTGATTCTTATGAGCTATATTTCCTTGACACTTAAGACATTTATTTGTGTAATTAGCCATTTCACTACAGTTGAAACACTGAATATTAGTCTTTTCTTTGTTCCCTTTTCATTATTTTTCATGTTAACCCTTTTCTATACACATATAAAAAACACTCAATCCTTTCAAGAATTTCCCATGGTGATTCTTTCCACAGTTATTACATATGGGAAAATCCTTCTTTCTCTTCTTCCCTTTATCCATCTTTCTCCCTTCCATCATCTTCTTCTCTATCTTCCATTCAAATACATAGGACTTAAATTATTCTATACTTATCTTATAAACACATGAAAATATTTCCTCATATGATGAGAATACATGGGAGGCTATTTCTATTAAAAATGTTGGATTAAGACCATGAAAGTTTGGATCTTTCTTACTCTTTGTAACATTTACATTGGTGGAGTAGTCATTCCTTCTACTAGACTCCATTTATGAACAATTTAATACACTATATTAGGTTGTGAATCATAATGCATAATTTTAAACTAGTGAAATAGTTAACATAAATTGAAAAAAAATTATGCATATATAATCTCATAATAATAAAAATGGAATCTTTACAGACATATTTAATCATAAATACTTCATAATGGTTTGTAATGAAAATGTGAATATCCTAAGAATATCCCCCGGGAGTGTCAAACCAGGTGCATAGTAAGGCTCATTGTCGTATACCAGGTTACCCCGAGTCAAGCCCAGAACACCTTGTCAGAATTTTCACCCCAAGGTACATCTATTCCAGAACCACATCCACCTGTAGTATATATACATGGATTTATTTCTTGGAATATCCACGTAATCCCTACTTTACCAAAATTCTATGGGCTTTCACTATATTCATCCTTAAATTCTATCTTAGGGTTATGATCCCTAATCTATGTTTTATAAATCTATTTCCATGGTTATTGCTAAACTTCTTCTGATACCAACTATGACGCCCCAACCCCAGTTACCTAGAGATGGTGCATTATTTTAATACTTTGGCATGATTACAAGGAATAAATTCTCGAAGAACTGATCAGTTTAGCGGTCTTGGAAAATAGATTACATATATGAATGATACATTACACTTTATAACATAAAACAAAACATAAATAATCCTATTATAATGCCATTATTCCCCAAGATTATCCCTTAATATCAATCATAATATACTTCATGTCATCCTGGGAAAATAAAACATAATAAAGGGTTGTGATATGATGCTCATTAAGGGTAAATAATTTAGAGGAATCTATAAACTTTTAAGGAAAGATGTATAATAAAAAGAAAACCCTATTAAAACATAAAATTGAACATAATATGGGAGAAAATAAATCGAACATTAGTATATAAATATGCAAATGGATATTCTACTATTCGTATAATCACATCTAATAACTAATTTCATAACATGGGAATTCATAATGCCAGACATAATTATTACTACATCAAGTCCTTATACTAAGACCCTTCACAAATATTATATCAAGGCCTTATGCCAAGACACTATTTTGTCTCATGAGACCTACTGATGAATTGAGGGTCTATAGAAGGCCCCACCCATCACTTACTATGTCCAATGCATTCTTCATATGAAAAAGGTGAAACATAAAATAAACATTCGTATTAAAACTAGCATATGAAGTGTTAATAATTTAACCATAAATCATGAATGGTATAAAAATAGAACATCTAAATTAAAGCATATCATAACTCATTAAATATAATATTGAAGGTTGTACTATAATAAATCAACCTCAATCAAGAATAATATCCAATAATGGATGTTGAAAAATTTGAAATTAATGAGTAAAAATATTTGAAAGAAATATCCTTTTTTTATGAAATCATTTAAAAGTCACACAATTTATAAAGTCATTTAAAATAGAATTTAGAATCAAAGTTTCCCATACCACTTTCAAATATTTTAAAGGAAATTACATTTTAAAACAATTATGTCCAAAGGAATTAATCCTTCAAATCATTTTGAAAACATGGACATTAATTAAATAGATTTAGAAAAATATATCTTTAAAACATTTAAAATGATGATCTAGTTTAATATTTCCTTCTATAAAACCTTATAATATTTCTTTTGAAAACATTTTTATAAGATAAGGACATGGATGATAAATATATCCCAGTATATATTTATTCATAAACAATCTCAGATAATAATGAGATGGAGAAATTAACCCTTACTTTGTACTTTTCTTTAGTCGAGGGTATGTTTGACCACCTGTATAATGAAAATATTATTTTATTAAATAAAAAAAACCATATTAATATTTATTATATCATATATAATTCATTTATGACTTTATACTACCCATTTAATAATAATTTCCATGTTAAAGTAACATTTCAGGTAATAATTGTTTTCTTTTTCGTACATGTTTTAATTTGTTATTCTTTATTGTATCATTTAGATAATTATTTACATACTTCCATAATATCAAACATGATTTATATATCATATATATTTAGAATATAAATATGTATAATAGATAGATATATGAAATGGAAACACCATTCATAGAGACAGTAGTTCGTACGTACGCATGAACGTTGTTTCCGTTTTCTTATCGTATAATATGAAAGTAAGAAAAAAATATTTATCTAAAAAAATATATATTATTCTATTAGAAATATTATTTAATATATCTCATAAATAATAAATATATATATTTTTATAAAAATTCTTGAATGGTGATCATTGAAGATGAATCTCAACGCCTCATGGAGACGGTAAGCCGTACTTACGCACAAGCGAAAATATCATTCAATTGATGGTGAAAATTTATGTAATTGGATGGTATATTACATATAAAGAAACATTACCATGTTATATTCAATTTTTAAAATTATTATACTCATTATTATACCCATCTAAATGATAAGTGTTGAATAAAAAACCACACCATGAAGTAGATACTGTTAGCCGTACGTATGCACGCATGGTGAGTTTTTCATTCATAGGTTGGATAGAATAATGAATATGGTTATACCATATTAATAATAAAATATATACATTAATAATTTAATTGAGTTATTATTTTATTATGGTAACAACAAAGAAATAGGAAGAAGAAGAATAAAAGAACTTTGACAGAGGTGACAATATAATTACCTCTTCTTCGGGTGTTTCCTTTTGATTTGAACAGAAGGGCTCCTTATGTTGGATTTATTATAAAGGTAAGGAATCTAGTTTGAATTGATGGAATTTGGGAGGATATTCGGGAAAGGTTTGTCCTAGCCAAATGGATTTGGAGGTGTGAATTTAAGAGAATGGGAAGTACCCTTTTATAAGAGAGGTGAGAGGCACTTTAGGAAAATATTGAAATATTAATTTATTACAAAATTATTTTCGGTTTATAATATATCCAAATCAATTTATTTAGAGTATAATATAGGTATGGGTCTTAATACTTTCAAAAAATAGATTTTAGACAAGTTTAGGTCACCATATTAACCTTATCTTTTAGATTTAATTCTTTGTTAAATAATTTAACTTAAACCATGTCTTCTTGTATTTTTATACTAAATGGTTAATATAGTTACTATAAAATGGAAATGGAACCACAATTGTTTAGTTAATAACATATGTAACATTATCTAAATCCTTTGGATGAAACATATTTTTTTAAGAATATTATATCATTTAATAAAATAGTATTTTTTTTAACTCATTTATGTCCATTTTGATACTATTTAGTATTTGGTTTTGTGAAAGTCATAACAACTTGATTACTTCAAAAAAAAATAGATTGAATCAACCGTAACATGTAATATTAACATAACAAATTTGTGGGTGGCATCACAAGTTTCTATATACATTTATTTTAATATTTATAACATCAATTATGTTGATCTTTCATTAATAAGGAAATTAATGCATCATTATTATGTCATATATAAATTTAATTATTTAATGGTGAAAATTTATAAATAAAATACTATGATGTTGGAAATATTTCTATATTTCTAATTAATATTTATAGTCAAATTTATCTTAACTCTAACCCTATATTAAAATGGTTTAATTATTAAAATTTGAATTTAACACTTTTAACTGTTCATTAAATAAAATATAATAAATTTCATAATTTAACCCAAATATATAAAAGAGGATCTTATTTTTTTCATAAGTTTGATTTTGGTTGGAAAACACTTATCCAATAGAATTAGGACATGTTTTTTGGAAATTTTATATTATTGTAATATTAGTTTTACCTTTAATTACTATATTAACTTTTAACCGTGGTAAATAAAATCCAAAAGTTACTATTCACTAAAAATTATTTTCGTCATATTGAACTACATTTTACATACTGATTACAACCATGTCTATTGTATTTTTGAAATTAAATTCACAGAAGTGGTAAAATTACATTTTATGCAAATTTGTAAATGTCCCTAGAAGGTGGGTAAAAGACGTTAAAAAGTTCCACAAACATTAATATATATAATATTATTATAAAATGACTCAAATGACTTAAATTGTACTAATATATGTATTGTGTATCTATTTAGACTTTAAGATAAATTTTAATTGAAAATTATTATTTAAATAAAAGTCGATTTTTAGGTACAATGCAGTATTTTTCACTATTCATCAAAAAATGAATGTTTTTAGAAAAATACAAAAAAATCACTCTAAGATAATTTTGATATTCCGAATTCAAAAATGAAGTCTATTTTACCAAATTCAAATTTGATGATTATCTAAAATTTATTTTATTACTTTTTAAAAAATAATATAAAATGTAGTTCTTTTAAGAAAATAGTTTTTCTTAAATATATAACTATTTTAGCAAAACTTATAAATTTCATTGTAAATATGTTTTATTTATGTGAAAAAATTATAAGTAATATTAAAATTTTATTTTTTAATATTTATATTACAATATTTAATCCATAATTAAATATATCTTTTAAATAATTATAATACTAATGTGTTGTTTCGTAGAAACTCAACCTTGTGTATAACGCAAGCTAAGTCAGTGTTGCATTCTATATAAGTTATTAAACTACTTTAAAGAGATAACATACTATAAAATCATAGGGTGATCCCATTATACAAGTAGAATATATGTGGTTAAGTTTCCAAGCTCATGTGATTATTTAAATGGCATGTGATTCGATTATTACCTTTCCATATTGTTTATTCCATATTTACTCATAGCTTCCTTTGTATTCTTACCCTTACTAGTAAATTTATATCATCTCTTTCATATGTTTCATTTCCCCCCAAGATTCCAAGAAGTTTATTATAATTAATAAGCAGAGTTTATCTTAGGGAGATAATGTAATTCTCAAAGAAAATTATTTTTTAAATTCCATGTCCAAAATATAATTTTAATTTAAAATATGTATCAAGTTTTCCAAGACTACCAAACTGTTTGGTTCTTTTTTAAGCAATTTCTTGTATGTTATTCCAATGTAATAAAGTAAGGCCCCGGATATGGGCTATTGGGGTCGAGGTCATTACAAAAATAATTTTTTTCCAATTTTATAGAATTCAAGTCACAAAATAAACTTCTTTTTTTATCTAAATTTCAAAATTATCTTTAGGTGAATTCTTGGGAATTTTTTAAAAAAAAATTAATTTTCGATGAATAGTGAAAAATACGTGTTTTTATTGAAACCCAAAATTTCATTTAAAGAACTTATAAAGCTATGTTTTTTCTTTAAATTATTTTAAAAGTAATTTTTTTTTCAATTTTTTATTATTTTTTTTTCAAATTAATATTTAATTTTGATTTTTTTATATTATATACTTATGTACATTTTCTCTTTAGAAACCCTTTTTTTCACTACATCTATGAGTTTAATCGTAAATTAAAATTTTATAATTATGTGAATGAAATTGGTAAAAATATATTACAAGTTTTAATGAGAATAATTAATATTATATAATACTTTTAACTTAATTTTTGGTAAAAATAAATAGTAAAAAAATTAAAATTAATTACCCCGGTTAAGGTTAAAATTAGTTTACCGAGGGGTTAAACTAAAAAGATAAGAAATAAAATGATTTATAAACTTATCCAATTCCTATTTTATTTATATATTTAGACCTTATATAATATATGGTTCAATAATTAACCATTTTTTATGGTTTTTATTTTCTAAAACATGGGTACACTTATTTCTTTTCAAAAATTCCACGTGTGTCCTCTCCCCCACTTATAAAAGGGAACCCCCTCTCCTCTCCTCATCGCACATTAGAAAACATTTTTTATACCAATACATGACGAAATATATTCATTAATTATGTCCCCATATTCCAGAGTCCTTATTTTGATTTGGAATCCTTTCAAAAAAGGATTTTGGTGCTTACATTATGAGCTTTCCCGAAGAAGAGGTAACATTCTTAACCAAGCATATATATTTTATTTAATATTCCACCTACTTTAAATCCCATTAAAATATTATGATACAATAACAATATTATCCAAAATATATTTAGATTTTATTATTTTAATATAATGACCTATATCTTTCTCCTATTCCATTAAATGTCAAACAAAACCATATATCATGTGTATGGTGGACTACAACCTGACAAACTGACGTAATTCATTTTCCATCACCAACTATCACATCGGGTTGAAATGATAGATTAAAAACATTTTTAATATATTTATGACATAATTATTCTTCTTTAATGATTATATCACATATACCTTCTAGCTTTATATTCGATGGGAATATGATAACGTTTCTAATGTGTACGACAGACTACTGCCATGCGAAGTGATGTGATTTTTTTTCTCTTAAGATTTAATTGGAATGTAATATTGATAAATTTTATGAATATATGGGATATATATGAAATATTACTAAATCTTTAAAAGTTATATATTGTTTACTCACCTTTCTTTCCTTCTTTAGAAAAAATGGAACAACATTCATGCGTATGTATGACCTACCATCTCTATGAATGGTGTAATTCATTTTCTACATCTAACTTTTATTCCTTACTATAAGTAAATATATAATTAATATATATTATAATTATATAATGTTCGATATTATGGATATTATGTAATAATAATCAAAGTATAAGGACAAAAATTTCTAATCCAAAACAAACATGGAAAAAGAACCTATTACTTGAAATGTGATTATAACATAGAATTGTTAATAAAATGGTAATAAAAGGTTATAAGTAAATAATATATCATATGATAAATAAATTTATAGTTTTTTAATATATTTATAATAAAACTATATTTATTATATATGTGATTTTAATTTGTATGATTGAATTTAATGCTTAATGGAATTGATTTATAGTATCTCTTTTATTTATGGGAGATATATGCCATATTCACGACTAATTTATTTTGTGTGGTATATATATTACTCCTAAGAATTTTTATATCATTAAACTACTTATTTTAATGATTTTTAAAGTTTAATTTGATTTTATTATTTAATGGGGTTTATAATTCAAACATTTCAAAAATGGTAAGGGGTTTTTGTCACAATTTTATTTTGGTTGGACATATGTATTATAAACCACTTGTTTCTTTTATGCAGTGTGTATAATTCCCTTGAATGTATTTTTCAAATATTCTCCTGAAATTAGGGGATATACATATTCAAATAATTTTATTTCTTTAATTTTTATTATGAATCAAGATATACTAATATGGTAAATTTTTTCTGTTACAATCTCATTTTTTATTAAGGTTGTTTACAATTAAGTTTCGATGATAAACTATTATGCACTATTTATCAAAAACAACATGAATTTTATTTTACTCTTTTTATTTAATTAAAATAAATATTCACTACTCAAAATTGAGCCTATACCTATACTTTGTTCCTAATAGTTTAGAAAACCCGTTGGGAAAAAGAACCTATACCAATGGTTTACTAGAACCGTTGGCATAGGCTATTTTATGTTGGGTTTCCCCAACAGTTTAAGAGAACCGTTGAGAAAGAGAACTATTAACTACAGTTTTAATTAACCGTTGGGAAAAATTATACCCAAATTAGGGCTCCCTCCCTCGTGACATTTCATCCCCACACAGTCCTCCCCTCCTCGACCTCGACCTCCTCCCAGCCTCCACCTCCACCTCTCGGCCTCCACCTTTACCTCCGCCTCCCGGCCCCCCTCCCTCTCCTCTGGAAACGTTCCCCTTCCCCTCTCGACTCCTTCTCCGACGAGACGTCCCCCTCCCCTCTCATATCCCGGTGACGTTCCCCCCTCCCCTATCGTCTCCCTCTCTTTGCGACATCCCCCTCCCCTCTTGGCTAAATATCCTCCTCTAACATCCCTCACCCCCCTCTCCAGTCGAGCGTGAGAACCCCCATGGACGAACACCCCACGAGATGTCCCCCTCTCTCAGCTCCCTCTCCTCTCGCCTGGGCAATAATATTTTTGGGTCCGACCCCTACCCTCCAAGAGCTAGAGGTAAATATTTTCCAAATCAATGCGTTGGACAACCCATCTGGTATCTTAGTTTCAATGTTTGTTTATATTTAGTTGATGATTTGCTTATGGTTTAGGTGTAATCCTAATTTTCTATTTTTTTATTTGTTTGTACAGTCCGGATGGCCAAAAATTTCATCTGTTAATTCTTCAAAGGTCTAGCTTAACCATGTTATTTTTTTGTTCGTTCAAATGTGCAATTAATGGTTTTGTTGTTCCCATGATGCTTGTAATTGAAATAGTTGGATCATGTATACTGCATGTGATGATAGGTATAGGAGTAGGAGAATCTATTGGACTGTAAATGGTGAAAAATATCTTTTTACATTCAGTTGGAATTTGGAAATTTGCAAAAATTTGGTTCGAAAATCAACATAATGAGTTCTGAGTGGCATGTTTTCAGGAGTCTATTGGTTATAAAAAATGAAAATTTTAGTAGTTTGGTTATATTTTATAAATCAGAAATCCAAATGCATGGAAAATGAATCATTGTCACTCATTAAAGGGCCTAAGTATGAAATTAGACAGTTTTGTGTGGTGGGAGAGGGGGGATGAAATGCCAATGACTTCAACCCAATTGCAAACATAAATGGAAAGGGGTTGGTTGTGTCATCTAGTGTTATAAAAATTGATGAATAGGTATGTAATGATTCATGGTACATATCAATAGTTTGGACCGGGTCCCGGTCCAAGTCTTTTGAAAAATGTAAAATGTAAAAAATAACAAAAAATAACAATAATAAATATAGTAAACTTACAATTCATCAAACTAAAATAATATTGAACAAAATTATCATTTGGGTTGGGAAAGGCTTGGTCTGGGTTTGGGTTTGGTCTGGATTTATTGGGCCTTCACTAGTTCGAGTCCTGCCCTAAACACTACATGGGCTAGGCCCATTGTAAGAAATATGTCTCACAGATTCTCCAGGTCCACGCTAGGCATCGAGCCATTTTTACACCCCTATTGAGTTTAACAACTAAGTTGTTATGTTATTGTTTTTTACATTCAAGAGTATTTTTGGACTCTAAACATTGAGATATTACATTCATGTTACTTTAAATAGAACTTTTACTTAAATAAATGTTGCAATGTAACAGTTTTTCCAATTCCCAACACAAAAACCACTTTCTCTGCAATTATTTTACATTATAACCACTCAACAGGCTAGTAAGATGGGGTGTTGAGAGTGATAATGCTTGGATTGATATATGTATTAATTTTGTTTGAATGCATTATAGACTGAGTTCACAATTAACCGGGGAATGGGGTATGCTATCATGAGATCTATTTAAGACACAAGGGAAATCTATTCCGAATTTCATATTATGATGCATCAGTTATTATTCACCATAGTATTCAATCTCGGATCGCGGTGAGATGCGGCGGGGTTCTAGCAGGGTTATGTTCACAATATTAAACTCAACTAATGTAGCATAGGTGCATATTCAATGTCTAAGTGTACTAGTATGGTGTTTCCAACAACGTGTTATATAAAGAACATAATGAAAAATGAAGTGATTATTAACTGGAACTGTTTCCCCTTGCTTGCAGAAACATGATTTGACCCATGGGGCGGTGTGGTTCTTATATATTGGGCGGTGAAATGTATAGTCACAGGATACAAGTATGTTTTTGTTTAGTTTTTATTTTATTTTCTTTATCGCATTGGCCACATAGGTATTTTACTTGTTTCTATGGACTGAGGGTAGTGATGCTATCCATACTAGTTGGCGTAGATCACTTGTATACTGTAATACCATGAGGTGTGAGTGTGAGGTAACATTGGAAGATAGAGGAGCCTTGGGGTCTTCCATGAGATGGAATTGTTTTTCTAAAACATTGTGTGGGAACATTTCTGGAGTATGTTGGAGTCATGAAATAACCCCAAGTGTCACTACTGGAAATGGAGGATATACCAACGGTTCTAAACCATTGGTATAGGCTGGAAAACCGTTGGTATATTCTATACCAACGGTTTTCCAACCCGTAGGGAAGTAAGG
Source organism: Viscum album (assembly GCA_963277665.1). NCBI lineage: Eukaryota > Viridiplantae > Streptophyta > Magnoliopsida > Santalales > Viscaceae > Viscum > Viscum album. The sequence continues at coordinate 102,519,322 of OY728147.1, read as the reverse complement.
CGTGGGGAAAGATCTATACCAACGGTTTGAACTAAACCGTTGGAATAGCCCACTCTATGTATTGATTTGCCAACAGTTCTTGTTGAACCGTTGGTATAGGTTTACCCAATGGTTTATAACCGTTGGGAATTATATGATTTTGATATTATACCAGTGGTTACAACCGTTGGTATAGTTTTTTTGCCAACGTTTTCTATGAAACCGTTGGCATATGTTCAATAAAAAATACTATACCAACGGTTTGTAACCGTTGGGATAGTTTTTTACAAATGGTTTATTGAACCGTTGGTATAATTCTTTCTCAAAGTATACCAACGGTTGTAAACCGTTGGTATTGTGTATTTCTAGAATTGTTGCACAGCAGCCCCTCCAGTGCATACACCTGCATACAAAATAGCACTTAAAACAGTGACAAACTTAAAACAACAAAAAAAGACCACCTCTTTGATTAGAGACATGGTGAATAATTCCCCATTTGAATCTTCATATGACAACAATCATCCAGTATAGTTGAATAAGAGTTTCAATAACTCAAATATTATTTACACCCATTTCAATCTTCATATGACAACCACTTTTCTAATATATAGTGAAAAGGTATTTTCTTAGGAGTCTCATCACATTGACTCCATAAGTGCCACACCAGGCCTCAGATTGAGGCGGGGTTGACTGGTACACGACACATATGATCCATGAATCATTTTCCTAAAGTTTCAACACAATCAAGAACCGTTTGATCATTTTGGCGTATGTACATAAAATATTGTCCATTTTGAACAAAAGAGAGGCAGTTTGGGTGGTCCTGGCCCCACGGTGGCTCTAATTGAGGCGGGGTTGACTCGTACACATCTCATATGACCCATGGATCGTTTTTCTAAAGTTTCAACAGAATCTAAAGGCGTTTGGTCCGTTCCCCGTATGTCAGTTGTTGATATCACTTACAATTTAGTCCATTTTAACAAAAGAGAGATAGTTTGAGTGGTCCCGGCCACACTGTGGCCCGGATTGAGGCAGAGTTGACTCTTACACGTCAAATATGACCTATGGATTGTTTTCCTAAAGTTTCAATAGAATCCGAAGGCGTTTGGTTGGTTTGGCGTATGTCAGTTGTTGTTTTCACTTAAAATTAAGTCCATTTTAAACAAAATAGAGACACTTTGAGTGGTGACGGCCACACCGGGCCTCGTATTGAGGCAGGTTTGACTCATACACGTCACATATTATCCATGTATTATTTTACTAATGTTTCAACACAATCAGAATCCATTTGATCGGTTTGGCGTATGTATATAAAATATTGTCCATTTGTAACATAAGAGAGACAATTTGGGTGGTGTCGGCCACACCGCGCCTCGGATTGAGGTGGGATTGACTCTTAAACATCACATATGACCTATGGATCGTTTTCCTAAAGTGTCAATAGAATCCAAAGGCGTTTGGTTGATTTCCCATATGACAGTTGTTGATTTCATTTACAATTTAGTCCATTTTCAACAAAAGAGAGACAGTTTGAGTGGTCCCAGCCACACCACGGCTCGAATTGAGGCGTAGTTGACTCATACATGTCACATATGACCCATGTATTGTTTTCCTAAAGTTTAAACAGAATCCTAAGGTGTTTGGTCGGTTTGGATTATGTCAGTTGTTGTTTTCACTGAAAATTAAGTTCATTTTAAACAAAAGAGAGGCACATTGAGTGGTGTCGGCCACACCGGGCCTCAGATTGAGGCTAGGTTGACTCATACACGTCACATATAAGCCATGGATAATTTTCCTAAAGTTTCAACATAATCAGAATCCATTTGATTGGTTTGGCGTATGTACGTAAAATATTGTCCATTTTGAACAAAAGAGAGGCAGTTTGGGTGGTCCCGGCCACACGGCACCTTGGATTGAGGCAGGGTTGACTCGTACACATCACATATGACCCATTGATCGTTTTCCTAAAGTGTCAACAGAATCCGAAGGTGTTTGGTAGGTTTCTCGTATGTCATTTGTTGATATCACTTACAATTTAGTCCATTTTGAACAAAAGAGAGATAGTTTGAGTGGTCCCGACCACACCACGGCTCAGATTGAGGCGGGTTTGACTCGTAAACATAAAATATGACCCATGGATCGTTTTAATAATGTTTCAATAGAATCCGAAGGCGTTTGGTTGGTTTGGCGTATGTCAGTTGTTGTTTTCACTTAAAATTATGTCCATTTTAAACAAAACAGAGGCACATTGAGTGGTGTCGGCCACACCAGGCCTCCGATTGAGGTGGGGTTGACTCATACACATCACATATGACCCATGGATCATTTTTCTAAAGTTTAAACAAAATCCGTAGGCGTTTGGTCAGTTTTCTGTATGTCATTGGTTGTTTTCACTTAAAATTAAGTACATTTAAAAAAAAAAAGAGGCACTTTGAGTGGTGTTGGCCACACCGGGCCTCGTATTGAGGCGGGGTTAACTCGTACGCGTCACATATGATCCAAGGATCATTTTCCTAGAGTTTCAACACAATACGAATCCGTTTGATCAGTTTGGCCTATGTACATAAAATATTGTCCATTTGGAACAAAAGAGAGGCATTTTGGGTGGTCCCGGCCCCATGGTGCCTCGGATTGAGGAGCGGTTGACTTGTACATGTCACATATGACCCATGGATCATTTTACTAAAGTTTCAACAGAATCCGAAGGCATTTGTTCGGTTTCCCGTATTTCAGTTGTTGATTTCACTTACAATTTAGTCCATTTTGAACAAAAGAGAGACAGTTTGAGTGGTCCCGGTCACACCGTAACTCAGATTGAGGCGGGGTTGACTCGTACAAGTCATATATGACCCATGGATCGTTTTCCTAAAGTTTCAACAGAATCAGAAGTCATTTGGTTGGTTTGGCGTATGTCAGTTGTTGTTTTCATTTACAATTTAGTCCATTTTCAACAAAAGAGAAACAGTTTCAGTGGTCCTGGCCACACCGTGGATCGGATTGAGGCGAGGTGAAATCTAACATGTCACATCTGGCCCATGGATCGTTTTCCTAATGTTTCAATAGAATATTAAGGTGTTTGGTTGGATTTACGTATGTCAGTTGTTGTTTTCACTTAAAATTAAGTCTATTTTAAACAAAAGAGAGCCACTTTGAGTGGTTTCAGCCACACCAGGCCTCGGATTGAGGCGGGGCTAACTCGTACATGTCACATATGAAAAATGGATCATTTTCCTAAAGTTTCAACACAATCAGAATAAGTTTGATTGGTTTGGCGTATATACGTAAAATATTGTCCATTTTGAACAAAAGAGAGGCATTTTGGGTGGTCCCATCCACACGGAGCCTCTAATTGAGGTCGGGTTGACTCGTACACATCACATATGACCAATTAATCGTTGTCTTAAAGTTTCAACAGAATATGAATGCGTTTGGTAGGTTTCTCTTATGTCAGTTGTTGATTTCACTTACAATTTAGTCCATTTTGAAAAAAAGAGAGACAGTTTGAGTGGTCCCGGCCACACCGTAGATCGGATTGAGGAAAGGTTGACTCTTACAGGTCACATTTGACTCATGGATTGTTTTCCTTAATTTTCAATATAATCCGAATGCGTTTGGTCGGTTTGGCATATGTCATTTGTTGTTTTCACTTAAAATTAAGTCCACTTTTGACAAAACAGAGGCACTTTGAGTGGTTTCGGCCACACCGGGCCTCGGATTGAGGTGGGGTTGACTCTTACACGTCAAATATGAGTTATGGATCATTGTTCAAAAGTATCAACACAATCAGAATCCGTTTGATCAGTTTGACGTATGTATGTAAAATATTGTCCATTTTAAACATAAGAGAGACAGTTTGGGTGGTGTCGGCCACACCGTGCCTCTGATTGAGGTGGGATTGACTCTTACACATCACATGTGACCCATGGATCGTTGTGCTAAATTTTAAATAGATTTATAACGCATTTGGTCAGTTTCTAATATGACAGTTGTTGTTTTCACTTACAATTTACTCCATTTTCAACAAAAGAGAGGCAATTTGGGTGGTCCCGGCCCCACGGTGCCTCGGATTGAGGTGGGATTGACTCGTACACATCACATATGAGAAATGGATCATTTTCCTAAAGTTTCAACACAATCAGAATCCGTTTGATCGGTTTGGCGTATGTACGTAAAATATTGTCCATTTTGAACAAAAGAGAGGCATTTTGGGTGGTCCCATCCACACGGAGACTCATATTGAGGTGGGGTTGACTCGTACACATCACATATGACCAATTAATCATTGTCCTAAATTTTCAACAGAATCCGAAGGCATTTGGTAGGTTTCTCTTATGTCAATTGTTGATTTCACTTACAATTTAGTCCATTTTGAACAAAAGAGAGACAGTTTGAGTGGTCCCGGCCACACCGCAGCTTGGATTGAGGAAGGGTTGACTCGTACAGGTCACATTTGACTCATGGATTGTTTTCCTTAAGTTTAAATAAAATCCGAATGCTTTTGGTCGGTTTGGCGTATGTCAGTTGTTGTTTTCACTTAAAATTAAGTCTATTTTTAACAAAACAGAGGCACTTTGAGTGGTGTCGGCCACACCGGGCCTCAGATTGAGGCGGGGTTGACTCTTACATGTCACATATGAGTCATGGATCGTTTTTCAAAAGTATCAACACAATCAGAATCCGTTTGATCAGTTTGACGTATGTATGTAAAATATTGTCCATTTTAAACATAAGAGAGACAGTTTGGGTGGTGGCGGCCACACTGTGCCTCGGATTGAGGCGGGATTGACTCTTACACATCACATATGACCCATGGATCGTTGTTCTAAAGTTTCAATAGATTTGGAATGCATTTGGTCAGTTTCCCGTAAGACAGTTGTTGTTTTCACTTACAATTTAGTCCATTTTCAACAAAAGAGAGGCAATTTGGGTGGTCCCAGCCCCACGGTGCCTCAGATTGAGGTGGGATTGACTCATACACATTACATATGACCCATGGATCGTTTTTCTAATGTTTCAACAGAATCCAAAGGTTTTGGGTCGGTTTGGCTTATGTCAGTTGTTGTTTTCACTTAAAATTAAGTACATTTAAAAAAAAAGAGGCACTTTGAGTGGTGTCGGCCACACCGGGCCTCGAATTGAGGCGGGGTTGACTCTTACACATCACATATGAGTCATGGATAATTGTGAAAAAGTATCAACACAATCAGAATCTTTTTGATCTATTTGGCGTATGTACTTAAAATATTGTCCATTTTAAACAAAAGAGGGACAGTTTGGGTGGTTTCGGCCACACCGAGCCTTGGATTGAGGCGGGGTTGACTCGTACATGTCACATATGACCCATGTATCATTTTCCTAAAGTTTAAACAGATTTGGAATGCATTTGGTCGATTTTCCGTATGTTAGTTGTTATTTTCACTTAAAATTAAAGTCATTTTGAACAAAAAAAGATACATTTTGAATGGTACCATCCACACCACACCTTGGATTGAGGCGAGGTTGACTCTTACACATCAAATATGACCCATGGATCGTTGTCCTATAGTATCAATAGAATTCGAATGTGTTTGGTCGGTTTACCGTATGTCAGTTGTTGATTTCACTTAAAATTAAGTCCATTTTTAACAAAACAGAGGCATTTTGAGTGGTGTCGGCTACACCGAGCCTCTTATTGAGGCAGAGTTGACTCATACATGTCACATTTGACTTATGGATCGTTTTCCTTAATTTTAAACAGAATACGAATGTGTTTGGTCGGTTTTCCATATGTCAGTTGTTGATTTCACTTAAAATTAAGTCCATTTTTAACAAAATAGAGGCACTTTGAGTGGTATCGGCCACACCGGGCCTCGAATTGAGGCGAGGTTGACTCGTACACATCACATATGATTCATGGATCATTGTTAAAATGTATCAACACAATCAGAATCTGTTTGATTGGATTGGTGTATGTACGTAAAATATTGTCCATTTTAAACAAAATACATACACTTGGAGTGATATCGGCCACACCGCGCATCCGAATGAGGAAAAGTTGACTTTTACAAGTCACATATGTCCCATGAATCGTTTTCCTAAAGTTTCAACACAATACGAAGGCGTTTGGTAAGTTTCCCATATGTCAGTTGTTGATTTCACATAAAAATAAGTCAATTTTGCACAAAAGAGATGCAGTTTGAGTGATCCTGGCCACACCATGCCTTTTATTGAGGCGGGGTTGACTTATACACGTCAAATTTGACCCATGGATTGTTTCCCTTAAGTTTCAACAGAATCCGAATGCGTTTGGTCGGAGGGGAAGGGTCTAGTCGGGTACACGGAGATGCTCGTCTACCTCTGGTACGAACCTCCCTCGTACCATCGGCCTAAGCACTGAAAGAATGGAATAATGAAAAGTTCACATACTTATGTACCTATAAAATCTACACATAGACAACACATAGCCGCATCATGTCATAAAAAATAACACCAAGGATCAGACAAAATAGAAGCAGTCATGCAGAGTAATAACAAGTGCACATACAGATCAGAAGCAGCTAAAAAATTGTTGCATACATTCCATGTTTATTTCCTAAAACAAAGTAAAAAAAGAAAAATGATGAAACTCTAGAATATGGGTTGCCTCCCAAGAAGTGCAAAGTTTTACGTCTTCAGCCAGATGGATGGACACTGGTCAATTGTCTTGGTCCATCAGCTCAGAACTCCTCTGCCTCTTATAAGAACTGGTGCCGTGTCATCAAGCTCACATGGACGCTTAGTGGGATTGATCACTTCAGGAGCATAGCGGGAATGAATTTGGTGCGGAAGTAAGAGAATCTGGCGCTCGTCATCAGCCAGACGCTGAGTGGTATTGATCACTTCAGGAGCGTAGCAGGTGTGAATCTGGTGTGGAAGTAAGAGAATCTGGCGCTCGTCATCAGCCAGATGCTGAGTCACCCGTCGTGCGAGGTCAGATGGAGACGGGACGTGCACATCGATGATCATGGAAGAGGCAGACAAGCTAGACATTGTTGGTTAAGCTGCATCCACAAATAGATTCATTTTTATATATTGAAACCTTTATAAATGTTTGTCCCATTTTTACAAACAATTAATGTGTGAAAATTGTGAAAAATAACTTATCGGATATATAAAAATGGATTTACTCATGGAAATGATGCATAATATCTCAAATATTCCTCATTGGATCCCAATTTGAAATTTTAATCCATTATCAAATTTCTTATATCAATTTATTTTTATTTGGATCTTTAAGGTTGAACGCTTTTTGTAAAATCTAGCCAAGGGAGGATAGACTAGTGACTTGGAATACAATTGGATGTTATGTGGTGAAAACCACATTATAAGCATTGTTTAGGATATTATTGAGGTGGTTTGAGGATAAATCTATCTTTTTAGAGAAAATTCAGCATGTCCAAGTTTGGTGGTCAAATTTTTGAAGTGGGGGGTATTTAGTGGTTGAGGAGGGGGGTGAGGGGGATGTACAAGGTCTAGGAGGAGGGGTGGGGGGCTGTCCAGGGTCCAGGAAGGGGGGAGGGGGGCTGTCCAGGGCCAAGGAGAAGGGGAGAAGGGGCTCTCCATGGTCCAGGAAGGAGAGGGGCTGTCCAGGGTCCATCGAGGAGGGGGGCTATCCAGGGTCCAGGGTGGGGGTGGGGGCTTCCTAGGGTCCAGGAAGGAGGGGGGACTATACAAGGTCCAGGGAGGATGGTGGAGGGGGGTTGTCCAGGGTCCAGGAGGGGGATGTCCAAGTTTCAGGAAAGAGGGGGGCCAGGATGTCCAAGTTCCAGGAGGGGGGGACTGTCCACGGTCCAAGAGGGGGGGTGTCCAGGGTCCATGAGGAGTGGGGGCTCTGTTAAAGGGAGGAAATCCCCAAATAATTCATTTAAAATTAACTAAACTTAATCCAAAAAACATCACAATTCCAATCCATCACCCAACCAACATCCAATTCATCCTCAATATCACTAACCTTTGTATGCCATAAACAACACAACCTAGTTTATACCAAATTAAAACAGAAAACAAAAATAATAGATGAAAAACATTAAAACTAAGGTAGTACTTACATATTTATAGTATAGAACTACAAAATTGTTTGATTTAAGATGGATCTAGGAGTGGAACGAGTTTCTGAGTCCTTGTATAGAGAGATCCGAGACTTTTAGGGAAAATAAAAATAGAAAATAAAAAAATATATGAAGAACTTTAGAACTTACATATTTGAAGTGTAGAATAGAAAAATTGTTTGATTGAAGAGTATGGATGGAGTTTCGGAGACTGGGTAACGAGAGTGCATCGGGAGAGCTTCAATTTAGGGCTGTAGTCGAGCGGAGGGGGACTGCAATCGAGCGAAGGGGCTACTGGATTTAGGGGAAAAATTTCCCAACGGTTTTTAAAAACCGTTGGGAATGTATGTTTACCTAAGGCATTTACCAACGGTTTACACAAACCGTTGGTATAGATTCCAACATATACCAACGGTTAGTGTATAACCGTTGGTAAAAGTGTCTTAATGGAGGCCTATACCAACGGTTTTATAAACCATTGGTAAAATTCTTCATAAAAGCCTCTATACCAACAGTTTTCTTAAAACCATTGGTATACATAACCATTCCCAACGGTTTGATAAACCATTGGGATATAAGCATTGGTAAAAATGGTATTTCCAGTAGTGTGTCTCCATGAGATAGCATAAATAACCCCAAGTGTCTCCAAGTGTCTACATACATCGTATCATCCTCGTATGGGTTGGCCACTCACCCAATCCTATCAAACCTATCCTAGTCAATCCTCTTAGTCACATAGTCTAGAATCATCTCTCGAGGATTATCTCATGCCTCGATGCACATATCATCATCCAACTAGACAAATAGAATTATTCACCTTACGATTGTCCTAGTCACAAAATCACACCATGTCGAACCCATCTACATTATATTCTCAATAATCAGGTCAAGAACCTCATCAAAATCATTTATTATAACCCATCCCCACTAATCAGGTTCCATCCTAAGCTAAATCACACCAAACCTCTTAGCATTATGATGCCAATCTATCCGATAATACCCAATACCCACACTATAATATCATCCTTCATCACTTAATTTGAACTCTTGAATCATTAAATGGAGTAAAACCTTTCATAATACATTTTATATACTCAGAGGGACAATCCCACTCTAAGAACCTACCAAGATTCCAATCCATCCTCATAAGTATGTCCTCATCAAACGCTAGATATACAATTGCCACACATATCACTATATGGCCCAATCCTTTTAGGAATATTTTACTTGATCTAAATCCTCATCATTAGTGACATCAATCACATTAAAGCGCATAAATGTCAACTAAACCCTACATTCCAAGAATTATTCATGTAGACATGCCCCATAGCAGCAAGCTAAGAACTAAAACCATAAATAATAATGCCAAATACATGCATCATTTTTTAAAAAAATATCTCAAGTGTAAACATAAAAACCCAGAATAATAAGACCTCATCCTTTGTATTGAATAAAACCAAAATAAGTTGAAACTCAAGCCAAATTGATTATATACCATTAATTAGAAGAGTAATTGTTAATTAATAGGAATGTACTATTTGATAGTATCATTTTGAAACATTGATCTGTTTCCCCTTTGCTTGTAGGAACATGATTTGACCCATGGGGCACTGTGGTACTTATATGTTGGGTGGTGACAAGTATAGTCACATGAGACAGGTATGTTTTAGTTTAGTTTGTATTTTATTTTCTTTATCGCATTGATCACTTAGATCTTTGACTACTTTTTAGTTTAGTTTTTATTTTCTTTTCTTTTATTTATCTCATTGGTCACTTAGATCTTTTACATATATGAATTCTCCAACAAGATTTGTGTTGCATCCTGAGATGTTAAAACATACTCAAATTCTATTATTCTCAAGGTGATTGAAGTTTTATTATTAGATTTCCATGAAATTCATATACCATTGATAAGTAATACACCTACATAATTTTACTCTCAATCAGTAGTTTCAATGACCTAGTACCACTTTTAAAAACAATGAATATAAAATATATATCTTTATCATAACACAACCCTGAATCAAGAGTATGTTTTTTAAAACATAAGATCAGTTTATATAATGTGAAGAAAAACTACATAGGATTTACTTGGAATCCTGGATGGAAGTTGCTGCCCCGCGGATGTCGCTGGACTGGGTCAACATTCTACGGTCACGCCGCGGTCACGCTGCTGTAATGTCGTGATTTGGCCCTGCTCCAGGATGACACCCCACGACGGTTCGCAGTCCTGTTGGAATTCTATGTATGATACCTAGATAGAGTTTTAGATACATTACCCACCGATAGTTAATGGGGAGGGAGGAGACGGTTGGAATGTTTCCCCACTTCCCCCCGCTCCCTTCACTCCTGGTCGGAAGATGTTGCCCCGAGGATTTCTCTTGACTGGGCCAACACGCCGCGGTCATGCCACGGTCACGCCATGGTCATGTCTCGGTTACACCGTGGTCATGCTGCGGTTACGCCGCGGTCACGCCATAGTCACGCTGCGGTAATGCCGTGATTTGTCCTTGCTTCAGGACGACACACCATGGCAGTTCGCAGTCCTGTCATAATTTGATGTATGATACCTAGATAGAGTTTTAGATACATTACCCACCCATAGTTAATTGGGAGGGAGGAAATAGCCAGAATGTTTCCCCACTTCCTCCTGCTCCCTATGCTCCTAGCTGGAAGATGCGGCCCCGCGAATGTCGCTTGACCGAGCCAACACGCCGCAATCATGCCGCGGTCACCCCGCGATCACGCCGCGGTAATGCTGTGATTTGGCCCTGCTCTAGGATGACACCCCCAGGTGGTTCGCAGTACTGTCATAATTTGATGTATGATACCTAGATATAGTTTTAGATACATTACCCACCCATAGTTAATGGGGAGGGAGGCGACGACCGTAATGTTTCCCTGCCTTCTCCCGCTCCCTTTTCTCTGGGACGAAAGATGTTTCCCCACAAATGTTGTTGGACCGGGCCAACACGCCGCGGTCACACCGTGGTTTGGCCCTGCACTAGGACGACACCCCGCGGTGGTTCGCAGTCCTCTTGGAATTTGAAGTATGATACGTAGATAGAGTTTTAGATACATTACCCACCCATAGTTAATGTGGAGGTAGGTGATGGCCGGAATGTTGCCCCGCCTTCTCCCGCTCCCTTCGCTCCTGGCCGGAAGATGTTGCCCTGCGAATATCGATGGACCGGGCCAACACATCGCGGTCATGCCACGGTCACGCCGCAGTTTGGCCCTACTCCAGGATAACACCCCACGACGGTTCATAGTCCTATCAGAATTTTATTTAGGATACCTAGATATAGTTTTAGATACATTACCCACTCATAGTTAATGGAGAGGGAGGTGATGGCTGGAATGTTGCCCCGCCTCCTCCCGCTCCCTTCGCTCTTGGCCAGAAGATGCTGCCCCACGAATATCGCTAGACCGGGCCAACAAACTGTGGTCATGCCGCAGTCATGCCATAGTAATTCTGTGATTTGGCCCTGCTTCAGGAAGACACCCCCTGACGCGCGGTGTGGCCAACACCACTCAAAGTGTCTCTCTTTTGTTTAAAAAGGACATCATTTTAACTGAATACAACAACTAACATACGAAAAACTAACCAAATGCATTTGGATTCTATTGAAACTTTAGGAAAACGATCCATGGGTCATATGTGATGTGTACGAGTCAACCCCTCCTCAATCCGAAGGTCAGTGTGGATGTCACCACTCAAATTGTCTCACTTTTATTTGAAATGGACAAGATTTTAAGTGAAAACAACAACTGGAATATAGAAAACCGACCAAACGCATTCAGATTGTGTTGATACTTTAGTACAATGATCCATGGGTCATTTTTGAGGTGTAAAAGTCAAACCATTCTCAATCCGAAGCGTGGTGTGGCTGGAACTACTCAAAGTGTCTCTCTTTTGTTTAAAATGAACATCATTTTAAGTGAAAACAACAATTAACATACGGGAAACTGACCAAATGCATTCGGATTCTATTAAAAATTTAGGAAAACTATCCATGGGTCATATGTGATGTGTATGAGTCAACCTGGCCTCAATCTGAGGCGCGGTGTGACTGACACCACTCAAAGTGTATCTCTTTTGTTTAAAATGGACATCATTTTCAGTGAAAACAGCAACTGACATATGGAAAACCAACCAAACACATTTGGATTCTGTTTAAAGTTTAAGAAAACGATACATGGCTCATATGTGACATGTAAAAGTCAACCCCACCTCAATCTGAGGTACGATGTGGCCGAAACCACACAAAGTGTCTGTCTTTTGTTAAAAATGGATACTCTTTTAAGTAAAAAAACTAGCATACGGAAAACCTAACAAACGCATTCGGATTGTGTTGATACTTTATGAAAACAATCCGTGGGTCATTTTTAACGTGTACGAGTCAACTCCACCTCAATCTGAGGCGTGGTGTGGACGGCACCACTCAAAATGTCTCTCTTTTGTTTAAAATGGACATCATTTTAAGTGAATACAAAAATTGACATACGAAAAACCGACCAAAGGCATTCATATTCTATTGAAGCTTTAGAAAAAAAAATATTGGTCATATGTGACGTGTATGAGTGAACCCCGCCTCAATATGATGGCCGGTGTGGCTGAAACAACACAAATTGTCTCACTTTTATTTGAAATGGACAGGATTTTAACTGAAAACAAGAACTGGCATACAGAAAACTAACTGAATGCATTAGGATTGTGTTGATAATTTAGGAAAATGATTCATGGGTCATATGTGACGTGTTTGAGTCAACACCGCCTCAATCCGAGGTGTAGTGTGGCTGACACCACTCAAATTTTCTATCTTCTGTTTAAAATGGACAACATTTTAAGGGAAAACAACAACTGGCATACGGAAAACCGACCAAATGCATTCAGATTCTGTTGAAACTTTATGAAAAATATCCATGACTCATATGTAACGTGTATGAGTCAACTCCGGCTAAATCCGAAGTGTGGTGTGGCTGGAACCACTCAAAGTGTCTCTCTTTTGTTTAAAATGAACATCATTTTAAGTGAAAACAAAAATTAACATACGCAAAACTAAGAAAATGCATTCATATTCTGTTGATAATTTAGGAAAATGATCCATGGGACATATGTGAATTTTAAGAGTCAACCTCGCCTCAATCTCAGGTGTGGTGTGGTCGACACCACTCAAAGTGTTTGTCTTTTGTTTAAAATGGACACTCTTTTAAGTGAAAACAACTGGCATATGGAAAACTGACCAAACGCATTCAGATTGTGTTGACACTTCAGGAAAATGATCCATGGGTCATTTTTGACATTTAAGAGTCTACCCAACCTCAATCCGAGGCACGGTGTGTCTAGAACCACTCAAATTATCTCACATTTATTTAAAAAGGACATCATTTTAAGTCAATACAACAGCTGACATACGGAAAACCGACCAAAGGAATTCTATTTTTGTTGAAACATTAGGACAATGATCCATGGGTCATATGTGACATGTAAGAGTCAACCCTACCTCAATCCGAGGGCTAGTGTGGCCAACACAACTCAAAATGTCCCACTTTTATTTGAAATGGACAAGATTTTAAGTGAAAACAACAACTGGCATATGGAAAACCAACCAAACGCATTCATATTGAATTGATACTTTAGAAAAACTATCCATGGGTAATATTTGATGTTTAATAGTCAACCCCACCTTAATACGAGGTGCGTTGTGGCCGAAACCACTCAAAGTGTCTCTCTTTTGTTTAAAATGGACATCATTTTAAGTGAAAACAACAACTGACATACGGAAAACCGACCAAACACATTAGGATTATGTTGATACTTTAGGATAATGATCCATGGGTATTATGTGACATGTAAAAGTCAACCACTCCTCAATATGAAATGCGGTGTGGCTGGAACCACTCAAAGTGTCTCTCTTTTGTTTAAAATGCACATCATTTTAATTTAAAACAACAATTGACATATGGAAAACCAACCAAATGCATTCAGATTCTGTTGAAAATTTAAGAAAACGATCCATGGGTCATATGTGACTTATAAGAGTCAACCCTGCGTCAATAAAAGGCATGGCGCAGCCGACACTACTCAAAGTGTCTCACCATTATTTGAAATGGAAAACATTTTAAGTGATAACAACAACTAGCATACGGAAAACCAACCAAACACATTCGTATTTTGTTGAAACATTAGGAAAATGATCCATGGGTCATATTTGATGTATAAGAGTCAACCCCACATCAATCTGAGGCGTGGTGTGGCCAACACTACTCAAAGTGTCTATCTTTTGTTTAAAATGGACAGTCTTTTAAGTAAAAACAAATGGCTTACATAAAACTGACCAAACGCATTCATATTGTGTTGATACTTTAGTAAAACAATCCATGGGTCATTTTTGATGTGTATGAGTCAACTCCATTTCAATCCATGGTGCAGTGTGGCTGTAACCACTCAAAGTGTCTCTCTTTTGTTCAAAAATGACATCATTTTAAGTGAATACTACAACGGACATACGGAAAACCGACCAAAGACATTCGGATTCTATTAAAGATTTTTGAAAATGATACATGGGTCATATTTGATGTGTAAGAGTCAATCATGCCGTAATCACAGGGCCATTGTGGCCAACACCACTCAAACTGTGTCACTTTTATTTGAAATGGACAGGATTTTAAGTGAAAACAACAATTGGCATACGGAAAACTGACCAAACGCATTTGGATTTCATTAATACTTTAGGAAAACAATCTATGGGTCATATGTGATGGGTAAGAGTCAACTCCACCTCAATTAGAGGCACGGTGTGGCCGACACCACTCAAAGTATCTCTCTTTTGTTTAAAATGGTCATCATTTTAAGTGAAAACAACAACTGACATACGGAAAACCAACCAAACGCATTTGGATTCTGTTGATACTTTAGGAAAACGATCTATGGGTCATATGTGACGTGTAAAAGTCAACCCCGCCTCAATCCAAAACTAGGTGTGGCCAGCACAACTCAAAGTGTCTCTCTTTTGTTTAAATGAACATCATTTTAATGGAAAGCAACAATTGACATACAGAAAACAAACCAAATGAATTCAGATTCTGTTATAAATTTAGGAAAACGATACATGGGTCATATTTGATGTGTAAATTTCAACCCCACCTCAATCTGAGGCATGGTGTGTCCTACACCAATCAAAGTGTCTCTCTTTTGCTTAAAATTGACATCATTTTAAGTGAAAACAACAACTGACATATGTAAATCTGAACAAATGCATTCAGATTCTGTAAAAAATTTAGTACAACGATCCATGGGTAATATGTAATGTGTATGAGTCAGCCTGACCTCAATCCAAGGCGCGGTGTGTCCAGTATCACTCTAATTGTCTCTCTATTTTTTTAAATGGACACTCTTTTAAGTAAAAACCACTGGCATATGGAAAACTGACCAAATGCATTCGTATTGTGTTGATACTTTAGGAAAATGATAAATGGGTCATTTTTGACATGTAAGAGTCAACTACAACTCAATATGAGGTGCGGTGTGGCTGGAACAACTCAAAGTGTCTCTCTTTTGTTTAAAAAGGACATCATTTTAAGTGAATACAACAACTGACATATGGAAAACCGACCAAAGGAATTTGGTTTCTATTGAAACTTTAGGAAAAAAATCAATGGGTCATATTTGACATGTACGAGTCAACCCCACCTCAATCCGAGGTCCAGTGTGATAGAAACCACTCAAACTGTCTCACTTTTATTTGAAATGGACAAGATTTTAAGTGAAAACCACAACTGGCATATAGAAAACCAACCAAATGCATTCATATTTTGTTGATACATTAGGAAAACGATACATGGGTCATATGTGAGGTGTACGATTCAACCATGCCTCAATCCAAGGAGTGGTGTGGCCGACACCACTCAAAGTGTCTCTCTTTTGTTTAAAATGGACATCATTTTAAGTGAAAACAACAACTGACATACATAAAACCAACCAAACGCATTTGGATTCTATTGATACTTTAGGAAAATGATACCTGGGTAATATGTGACGTGTACAAGTAAACCCCCACTCAATCTGAAATGCAATGTGTCTGGAACCACTCAAAGGGTCTCTCTTTTGTTTAAAATGAACATCATTTTAAGTGAAAACAACAATTAACATATGGAAACCCAACAAAATGAATTCATATTGCATTGAAAATTTAGGAAAACGATCCATGGGTGATATGTGATGTGTAAGAGTCAACCCCTCCTCAATCCGAGGTGCGGTGTGGCCAACACCACTCAAAGTGTCTCTCTTTTGTTTAAAATGGACATCATTTTAAGTGAAAAAAACAACTGACATACGGAAAACTGACCAAATGCATTTGAATTCTGTTGAAACTTTAGGAAAACGATCCATGGGTCATATGTGACGTTTACTAGTCAACCTTACCTCAAGACGAGGCATGGTATGTCTGGTATCACTCTAACTATCTCACTTTTCTTTAAAATGGACATCATTTTAAGTAAAAACAATTAGCATACAGAAAACCAACCAAACGTATTCAGATAGTGTTGATACTTTAGCAAAACAATCCATGGGTTTTATGTTACGTGTATGAGTAAACCATGCCTCGATCCAAGGCATGGTATAGCTGACACCACTCAAAGTGTCTCACCTTTATTTGAAATGGAAAACATTTTAAGTGAAAACAACAACCAGCATACGGAAAATCAACCAAATGCATTCGGATTATGTTGATACTTTATGAAAACGATTCATGAGTCATCTGTGACGTGTAAGAGTCAACCCCGCCTCAATTCGAGGTACATTTTGGCTGGTATCACTCCAACTGTATGTCTTTTGTTTAAAATGGACATCATTTTAAGTAAAAACAACTGGTATACGGAAAACTGACCAAACGTATTCAGATTCTGTCCGTACTTTATTTTGGGGTTATTAGATTCTAATTTATGAATTCAATAATGTATGTTTTATAGAAAATTCAATTTTTTATGCATTCTTAATTCTATATAACCCACCCCCCTCGACACCCCCACCCCCATGGACAGCCCCTCACCCCTGGACACCCCCACCCCCCGGGACACCCCCAACCCCTTGTATTTCATATTATATATGTGTTATATATAATTCAGAATTATGTATGCAACATAATTCATTTTTTTATGTGTTATTGATTCATAATTCCGAATTCATTACGTAATTCATTCTGCATGTATTCAATTGAGAATTCAATTATGAATTCTGTATTGCATAGGGTAATTGCGTTCGTATACATGATTATAATTGTGGTACATTCCATGGTTATAAAAGTATCCTATTTTTATGTGCTTTTTTGTGCTATAGCAGGTGTTTATTGTTGTTAAGAGTGTATGTTGTTGTATGTAGTTGAGGGTGTGCAGTGGTTTTGTTGTTGTTAAGAGCGTGTTCAATGGTTTTGTTGTTGTTAAGAGTGTGTGCAGTGGTTTTGTTACTGTTAAGAGTGTGTGTAGTGGTTTTTTTTTCTATTAAGAATGTCTACAGGTGTATATGCAGTGGAGGAGAATAGATTTTAGGTGGTTGTGCAGTGGTTTTGTTGCTGTTAAGAGTGTCTGCATGTGTATGTGGAGTGGAGGAGAGGATATTTTAGGTGGCCGGTCCGCTGAATTCCAATAATACACTATACCAATGATTAGTAAACCATTGGTATACTACTGTACAATGTTATTATTGCCAACAGTTTTAGAAACTATTGGGAATACTCCTATACACTACCTATATTGCCCATGGTTTTACAAACCGTTGGCAATACTCTTATATACCAACGGTTAGTTAAACCATTGGGAACCTCTATGATTACACTACCTTTCCCAACAGTTATACTAAAATTGTTTGTAATGGGCTATCCCTACACCTTACTTGCCAACAGTTTTCCAAACCGTTGGTATACTATATACCAATGTTTTGGAAGCCTTTACCATCGGTTTCAAACCATTGGTAAATCCTCAGTTTCTAGTAGTGATTTTAATTTCAATTGGTCCATTTATATACTCAATAGTACAAAATAATGTTTTTAAGAAAAACCCAATTTATTTATCTCTTTGGTCATAAATACAATTTCTTCTATGCCCATGTTTTAATTTTTTTTTATAGAAATATTTTAAAATTATATAATGATTTTTTAAACAACTTTTTACCCAATTTTGAATTTTTATAAAATGGTATTAATGTACACTTTTTTTATTTTCCAAATGATGTACTTTTAACGTTTAACTAAATTGTAAAAGGAATCTTTGTTTTAACATATATAACATGAACATTATTTTCCACCATCATAGAATCAAAATGTTTTAAAGATTCATTTATATGTTTAAAAGAATATCTTTAGAAAATCATTTACAAAATGTTATGAGAAATGGTATTTTTAAAGGTATTTTTCAAATTGGAAAAGTTATTTTCCTTGATAAATGTCTTGAGTGATCTTTCAAAATCATTTTTCATATAATATGACATTATTTGAAGTTACTTAATATTTAATGGGGATATAATCCAAGTATTATATACTTATTCTTTATTTTTATGGTTTATGATTATAGTGACAAGTGTTTTTTAAAACCATTACTTTTCCCACAAGTTATGGTATGATGAAATGTTTATGAAACCCATTTCATTTCCATGGGTTATACTATGATGAAATGTTTATGAAACCCATTTCATTTGATGGGTTCAGGTACCATGAATGTTTTATTATATTGTGGTACAAGTATTTATGGTTTTCATTATGTTATGGTGGTTATGTTATATCCAATGATGGTGGTTATGTTATAACCAAGGGTAGTGGTTACATAATAACAATGGATGATGGTTATGTTACAACCAATGATGTATGGGTCCTATATATCCCTCAAATTCATTGAGTAAGGATTGATATATCATGAGATAAATATAACTAGAATGGAGGTTGAACCCAGTTCAGTAAGGAATTTTTTCCACTATGATAGTCTTGGGTGTTAACCTCTACTTCATATATGGTTGGTGTAGAGAACCCATTCAACTATACTTGTCTTGGAAGTAAAACCTAAATAATAATGAAATAATTTTATATGATTATGTGTAGGTCAAAAAACTTTGTTTTATGCCAGTGTTATGATCTCATGGATCATGTTCTTTATTATTCATGTCTTCTGAACTAGAAATATTTATTCCATAACTCATATCTATGATCTATGATATATTGGTTGTGGTTTATAAATTCCACTCCCTTGTTCTCATACACTTATACTCACATTTTTTTGATATCTCACTTGTTACCCTTACTAAGTATCGAGATCAGCCTTTTTATGTTTATTTTCCCCAGGTTATGAAGAAATGTATTATGTATGATATGTCTAAGAAGGGTTATAGGTATGAAGGACTTAGTGGGATATATTGTAGTTTACCTAAGAAAAAGATGTTTTTGTATCCATGTTTCCAAAGGAACTAGACCTATAGGATTCTGGCATGGATCAATATGTAATATAATGAATATTTATATAAAAATATGATATCTATATATAAAAAATGTGGGTTCTTATAGGGAGATCATTATGTGTCTTATGGGACACAATAGTTACGGGTTTATGGGAATAATTACTCGAAACATGATTTGGAGTTAGCTTCTATAGTCTATGCCTTGAAAACGTGGCATCATTATCTATTTATTAAGAATTTCAAAGTGTTACAGATCATAAAATATTAAAACACATATTCTCAAAGTGATATTTGAATCTATGGTAGTTAATATTGAAGGAAAACCTTCATATTTTGGACATTGAGTTGATATATACACCAATTTAAGGTAATTTAGTGGATGAATCATTAAGAATGAAGTAATATATTTTATTCTCTAAATAGGATTTGTATTATTATAAAATGATGATTTTCATAACTGATATTTATCTAGAATGTTCTAAGAAAGATTATGTTGTAAGTTTATTTTTGGTTTCTATTGTTTCTAATTTTATCAAGGATGTTAAATATACTCAAAAATATGATCTTAAACGTTTAATATTGAGGTAAAAACTCAAAGGTTGGGAGGCCATTGAGATATAGATAGTAGATAAGAGATTTTTTGTGTGTTTTAGAGATAAAATTTTGGTCCCTATAACTTATTAGGAACAACATCATTCAACTGACCACCACTCAATATGGGTTTTTCATCCTGTAATTTAGAATAGTTATAAGGTGATGAGAACCAAATTCTGAAGGAATAACATAAAAAGAAGGATGTTAGAGTACGTCTTGAGATGTTCCACCTATCATAATGAATTGGTGGAGAAGCAATGACCAATAGGTATATTTCATGTGGAAATGGGAATAGATAGCTTTGGATTTTGTAATAGGTCTACCAAGAACATCTTGACGAATGCTCAATATAGATTGTGGATAGATAGGAGAAGTAATTTTCTAGGAAAAGTATAAGTTTTTTATGAGTTATGGAAGCATGGCTAAATTTATGAATATACATGGGAATGTGTGTAGATATTTATCCCATGTTGTCATCCGACCAAGCACACAATACAACCTACTACAAGACTTGAAGGTAATTCGCAATTCCCATGGGCTAACAACAAGTTCTTAGGGTTCAAAAATGAATAATTCTGAATTATTTCACCCTCATATAATATTACACAACTAAATATTAAATTAGAGGTAGCAACTAAAAAATAAAAAAAAAGGTAAAAAAGATAGTAAATAATAATGATCCAAAACTAAACTGAAAGGAATAATAAGAATTTAAAATAATAAAAAATAAAGTACGCCCTTATCTTCTCCTAACTCTCACTAGAAGAGAAAACTGTATTCACCTCCAGTGTCCTTCTAGCCTCTCATAAATATATATAATCAATAACCAATATTAGGTACTATGAACCATAACTATAAATAATTAAATGATGGGATATAAGGAGACACATACAAGATATCAATCACACAACTCAAATCCCAATTATAAGGTAACAACTATAAGAAATCTAAAATTAACACGTAGATTGCATATTCCCATTGGTATATGGACGGTGTAACAAAAATAGTTCCTAGTATTATCCCACCAAGGAATATATGTGGAAACTTATTATATACATTCAATTAACACTATTTTTAATATACATTTAAAAATGTTGTTTTTACAGGACCTTTTAATAAGGTAATCAGAAACCCCTCAAATTTGAGTCATAACTTATTTAATTATTTTTATTCAATGTAAAGGATCACCTGGAAACGATTTCTACTAGCCAAAACCAAATTTGGAAACTCAAGAAAACATTTACATTTCATTTGACAATCCATCAAATCCTTTTCATTAAAATATTATCTAAAATACTCTTTTCAAGACCACCCATTTGAAATCTACTTCATTAAAATGGTATAAAACACATTTAATAACTATTAAAAATCCCATGTAAATAATTTCCTCCCCTTTTCATTAAAACCCCTTGACACGGAATATGTTCACATAAATAACTTGGAAATCTATAATTAATGTAATTCTATAAAATTCATAAGGGAATAAAATACCATCATAATGAAAACCATATAATTTCAAAGCTCAATCAAAAAAGAACAAACATTTCAACACATGCATAATATAACAAGTAAGAAACTAAAATTAAAAATATTCAATAAAAATTAATATTATATGATACATTGAATGTGATTACAATATAAGGACAAATCGGACAAGTATCAGATATGTAAGGCTCTACCAACTATCGATAGGTTAATGGTCACATATCCCATCATCCAAATCAATCTAAACTAGCTTCATTGGAGAAAAACCCTAAACATGTAATACATAAAAAAGGGGTCACTAACCCCTATTTAATATCAACTATATTAGAAACAACCCTTGAATTACCACATAGTATAATTGGTTCCCTTATGTAATAACTAAAGGAGGTGTTCCACATTATAGAAACTGTCAATCGACTTTGCAACCATATATCCCAAGGAAAAAATAATAAAACATAAATTCCATGCCCCATACAACACTCTATAACAATGACCCCTTATCCATAACACATAATGAATCACAATTAAATCATCCAACAAAAACTATAATAAAAAAAATTCATCAAGAGGCTCAAATAGGGTATTACTAGTAACAAATAAATAACAGTTTTTATAAGGTCCCAAATAGGTCTTCACTCTAAAATTAACTATAAATTCTTTTGAGAAGTCCCATACCCAAATATTTTTAAATTGAGTTTTTCTCCAAAAAAACCCATAATACACATCAAGTCATAAAAACCCCCATGGTTCCAAAATATCAAAAAATAAAACAATAAACAGACCACACTCTTCAATTAGGCATGGAAATAATGAATTCATGGGGTGAACTTTTGAAACATAAATATTAAACATTACTTGATATATATTTTGGAATCAACCCTTCATTTCAAACCACCTATAAAATTTATAAATATCATAATGAATTTCTAAAACAAAGTTTACACGGGCTAGCACTCCGAATTTTATTTTTGTTACCCACTTGAAACTTGAGACCATTTTCATAAGTAATATTTTTATTGGGGAGAACATATTTAAAACCAAATATCGATGCCCTATACCAAATTCAAAATACAATATACTAGTTTAAAATCCATACACACATACAATAAAAGGTTTAATTATGGATTTATACAACCACTTGGAATGGAATCCGTACTTTTCCAAGTGATGGAAACACTTTGAAAAAAATTGATCACATATATAGTAAAATTTATAGGAATAAAATGAGAACAAAAGGATTTTAAAACATTAAATCATAAAATAAAATTTAAAATTAGGTGAAAACATAGAATCACCTACCAATGTGTGTTTTTAATTGAGATGTAAGAATGTTGCGGTGATCCAAAACGTTTCAAATTTAAAGGTCAAGGCACCCACACACAAGAGAGTGTCCCTATAAAGTATAAACACCCAAAAACGTAATTTTATTCCCATTATAGACCATAATACAAACCATTAATGTGATTAAGATATGTGGGAGGAATAAAATAGAAGAAAATTAGTTCAGGGGGTGGGAGAATAAGGGAGATAAGGAATGGAGATTCTTACCACTTGAAATGAGAGGGGAGAATGTATAGAAACTTAGGAGGAAATGGAGGTGATTTGAGGGAGACGAATCACATAAGGAGGAGGGTGGATTAATTGGATTTTTTAGGATGATGAGATTGGAGGTGAATGGTTTATTTAGTGTTAGTAGTTTTAATTAAAAATAAAAAACAAAAAAAACAAAAAAATTAAATTACTTGATTGACTTAATGGTTAGGCCCCACAGTTTTCTTAACTGTGCATTAAATGTGTGGGAATACCCTTAAAAAATAACCCACATAGTCAGTTGACATAACCCATATAGTTAAATAAACCATTAAAAGACCGTGAAAACAAACATTTCCAATCACAGACCGCATTCACATGGTTTCTTTATGGTTACCTAACTGTTTAACGCCCAGTAGTTTAAAAAAAATTAATTTTCAAGCTTGAAACATCAAAAAATTTAAATCACCCAAAAATAATATTGAATAAACTTTATCTGTGATGTGAGGATGTCACAACATGTGAAGGAAATGTTGAAGTAATGACCCGGACTTTTTCAAAAGATCAAAAATATCCAAATTTTTTAGGATAGAAAGACCAATGGTATAGAGAATATAACATCAACCTTTTTAGGTACAATACCCATTTATTATGTATTTTGAAGTTATATAGTACTTGGGTTGATTTTTGGGTGATTATAGATAGTTTTTTCTATTTTATAATGATTTTTAAGGGTGCAGGGTTTGATCATGGTTAGATAAAACCGTACACTATCACCAGGAAACCATGAAGGCTAGTTTTGGGAGTCTCTAGGTAGGCTTGGGGATGGTGAATTTGTTGGAAAAAACATATAAATAATCATGTGATATGGGATTATATTGAAAGTATCAATATATGGTTGTAACATGGTTTTCCAAACCATTCAGCACTATGGGAGATGTCTCATATCATACACATAGTTGGTGCACAGTTTGTTAAACTGTGTGGGATAACTATACGAGGTGAATTAATTGATCCTAAAACTGTAGTTTAACTTGAGTTTACACCGTGAAACTCTAATTTTATTCTATTATACCAATATTTTGAACTACTATCCTATCTTAGAAATTCTTGTAAATTCCATTTTATTTGAAATGTGGTTTTTCTAAATAAATGTCCCTTGGATCTTCATAATAAATTACAAGTCCTTGTTCTTTCTTATTGTGTCTAGATCTACTCATATTTTCTATCATGGATCCATAGGTATAATATTTTATAGATATATATTTGACTTATGATATCTATATTGATGCGATCTTATTGGGATCTATTTAGGGGGAGATGTTTCAAGGCTATATCGATAGGTTTCATGATTTATTTTCAATTTCTATAATCGTTGTGGGGTAGGTGGATTCTCACAAACACTAACTATTTTTAAAATTTAATGTTTGATGTCTAAAAAACTATCTTTGGGATATTGGGAAAAAATTTATCTAGTATGTAAATCTATGGTTTATAAATTATACACATAAGGTTTTTGATAGATTTCTTGAAAGAAAATGGTTTTTAAAAGAATTGTTTATTGTTGGGAACTTGGAATGTGTGGTTAGCATGAGTTCATAAATTACATCATAAACCCTTGTATGTTTAGACTTGGGTCTAGTTATAAATTGGAATATCATAGGTTCAAACAGGTAATGACTTAGTGATTTCACAGGTCACTACTCAAGAGTATTGGGACTACCATGGGGCATGCATTAGTGTATAAGTGTAGAATGTGGATGATCATTTCATGTGTGAGGATAAAATGAATAAATTGATTAATTCAATTATTTTTATAAAATATTTTATGATTTTATTTTTTGATATTATCACCTTTTGTTTTATATAAATGTGAGCTAACATGTTCTTATTACTAGTGGTGTGTGTTGGGATGTCTTGGATACTACCTAATAAGTGTCATACTCAACCCCTATTTGAAAATTTTGAGCTTATTTCAGATGTTTTGTACTGAGATATAGGTAAGGTAAAGGTGTCATACTTCTCTAGTGTTACATCATGATGTATTTGGAATTGGTCTTGGAATCAGTGCTTGGAGCATGTTTGGGATGATGCTTGGGTTGATAAAACTTCTATGCATTGAGTTCCATTTTCTTGTATTGTTACAGTGTTATAACTTTTTAATATATATATTACTCTGATATTGAAATATGGTTTGAGTTTTACTCCATTTATTTCCATGCATAATATAACACTATTTTTTATTGTTTCTTCTTATACAGGTTGTTCATGTTTTAGTGTAAATCATCCCCAATTGAACAAGAATTACCTTATATTTTTTTACATCCTTTGGTGTTATGGGTATTTAACCTAAGGTTAGTAACACCAATGAATCAACCCAATCCAATGGATTGGCTGTGGATGTTACACTATCCTTCCTTTCTAATAAATTATACATATCTTTAATCATTTTAATAATATCTCCATGAATAACTTGTAAAACCCAATTCTATTTATTCTCCATGGTAAATAAATTTTTAATTTCACCAATATACACTTTTTGACTTATTCCAAGTTACCTATTTGATATATCTCTATAAATATTCATCCCTAGTATGTATGTTATTTCACCTATCTCTATCATCTAGAACAACCTTCTTAATGACGGCTTTAAAAAATTTAAAATCATGATATCATTTTTGATATGTAGTTTTCCATCCAAATTCAATACCATAAATACCATAACACTTCCAATGAACCCCTCGTACACACCAAAATCACCCATGTTATTAATGAAACCAAACCCTTTGATTACATCATTAAACTAAATGCTCCAATCATTAAATTATTGATTTAATTTAAAATATTTCATTTCTACTGGTAAACCTTAACATGATCTTTTGGGATGTCAAAAATAGTCTATAGTATATATTAAAAATCCTTAACTGCATTTTAATTAATGAAAATATTTTTGACATCCATTTGATATATCTTACTATTACAATGATCTTCTATGGAATAAAATTCCTTAATAGAATTTATCATGACAACAAGAGAAAATATTTCTTAGTTTTCAAAACCATGATTTTTTTTATAATTTACCACTATGAGATCCAAATATATAGAAATTATTCAATCTAGGTAATTTTTCTTAAAAAACCCATATGGAACCTATGGGTATCACACCTTGAGGTGCTTCTATAATCTACCAAATTTAATTGGCATATATAGATTTCATATTATATTTCATTGCCTCTAACAATTTCCGAGAATACAAATACTTGATTCCCACTGATAGGAAATAGGTTCATAATTTAGAAACTTTAATTCATAATTATTTTCATCTATAAATACATATATATAAATATATATATATATATATAACTCCAAATAAATTGTATTATACATTTTATGTACTTATATAACATTAGCCAGTTCTTGGTATTGAAATATTTGTTGAACTAGTTAATATTCAACCTCAAGAACATTTTATGTTTATTGGTTCTTAACTTCTTCATATTTAATCTTCTACCCACATTTTCAATGATTCATTAGACCCTTATCATGGAAAAAATAAACTTAACGTGCAAACACTTTGTGTTTATTAAGACTATAGAAATAACATCCATTGATTACCATGGCATAACATATAAAACCCCATGTAATTATAGGTTATAAAATTTGATAGGAAATTGATTTATGTTTACTATGGAGAAGGTATTATTTTGAGAACTAGTATTTGAAATATAATTATTAGTTTTTAGAGATCTCCATGGGATGTTTTTTGATATGGATCGAGGCTTGAGTGTGTTTTGACTACTTTGGTGAATCGAGAGATCTTTGGGTGGAAGTTAGAAATTTTGGAAAGGGTTTTACATTATAACATAGTTACTGAACTATTTGGAAAAACCATAGAAGTAAACCTTTAAGTTTGTTTTATCTAGTGGTGTTGTCATATGTTTTTCTCATAGCTATAGAGAAGCCATGGAAAATAGAATTTTTTTTATAGGGGTTTGTAATATTGGTGCATGGTTTGGAAAACTTTATATGGGGTTGTAGGTAAGATAATTTTGAATACATGTCTGGAGCATGGTTTAGTAATATATTTTAAACAACATGTAATGTGTGAAACCTTGGGTAGTGAGGTTCTCTTTTTTGGAATATGGATAAGAAAGACATGTGAAAACCATGAAACTGCCTAGATTTCACTAAAAAATGTGGAAATATCCATTTTACTAGACTGTGTTTTAATCATTTCTGACTTGTTTCTCCTTCCCCATGTGTGTGAGGGCCTAAATTTTCCCTTAAATTCATCTTCTATAGTTACCAAAAAATTTAGGGATTTTTTGGTGGTTTTACATAATGGTTTAAAGCTATGTAATTTTTCTCATTATTCAACACTACCTTTCCTTCATTATCCATTGATTTAGTTTCTTTATCTTAGGGGTTTTCTGGTGATTTCCACCAAATAATAATGAAAATAATGGGATAGGTTAAGGCTATTGCATGGACCGGTTAGAGGATTATCCATGGTGATGAACACATAATGTTGATTGGAGTTTTGATGAAGGTAATCCACTTTCTAAACGTATTTTGGGTTTTTGATTAAATTTAATTCAGTGGATGATTGAATTGATGCTGGATTTTGGGGATTTTTCTTGATATGGAATCTATGGTATGGTATAAACCTTATAAATGCAGTGGGTTATGGTTTCAATGTGTTAAGGTGAATTGGTGTGTTTTATCATTAATTATTCATATTTTAATTAGATTGAGAAAATAATTATAAATTTTTATAATTTATTTTTTTAGACGTTATAACTTGAGACATCATCTTGAGTGTTGATATGATCATGGATTATGATTGGACAAGCATAATAAGTGGTCATCACACTAAAATTAAAGGAGATAACCATATATGAGATTGGTGGTCCTTGAAAATATCCCATAAAGTTGTGAATTTTGATTATGAAATATGAGATACATATTCTTACCATGTATGTATAGTTAACCATAAATTATATAAATTTTATTTTATACCTTTGGATGGAATTAAGTGTTAACAACAACAATAGGCCATTTAACACAATTTTATGCCTTTTTCATTGATGGTAGAGGCTATGATTGTAATGAAATTCCATTCGATATCGTGAACTTATAGAGATATAAATAAAATTAAATGAATTACACATAGTGAACATGATGATATGTTCTCTTGGTTACCTCTAATTAGATGAGTGTGTGGGGATGGGAATTTTTTGCCTAAGGATAATCCATAAGAAAGGTTGGGTTTTTTTATATATTTTGTGGAAGTTGAATAGATAATGGGGTGAGTATATTTCTCTACTAGTATATGAAATCCTAGGTGGGTAAACCATGGGTATATTTTTAATAGGTTGGGTGAGTGGGCCGAACTAATATGACTTAGGATGCAAGATTAGATTCATGCAATCTCTCTTGATTAATTACATTATTCTCCTTTTTATAAGTCATGTGAGGCTAAAATATGCTTATGGTGATGGTTATATGGTCCCATGACTTAAAAATACATAAATACATGATTTATAACAAGGGTCACAATTTCTTACAATTATGGGATTTTTTGGTTAAGAGTTTTAGAGAATTATGAAAATCTCTTATATATCTAATGATTACAATAAATGGTGGACACTTTCATTATGTGTACAGATTTTATAAAAAATACTATTTTTAAATGAAAACTCTTATTTCATTCAAAAAACATTTTCTTCTTCTATGATGAATCCTCAATAGGGAATGATAATCCTTTCTATAGTTCCCAATCATCCTTAATCCTTGTAACAAATATTTCAAAACATGGGATGAGGAAACCAAATCTCAGTAACAGATATTAAAATAATGTAAAAATATTATACCTTTAAAAAAATGAAAACCAATATGAAAATTTTCATTTTCATAAAATCATATTTGAGATAAAAATAATAACTTACTTACTCTTTAAATAAAATAATTTTTCCAAATTGTTTAATAAATTTTTTTATAAAAAAATGATAAAAGAAAGATCATAATTCACAAGTTCATTACCTTGAAAATAGACCTTTATCATTTTGTGGATCATAAAAAAATTATTTAAATTATAAACCATTTTTTACCTTTTAAAATCAAGATATTTCTATAAGAAAACATTTTAAATTATTGAGAAACAATATAGAAAAATTTATCCATCATACTTTCATCATAGAATAAATTTAAAATATAATCCATACATTCTTTTAAGAGTAATTATTTTATATTAACTCTTTCATATCATATAAGTAATTAACTCTATCCATATTATCTTATGATTAAAATACATTAATTAAATTTATAACTTCAAAGGAGTAATCAAATTTTTCTACATTCTCTTTAGTGAAACTTACACTAGTTAAACCATCACTTTACCCAATGCGTTATAGGGATTTAATAAAACCAATCATCACACAATAGGAGTCATCTTATAGGTGTTTGTGGTAACTACATATATCAAATTTCATAAAAACACACAAGTGTCATATTTTAAAATAAAAAATATTTAATAAATTACAATTTTCATCATAAAAACCAAAAAAAAATGGTATTTCATCCCATAAGGAAAATCACTTTCAGTTATCTCATAAAAATAAAAATAAAAATCCTTTTCTTTTAATAAAATTCTAAAAACTAAAAATTACTTACACAACAAGAAAAGTAAATTCTTCAAAAAATAATAGAAACTTAAAGAATAATCTTGATAATTAAGAATGTACATGATTGGGGGAAATTCAAATTAAAATGTATATGTTAATAAACATTTTTTTCACTTTGGTGAAAAGAGTCAAAAGTAACCCATTCTCACATTATTTAAATGATTATTTTCTTAAAAACATTGTAAAAATTCAAGGATAGTTAAAATTTTATATTGGAAAAAATATAATAACATTCCTGAAACATTGTAAAGAACATGGAAATGGAATAAAAATATGCTGATAAGATAATTTTAGAATAAGGTTCCAAATAAAATATCTTACTAATTTGGTAACGTATAAATCAAATGAGAATTTAATAATAGAATATTAAAAGGATTTGTAAAAATATTTAATTTTAGTTAGTTTTCTAAAAAATAAATCCATATGGAAGTATATACACCATCCAAAAATTAAACATTTTTTGAAAATGGAATAGATATTAAAGAATGAAAAATTAGATTAGGAATCCCTTTCCTTGATTCCCGACACATTTTATACATTCTTTATATCCTGAATAATAAAATTATATGAGTTTTAAAAGAAGTAAGAAAATTTTTAATATTCATTCCATTACCATTTTTACTTTTATTGAATTTATTACCCTGCCTTATTTAGTGACTTAATCAGTTAAGTCTATGTTGGATGTTTACAAGTCGTTTGGTTCATAACATCAAAATAACATCGGTGTTTTGACCATGGTAAAAGGTGTCATTGATGAATGTTTTCAAAAAACATTAAAATTTTATAATTATATTTTTTACACATTCAATATAATTATGTTACCATCCATGTAAGTGTTCCAGAAAAATCAAGAAGGTCGATTCATAGAGACAGTAGTTCATATGCACACATGAACAACGTTTTAATTTTTCTTTTCGAATGAAAGGAAATAAAGTAGATAATAATCTCATTTTTTAAAATCATAAATATCTTATACTTGTTCACATTTATTCATTAATTTTATCCTTATTACTATAAAAATGATATAGTAATGAAAAATGAATCACATCTCTTTTTCAATGTGGTAGTGTACATGTACGTATGAGCAAATTTATAATTTTCCAATGAATGAAAAGGTAAGATGTCACATAAAATATTATCTTTAAAGAATCATATTAGTGTTAAAAATTATTATATATTCTTTAAATATGTAATATTAATCAGTGTTGTAAGGTAGTGATGAAAAAAGAAACTCATTAGTTTGTGGAGGTGGTAGTCCAGATGTATATACAAGTGACATTTTCATTTCCCATAAGAATAAAGAAGGGATGAAAAAGGGTTGTTACATAAAAATAATATCTTTTTGTATTTTTAAGATGGTGAGGTTATCATTTCAAAATTATTATAGAATATTTTATGCATGAGGAAGAAAAAATAAACATGAAAACACTCAGTTAAGAGTTATACCTCTTCTTTGTAAAGACTCATTTGGATTACAGATGAAGCCTTATAGGTGGGTATATTGGTGAAAATTTATCTTATAGGACATATTTAGGAATTTTTTTGGGTATTTTGGAATATATTGGTTAATATAAATGTATTAATAGGTTTAAGGATGGGCAAAGTGGAGGTACCCTTTTATAATTCTGGTGGGAGGTTATCTAGTAAACAAATGAAATATTAATATATAATTTGTTTCTAAAAAATTTTAAATCAAGGAAAAGTTCCATGTATTAAAATATAATTAGTAAAAAGTCACAAAAACTTCAACCAATTAGAGTTATATAATTTCTAAGTTGAATTTTTGAACCTTATCTCCTAGTTTAACCTCCCCTAACCCTTGTAACCTTAATTGAGGGGAAAAAATTTTCAATCTCAAAGGGACATGAAAGAAATTTTGAAAATTAAAAGTGGAACATACATAGATCATTCTTGATATACTGAATAATTTAAGATATTATTTAGTAATTATAGTATTTTTATGATTATATAATGATTTAAAATTAATTTTCAAACATTAAATAACAATTGTAGTCCTTTTCCATACTATTCACAAAATTTCAATTTAAAGACACCAAATAAAAAATATAACTATAATATAAAAACTTCATCCAACACTTAACATTTAAAATTATATAATTTTTTTTAATATCATAGTTCTTTTAAAAGGTATTACTTTTATTGTTTTAAAAGTCAATTAATTTATTTTTTTGCTGTCTGCACAAGTGATATGTCAGTGTTGTGTAATGATTTTAAGTAATAATACCTCATTAAAAATTAAAAATAAATTATTATCATTAATATATTTTATTATTAATCAATTATAAGATTTATATTCATTAATATATCATCTATATTTGCATTCATCACATGAAAACATAATAAGTGAGTGGGAGTGGAATTTTCTAATCACTCTTAACATAAAATAATATAAATGATATAGTCAAATAAAATTGATAGAAGAAATATTTATTAATATAAGATTATTATGTATGAAATAAATATATCCAATTATACTAATACAATTTATTATGGATTTTAATACCTTATTCCAAAATTTCAACATCGATTAAAACATTTTAGCCATTACCATGGTGATAAAATTTTATCTTCATTACTATACATTATGAATAGAAATTAAATGGATCTTATTACATAATTTTAATAAAATTAATCCATATATGGCATCCATTTTATAATATTTAATTTTCATAAGTGGTAAAAATTAATTTTAGTATAAATTCATGAAATTAAACTATAATAGGCTTGAACTCGTAGTCTGAGATCCAATATGAAAATTATAAACTTTAAATTACTAGAATTGATACCTTTGATTGTGAACCAAGTTTTTCCATCCAAAAAATAAAACATAAAAATTAAAAATTGGATTTTATTACATTTAAATGGAACTTTTAGGTTCAGAGTTTTATTAAATTAGGAAGATCTCTTACGTAAACAATATTCATGTCTTTAAATGAGCATTTGTACAACTTAACCCAAATGTTCTTATTTCACATTAACTTATCATCATCCTCTATATGAAACTTTTCTATAAATAGTTTATTCAAAATCATTCCTAATAACCAAATAAAAATTTAACATATTAAGGGTGAGATCAAATTCTCTATAAGGGTCAACATATGATTTAAACATTAAGTGATATTATTGAGCTTAAGAAGAGAGTAAGGTTATAATGATATAACCAATTTTCATGATCATAACATAATAATATTCAGACCCATAAAAGCATGAACCATAAAACATGAAAACATGGAATAATGCTTTCATAATGTCATGAGTCATCAGAATCAATAATCATGTGTTGTGCAATATCAATCTTGATCAAAGGAAACATTAATAAATATATAAAGCATAATGAAATGTATTGGTTCCTTGGAAAATTATCTTTACATCACTTCTTACTAATTCAATGAAGAATATGGCCAAATTACATATCTAGAGTATCAAATTCATTGGAGGACTATAATGGACCCACCTGTCCTTGGTTTACCACAGAACCACCCATCCATTATTATTATCGTAACGACTCGTCCTTGGTTTAAAATGGAAACACCCATCCATGGTTTATAACAGAACCACCCATCATTATAAAAAGCTTCCATGAACTTTATCATGAATGGTGTACCTATAGAATAAATTTGATCATAAACACAATAAAAAATTATTCTTTTTAAATATTGACCTACACATGGAAAATAAATGGGTTCTATAACAATATCTTTGGAACTTGATTAACCCATAGAAAAGAAAGGAGTTACAAAACAATCTCTTTGAAACATGATCAAAAAATATAAAATAAATGTGTTTCATTAAAATATATTTGAAACATGATTAACCTATGGAAAATAAAAAGATTCTATAAAAATTTATTTGAAATATGATTAAATTGTAGAAGAGAAATAGGTTTCATAATAGCCTTCTTGAAACATGATTAACTCGTGGAAAAGAAACGAGTTCCATAATAATATCTTTGAAAATATTATTCCATTTAGATAAAGAATGAGGATGGTATCAAAAATAATCTCATATGGAGGATTGGTTAAAATAAGAGTTGTTTATATTGTTGAATGGGAAATACCATTAAGATATCATTAAAATGTTTCCTGAGGAAAATAATCTTTTCAATTTGAAAATCACTTTTAAAAACTATAAATTCTAAACATAGTTTGAAAAATAATTTTCATTGAAAAAAAAAATTGAAAAACATATAAATTAAAAATAAACATTCTTTACAAAACATATTGAAAAAATGAGTCATACATGGTCCATTTAGAAAATTTTATGATATATCCTTTCAAAACCATTTAAAATAATGTCAAACACAATGTAAAATAGATTTATGAAGTCATTTATTTTTAGAAATTAAAATTTTGAAATTATTTTAGAATAAATGGATATGGAATAGAATTAAACCTCATATAAAAGAAAATACAAGATTGATATCACTTAAAAATTAATTTTTTGATGTTTCTTAAATCTATAATTTATGAAATAGAAATAAAAAATGTTAACCAAATTCATAGATATTGAAGAAGAACTATATATCCTTTAATAAAATAATATAATACTATTTCCTATTAAGGACCATTGAACATAAACAATCCTTAAAAGGAGGATATTTTAACATTTATCCATTCAAACTTCTGTAACTCTTCAATCATAAGCTCCATGAAATAATTACATCAATTGATACTTTAAATATCATGAAAATAATGAGTTTCATGATATTAATTTTTAAAAGTATATTCTCCTCAAAAATGAATATATGTTTATATTTTAAATTCATGTCTCAAAGAAAGAGAATTTTATATGGATAAAACTTAAAAAATTATACCATTTAATTTGATAATTTAAATTTTAATAAATTATGGGTATCAAATTTAAATCAACAAAAAAAGTATAAAAAATATGATAATAAAAATTAATCACACACATAATCATTTAATATAAAATAAAATGAATAATTAATATAACCCAATGAATTGAAATAGAATTATCAAATTATTTACCACTTGGTAACATTAAAATCAAATCTATTTTGATGAATTAATTCAAGTTGATTCAAAAAATACCATTATTTATAAATTATTCATGATATTACATGGAAATGGTATAGATATATACCAAAAAATATAAATTGTTGGTGAATATGGAATATCCCTCATAGAAATAAAAAGTGAGATGAGAAACTCTTACCTTGATTACAGGCTTCCCTTGTATGTCCTTGAACTCCAATAGGATAAGCTTCCCAAAATTATTATATTTCGTCAAAAGATTTTATTAGTTTAATAAATTATAATTAAATAATTTATTTTATTTTAATGACATATTTAAATATAAAATATGTTAATTCCACATTGAGTGTTTGGAGGATGTTTGGTTTATTTTTTCAAAACTACTTCAGTGTATTGACCATAATAAAAGAAGTCATTATTAAAAATATTAAGAATAATAATCATGAAATTATTATCATATTTTTCCATAAAAATATAATTTTAAACCCAATAATGAAATATGGTTATGAGAAATGAACAATGTTATAATCAAGGTGACGGTAGGCCATATATACACATGAGTATCATTTCCATTTTTCAACGATCATTATGGGAAAAAGTAAAGTAATATTTTATCTCTATGAATTATAATAATATGTTAAATAACATATTATTTATTTTAATATACTTAAATACATCATTTATGTGTTTTGGTAGTGAAAAAGGTTTTGTATCACGTCGTGGGGTCGACAGTCCATACACACACATGAATGACGTTATCATTTTTTGATATAAGAATGAAAATGATATATTATATTTTAAATATAATAAATATTACATTAATATCATATTTATTACATTTATATCACATATATATATTAAATTTATCCTTATTACCATTCAGGGTAAGTGTTATTGAAAAACGAATCACATCGATTCACGAGGCGGTGTCCGCCAGACACACGAACGACGTTATTATATTCCCATAGAATGAAAATTAAGAAGGTATATGTAAAATCATAACAAAATAAATATAAATATGATAAAAATATAATATATATAATTTAAATCAATTATTATATCAATACATGAGAGGTTATTACGGAGAAATATTAACATCGGTTCGTGAGACGGTTGTCTACCGTCCACACGAATAATGATTTCACATCCCATTTGATAAAATATGAGCTAAATTTAGGTTATCCTATTATTAAAATAAAATCTTAGTATATGGGATATAATTATGTTATTATATCAGTATAATTGAATAATATTTATGGATTTGGAAGAGTAAATAATATAAAGATGCTCCATTATGCACAATACCTCTTCTTTAGGAAACCTCCTTAGGTAAGCACCAAAATCCTTCATAGGATAATTTTATGACAAAAATAATTGATATAGGAATTTTGGAAGGAATAAAGTAAGATATTTTCATTGATATTTGATGATAAAATGGGATTTTAATGTGTAAAGAGGATATAAGAGTGGATGGCTTTTCATAAGTGAAGTGAGTGGCACACTTGTATGTTTTGAAAATAAAAATGTATAAACACATGTTTGACCTATAAAAAGAGTAAAAAATGGATTACTATATATAATTATAAATTAAAAGGTATAAATATATCCATAAAATATTTGTAGACAAGTTTTTATATCATTTTTTCCCTTCTCATTTGAGTCCACCCCTAGTAAAACCATTTTCATCTTAACCATGATAATTAATTTTTATTATTTTCATCATTATTTATGGTCAATAATAAAGTTGAACATATTTGATAAAATGAATTATTCTCATTAAAAATTTGAAATTAATTTTACCAAATTAAGTTTATATAACTGGAAAATTTTAATTTAAAATAAAAACCAGAGGCGTGACGAAAAAGAGGGTTTTCAATAAGTATTTTTTGAGAAAAAAATGATTTTATATTAACACTATGAATAATAATAATCATTGAATGATTTTAAATTAATATCTATTAATATATAATCTATTCATTTAAATTAAATAATTCATCATTATGGGTTATTTATTTAATTAAAAATGTGAAATAATTTCACTTTAAAGAAGTTTTCATAAAAATTCTGTTTTTAAACCCAAAAAAACATATACTAATTATCAATATGAGGATTATTAAAATTTAATTAAGTGGGTTAAATATAAATAAATAATTTTAATGTAATTTAAATTATTTTCAAAAAATAATGGGACTTTACATTTACTTAATTTATTGAAAATAAATGAATTTTTTTAAAGATCGACATTTTTAACTATTCATAAAAAATCCATATTTTCTAAAAAATACCAAAAAAATTACAAAAGTAAATTTTGATATGAAGGTTTCAAAAACTTATTTTAGTTAATTAGCTAATTTCCCAAAAATTTATAATAATTATTTATAAATATTTTTATGAAAATAAATAAAAATCGTTTTTAAATAAAACATATTTATGAAATATAAAATTAATTTACTAAAAATTTGTTTATTGATTACTAAAAATTTATCAACAATTTATATTGAGTAGTAAATTTCAATTTATATATATATATATATATATATATATATCATAATGTAGTTAATAATATTCAAACTTATTAATTTAACAAATATATGATAATGGTTATATATTTCATTGGTCGTTTAAGCTTGGTGGTGTTTGTATAATACACGATCAAAAATATTTTTATTTTTTAAAATGTATGGGTGTTACATCCTCACCCCATTTAATAAATTGATTCCTCACCACATGAAATTTATCTCAGAATCAATGGATGTACATTTGAAAATACATTTTGTTTGAAACCCATTTTGTTAAGAGGGTTAATAAAATATCCTCTTGATATGAGAGAAAAGGACGTACATAGGTCATCTGGAATAACACATACCATGTTTCCAAATAGAAGAGTATAAGTTTGAAGTGAATAATTGGAAAAGAAAATAATAATTCATTGATAATGAAATGTTGTGATATATATCATTGATCATAAGAAAGCGAATGATCAAGAGAAAGTTAACAACCAAAAAATTATTAACCAAAGAAGTTTGAAAGTGCTCATTGACACTACAAAAAATGTGACTTATGCCAACAGAAATTTAGTGAAAAATAATATATTTGTTGGTAGAAATTAGTATTTCCAACCGATATTAAGTTTTTTTAGTATAAATTTCTTGTACCAATATTTTTTTTCCAATATATATATATAAATCGGTATTAATTATTTTATACCAATATATTATTTACTAACAATAAAATATATTGAATTATCATACTAATAGTAACAACTGTTTTACCAAAAAATGAATCTATTATTATTAATTTGAATTATTAATAAATATTTTACCATTATGAAAACATATTTCAATAAATTATTCAATATTTATTATTCTTTTACCAAATTGAAAATATTTATTAAAAATTTAATATCAACCCACTATTTTTTTCAATAAAAAATATTAACATATATAATTAAAATTTGAATAATTTAATGATATTTATATGTTTTTAGATCAATATATTTTATATCTATATAAAAAATATAATTTTCTTTATTATTGATAAGTTTATTATGTGCTTCTAAATTTCTCCTTAAAAACCCAAATCCTAATTATCCTTCACTACATTCGATCGACCTATATTCACCATCATCATATTCTAAAACCTCTACCAATTTCAACCACTAGGGAATGATCAAGCAGTCATGGCCTTGAATGAGAGGAAGTTAACAAAGAAAATGGAAGATCTTTTCCAAAGAAGAATGTCGGGATGAAAAATGACAGATTAATTCGAGAATGAGATGAACGAGGCTGGAACCGGGCCAGATCCTTCATTACGGTGATGATGATGTCACAGAGAAGTGCAATCGAGGATAGGAAGGTTCCAATGGAAGCTAACAAAGGAAATCCTCCAATCGAGGGAAGAATTTCATGTCATGGCAAGATTCAGATACACTCTACCCCCCACATGGGAGATCTGGTATCACCAGATGAAATTCCATGAACAAAAAAGACCAATACTTTGTACTTGTCATACAAGGCCAAGAGAGGAGACCCAATCCCAGGACGAGACCTAGGGATGAGCATCAAAAAATAGTGGAATGGTGACTAGAGCATATGACAACTCAATGCTAAGGGAGAAACACCATCTATTGATGTAGGAACCCCGGTTATTGAAGCTGAGCTAGAGAACCAGAAAAGAACAGAGTTATCATCTTTCAATTCACACATATTTATTGTATATTTTATTTTGTAAATTTCTTTACATTTGTATTTTTTTGTTTTATCTTTATTACTTTTATTGTGGTGTTTTGTGTAGATTCTGGTGAAGACCTGTATCATTTTACTTCTCTTCAACAACAGTGGAACATGGTGAAAGTGTTTATGAAGACAATAAAAGTTCTTTTGCTACCTTTGTGACTAAGAACACTTTGTGAGTATGTGAGTATTCTTGTAGACTTTATGGGTATGTGCTATCATCTAAAATTATATTCTTGCATTTGTGTTTTGATATATGATTTTATTATGCACTACTTGATTTTATTATGCACTACCTGGTTTTATGTATCAAGCCCTTTGTACTTACATGCATGGTCCCAAGATGGTTAAACAATATAGATGGTAAATTTAACATTCTTCTATGATGTTGAAGGGATTCTTTGAGTGATGTTATTTGATGTATCGATGCTTTACTACTACCTTCATCTTTGTTGAGCTGGTAAGTGAAGCCTGAGATTTCACTTGTGGCTCTAGGTGGTGATCTCACTACATTAGGTATGGGAGTTGAAGGATCATAAGCAGCGAGTAGCATCAATACAATGATCATCACGATGCGTGACTAATAATGGTATCCACGGATGTAGTAGAATCACATGACCATTGATTTTTATACATGTAGTTCCTAAGAAAAAAGACACTATGTATCTCTAAGATATTATTTACTATTTCAATTTTGGTAACCTGATTTTGTTGAAAACGTGACCCTGTATAATTATTCTGTATGAACTGATTTTGATTTTAAATATAGTATTTTTAAGGGCTTTTTGATTAAAAAGATGAGTAGATGTACTTTTCAGTTGGGATATGCACATGCTTAACTAGAATTCTGAACTAACTTATGTACAGGGAATGAGTCAACTACCGTATGAGGATCATACAAGCGATAAATCACTATAAAGTGTATTCAAAGATCACAAGGTCACTAATTTATATTATGCTTCAAGGAGGTAGGATCTATATGAATGACGTGAGATGTTGTGGTACTAGAAAAGGCTACATGGTGAGGCTTGACAAACCTGGGATGTATAGTCCTAGCATGAAGGTGGTCGGTATGCATTAAGGTGAAGGTGCATTGAAGATGGAAGAAAAAACAAAACAAGAAAAAATATATCAACTCCTTCAATCTTGGAAAGAGGTTGGAAATGAAGCTGGAGGTGCTTATTTTACTTAATGATTATTAAAGGTTGTTTTCATATGTGTTTATAGATTTCTTATTGAAGGAAATTATTTCATATGTTTTTAAGTGATTTTTTCAGGGAATAAAAGTGTGTTTTGAGATGGTGTATCATCATTCACAGTATGTGGGCCTTCATAGGTGGTTTTTGGTTGATTTATTATACAATCCAGAGTGGATGGGGGGTAATGTTCTGGAGCTCACAGCTCCTGTCTGATCCCATTAGGTTCCACCCTAATTTTTCATCATCAAATTATCTCTTTCTTGGTTTAAAATTTTCTTTGGCATGATTTAATGGTCCGAAATGTGCTAAAATAGACAATTA
Organism: Viscum album; assembly: GCA_963277665.1. NCBI lineage: Eukaryota > Viridiplantae > Streptophyta > Magnoliopsida > Santalales > Viscaceae > Viscum > Viscum album. The sequence continues at coordinate 102,478,772 of OY728147.1, read as the reverse complement.
GATTCAATGAGATATAGTATGTTATGTATGGATCCATTTTACATCCCATTGGGTCGGACTAATAAAATTATCTTTAATAGCATAAATGTGGTTAGTATGCATCAAGGGATGGGAGACCTTTTTAGGGTACCTAAAACTGTGGTTTCTTATAACTATAATCCAAGCCTTATAACAGAAAATTGTAAATAATGTATATAATGTATATAAATACTTTGATAACATTGTAAAATTTTTTAAGCATAGAAGAGTTATGAAATCATGCTCATACAATAGATAAATGCCTCCATAAACCTAGTTCCCTCATTTCCCAAAGACAATCCACTCAGTTGATTTGAGGGCTTCTCTACTCTGATCAATGCAATTGAAGGTAAATCCGTTATCAGTTCCTTCAACATACAACCTGATTAGTGTCACTATCAATGGTTTTTGGTCACATGTTAGATAATCTTCTTTTTAGTTCAATATTTTGTGTTATCATTAGAATTTTTTGTGGTCACTAGATATCTTCTCTAAATGTGGTCACTTGTATTTTTTATTGTAGTTACTAGTTTTTCTAGTCATTTTTGTATTGTTGTGCTCACTGGTTATTTTTATATCATGCGTTGGGAAAATTGTTTTGGTCATTAGTAATATATTCTTTTTTTGGTCTGGAGGGATAATCTTATGGTTTTTGTTTTCACAACTGAGATTATTCTCTTGTTTTTGTCACTGGATGATAATTTTATATAATGTGTTATTATTTTTATATCATGCATTTAAATGAAAACTATTTGATAATTGTTGTGTTTTTGTGATGAGAATTTTTCTCATAGTGGTGCATTTCTAAAGTGGAGGGAGTATGGAAAATATTTGGTTCAAGCATAGAAGGGAGGACCACTAAAATCAAAGGGACGATGATGAAGTTTTGCATGTCCCAATCCACTAAAGTTGATTATAACTCATGTGATGTGATCCGGATTCCACAACAGTGATGTATGATATTCGCGAGAAATAGATTGCTAACAAAGTTTCATTGAGTTCCATGTAAATTCTTTTAGTGTTTGAATATGTTTAAACATGTTTGTAATATGTTTCATGGAGATTCTTGTCTTTTCATGAAGTTTTAACAAATATTTAAATTATATTTAAATGTGTTTTCTCAAATAAAATCAGTTTTTTGAAGTTTTAAAAATGATAATTTTTTAATTATTATATAATAAGAATAATAAATATATTAATATATTATATATAATTAAATAAATAAATGTAATATGGAATTTTAACAACAAATAATGGAATATCAATATTTAGAATATAATTTACAAACAAATATTAATTTTTGGTGTTTATAAATGTTACTGATATTACTAAAACATATATTAGTCTTATTTTTCTATTGCTAGACATTTTAACCAACATATATATTATCTATTGGTATTATAATAATTGCAACAGAATCATTTTATCTGTTGCAATAACATTTAGTGACAAAGTTTTTACCAAAAATTTAGTGATAGGTACATATGTGTTGGTAAAACGTTTTTCTAACAGAAAATATGTTTTTACCAACACATATACCCCCGTGGGAAAAAGTAAAATTTTTAGTAGTGTGAGTTCATAAAAAATGATGGTAATAGGAAAAAACATTCAATATCCATTTCCTAGAGTTAAAGAATTTTTTACCATATAGAATAAGAGAATATGTATATATACTTAATTGATGAGTATAATTTCATACTTTTATCAATTTCTACCACAATATCATCTTTTTATCCAAACGATGAGTATTCATGAGGAATATGTTTTGTGCGTAGGAACTAAAAAATATATTTAAGGATAACATAACTATTAAAGGGATAATCAATATATTGAACATGTATTTATAAATTAAACATAACCAAAATTCTTAGGACATGGTAATATTTTTTCCAGAATGAGTAAACAATCATTTGATGCAATAATACTTTAATATTCAAAATTCAATAGTAATACCCAAAGTTAAAACTAAATAATTCCTAAATAACCACATCATTAAAGAGTGATTTAACCTCAAATGATACCTCATACCATTTAGGTTTTACTATAAAAACATGGGAATCCTTTTCTGGAAATAAAATCATCACTTAGTTACCAAATAACATTTCAATCCCATATTTATCTATATAAGAAAACTTATGTTCCCATAATTACCTCAATATCCATGATCATATAAACCCTAAAGGTTATCAATAAAATAAATCTTATGTACTCAAAATTTAAATTTATACTTCACATTAAACCTCTGTTTTACATATACTGCAACCTAATAAATTATTTCGTAAAATATGATTACTTACTTTTACATCTCAACACTTAAAACATCAAAGGGGTGTCTATGAATTGAAACTTATGATAATAACTAATCTTATAGACCAAATTTTGTATCCCAATATCTTATGATACCCTCACATGAAAACATACTAAAACCCAAAGTTATATAATCCTTTTCTCTGATAACTACTATAACGACCCCAAACACACACTCCTAGATCTGATGTGGAAATCATAATCATTATAGTACATTATTTGATACCGATGTAGGTGAAACAATTTTTTCCATCCAAAACATACAATATCAAAATAATAGATTGTGTTCACTTACATTCGCATATACCTTTTAGGTTTAGTGTTATGGATAATTACACAAAAATATTACATAAATAATACCCATGTACCTAAATGATAATTTCTCTCACTTAACCCTACTTTTATTATTTGACATTAAGTCATAATTATCATTATTGTGAAACCATTATATAAATATTTAATTCAATATCATTCTTGATTACCTAGGGAAAAGGATACATAAAAGGGTGGGGTTAAAATTCCCAGTAATGGTAAACATATGCATTAACGATTGAATGACATCTCTGAGCATAAGAAGAGAATAATGGTATGATGGAATAATAAAAGTGAATGGGAATAAAATAAGAATATTCATACACAACAAAACCTAGATCATCAAACATGTAAACATGGAAAATAGATTTATCAAAGTCAAGATTCATCAGAATTAGTAAACATTTGCCTTGTGATATCCATATTTATCAAAGGAAACATTTATAACCAAAACAATCGTAATGAAATCATATTGGTATCTTAGAAAATTATATTCACATCACTTATTTTAAATGGAATAACTAATAAGGTCAAATTCTATCTATTGAGTACCCAATGAAATAGAGGGATATAACAGACACATCCTCCCTTAGATTATCATGAAACCACCCATCTGTGGTTAATAACAAAACCACCAGTCCTTGGTTTGAAATAGAACAACCTTTAATTTTTTATAATGGATCCACTGATCATTATAAACAATGTATAAGAATAGTATGAAGAATAAATTACATAGATAATTCATTTTATCAAACACTGATTGAAATAATGTTAGTTTTTTTTCAAAACATTATTAATCAATGGAAATGAAACTTGTTCCATAACAATATCTTTGATACTAGTTTACCAAACCAGAAAATTAATTTTTTATTTCTAAATAACTTTTAATGAAAAAAGTGGGAAACCAAACAAGAATAAAAACATTTTCATTAAACACATAAATAATTCAAAAAGTCATTAAAGACAAGACTAAGGATATTGGAGTTGGCCACCCTATATAACCCCCATTAAAATGACATTACCAACATATTCAGATCATCCTTGATAAGTTCTTAAAAGTGGCTGGAAAACCTATCCCAATTCTAGATATATAATTCCAAATTGACCTTACTTCTATTAAAACCTCATGCCAGAGTGCAATTTTTTCTATTGATCAACACCCTTTGATCCAAATTATTATCCACTCAAATCATTATATCATATTTTTTTGAAAACCACCTTCAGATCATTAATCATAAATTATTTTTAAAAAATTTATTATTTAAAATAGGGAATAATCTATAAAACTTTTTATTTCTACACTTCCACATTTCCTTCCATTCTTTTTAAATCTTCGATAGTCACTGATTCCTGAACCTGAATAGTAACCTTTCCTTTTAGAGCCTTATTATCCACACACAAGTCTTTATGCCTAGCTTAACATACACCAAATTATGATTTTAACAATTTCCAATTCACTCATCCTTATATCTATTATATTTTTATTTATCCTTCCTGAGTATCTGGTTATAATGGTTTTTTGTAGATAAAAATTATTTTCATGAGGCCTTTTTCCCCCTTGTGAATAGGTAAATTCCTAGAAAAAAGATTAATTTTAATTATGTTCCTTAAGGTAGTCCCAAAAATCATTTTTCCTTAGGTTTCCTATTCATAATTATTCATTGGTTGGGAGTCCTTTTCTTTGTCTCTAATCTCACTATCCTCAAAAAAACCTTCACCTGAACTACTTTCATTTCTATCTTAGACTCTATTTTTCAATCTTTCAAGATCAACATTTCTGTTTTCATTTTTATTCAAGGATGGGAAATGGGATTGGAGTTGAATTGGCCTTGAAGTGTCTCCTTGTCTAGGAAATCCCCATGTAGGAATCAATGCTGAATTCAAATTAGGAAAATACAAAATCTCAGTAAAAAAACCCTCGAATCATCTTGGGTAATATCACCACCGAAAGTAGTGAATTGATTGACCACCTGTCTCTTTCACATACCCATAATCCTAACTATAGCAGAAAAAGAGTGAGATTCCATAGGAGAACTGACCTCTCTTGGGACCTTATCTATATACATGGAATCACCCATTTCAGATATCAAATTGGAAAACTTTTCCACAAATCATGGTTCAATATACAAAATTTATAGGATTTACTAAAGATATATGAGAGATATTGTATCTTCAATAATAGAAATACCAGTTTACTGTCTAATGAGTAGAACTGGAAAGATTTGGATAGGAACATAATCATCCTGAATAATCCTACAACCACGTTATTACGATGGAACCTAGTGAAATAGGTCACTGGAAACATACATAACATCACAAACCATATTTTTATCATTGGGTTATTGTCTGACTGATCCATGTATGAAAACATATCAGAGAATCCCTAGATGATGGAAATAGGAGAAAAAATTCATCTGATAATTGAAACATCCACACTTTTTTATTTGATTCTCATGTTTGACCTCAATCCACAAAAAATCTATTAGAGGTTTTAAATCATCAATTTCAATGAAAATGCGAGGAGAAGTTATATGGAAAGGGGTTTGTGATATTCTATGAAAACAAAAAAAATTAACCAAATTTCCATACATTAAAAAAATTACAGGATTTTAAAAAGTTAATGGGAGGGATGGAAAACTTAACAAGATAGGTAATATTGTAGGATCATGTCTCAAGTGTAAGTCGAAGAAATGAAGAAATAAGAATAACCAAACACCATTAAGGAACATCAGGTGTTGGTACAGGCATAAATAATATCCAATTTAGTCACAAATTTGATGAGAACATTCTAAGGGTTAAGTATCCCTACTATGGAATGAGGCTTCAAGTCCCACAAATTTAAGATGAATCAGTTTGAGGCATAAAATTATGGTTGATTTTGAGCAAACAATCTAATAATGAGATACAATAAAGTTATTATTCCCTTGTAAACACCAGTACGGAAATTAAAATCTTGGGGAATCCCTTGTAAATAGATGGAACCTTGGGGTTGATTCTAATGGCTGGGAATGGGGAAATATTAGACTAATCCATAAGAAGAGAGAAAGGGATATGATGATCCCAACTCTAGAAAACCCTCTCCCTATGGGAAGGGGATGAACGAAGGTGGTGACTATAGCTGTCAGGACATGGTAGAACAAGATGAAAAGAAAAATTTGTAACATGATTTACCTGTAGATGAGAAAAAAGTAACATAAAAATATATTTAAAACATTATTATCCAACATATAATAAAAGTTTTTCCATAAAAATATCTTTGAAACATTATTAACCTGGAGAAAAAACATGTTCCATAAAAATATCATTGAAACGTGATTAACCCATAGAAAATAAATGAGCTCCATAAAAATCTCTTTGATCTTATTCTGTTGATAGAATGATTGAGGATGGTATCAATTAAAAATATCCCCAATATATGAGAAGTAATAACAAGGTTTTTTAATGTTAATGAATGGAAAATACAATTAAAATATTGTTAAAAAAATTCATGAGGAAAATAACATTTTAACTTTGAAAATAATTTTTTTTTAATCATAAAATATTTTTGAAAATTCATTTTACTTAAAATAAAGGATGGAAACATATAAAGGAAACATTTTGGAAATAAATGGAAATTATGATGGTAAAATCCATTCATTCCATAAAAATTAAAAATAAACATTTTTCAAAACATTTCAAAAATGGGATTCATAAGTGACATATTTGGAAAATGTTAATAAATTTCATATCAAAACCATTTAAAATAATTTAAAAGAACATGTAATATAGATTTGAGAAATCCTTTGTTTTTAAAATTATAGTTTTTAAAACATTATTGAAAATATGAATATAATGAGGGAAAAAATAATAATATCACTTTGTGGACGCAATACTCCATATGTACGCTTGAACGATGTCATAATTTTTTGGTGTAGGAAATAAAATTATATCTTATATTTTAATAATGATAAATATTTAATGAATATAATAATTATTTAATTTATATTTATTATATTTGTTTTATTTTTTATATTTATCTTTATTACCTTTCATGTAAAGTGTTAGTGAAAAATGAATCATATCACTTCGCGATGCGGCATTCCACTGTACAGACAAGTGACATTATAAGATCCCAAACATAATGAAAATTAAGAAATTATATGTGATATAATAACTCTATAAGTATAAATATGTCCCAAATATAATATATATACTTTAAATCTATAATTATATTGAGCCATTATAGGTGATGATGGAAATGATTGGAATCTGTTAGTTAGACGATAGTCCTCTGTACACATGAAAGATTATTTATTATCCCATTTTATGGAAGTGGGGATGAATTTATGTCATTACATTGACATAATAACATATATTTATATGGGATATAATTTTTTTACTATATAATCATAATTAAATATTATTTTAATGGGATGGAATAATAAATAAAATAAAGATGCTCGATTTAGTATGATACATCTTCTTCAGGAAATCTCCTTAGGTTTGTACTGAAAGCCTTATTATGATGGATTTTGGATAAAAAAAGATACCTTAGTATTTTTTAGATAAGGAAGACATTTGGGTAGTTATTGGCCAATAAAAATAAATTTTAAGCTGTGAAGCGGATAAGAGAGGGTGTGGCCTTTTATAAGTGACTTGAGGGGCACACTTTTAATATTGAGAAAGAAAAAGGTTTCACCATGTTTTTTTAAATTCCAAAAGGGTACAAAAATAAAGTATTATAAATAATTAGACCTTATATTGTCCAAATGGGGACAGAAAATAGTTTTTAGATAAGTTTTCAGAACATTTTAAGCGTTATCTTTTTAGTTTAACGCCCTTATAGAATCGTTTTCACCGTAATCGTGGTAAATAATTTTTTATGTTTTCACTATTTATTATGTTCAAATATTTTGTTGAAATCATTAGATAATATAAATTATTCTAATTCAAAATATGGAATCCATTTTACCAAATTCAATTCACTTAATTGGAATGTTTTAATTTAAAACAAAACCCACCGATAAATTTTTTAGAATCTCAAAAAATTAATTATAAAATTTGTTTTCTTAAAAATAATTAAAATCATTTTTGAAGAAATTGTATTTTTGAAGAAAACAATTACTTTACTAAAAATTGATTAATTATTTACTAAAAATTTAACAATATTTTATATTTAGTAGGACACACACACACACAGATATATATATATATATATATATATTTCATGAAGTATTCTATACTATTCAAATATGCTAATTTAACAGATAGGTTATAACAATTATATATTTCACTGGTAGTTTAAGATCAATGTTTCATGTTGAATAAAATATTAATAATTTCTATATTTTATAAAATATTGGGGTGTTATAATAAAAAAGAACAATTTTTTTTCGAGAAATACCCATTTTAGGAATAAAATGATTTTATACCAAAATCAATTATAATGTTGATTCTCGTAAACTTAAATGGATTAAGTCTAATAAAATGAAACCCATGTGACATTAAAATAAATAAAACCCAAATAGAATATTTTAATTACTCTATTTCAATGTAAATAAATGATTGTTTTTACAAAATTAGTATTTTTTACTATTCACCCAAAAATTTACCTTTTTAGAAAAATCCATAAAACTTCTCGAAATATTATTTTGACATAATTAATTTAAAAATGATATTCATTTTATAAAATAATATTTCTATAATTAGAAGAAACTAATCAAAAAATATATTAAAAATATGCAATAAGAACCATTTTGGAAGATTTTTTTTTGAATTCTAAAATGAAGTTATACCCATTGTTATCTATTAACTACCAAAAAAAATTATAATTTATTTTAATAAATACTTGATCAATTAATTTCATTAAAATCACATATTTATAGGGATTAAATTAATCTATTTTTATAAAAATACTTTTTCACATATAAGTTAGTTTTCTCAAAAATACCTCCTTTTTATTATATTATCTTATTTAAAATTCGGTTATTATTTCTTTGGAATTCATAAGTCCATTTGTATTAAATAAAAATTTTACATATATTTTATAATGAGATCACTCCTGCTCATACCCTCTATTCCAATGATTATGTTATAATGTTCATCGTTGAATAACAATATTTTAATATTATATCACAGTTTGTTTTAAGCATGATATTTCATGTGGTACACAAAATAAAACATAATATTTCCTTTAAAATAAAATATCATGGAGTTATATTCTCTCAACCTTAAATAAACTTCATCCTTATAATTTTAATTTTATTCTATCAATATGAATATGTAATAACATAGAAATAAAAGAAGATTAATATTTTATTAGAAACTTTTATTTAAAAATGAATACCGGTAAAATTATTATTTCATAAAATAATTTATGTATATCAAACTCATACTTATATATAGGTTTCGAAAAATTACCTTAATAATTTAGTGTTTTTTCATAAGACTCAATAGATTTGAGAAATTGTTTTTTCATCTAGACATATATTTTTCAAAATAAATAAATAATTGCTTTCTTTCAACTATATAAGTGTGATTTAATCATTAATTATCTATTTGACCATTTCCCATATATATTAACTCTTACTCCAATTAATTAATATTAAAAATTAATTATTATTCCCTAAGAACTAAAATTAACTAGTAACAGATCACAAGATCCCGCAAAGGATACTAATTCATTCCTCTCATATTTAGGCATTAACTAGAACCAAAATGGTGAGTACACATCAAGATATTATCTAATATAATGGAACACTACATTAATCTCTAAAGACTCAATAAATAACACCATATGTTCATCTTAAATCATTTTAAAACATTTCAAAGTATTCAAGGTGAAAATTAAAACCTAAAGATTAAGAATATTTGTAAACATATTATTCCAAGATCAAATAAAAATTTATCTCAAAATAATATCAATAAATTATAAAGAAAAAAAATTTAATATTCCCTAAACTTTTAATTTCTAAAATATACTAATATGTTTCATAAATAACTTGGATCGCCATAACACCACAAAAAATTCATCTATACATCCATAATATAATTCAACTTTTATTACTAAATTAAAATTAATATTTCCATTTAACATAATAATATAATATTCTCAAAATTGTTAAATTTCTCAAAAATAATTTTAATAATTTATTCATCAATTAAATTTTCAATTCCATTGTTTTATATATGATAAAACATATTTTTCCAAAATGTAATAACCCTTTTATCCATAATTACATCAACATTAATGAGCATATTAACCCTAGAGGTTGTCTATACATTTTAAGTTATGTCTATAAAATATAAAATAATTCTTCCTAGAATAATCAATTCACTAGAACACATGTTATAATAAAGGGTCACATATATTAAGAAAACTCAATAAATTTGTCCCATCATATAATACTCAAAAGGGGAATCTATTCTTTTAAACTTATGTTTGATATTATAATTATTAACCCATGATGGTATCTAAAAATATTAAAATATCGTCATCTAAATAATCTTATGATCTAAAGTTAACTAAATTTTTCCTTTGACACCGACTATATATAATCACTCCTAAAACAACTAATAAATAAATTATTTATAACAAGGGTTTCACTTTCCTACATTTTGAGGATTTTTTTATGTTTAGTGTTTCAGAGAACTAAGAAAAACACATACCTATAAAACTATTAAAATATAAATTGGTTACTTCCACTTAATGTATACTTTTTCACAATGATAATATTTATAAATTAATACTTCTATTTGATTCAAAACATATTCACTTATCTTAAGATGGATCCCTATAGCGGAAAAACAGGCTATTCTATAGTTCTTACTCATACTTAAGCCCTGTGATTTTTTTTAAAACTAGGGATGAGTAAAACAAAGCTCTGTATGGGATACAAAATAATGGAAAACCATCAGTCCTCTAAAAACTTAAAAATCCATATGAATGTTTTTTATTGTAATCTTTTTTGCATAAAATAATATTTTTCTTATTTAAACAAGAATATTTTCCAAAAAAATACATAAAACATTTTTATGAAAGTATAATGGAAACATTATAAATCATGAAATTTTTACCATGAAAACAAACCTTCCATATTTTGTAGTTTCTAAAATTTCTTTGAAATTAAAATATCATTATTTATACTTTTAAATAAAAATACTTCTATAAAAACCATCTATAATAATAGAGAAACTATGTAATAAACTTAGGGAATCATACTCTATTCGTGGAATCACCTAACATGATAATTCCAACATTTTTAATATAAAATATTATTAATTAACTACATCACTTAATAAGTGTAATTAACTATATTCATATTATCTTAGGAGAAAATCACATTAGCTAACTCCATCTCTTAATTGGAGTAATTAATTCCATCAACATTCTCTTAGGAGTAACATACATCAGTAAACTCTGTCATTTTACCCAATAAATTAGAGGGAGTTAACAGACCTTCCCATAACATAATGGACATATTACTACATGGGATTGGGTTCGCTTCCCATTAAAATATTCATCAATAATTCTCAAGTGTCATGTTTTAAAATAAAAACATCTAATGAATTTTACTTTTAGTCATAAAAACGCTAAATGTTTCATTTTATCTAATAATATAAACTTGTTTTAGTTAACATGTAAAAATTATAACAAATATAATTTTATTTTGGGAATATTTTAAAAATAAAAACTCCCTACAAAATTTGAAAATTATCTTCTCTAAAAAACCTCAATAACTTATAGAGGAATATTGATAATAAATAATGGATAAGACATAAGGGAAATCAGTTTATTCCATATAAGTTGAAAAAAATATTATTTTTCACGTCAATTAAAAGATCCAAAAGCCACCCATCCCATATTCATTTAACATATTAATTTTTAAAACTATATATTTATTTAATTACAATTAAATTATTCTGTTAAAAATCATTAAATAAAAATCATTAAATATTTTAAGAAACATAAATATATATGTGAAATATTTTTAAAAGTGAATTTAAAACAAAATTTTAAAGAAAATAACTTTCCACAATATTATGTTTTAAATAAAAAATTAATTAATGAAAAAATATTTAAATTATTCTTAAAATAATTTAATTTAAATAAATATATTATAAAATAAATCCATATGATATTACATACACTACACAAAAGAAAACATGTGTTGAAAATGAAATAAGTAACAATGAAAGGAAATTGAGATTAGAAATCCATTACATCAAGTCCCAACTCATTTCGCATGTTCTCAAAATCCTAAATAATAAAATTTTATTAGTTTTATAATTTCTTAATAACATATTTATTTTTCATTACATTATAAAAATTAATTTTATTTAATTTATTACTATAACTTATTTAGTTGCAAAATCAATTATGTTTATGTCAAATGTTTTGAGTTTTTTTGGTTTGGAACCTCAAAATAGCATCAGTGTATTTCCCATGGCCAAAGTGTTAATTATTATGTAATATAATTAATATTATAAAATTAGAAATTATCATATTTATATATTTTTTATTATTTTAGAACCATACTTGTAAGGTGTTCATAGAAAATGAATCACATGGGTTTATAAAGATGACAGTCCATATGTACAAAATATTGACATTTTATATTTTATACTGAGAGGAAAAGAAATATAGTAGATGATATTCTAATTTTCATGAATCATAAATTTTTTATAAATTTCATCTTTATCAATAAATTTAATCCTTATGACTATCCTCATGAGACGAAAATGAAAAATGAATTGAATCGCTTTGTAGAAGTGGTGGTCTACATGTCCGAATGAGTGATGTAATGAGTTTCCAACAAATATAAAGGTAATATGTAGAAGATGTATTATATTTAAAAAATAAAAAAATAATAATAAACATATTATGTATTCATTAAATCCATTCTAATTACCATCCTCATGGGGTGGTGATGACAAATGAAACACATTTATTCATAGAGGTGGTAGCCCACACGTATGCACAAGCGAAATTTTCACTTACCATAGGGCGGAGATGATTATTAAAAAGGGGTTTTCCATAAAAATAATAAAATTTAGAGAGGATGTTCCATTTTATAACAAATGTGAGGGGAAATATTCTAAATACCTGAAATATTAATATCTAATATGTGTCTAACTCATATTAAATAGATAAAAATTATTATATATTCTAATATAACCAGAATAATTTTGAAATAAATTCAAATAATAAAATTTAGACATGATTAGGTTGCATTTTCAAATGTTATATTTTATTTTAACCCCCCTCATTAACCCTTTTAACCTTAACCGAGATAACACAATCTCTAATATCTAAGGGTCATAAACGTTATTATAAAATTTAGAAGTGTTATATAAATGGAAATTTCTTGATAAAGTCTAATTTTTTTCATCCATTTGAGTAATGATATGTTATTTTATGATAATATCATTATTGTTTTTTAAACATTAAATACCATTTAATGTAATTTTTCTGACTATTCAAAAAAATTGAAATTGAAGATATCAAGATAATTATATAATTCATATATAAAAATGTGAAATAAAAACTAAAAATTATAATTATAAAAAAAATTGGGACACATAATTAACCAAAAAGATATTAATTTTCATGTTTTTATAATCTTTTATATGATTTTGTGCTACTTTCACAAGCATTGCATCTACGTTGCATAATAATTTATGGTAATATACAATAATTAAAGATTAAAAAATAAATTTGTATAATAAATATATTTATTATTCATAAATAATATCATTTATGTTTTTTCAAATATAATTTTTATCTTTTTCCATTTCATTAAATCATAAAAATTGAGAGAGAGAGAGAGAGAGTGGCGTTTTTTAATTACTATAAACTTAAAATAATATAAATGTTTCAACATATGGATATTTTCAAAAAAAAAATTACATATTTTTAAATATAAGAAGATTAGGAAATAAATATAAATATAAAATTATATTAAGTTATTTTTAGAGGTTTTTAATTCTTATCCAAAAATTTTAATCTCGATTAACGCATTTTACCACTTTTCATGGTAATAAACATTGAAAACAATTACTATTCATTATTACTAAAAACGAAATAGAACTTAATATATAATATGAAAATGAATATAAAAAATATGGAATAAATTTCTTAATATTTTATTTTCAAAAGGGAAAAAATTACTTTAAATATAATTGCATTGAACATAATGAAAAACAGTTTTTATAAAAATACCTATTTAAGCAAAAAAATGATTTTATATCAAAATATAATATAATATTTTTCCCCTCAAGTAAATTGGATTATTATTTAAAAACAACTAATGTGACTTTAAAGTAAATAAAAAACCTAATGTTACATTTAAATTACATTGACTAAAAGTTAAGAAATGTTAGTTTTTTCAAAATCAAGATTTATCACTATTCATACAAAAATCAACCATTTTAGAAAAATACCAAAATTTTATTTTAAGATTATTTTGAAATGATTATTTCAAAAATTATTACCATTTTATAAAATAAAATTTCTAAAGGTGTGATAGACTTGACGTATAGTTATCCTTATGGATGTATTTTATTTTTATATATGAGATGTTACCAAGAGGTTGTTGTCCCAAGGAATGGATTTTTGAGTACCTAAGGATTACCTCAGAGGATGTGAAGATTTATTATGATATTTTATAAGATTCCAAACATATGTTTGTTTCACCTGATGACATGTATGTTTCCTAGGTTCTTGTAATATCAGTAGATAACAAAAGTGATACTTAATTTTCCTAGTCTCTAGTCATTCGAATTGTTAACTTATGATATACCTATGATACATAGGATCTGAACATTCTACCTAATGAAATGCAAGATTCCTTGGATCAAGTTGTTACACTCAATGATATATGAGATTCCCAATATGACTAAGATTACATTTTTATACCATATGATAACATATTAGTTTCCTAGGGTGTTTCTAGGATTTTTTCATTATGCGTGATGATATATGGGATTACGGGAGAATTTCATGGATATGATGATGATTAATGATGATATATAGTTTCCTAGTATATTTTATATAGTTCAATGATTTTATATGATTTAAAATGAGATGGATGAGTGGTATTTTCTTCCCAAGATAAGAATGAATATAAAAATTATATGGTTGGGTGGAACATGCTTCCCACCAATGAGATGTATACTTAATAATATTATGATGTGATTCTATTCTCCCCAAGTGATCGTAAATATTTTTGATGATTACGAGTGGTCATTTACTTAAAACTTGGAATGGTATCCCATATTCTGAGAGATAGCTAGAGATGTTAGATGTCGGTATGGTAGATCACATGTGTTATATTAGATCCCAAGTATAAAAAATTATTATTCAATTATTATTTCACTTTTTTCATCTATTATTAGACTATCACATGTGCATACACAGTATTGACTTGTTATGATTGGGGAATCATTGGTGGTGTCTAATAGATTATAACTCAAAACCTATTTGGAATTCTATGGCACATGGGTACCTCAGTAGACTTCACTATTCACAAGTACATGTAAGGTATAGACCTTTTTTTTTATTGTATGAAATAGATCAAATAGATCCTAGATATTTGGATGAGGTGAGGATTGAGGATTATAGTAGATCCCCTTTTTATTTTCATTATTTTAGTTATTTTATACATGTGGTCAACCAATGGGTGACTGGTAATTATATATGAATGTATACTTTCACATTACATCTATTAAAGAAATATTTTTCAATTTATTCTATATAGTTTTATTATAAGTGTGTTGTAATTTTTGTAGTAATTTTACTCCATTACTTTACTATGATATGAGAACATATTCTTCACATAGAAGCCCCATATAATATTTTTTCATCAAATTCCTCTAGTGTATGATGTGGTTCACTTGGCATCCTATGAAACCACAACCTCAGAATAGTTAAGTGTCATAAGGACTAGGAATTATAATGTGGTATCATATAATTTTATTTATTCATAATATTCTAGTTATGTTAGAAATGTGATATAGTAATGTGTTGGATCTTTGGATGGACCTTAGATTGGTGCATCACAAACACCTTTTCCTATGGGAAGTCTATGTTACCAAGTATATGAAATTACTATTCTTGGTTTTTTATTATTTTTGTGGTATTTATTTAATTATGATGTATGTGTTTTGAATTATTATTTATGGTTTTTAGATCTTGTACCACTGGAAATAATATCGTTTATGTGAATCATTTTTGGTATGTAGGACTCACTTGATATTTTTCTTCTCAAATGTGATTTATAAAATTGATGGCAGAGGGTCTAACTTTTTAAATAATTAACTAAAAATTATATGTATTTTTATTATATAACTTATTAATGGAATTATAATTAGCCAGATTAAAAAATTTCTTATATTGATAATAGTGCATTTAGATCTAATTGTGGGATGTTCCTTGGTGATGGCTATATAGTCCCTCTATATAATGGATTCATAGTGACCCTTAGTGAATATTTCCTTCAAAAAATCCCAACCAACATTTTTTTGAAAATTACAAGAACATTTCTTTCAAAATAATTTTCAAAAGGTAAAAAATAAGTATAAAAGTCTTTAACAAATCATTTTAATAGTTTTAATATAATAAATTTTTATTTTTTAGACAACATAGTTTTGGATGAAAATGGGGTTTCGACCGAAGAGAGAAATAAAGACAATTTTTCTTTAAAACATTCTTTTGAACATTGGAGTACATAGAAAGAGAAAAATGAATGGAAAAAACATATTCTCAATAAATAACCATATTATAATAAAATTAATGTGTTTATTGACAGATATTTCATAATATTTCATCATCTAAATCATAAATATAAACAATCCTGATAAACGATGAGGCTGTATTATAAATCCCTAACCACTTTGGTAATTTTGAATCATAAGATCAACAAAGGAATAAAATTAAATGAAAAATAAAATATCATTAGAGAAAAATAAATTCATGATATTACATGTAAAATGGTTTTTATATACACCTCATAAAATAAGAAAAGTGTATAATATAACATATGTCTCAAGAAAGGAAAATAGAGGTAAAAATCGCTTACCAGTTTGGTAACTTTTGAACCATAAACCCCATGAAATTAAGATCATGAAATGTATAGGAAAATTACAATAATATTTAGGAAAAAAATAATAATATATATTCATGGTCAGTATATACACCACCAAAATGAATAAGGGGTTAATATGACCTATTTCTAACAAAATTAAAAGCTGAGACAAAAATCCCTCACATTAAGACTCTAATTCATTTTTACTTCACAAAAACCCTTTTATAATAAATATAAGTTTATTATAAGTATATTAAATAATCATACTCAAATTTATCATACCATATATGATTTACTTATGGCCTTTATTACCCGTTTATCAAAAATTCCTTTTGAAACTCTTATTTTGGGTAATAACTTCTTTGTTTTTAATATATATTTTGATTAGTAATTTTTTGGTCCTATTAATTTGATAATGGTGAAATAATTTATATAATTTTGATAATAATATAAAAATTATATATATTCAGCATATATTTATTTATCATAATCCATAAATGTTAGTGATAGAAAATCAGATAAACCGTTTATGGAGACAGTAGACTGTATGCGTGAACACTGTTTCCATTTTATCAACGGTTGAAATGAAAAAAATATAAATAATATGTTTCATTTATAGAATAAATTTATCTCATATATATCACTTATTTTTATTTAAACATTTCTTAATTAACTTCTTTATAGAACATATCTGAATAATAAATCACATCGTTTCACAGGGCGGCAGTCTGTCGTAAAAACGAAGGACGTTATCATATCCCCTAAGGAACAAAAAGTAAGAATGTACATGTGTTATAATAAATAAATAAGCATAATTATGTTACTAATACAATATATATTCATTTAATATATCTTCATTACCATCCATATAAACCAGAAATGAAAAAAAAACTCTCATCGGTTCATGAGGTTGTAGTCTGTCGTACACACGAGCGACATTATTATTTTCATAACTGGTTTGGAGGTAAGTATGAAGATGTGGTAATATAATTAAATTGGAATAAAATATAAAAAATATCATATATAATCTTTTAATCCAGCATTATATCTAGGTGTTAGAGTTGGTGATGAAAAAAAAATAACATCGGTTTGCAATTTGGTAGTCCGCTATATACACGAGCGATAATTTTGTATCACATTTTATGGAATAAGAGATAGATATAGGTAATAATATTAAAATTAAAACAAATTAGTGTATTTACTATAATATGGTTATTATATTATCCTGGTATAATAATAATTCAATGAGGTGGAGGAAGAAAAAAAATAAAATGCTTAACTAGGAATGTTACATCTTCTTCAAGAAACTTCTTTTGGTTATCATTGAAAGGATTCTTAGGTTGGATTTTTGAAAAAAATAAGGTTTTTGGTATGATTTTAATAATTGAATAAATAATTTGTTTATTTATTGGATGAAACAATAGGTTTTGGAATTTTGAATACGAGGGGATAGGGTGTGACCTTTTATAAGTGAGGTGAATGCCACATTTGTAATTTCTGAAACAAAATAGTGTACCCACATTTTTATCAGGATAAAATGATCCTAAATGAACTAATACTGATAATAAAAGATAAAATTTCTACATATAGAAATAAAATCTATGTTGGAAGTGTTTATTATCATTTTTTATCCTTATCATTTTTTTAACCCCATGGTAAACCTATTTCATCCTTAATTGTGCTAAATAATTTTTACTATTTTTATTATTCATTGTAGACAATAATTAACTTAAACTTATTAGATAATAAAAATTATTCTCACTCCAAATATTAAATACATTTTAAAAATTTCATTCACATTAGTGAGAAAATTTTATTTAAAATTAATCCTGTAGTTACGACGAGAAAGCAGTTTTCCAAAGAAAAAATGTTCAAATTATTTTGAAAGTTTTTATATAAATATTCAATTAGAAATTAGTTATAATTAAATAAATAATATTAATAAATATCTAATTGAAATAATTTTTCCTTTAAACCCATATTAAAACAATTTATATTTTTTTAATGTTATAAAAGAAATGAAAATTCTCAATAAAAACCAGTATTTCACTATTCATCGAAAAATTTATGTTTTCAAAAAAAATTTAAAAAATTACTCCAAGATAAAATGGAAATAATTATTTTAAAAAAATAATTTTTTTTTCAAATAAATTTTATAAAATTTTGAAAAATTAATTTTAAAATAAGGGCACAAAAGTCTAAAAAACTTCTTTTTTGAACAATGCAGTTTTTAAGTATAAAATTGATTTTATTGCTATATCTTATTTAGAAAACACATAAGATTAATGTTAAATTTTTTTAATATAATATATATATATATATATATAATTAATATAATTTACAAAAAGTTATTTTTCTAATTTATTAATAGAAAATATGTTTGTGTGAAAAAAATTAATTTTTCTCAGAAAAATATTTTATTTATTTTAAAATAGTTTTTATTTGAATTAAAAATTATTTTTTAATCAAAAAAATCAATTTATATAAATTTTTAAACCATATAATTTTATAATTTAGTTAATCTTATTCGTACCCACCCTTACAATATCTAGGTGATAACTACTATATTAAATAATAATTATTTTATAGTATGTCACGTTTCATTTAAAATTGGTGTTTCTTATAATGAAATATATACTAGTTGTTTCACGTAATTCAACATAAATTCATTATTTCATATAAATAAGAATGTCAAGGGGAATAAATTTATTTTAAAACAATATTTCACAAAATCTCATAGTGTTATATTCTACCCCCTAAATAAATAGTATTCTCGCAATTTGAACTTGTGTTCGGTAAACAAGGTATAAAATTTTTAAAATACCTTTTTAAGAACCCCATATTGTAAAAGGGGTTAATAAAAAATCTGATTGAAAATAGATAAGGGGTTGTGTGAAGGTCATTTGGAAAAAAACATGAGAAATTTTTAAATAGAAGAACTTAGGTGGGAAGTGAAAACATGGACATATAAGACAAAAATAAAACAAAAATACTATTAGAGAGTGATATAGAATATTTTAAAGAGAAAGTTAACTACCAAAAATCCATAAATCCATTATTGGTAAAAATGAAATTAATTCAATAGAAATGTAGTTAAATGATAAAATTTTAGGTCAAAATCATTTTCCTATTGTTAAAGAATTTTTATGGGAAGATATAATTACTTAATTTATTTACATTAAATAAGAACAATTTCATCTATTGGTTGTGCCTTAATAAATTTTCAATTAATCTCTTAACTAAAAAAGCTTAATTTTTTATGTATGAAGCACTAACTGAAAACAGGACCCATAAAATATTGATAATTCATTCATTATATATCTAGTTATTATCAAACACAAAATTTTTAGCACATGTTAGCCAATATATATAAATCATTATATATTTAAATAATAAAATAATCTCTAAAACCTCATCAAAATTTAAACAAAAATCTATCAATAAATGGGTTACGTTATTACCCTTAAAAAATTAAAAATTTATTAATATGGTCAACTTACCATTAGTCACAAAATTCAAATAAAGTAGGTCAATATTTTCACATAACAAATATGTGAATACCTTAGTCATATATTTTCATGAAACATGATAATAACCATATTTATCATAAAATGTTAATTAAAACATACATACTTCTTCATACTTTAATAAAACTCATTATTTTTTAATATATCCCATAAATATAGTAATATTATAAACATCATCAATGATAACATAAACCACTTTGTCCACAAATTTCTAATTAGTTCCCTGGTCATCATTACCATCTTATTTAATTTATTCATAGCCATTATCGCTTTATCCAAACATGATTATCTCAAAATCAGGAACAAATTGTGGGATATATTCCATTAATAATGTTTTTTTAATAAAATTTTACCATTCCATTAAATTAATTTTCTAGGTATTCAGTAAGATTCAACATATTCTTGAAAATACTTAATAGAAACATATACTAAACTACTCTTATATATTTCATGATTCATGTAACATAATTATTGAAATATAACACATAGACATTTCAATCATTCCACTTCATACTTAAACCAATAACCAGTCTTCTCCATCTTATTCCTTAACACTTCATTCCTTCTGTAAGTCATTGATAGTTTATTTATTACAAAAAAATATTACCATTACTCATATAGCCTTTATGATTTTCATCCTCAGATATTCTCTTATAGAATTTATTTGAATAATTACCATACTTTCATTAATTTGAAACAATCAACCATCGATAATATCATAGGGAGACCATTATTATCATTCATTTTGTGAACAAAACATTTCATTTTTTACTTTGCAATTACTTTCACTGTGTCCTTCTTCTCAAAACATAAAACATATTCTCATTACTTTGAGGAATTTCTTTTGTGCTTATTTCCACATTATCAAATATTTTTCAAATTGAATATTCATTATTCTATCATTTACACCACTGGAACACTCAAAAAACTTTATCCTTCTATTCTTTTTTGTGTCCAAGTGTTGGTGTAATGAACCCAACTACAGTATCTTAGAGCTAGTGTCTTAATTTATTATATTGGTATATATACAAAGGGTAAAATCATGAAGTACTTGATATTTTAGTAGTTTTGGATCATTATATACATTCATGATCCCATTTTACATTGGGATTACAAAGTAAAAAATAATAAATAAAAACAAAAAATAAATTGCGTCCTTGAAGAATCATTAAATTATTTGTTCTTTGTATCCTAGGGTAAGGAATGAAATCAGGGTGATCTCAAATTCTAAGTAGAGGTTAAGTACAACAGAAAATACAATGAATCAATAAAGAATAATCATTATGGAAAGGAAAATAACTGAACATGAATTCTATTTAAATAACTTTATTTTATTAATAGATAAGGAATGATCAATATGTCAAGGTAAATAACAGAACAACACATGCCATTTAATCAAAAACTAAGAATGAAATCAATCCATGGATTATATCATTGTGAAAATATCTTGGATAATAATAACTAAATTAATAATGAGGGAAATGTTTAATTATTTGATGTCATGTCTCAGTTAAATGATACCTCTACTGTCAAGACCTTTCACGTGATAGTTTAAACTACAAGTAGAAACCCATTTAATTTGGCGAACGTGATTTGTCTAATGAGACCTACCAATGCATCAAGGGGAAATATAATGTTAAGTATCAATACTCACTACATGTAAAAATAATTCCTCATATACCAAGTAATCAATTTATACATTAATCAATATACCTTATCATTAAATATTAGTATTGTGTAAAGGATGTAGATGTATCAGTGTTTCCTCAGTTAATCAAATAATGTTCAAAGTAAACACTATCTTTAAAAAATTTATATTGTTTTGAAAATAATAATATCCATCATAACATTATATATATATATATATATATCTAAGATAAATGTAATTACAAGTGAAAATTCATCACAATAATGTGATTGTTTTAAGATAATGAACAATCACAAAAGAAAGTTTGATTGTAAAATAACATTTACCACATAGTAATTTTCATTTCAAATAACCTTGGATGAAATGATTCAATCTGAAATCTAAAATACCTAAATTTGTTAATTTATCATGAATTTACAAGTCAATGAGGTAGTATATAAACCACATAAAAGTGAATTGGATCATAATAACAAATAAGTCTCAATGTAATGAAAATTGAGATAAAACCACTTACCTTATATCTCTTTTGATTAAAATTGCCTTAAAATACATTATAGTGGTTTTAAACATGTCACTAACATATAATAGAATCTTATTAATATTTATAATGTCGTATATTATCCGTTTATTACATATTATCATCTTTTTCTTAGAATCATTCATTATTTCCATTATTTCGGGTATTAAATGACTTATTTTCTCATTTATGTTTTTTCATGGATGTTTTGATTTTTGTGAATATTATAAAGTTACATGATATAAATAAAAATGGAATAATAGTAAAGACTTGTAAATTCTGTGGGAATTTTTTTTAAATACATGGGATTTTTGCGAGTCCACGAAAATTTATGGTGCTTGATTCGAAGGCCTGGTGTGCCCAAAATCAATTTCTGAAGTTTTGTTCGGGTACGTTCAGTAAACGTATGAGCGGGATTTTATATCTTTTGAATCGGTGCTTAGAATTGAAATATGAGGGCACCGTTGAACTCGCAGCGCCGGTATTCTCTAAAGAATACTTTCACCTCGACGGAAGTTGGTGGATAATGGAAGTTAGTTTTTGGGTTTTTAATAAAATAAAAATAAGTGTTAGCTTATTTTTATTTGTGGTGGTTAAAACCACCAAGAGGAGGTTAGGGGTGGGGGCCACCACACCATAACCTCCCATGAGAGGTTATGGTGGTGGGGCCCACCCGAGGTTTAAACACCTCTTGACAATTAATGATGTGGGGACCACCCAACTTCTAAAACCTTGAGCTCCCTCTTGAATGCGAGATGACCCTTGGTTTCTCTCCTCCCAAATTAATTGTGCCAATTGCAGCATTATTAATTATGTGAACTCCAACATAATTAATGTTCCAAGTTTATGTGTTAACTTAATAAACTCTATTATATTAATTGGGCACTGCAACATTCATGGGAACGAAATTGGCAGAGGAGAGGAGGCTTAGGATAACCCTTGGAGAATTATCTTCCAACGAATAACGACACACATCTCTTTATTTTTCAACCGGAACAAAGGAGGGAGCTCCATCCTTGAATAATGCAGACGACGCCATCCTCGGCTTCTTCATTTCCGACATCAATGAATTGAAGTTCTCCTTCCGTGACTCCGTCAACAATTGACAATATGAGGTAGGGTATTTGAGTTGATTTTGTTCTCATTTTACATCATTCAATTTATGTAATGTGAATTTCCATTTGATATCACCATAACGAGGAGGGATCGGTCTGCACGAACATGGCCCAAACCTCTGCCTTCTTTATACCTCTCTTTTTGATGGCGTCGGTGGCGTAATGGTGCCTCCAGAAGAGTGGACTGCAGTAGAGAAACGGTGGCCGGCGACGGGCCTTCCGTGAAGACACCGGCGGCGCAGGGCCGCCGGGTCGCTGAAAGGGGGCAGCACCATCGTGCCGCGCGGATGAAAGGGGGGTCACGGCCAGGCCGGGTCATGGAGGAAGGGTGTGTTTCCGTCGTGACGCGTGCAAGAGAAGGGGGTAGGGTTGGAAGGGTGTGGTGTCGTCGTGCCGCGCGGTCGAGGTGAGATGCGGCCAGGGCAGGCCGCGGTGGAGGAGCAAGGGCGGCCGGCGTCGGGCCAGCCTCCGGTGGTGCAGAACTGGCTAGTCGTTCGGCTAGCTAGAAAAGGTGGGGCCCTCATGGGTCCCTCAGGATTTTGAACCGGGGCTTAGCTCCAGTTCCATTCGGAAGAGAGGGGGGCGCGGCACCCCCCCCCCCCCCCCCCCGAACCCGCTATGGCCTGTTTTCACCTTTTTACCCAAAACATGGGCTACGGGTGTCCGATCGACGAACCGTCTGCAATGACAGAAAGCTTAGAGTTAAAAGGATCTTTTGGAATACCCCCTTGAGGTTTGTATATATTTGGGGTATGGTCAGGCTGGTTTGAACCTATAATCCAATTGGGCCCCGGGGATGGAAATGCCAATAACTCACATACCGGGCGTCCGATTGACGCGCCGTCTGTTGCGTTGAGACCCCTATGATGAGGCAGACCTTTCAGATACTTCTACTTGGGGATTTGTGACATTTGGAGTTTCAACCAGTATCTCGTGGAGTAGATCCTTTTGGAGACAAGCAAGCAGAGTATGGAGACCTAGTTGCTGGCTGTTACCTGACGACTGCTGACCTTTCGACTCGGAGTGTTTTGACTAGCCGAGTGGGAAGTGCCTCTATGTGATGCGGCAGACCCACAGTGGGGAGCACCTCTGTGTGACATGGAAGACCCACAGTACTCGACAGGAGTAGTATCTCAGTAGTATATGAGTGGGAGTGCCTCTGTGTGACGCGGCAGACCCACAGTGGGGAGCGCCTCTGTGTGACGCAGCAGACCCACAGTACTCGACAAGAGGAGTACCACAGTAGTTCAGGTTAGTGGGAAGAGCCTATGTGTAATGCGGAAGGCCCACAATACTCTATAGAGGAAGAGTACACCATCATCCTAGGTTTTGACAGTTTGATTTGGAGTGTTATATGTTACCACCCCTAGAATAAAATCCTGGTTTTGAGCTAAGTCAATGACTTTTGTGTTTTCATCATGATTGAGATGGGTTATTAGATAACTTAGATATATGTATGGGCATGTACCTAAGTAATGGTTATCTATTGATTTCAAAATTTTGGTTCATACTTATTGAATTTTTTGAGACCTTGAGGGTCTCAGGGTCCCTACTGAGTATCGTTATATTCACCACATATCATAGATCTGCACCCCTCTTGGTAAGTGGATTATATTCTGTTGGATTCCCATTCATTCCCTTTTGTTCTATGATCCTTGAAAGGAGTTATTTTCATCATTTTAGTATTATATATAGGTCTAATATAATGTATCTATATCTTAGATTATAGATCTTGACCTATATTTATTTCATTGTGATTTTGGGTTTTAAGTTTGGATCTCCTTCTACGTCGTTGCGCCGCTCAAATTTTGGGGATTTTTTTTGGGTGATCATTCATAAATTAATTGAGGTAGGTGGTCTATAATTAAAATCCCATAGTATTTATCTAAATTAAATGAATGAAATTGTAGGATTTATATTAGATATTTATAAATTGTGTAATATATTTAAAATAATTAATATGGTAAATTGATTAATTGAGGAGATATGAATTTGGGATTTTGGAAATTATGGTTTTGGATATAATTAATATTATAAATAATTATGAGATATAGATATTATGATTATAGATAATTAATTTATTAATTAATTATGAGGTATTGGGATTGAGAATTGAGGTATATAATTGTGGAATCAATTATAGGATTTTGAGTTGTTTTTTTAATTAATTAATTGATGGGTTAATTAATGGGTTTGACAAACTTAATTAACTCGGGAATAAATTAAGAGGGTTTATGTGATTAGTTAATGGTTTAGTTAACTAATGGAAATTATTTTATTTAAATAATTGTTTAATTGGTAATTTAATTGATGTGGATAATTAATTATTGAATTAATTATGTAATGAAAGGTAATATGGCCATTCAGATGTTATTTAAATAATGGGATCATGTTAATTATATTGTGTAAGGTATAAATGGTAACAAGTTCATTTAGTTGTGAATTAAATAATGGTAACATGGATATTCAAATGTATGTGGTTTGATTAGAAACATGGTCATTTAGTTTTGAATTAATAATTTGGATCATGGTCATTCTATTGTGTAATGTTTGGATGGTAACATGGGAATTCAAGTATGAATTTAATAAGGGTAATAATAGAATTTTGAGATATAATATCACTTGTGAATACTTTGGGCTCTGGTATGAGCTAAAGAAATGATTGAGGTAGGGGATCCTACTGAACCTAGGGCTTGATGTGGTTAAATAAAGATTAATTGATAAAGTGATAACAATTTATTTATGAATTTTAATTATTTTATTATTACCATTGCATACACTATTATTTGACTGGATATTGTTTTATACAGCATTAGTGGTGGCCTACTGAGTTTTAATCACACTCTACTCAGGATACCTAGTTGGTACCCAAATATAATTTGTCTTTTTTAGACAGGTTAAGGGAAAAGGCCATGAGATATATGGATGAGTTGGAATAGATATTGGATGAGGGAACTAGGCATGGTTCAGGGCCTTCTTGGGGAGTCTTCAATGTCTTTAATTTTTTTATTTTTAAAAAATTAACACATAAAATGTTATGGAATAATTTTTTCTTTAGTTTTGATATTGTATTCCTAGTTTTATTTATCATGAGATATTGGTATTGTTCATGGTTATATGTTATTATGATATTTCCTAATTATTTCTGCTGGTGTATTACTCAGATAGTAGAGGGTATATTCTCCCCTTGTCTGATATTAGACCCTCAATGCTAGTCGGTAGTCTCTCGCATACGTGGAGGAATACTTGAGCTCATCTGACTGACTGGTTCAGAACACCGGTATGTGGCACCCAAGATGTGAAGTTATAAAGTTGTATCAAAGGATTTTTCTTTATTTTTTTTTGAATTATATTTTGAGAAATGTATAAAGGATACTAATATGATTAAGGCATTGGTTAGGAGCTCATGCCTGGATGTAGCTAACCAATGTACGGTGGAGAACCAAATTACCCAGTATGGTGTTGTTGTTTTTTCTGTTTTCTATTACAGATGAATATTATTTCACCTTGGGTGACACACTTGTTGTGTAATGTGATTATTGATGTTTATATTTTCTGAAATTTTACTCATGTCCTCGTGTTTCAGGAGATTTGATTTTATAAGAATCTTTCTAGACACTCAGTGTTATTGTGACATGCATAATTTTTTGGAACACAATAAAAATAGGCTATGGGTAATTTCTTGACCTTAAATTGTTTTCCATGCTTGTGAAATTGAAATGAAAATAGTTCTTATCATGAAATTGATAAATATTGAAAAATGATGCAAGATGAGAATAAATGGGTGTTTAATTGAAAAAACTGAATAATGAGAATGTGTTTACCCTTTTTAACTTATACCAAGGTGTAGTATGGTTAAGGGTAGTGATAGAACCTCAATTTTTAACCTCATGGAAAGGTTTTAGAAAAATTATTGTTGTGGATTGTTGTATTTCCCTCTTATATAAACATGTTGTTTTTGTGAACTGTGTCTTAAGGTTCTTGTTTGGAATTTTAGAGAGCATGAATTCATGGTGATTCTTGTTGAGAGTAGGATAAGAGGAAATGGATAGGATTGATCCTCACATGATGGAACATGAGATGCCTAACATGCCAGGTGAGTAAGTATGAGAGAATTTCTAAGAGAAATTTTCTCATTTAAAGAAATTCATGGGAAGACACCCAGGGCGGGTTATGAAGAGTTTGTCTGATCTGATTAGGGAGTTCTAGTTGCAGCACCCTCCAACCATTAATGGAGTGGGTAGACCTGTGGGAGCTGAGTTATGGGATGATTCTATCATGACTATAATTGACAACTTAGATATTACTGTAGATACGAGTGTCAGGTTGGATGCTTACATGCTATGAGGATCCACAAAGCGCTGGTGGGACGTTTAGGTGGAGACTAGATATATAGATGGTATGTTATGGAATGAATTTTTGGAGAGGTTCTTAGAGCACTTCTATTTAGAGATGAAGAGGAAGTAGAGAGCTTTGGAGTTCATAAGTTCAATACATGGGATTATTTCATTGATGGACCATGCTGGAAATTTTTTAGATTTGCAATGACTTACATATTTTCAACGGTTATCTCCAAAATTAACATAGGACGATAAATATATGAGTTTGGACTTCTGATATATCAAGGGATGCTTTTGGAAATAGGTATGGCCTAGATGAATTCATCATTATACCATTTGGATTAACGGGTGAACTTGTAGTGTTTATGGACTTGGTGAATAAAATATTCCATCCTTATGTAGATCTGTTTGTGGTAGTGTTTGTGGATGACATCGTAGTGTAATCCAAAACTCATGATGATCATTCCCAACATTTTGACATCATCCTTAGTACACTGATAAAACATTAGATATAATTCAATCTATCTATGTTCTAGTTTTGGATCAATCAGGAACACTTCTTTGGTCATATCATCTCAGAGGAAGGTTTTTTAGAAGTTCCAGAGAAGGTTTAGGCAGTGTTTTCTTGGAATCATCCCAACAATGTGTTTGATATGCATATAATTTTTGAGATTAGTTGGATATTACAGTAATTTCATCCAAGACTTTTGTCGTTTGGAAGTGACATTTTGAGCTTGACCAAAATGGGTATAAGGATTGAATGGTCAGAATCACGTGAGGATTCATTTTAGGAGTTGAATAAGCATTTGAAAATGACACCAATATTGATCCCACCTAATCCATGTGATGATTACATAGTGTATATGGACACTTATAGTATTGTAATTGGAGTTGTGTTAAAGCAAGTAGATCAAGTTATGGAATTTTGGTATCATTATTTGAGACCTCACGAATGGAACTAACCTACCCATTTCTGTGAGTTGGTTATTATAGTTTATTCCCTAAAATTTGGAGGTACTATATTTTGGGTAAAAAAATTACTCTATATACTGATCACAAGAGATTAAAGTACATCTTTTAGTAATAATAATTGAATCTCTGGAAGTGTTGATGGGTGGAGTATATGAATTCATTCGATTATGAAATAGGAAATAAACCCAAAAGTGGGAGAAGTGTTGATGATGTTTTGTGAATGAAAACTCAAACTCAAATGTTTTAGGAGTCTAGTAATGAGTTGAAGATGATTTCCTTGTTAGATAAAATTCATTTGGGTGGTTTAGTATAGTTAGGGGAAGATGACTCTTATGTCAGTTGATTTGGAGTCTACACTTTTGAGAAGGATTAGAGAAAGACAATATAAGGATCCAGAATGTTTAAACTTGAGGGAAATATTTGAAGGTGGGGAGACCCCTTCAGATTAGATCATAGATGAGGATGAGATCATCTATGTTAGGTATTAGGTTGTTGTGCCTATGAGCATGTGAGAAGAGCTAATGCTTAAGTTTCATACCTCCAAGTGGGTGGTAAAACTAGTTGTGACCAATATGTATTGTGACCTATGATGAAAATTTTTGTGGCTCGGAATGGAAAAGAAGATTGTAGGATTCGTGAAACAATACTACACATGTCAATAGGTGAAGGCAGATCATCAAAAACCCAGAGGATTTCTACAACACTTTCCTATTCCAGAATGGACATGGGATAAAACTTCCATGGACATTGTGGTGGGTCTCCCAAGGATGCCTCAGAAGAATGGTTCTGTTTGGGTTGTTTTTGATAAACTGATGAAAGTAAAAAATTTATTTCCTATAGGGGAGACTTTCTCAGTGGATTAGTTAGTATTTTTGTATGTTCATGATATTTTCAATCTATATGGGATTCCATAGACTATTGTTTCAAACCACGACTCATGTTTTACATCAATATTTTGGAAGGTCTTATTGAAGGAACTTGGTACATAGGAATTTTTTAGTATGAATTTCCACCCACAAACAGATATGCAGTCAGAGTGTATTATTCAAGTTTTTGAGGGTATATAGTGATCTTGTGTTCTAGACTTCAGTGGTTCTTAGGATAAGCACATTGATTTGATAGAAATTTTATATAAGAATAGTTTTTAGGAAATGATACAAATGGAACCATATAAGTAACTTTATGGTAGTCAATAAAAATCACTTTTATGATGGATGGAGGTAGGTGAGTCTGAATTGTGGGGAATGAGTCTCATGTAAGACACATCAGAACATGTACAACTAATTCAAAAATGTATGTCCATGGCTCATAGTAGAAAAATTCATACATTGATAGGTGTAGATGACCCCTATATTTTATAGAGGGTGATTGTGTATTCATTTGGGTCTCATCTAGGTTGGTTCACCACTGGATACCGAGACATGGAATGTCAAAACCCAGTTTCATTGGAAAATTTGAGTTGGTGGAGAGAATCTGGCTAGTGGAATGCTGATTCGATCTTACTAAGAAATGCAGTGATATGAATGATGTTTTAAATGTTTCATAACTACAATGGTATCACCCCAACCCTTATCATGCGATCGATGTGGATGATGTTGAGATTGAGATAGATGTGTTTTTGGACGACCATATGATACATGTGTTGTACCACATTGAGAAAGTTTTTTTGGGAAAGAACATTACAATAGTTCATCTTTTGTACAAACAAAGGTATATTTAGGAGGAAACATGGGAAAGGGAAGCGGATATGTGATCTCAGTTCCCTGGTCTTTAGGAATTGGAATCAAAGAGATTCTTGGGATTATAGCTCAAGCATGATCTGTTATAAGGTGGGGAGATTGTTATATCCCAAAAAATTCTTATAACTCCTTGACCCTAGTTACCCAGAGCCAATGGATTATTTTAATACATTAACATTATTACAAGGAATCAAGTCCTGATGGACCAATCAGTTTACTAGTCTTGGAAAATAGATTACATACATAAAGGATACATTACACTTTATAACATAAAACACATCATAATTAATCCTTTTATAACTCCATTATTCCCCTATATTAACCCTACATATTAATCATAATACACTTTTTAGCATCCTGGGAAAATAAAACATAAGAAATGGGTGATCTCATATGCTTAGTAAGGGTAAATAATTCCGCGAAAGCTATAAACTTTTAAAAAAATATGTATAATAAAAAAATCCTTTTAAAACATAAAATTGAACATAATATGCCAAAAATAAATCAAACATTACTATATAAACATGCACATGGATATTCTACTAGTCAAAAAATCACATGTAATAACTAATTTCATAATGAGGGAATGTATAATGCCAGACATAATTACTACTACATCAAGGCCTTTTCCCAAGAACATTAAAAAATATTCTATCAAGGCCTTGTGAAAAGAAACTAGTTTGTTTCATGAGACCTGTCGATGCATTGAGGGGCTATAGTAGGCCCCTCCCGTCGCTTATTAAGTCTAATGAATTCCTCATATGAAAAGGTTGAAACATAACATAAACATTCATATTAAAACTTTCATATAAAATGTCAATACATTAACTATAAACAATGAATGGTATAAGAATATCACTTCTACAATCAAACATATCATAACTCATTCAATACAATATGGAAGATTGTATTATAATAAATCAAACTCAATCAATAATAATATCTAGTAAAGGATGTTTTCATAGTTGAAAATAATTAGTAAAACTCTTTGAGAGAAATATCCCTTTTTCATGAAATCATTTAAAATTAAAAAAATATTAAAGGATCTTATTTAAAATATAATTATGAATCAAAGTGTCTTATAAAACTTTGATACATTTTAAAGGAATTAACATTTTAATACAATCATGTCCATATAAATAAATCCTTAAAATCATTTTGAAAACATGGACATTAATTAAATAGACTTAAAAAATATATTTTTAAA
The DNA here is from genome assembly GCA_963277665.1 of Viscum album. NCBI lineage: Eukaryota > Viridiplantae > Streptophyta > Magnoliopsida > Santalales > Viscaceae > Viscum > Viscum album. The sequence goes on along the minus strand of OY728147.1, from coordinate 102,447,007 downwards.
ACATTTAAAATGATGATATAGTTAAATATACCCTTCCATAAAATGTTAAAATATTGATTTTGAAAAAAAATTTATGAAACATATAAAGGGATGATAAATATGTCCCAATAAATACTTACACATAAACAATCTCGGATAATAATGAGATTGAGGAATTCACCCTTACCTTGTGCTTTCCTTTAGTCAAGGGTAAATTTAACATTCTGTATAATGACCATAGTATGTTATTAAATTACAATAGAATCATATTCATATTTATGATATCATATATGATAAATTTATTACTTTATACTACCCATTTAATAATAATTTCCATCTTAATGTAACATTTCGGGTAACACTCGCTTTCTTTATCATACATATTTAACTTGTTATTCTAGATCGTATCACTTAGATCATGATTTACATATTTCAATAATATATAAAATGATTTATATATCATATATATTCAGAATATAAATATGTATAATAGATAGATATATGAAATGGAAACACCATTCATGGAGATGGTAGTCCGTACTTACGCATGAACGTCGTTTCCGTTTCCACATCCTATAGTATAGATCTAAGTGAACAAAATATATTTATATACATAAACATATATTATTCCTGTGTAAATATTATTTCATATATCTCATAATTAATCAATATATATATATTTATAAAAATTCTTGACTGGTGATCATTGAAGATGAATTTCATCGCGTCATGGAGATGGTAAGTCATACGTATGCACGAGTGAAAATATCATTCTATTGATGGTGAAATCGTATGTAATTTAATGGTATATTATAGATACAGAATAATTTCCTTGTTATATTAATTATTTAAATTAATTAAAATCATTATTATACCCATCCAAATAATAAGTTTTGAATAAAAAACTACACCATGACGTGGAGACGGTAAGTCGTACGTACGCATGCATGGTGACTTTGTCATTAATAGGATGGAAAAAATAAGGAATATGGTTGTACCATATTTATAATAACATCTAAGAATTTATATGTTACTGTAGGTATTATTTTATTTTTGTAACAACAAATAAATTGGAAGAAGGAGAATAAAAAAACTTTGAAAGAGGTGATAAAATAATTACCTCTTCTTCAGGTGATTCCTTTTGATTTGAAAAAAAGGGCACCTTAGGTTGGATTTATTTTCAAGTTAAGGCATATAGGTTGAATTTATAGAAGTTGGGATGATATTTTTAAAGGTTTTGGACATGTCAAATGGTTTTGGAGGTGTGAATTTATGATAATGGAAGGTTCCCTTTTATAAGAGATGTGAGGGACACTTTATGAAAAGTTTAAAATATTAATTTATTATAAAATTATTTTCGGTTTATAATAGATACAAATGGATTTATTTATAGGATAAGGTGGGTAGGGGTCTAAATACTCTCAACTAATAGGTTTTAGACAAGTTTAGGTCACCATATTAACCCTATATTTTTTATTTAACTCTTAGTTAAATAGTTTAACTTTTACCATGTCTTCCTGTATTTTTATACTATATGGTCAATGTAGTTACTATAAAATTACAAGAGTAAATAAAGTGGTTATTTAATGAAATACATAACATCATCTAAGTCCTTTGGCCAAGTATTATTTTTTTATTAATATTATCTCATTTAATTAAATAATATTTGTTTTAAAAACACATTTATGTCAATTTTGACTCTATTTATTATTTGGTTTTTGTGAAAGTCATATAAACCTTAATAATTCAAAAAAAAAGTACATTTAATAATCCCTAACATGTCATATTAGCCTAAAAAATTAGTTTATGGCATCAAAAAATTCAATTTACATTTATTTTAATATTTACAATATCAATTATTTTAATCCTTCATTAATAAGGTAATTACTAAATCATCATTGTGTCATAAATAAATTTAATTATTTAATTTCTAAAGATTATAATTAAAATACCATGATGTAGTAAATATTTGTATCTTTATAATGAATATTTATAGTATAATTTATCTTAAGTGTAACTCTATGTAAAAAATGGTTTAGTTATTAAACTTTGAATTTATAACTTTAAACTCTTCTTTAATTAAAATATAATAAATCTCATAATCTAACCCAAATGGATAAATATGGATCTTATTTTTGTCTTATGATATATTTTAGTCAAAAAAAACTAATCCAATAGAATTAGGATATTTGTTGGGGTAATTTATATAATTATAGTATTATTTATATCTTTAATTACCATATTTACTTTTAACCATGGTAAATGAAATCCAAAAGTTACTATTCAAAAAAAATATTTTCATCATATTGAACAATATTTTTCATACTGATGAAAATATTTTTTGTTGGATTTTTGAAATTAAATTCCTAGGAGTGGTAAAATTATTTTTTAAGTAAATTTGAAAAGGTGTTTAGATAGTGGGTAAAAGACGTTAAAAAGTTCAAAAAAAATTATATATCTAATCTTATTATAAAATGACTGAAATGACATATATTGTACTAATATATGTATTATGTGTCTATTTTTACTTTAAGATAAATATTAAATAAAAATATTTATTATTTAAATGAAAAAGACTGTTTTTAGGTATTATGGAGTATTTTTCACTATTCATCAAAAATGGAATATTTTCATAAAAATTCAAAAATTTCACCCTCAGATAATTTTTACATTCTGAATTCAAAAATTAAGACTATTTTAAAAATTCAATTTTTAGGATTGTCTAAAATAAAATTTATTATTGTTCAAAAAAGGACATAAAAAGTAGTTCTTTTAAGAAAATTGTTTTTCAAAATATATAACTATTTTAACAAAAATTATACATTTCTTTATAAATATGTTTTATTTATATGAAAACATTATAGATAATATTTAAAATTTATTTTTTACTATTCTTATTTAAATATTTAATCGATAAATAAATATATCGTTTAAATAATTATAATATTAATGTGTTGTTTCGCAGAAACTCAACCTTGCTTATAAAGCAAGTCAAGTCAGTGTTACGTGAAATATAAGCTATTAAAATACTTTAAAAATATAAAATACTATGAAATCATGGGGTGTTAAAATTATAGAGTTGTCTTGAGATTATTTATTTTTACTCTTTTGTTTAGTGTTGAGTACTTTTGATTTGGGTTTTATTTTGGGGTGTGTTTGGGTGGAATTTTAAAGAAAAAGGAAGGAAAAAGGGTTGTGCATGGTTGGAACCTAGTTTTCTAACCATTATCCCTCTTATAAGTAACTTTGAACCCCTATAAATGGGTGAACAATTTAGGTTTATGGTAGGGGAAATCGTGTACCCCTACCCACCAAACTAAGCGTTGGAAATTATTTAGCCCAATAATTAGTTCTAAAAATTTTCGAACCCCCATTTTAATCCCAAATCGAACACCATTTGAACCTAGGTACTATTTAATGATTTTAAAGATATAATGATATATTCCAAGACTTCCCAACTTCCATTATTCATGATTTTAAGCCTTAATCAAGGATATACATTCCTCCCAATAAGTGGATTCTATTCCATTGGTTGTATGTTTGTTCACCTTTCTTCTCTAATCCATGAAAGGAGTTATTTCCTTCTATTTTGGATTTGAAATAGATTTAATATTGTAGATCTAGATATAATATTATGGAGAAATATCTATATTGGATAGATATTGATTTATTTGGTCCTGTTTTAGTGTTTTAGATACCGATCTAATTCTATGTCGTTGTGCCACTCAAACTTTTGGAATTTATATTGGGATAATGTTCATCAATGAATTGAGGTAGTTAATATATAATTAAAATACCATTTACTTTATTTAAATTTAATGTATGAATTTTTAGGTTTTCTATACAATTTTTTAAAAAAATTCTTTATTTAAATTAATTAATTTTCTAAATTTATTAATTGAGGAGATGTGAATTGGGGATTTTTGAAATCATGGATTTGGAGATAATTAATTATAGATATAATTAGAATATTTAGATATGTTGGTTGGAGATAATTAATCGTTGAATTAATTATGATATATTTGGTATTGATAGTTAAGATAATTAATTATGGAATTAATTATGGGATTCTGAGTAATGGGTTTTGATTAATTAATTTATGGGTTAATTAATGGTTTTTACATAATTAATTAATTGGTGGGTTAATTAAGTGGGTTTATGTGATCAGTTAATTATTGTGTTATCTAATGGAATTTATTGTATGTAACAAATTTTTATATTTGTAATTAGATTGATGTGGATATTTAATTATGGAATTAATTATGTGATGAATTGTGACATGGTTATTTAGTTGTGAATTAAACAATGGGAACATGGTCATTCTAATGTGTAAGGTATGAATGATATCATTTAAATTTAGTTGTGAATTAATGAATGGTAATATGGTCATTATAATATATGTGTTATGAATTGTAACATTTACATTTATCTTTGAATAAAAGAATGTGACCATGGTCATTCTATTGTGTAATGTGTGGGTGGTAAGATGTTAACTCATGTCTGGATTTAAAAATGGTAACAATAGAATTTTGATATATAATATCACTTGGCAATACATCACACTCCCGCATGACCCTCTGTTAGGATCGAGGTATGGGTGCCTAGGATAACCTAGGGGTTTATGTGGTTAAATAAATATTAATTGATATGTGTAAGTTGTTTACTTATTATTTGTAATTATTTTCTTATTACAGCTAAATACACTATTATTTAACAAGATATTTTTTTATACATTGTTTTCAGTGGCCTACTGAGTTGTACTCACACCCTACTCAGGCTGCCTGATCAGTACCCAAAAAGACTTTGTGTGTTCTAGGAAGGTTAAGGTAAAAGGACTTGATATAGATGGATGAGTTGGGATGGAGCATAAATGAGGGAACTGGAAATTGTTTGGGACTGACTTGTAGAGTCTTCAGTTTCTTTTTTGGGGTTTCATTTTAGAAACTTGACACATATATTGACAAGGCATATTTTCTACTTTACTTTTGATATTTCATTTACAGTTTCTTTATCATTAGATATTTTTAGTTTTCATGGTTATATGTTATTTAGATATTTACATATTTTTCGTATTACTCTGATAATTTATGGTATATTCTTATCATGACTGATATTAGACCCTCGCTACTAGCTGGAAGCCTCTACATACAGGGAGGTGTGCTTGAGGTCATATAACAAACCAGTTCCGGGCACCAGTGTGTGGAACTCAGGATGAGAGGTTATGAAAATAAAAATCATGAAATAAATATATTTTTTATACATAAATTATAATTTTAAATCCAATGATGAATATGGTTTAAAAAATGAGCAATGTTATAATCATTGAGATAGTAGGTTATACCTACACATGGGTAATATTTCCATTTTTCAATGAAAATTTTAGAAATATGCCATATATTATATTATATTTATTGAATGATAATTATATCATAAATGTCATATTATTTTTTAAATATACATATATATAATACATGTTATGTGGTTATGAAAAATTAATCACATCACTTCGTGGGGCGGTAGTCCACACGTACGCACAGATGACATTATCATTTTTTAGTGATTGGAAATGTAATAAAGTAAAAAAAAATCTAACTTTTTAAAATGATAAATATGTAATTAATATAATATAAATAAATTATATAAATCATTTCAACAATCCTTAATATGATATTATTGTATAGAAATTACATTTGTTTAAGAGGCGGTAGTCCACACAGACGCACGAACGATGGTTTCATTCTATATTTGATGGAAGAAGAGATTAATATAGGTTATGTAAATAACTTTATAAAGTACCAATATAAGGTATATACTAGTGTTATTTTTTTATCATGGGTGAAGAAGATTTAAATAACTTATAAAATTAGACAAAACGAAAATAATTGGTTTTGAATTATACCTCTTCTTTAGCCAACCAATGAAGGTTTACACTCACATATTTCAAAGGTTAGTTTTATAACAAAAAATGGCATCCAAGATGTGGGGATGGATGTAGATAAGGTATTCTAGAATATGTTGTCTGAATAAAAATTCCTTTGGAGTGTGAAGAAAATAGAAGAGTGGGTTCCCTTTTATAAGAAAGGGGTGAGGCAGTCTTGAAATTTATTAAAGTATTAAATTAATATAAATTAATTTTCACATTTAAATGGATCAAAATTTAGATGGTTATGGGATAAAATTAAAGTGGGTATAAATATACTCATTTAATAAAATTTTTACGAGTTTAATATATTATTTCACTCTTATCATTTTTTAACCCCTTTTAACCCTTTTTAATAATGACCATGGTACTAAAGTTTTTTAATTTTTAGTGGTTAAGAAAGATCCTATAAAATGAAAAATAAAAAAGTCACATGAATGAACCATGTTTGATATTATCAACCAAATAATTGTTAATTTTCTATATATAATATTTTTAAAATTTTTAAATCATTTAATTAATCATCATTTATTAAAAAATATCATTAACTTCAATTTTGAAACTATTCAATTTATTATACTTTAAAAACATCTTGACAGGGATGGAATTTAAATATATTTAATTAAAACCTATAAAAAATGTTATAATTAAATAAAAATTAATATAACACAAAAATTAATATAATTCATATTACTTATAATATCTTTAAAATGATTTATTTTATTTTTTTATTAATAAAATTATTACTATTTTAGCGTTTTGTAAGCTATTAAGGTAATTATTTAATCACCAAAAATTAGAAATAAATTAACATGATGAAAAAATATATATTTAAAATTAGTAGTCATAACCATATTATATGATGTTTTTACCCCTGTGAAAAAGTATTATAGATATTAAAAGCAAGGGTTTCGACTTTTTGGTCCTTTTATTTACTTAAATTATTATATAGGACATTTTTAATGACAAGCGTACAATAAAAATTTAAATTTAAATACTAGGGTGAAAAGGTTTAAAATATAGTCCTAAAATATAATTTTTACTCTTACCTAGATCATTTTAACCCTTATATTTTTAGTTTAATCCATGGTAAACCTTTCTTAACATAAAGTGTTGTAATTGATTTTTATTATTTTTAATATTCATTATGTTCTAAAAAATATGTTTATCTTATTAACTAATATTAATTATTATGATTACAATTATTAAATAAATTTTACAAAATTCAAACCCCATAAGTGGAATAAATTCACTTTACAAGTATCACATTAAGTACGATGGATGTCTTTTTTTCAATAAAATGCATTTTTAAGCAATATGCGGTCCATTAAAAATCCTACAACATTGGTGTTTTGACCGTGGTAAAGTGGTTCATTATTCAATCATCTTAAAAATAATTAAAATTTTGTAATTACCGTATTCACACATTAAATATAATTTTAGAATCATCCATTTAAGTTATCCTTGAAAAATGTATCACATCAATTAATGGAGACAGTAGTTCATACGTACACATGAATTTTTTTTTCATATTTTCCCTATGAGGAAAAGAAATAAAGTAGATAATATTTTTTATTTTAGGAATCATAACTTTGTTAAAACTTTTTTGTATTTATTCACTAATTCAATCCTTATTATTATCCATATGAGTCGTTAATGAAAAATGAATCATGTCGCTTCGTGGAAGTGGTAGTCTACATGTACATATAAGAAACATTTTAATTTTCCAATGAATAAAACGGTAATATGATGGATGATATATAGTATTTCAAGATTCATATTAGTGTTACAAAAATATTATATATTCATTAAATCCCAAATACTTACCAGTATTGTGAGTTAATGATGAAAAACAATACACATCGCTTTGTGTAGGTGGTAGTCCACATGTATGTAGAAGTGAAATTTTCAATTCTCGTTGGACTGAAAAGGTGATGAAAAGGGGTTGTGACACAAAAATAAAAAAAATTAGTATATTTTAGATACTTAGGTTATCATATCATCATGATTATAGAATATTTTATGAATGTGGTAGAACCAATAAACCTAAAAACACTTAGTTAAGAGTAATACCTCTTTTTGGACAACCTAATTTGGATTATACCTAAATCCTTCTAGGTAGGTATATTGGTGAAAATAGTACTTATAGGGAATATTTATGAAGATTTTTAGGGTATTTAGTTAAATATTGTTCTATATAAATGTGTCAATATTTTTGAGTAATATTAGAGGGGAGGTACCCTTTTATAAGTGTGGTAGGAGGTAATTTGGTAAATACATGAAATATTATTATATAATATTTTTCTGACAGACATTAAATGAATGAAAGGTTCAATAAAATTTAATAAAATTATTATAAGGTAAAAATAAATTCAACCAATTAAATTTAGATAATTTTAAGTTGCATCTGGAACCTTACCTCCAAGTTTAACCACTTTCAAGAACCCTTGTAACCTTAATCTAGTTAACAAAATTTTCAATATCTAAGGGATGTGAATGTAATTTTAAAAATTCCATGTGGCACATACATTTATCAATCATGATATCCTCAATAATTTTAGATAAAATTGAGTAATATTAATTTTTTTGATTTTATAATTATTTAAAAGTAATTTGTAAGCATTAAATAAGATTTGAAGTCATTTTCAGGACTATTCACAAAATTTGAATTTAATAAAATCAAATAAACAATATAATTAGAATTTAAAAACTTCATCCAAAACATAACCTTTAAAATTATGCAAAAAATTATTATAATATCATATTTATTCCCAAAGGTATTACTTTTAATGTTTTAAAAATCATTCAAGTTATTTTTCTACTACAGGCACAAGTGATGTGTCTGTTTTGCATAAACATTTTATGTTATTATACCATAATTAAAATTTAAAAATAAACTACTATATTTAACATATTTTATAAATAATAAATTATATAATATATATTCATTAATATATCATCTATATCTATATTCATACCATGGAAACATAATAATCAAGTGAGGGTGACATTTTATAGTTACTCTTAACATAAAATAATATAAAGGTTCTAATAAAATAAAATTTGAAAAAAGATATATTTTCTAACATAGGATTATTATGGATGAAATAAATATATAAGATTATAATAATTCCAGTTTTTATGGATTTTTAAGCCTTATTTACAAATTTCAACATCGATTAACCCATTTTTTCATTTACAATAGTGATAAATTTTTTCAATTGTTACTGTCCATTCTAACTAAAAATGAAATGGATCTTATTGCATAATTTTATTATAATGAATCCAAATATGGACTCCATTTTCTAACATTTAATTTTCATAAGTGGTAAAAATAAATTTTAGTATATGTGTGGGGAATGAAACTATAATAGTTCTGAACCCATAATCCAATAGTTGAGGCTGAAATCATAAACTTACATTTCTGGAATTAATATCTATGATGGTAACTTAATTTTTTTTCAATCCAAAACATACAACATACAAATGAAGAGTTTGATTATATTTTATTTAAAAAGAAAATTTTGGTTCATATTTTTATAGAATTCGGGAGACCTCTTACATAAATAATATTCTTGTATTTAAATGAGTATTTCTACCACTTAACATAAATATTCTTATTTAAAATTAATTCATAATCTTCATCATCAATATAAAAATTCTCTAAAAATAATTTATTCAACATCATTCTTGATAACCTAGGGAAAAAGAAAACATAAGAAGGGTAAGATCAAAATCTCAGTAGGGTAACATATTCATTAAAAAGTGAATAAAATCAATGGTCATAAGAAGAGTATAAGGGTATAATGATATAATCAATGTGCATGATCATAATAGAATAATACTCATACCCATCAAAACTGGGACCATCAAAAACAAAAACATGGTATAAGGATTCAAACATTCAAGATTCATCAGAATCAATAATCATGGGTTGTGCAATATTATTCTTGATCAAAGGAAACATTTATAAATATATAAATTGTAATGAAATCATATTGGTACCTTGGAAATTTATATTCACTTCACTTATTAAAAATATAATAAAAAATATGGCCAACTTCCATCCCTATAGTAACCTAAAAATTTTAGGGATTTAATAGACCCACCCTCATTTGGTTTATCATTGAACCACACATCATTTAGTAATAATGTAACCACACATCGTTTGTTTATAATGGAACTGCCCATCCTTGGGTTATAAAGGACCCAACCACAAATATAAATTTTTTCCATAAACCATATCCTGAATAAAGTATGTAGATAATTCATTTCATTACAAATCATTTGAAACCAACATTATTATTTTCAAAAATGAACTAACCCCTAGAAAATAAAGAGGTTCCATAACAATCTCTTTGAAACATGAATAAACCGTAGAATAACTCGGGTAACATAACAATCAATTTGAAACAAGATTATCCCATATAAAATAAATGGGTTTTATAAAATTCATTTTAAAATATGATTAATCTATGGAAAAGAAATGGATTCCATTAAAATATCTTTGAAACATTATTAACTTAAATAAAATAAATAGGTTTCATAACATTCTCTTTGAAACATGATTTACCTGATCAAAAGAAGGAGATTATATAACAATATCCTTGAAACAATCATATTCCATTTAGAGGAATAATGATAATGGTATTAATAAAAGATATACTAAGTGGATGATGGTTAAAAAAGAATTGTTGAAATTGATGAAAAAATACCATTAAAATATCAATAAAAAAAATCTTGAGGAAAATAACTTCTTCACTTTGAAAATCACTTTTAAAAACTATAAATTTTGAATATATTTAAAAAATACTCCTTTTAAAAAAACCTTGGAAAAATATATAGTAAATATAAATTAAAATATTGGATATGAGGATGGAAAAATACATTCACGTCATAAATGTTAAAAAATAAGAATTCTTTTCAAAATATTTTGAGAAAGGGTGTTATAAGTGATCCATTTGAAAAATGTTATAAAATTTCCTTTAAAAATCATTTAAAATAGTGTGAAAGACCTTTTAATATAGATTTAGTAAATAATTTATTTTTATAAATAAATTTTTTTTAAAACATTTTAGAAAATAAGGATATCGAATAGAAAGATACCTAATCTAAATAAAATGAAAGTTCAATATAACTAAAAATTAATTTCATAATGTTTCTTAAATAAATATGGTAGGAAATATAAATCAAACATGTTAACCACGTTAATAAATTGCGGGGAAGAAATATATGTGGTTTAATAAAATTATATCATATGATTTCTTCATAAGGAACTTTGAACATAAACAATATAAAAAGGGGGAGATTGTAGTATAAAGAATTTTACACTTTGGTAAATATTCAATCATAATCTCAATCAAATAAAAACATCAATTGATACATTAAATATCATGAAAACAAAGATATTAATGATATTAATTGTCCAATTGAATTATATACACCACAAAAATGAATATACATTCATATAATAAATGTATGTCTCAATGAAATAGAATTTGGGATGAAAAAAACATAAAAAAAATTATACCATTGAATTTGAGAATTAACCACTAAATAGATTATGTGTATAGAATTTAAATCAAAATAAAAAAACTCTAGATAAAACATAATATAATCAAAATTCATTAGACAAATAATCATGGAATGTAAAATAAAATGAAGAAGTAATATAACCCATTGAAATGAAATTGATTTATCAAATTCTTTACCACTCAGTATAATTAATATCAAATCCATTTGAATGAATTAATTAAAATTAAATTTTAAGATACCATTATTTATGAACTATTTAAGATATTACATTTAAAATGGTTATATACACACACAAAATTATAAATAATTGGTGAATATGGAAAATACCTCATGGAAATAAAAAAGCAAGTTGATAAACTCTTACATCATTTCTAGAATTTCCTTGCATGTCCTTTAACTCATGTATGATAATATTTCATCAATTATTTTATTTATTATGAAACTTTTAATGGTTTACTAACTTAAATTAAATCATTTATTTTATTTCTTTTTAATGAAATATTGAAATACTTAATTAGTTAAGTCCACGTTAGGTGTTTTGAGTATGTTTGGTTTTTTGTTTCAAAGCATCTTTGGTGTGTTGAAAGTGGTAAAATAAGAAATTATTCAACATCATAAAAATAATAATAATGACATAATTACCACATTTTTTCATCAATTATAATTTCAAAACCATTAATGGTATATGGATAATAAAAATGAACAATGTTACAATCATAGAGACGGTATGATGTACACAAACATGAGTGGCATTTACATTTTTCAATGATCTTTATGGAAAGAAAGAAAGAAATATTTTATCTTTAAAAAAATTTAATAATATCTTAAATAGCATAAAATTTATTTAAATATATTTTTATAAATCAATAATTTTTTTTGGATATGAGAAAAGTCTCACATCATGTCGTTGGTCTGCAGTACACACATACGTGTGAATGACATTATCATTTTTCAATGTAAAAATAAAATGATATATTATATTTTAAAAATAATAAATATTATATTAATATAAAATTTAATCTATTTATATCACATATATTCATTCTCTTTATTCTTATTACCTTTCATGTAAAGAGTTATTGAAAATTTAATTACATTGCTTCAAAAAGGTGGTAGTTCGCCATACAACAAGCGACGTCTTCCTATCCTCCACAGAATGGAAATTAATAAGGTGTATGTCATATCATAACTGAATAATTATATTTATGTTAAAAATATAATATATATACTTTAAATTCATTATTATATCAATCCATGATATGCGATTATCGAAAATGATTGGCATCGGTTCATGAGGCAGTAGTATGTCATACACAAATAAACGATTTCACATCCCAATTGATGAAAGATGAGATGGATTTACATTATTCTATTATAAAATTGAATATAATTATATTGGAGATAATTTTGGTATTATATAATAATATTTTGAGAATATTTTAATGATATGGAATAAGAAAAAAATAAAGATGCTCATTTTAGCACAATACCACTTCATCAGGAAGCCTCCATAAGCAAGCATCAAAACCCTTCATAGGATGGATTTATGATCAAAATAAGGGATATAGGTATTTTAAAGGGAGTAAAGGAATATATTTTCGTTGGTATTATATGAAAAAATAGGATTTAAATCTCTAACATTTATAAGAGAGTGTGTGGCCTTTTAAATGTGAGGTGAGTGGCACACTTGTCAGTTTTGAAAAGAAAAAGGTGTACCAACATGTTTCACACGTATGAAGGGCATAAAATAGATTATTATAAAGATTTAACATTATAAATCCTAAATATATCTGTATAATAGTTTTTAAACACTTTCTTAGGCCATTTTGACCCATATCATATGAGTTTAAACCCTAACAAAACCATTTTCATCCAAACCACAGTTATAAATTTTTAATATTTTCTCTATTAATTATGGTCAAGAATTAACATGAAAATATTTTATAATATAAAGTATTATAATTCAATATAATAAATAATTTTAACAAATTCCATATACATAAGTGAAAAAAATTTATTTAAAACAAAACATGTAGAGGTGATGAGAAAGGTGGTTTTCAAGAGGTGTATTTTTTGAGAAAAAGATGATTTTATATTAACTCTATGAATAATAATAATAAGATTTTTATTAATTTAAATTAATATTTATTTATATATAGTCTGTTAATTTAATTTATGCCCTTAATTTTGGGTTTTTTAATTTATTAAAAAAGAGAAATATTATTCGCCTTAACACAATTTTTTGAAAAATCTTCTTATTAAAAAAAATTATACCACAGTCTAGTATGAAGATGATTAAAATATAATTAAGTGTGTTTAATTCATATAAATTATTATAATTTCACTTAAAATAATATTAAAAAAATAATGGGTCCTTAAAATTATAAATTTATTGAAAATAAATGACATTTTTTTCAAATATTATCATTCTTAACTATTCACTAAAAAATCAATATTTTCAAAAAAATACTAGAAATTCCTACATAGTGAAATTTAATATAAAAATTTAAAAAAATAATTTCCATTTATTAAATAATATATTTAAAATTTATAAAAAACTATTTTAATATTTTTTCATAAAAAAAATAATTTTTGAAGATAAGATATTTATCCAAAATAAATTTACATTACTTAAAATTGATTGATTAATTATTAAAAATATAACAATAATTTATATTTATAAGGAAATTTTTTATTTATATATATTTCATAAATTAGTTAAAACTATTCATATCTTCTAATTTAATGGCTAAGTGATAATAGTTTTTTATTTCATGGGTTATTTAAGCTTTTTGTTACATGTTGAATACTCTATTGAACATAGTTTTCTTTTCTAAAATATATGGGTGTTAGATCCTAACCCCCTAAAATAATTTGTGCCCAAAAAATGTGAAATTTTTCTTGGAAATAAAAGTATGGACATTTGAAAATTTATTTTTTTGAAAACCCATATCGTAAAAATTGTTTATAAAACATTCTCTTATCAAGGGAGAAAATGATATACGAAGGTCATCTATAAAAACACCTACAAGGTTCCCAAATCAAAGAACATTGGTATGAAATGAAGAATTAGAAATGGAAGAAAATTATAATTCTCATATAATTATATGGAGTGATAGAGATCATTGATCACGAGAAAGTGACTGATCAAGAGAAATTTATCAACCCCAAAACCATAAACTGAAGAGGTTTGAAAAATGAAATTTAATTCATCAGAAAAGATGATAATAATACAAAAAAAATTAAAGAAAATTTTCCTATATTTTAAGAATTTTTTTACTATCTAGATGAAGATAATAAGTAAATATAATGAATTGATTAGTATAATTTCATTATTTTATCAAATTCCACCATGATATCATCTTTTTTCCCAAATGATGAGTATTAATGATCATTCTTTTCATTCCTAAGGAACTAAAATTTATTATTAGAGTAGAAAATAATGATAAAAGTTATAATCAAGTTATTTCACTTGCATTTATATATTAACAAGATCCAAAATGGTTAGGACATGTTAATTTTTTTACCAAAATGGGTAAACCATCATATAATGAAATAATACTTTAATCCCTAAAATTAAATAGTATTACCTATTTCTAAAACTAAATTATAACTTAATAACCTCAAAATCAAAGATTGTATTAACATAAGATGTTACCTCATATTACTTATATTTTAGGAAAAAAATATGGAAATCCTTTTTTCTAAAATAAAATTAATCACTTAGTCATCAAATCAATTTTTAATCCCATGGTTATCTAAATGATTAAACTTGTGTTCCCATAATTACATCAATATCCAACATCATATAAACCCTAAAGGTTATAAATACCATAAAACTTATTTCCTAAAAATATAAATTCATACTTCACATTAAACCTAAGATTTACATATACTTAAATTGATTAAAACATTTCCTAAAATATAATTAATCACTTTACGATCTCATCACTTAAAACTTCAATACGGTGTCTAATAATTTGAACTTATGACAATCTTTATTATTTTAGACCTAAGATTGTATCTATAACTCTTAAGATAACCTCACATTAAAACATTCTAATTTTCAACTTTATCTAAAACTTTCCTCTAATACCTACTATAACAAACCCAAAACCACACTCAAAGATCCAATGCTAAAATCATAAACTTTACAATACTTACATTTACACCAATAAAGGTGAAAAAAAAATTCTATCCAAAACATAAAAAATAAAAAGAAAAAATTGTATTCACTTACATTCTCATGGAACTTTTAGGTTGAGAGTTATAGATTATTTTGAAAAACTTATATATTAATGATATCCATGTATTTAAATGATTATTTCTCCCACATAACCCTACTTTTATTATTTCACATTTATTTATCATTATTATCCTTAGTAAACTACTCTATAAATAAGTCATTAGGAATCATTTTTTATTACCCAGTGTAAAGGATGCATAAGAAGGTGGAGGTTAAATTCTCAACAATGGTAGACATATGCATTAACGATTGAATGACATCTGTGAGAATAAAAAGATACTAATGATATGATTAAATAATCAATGTGAATGTGCATAACATAATAATATTTATACCAATCAAAATCTGGATCATAAAACATGAAAACAAGTCATAATGATTTCACAAAGGCAACAGTCATCATAATTCATAATCAGGTGCCATGTGATATTATTATTGATCAATAGAAACATTTATAGTCAAAAAATCATACTAAAATCATATTAGTGTATTTTAAAAATATCTAAACATAACTTTATATAAATGGAATAACCAATATGAAAAACTTACATCTCTAGAGTACATGCAATGTTGGAGATGATAGTCTTATTTGACCTAAATCCAAACAAAATCCATCAGAGGTTTGAATACATCAATTTTAATAAAAATTAAAGGGAAATAAGACAGAAAAGGTTATAAGATCTACTATCAAAACCAAAAACATTTCAACCAAATTTTCAGGTATAGAGAGAATTAATGGGTTTTAAAAATATAACGAGAGTTCTAGGAAACTGACCCAAATAAGTAATAATAAAGGATAATGTATCAATTGGAAGTATAAGGACTAACAAATGAGTAAGAAGTGAATTACATTAAATAAATTTTGGGTGCGGGTGTAGGTATTGAAAATACCCCCCCACAGTCTCAAAGTGGATGAGAATATGTTAGGGGTCTAGGATCCCTAGGTTGGCATGATACTACAAGTCCCATGAATGTGAGACGAATCGGACATAGGTATCAACTGATAGTCGATTTCTACCAAAATGATCTGCCAGTGAGTGTAACACCAAGAAAAAATAAGATATAACTTTGTATTCAATAGCGTGTATGACACAAAACACCAAATGCCTAAGGGAATAGAATAACCAAATACTCTACTGTATATTTACTATTTTAAATAAATTCAACTCATGATATTTATTGTAATGCAGAAAAAAACGAGTTAGATTGAATTACAATCAAGAGAAAACTTCCTAGATAGTTTATGTTACATGTAAGAGCATCCTTCCTTGACATATTTTTTTACACGCAAGAGTGAATTTGCTCGATAGTTTTCATTTCACGCAAGATCGAGTTTCACCAAATAAACATTTATTATTAAAATATTATTATTTAATATAATTTGATATAATTTAGATGTTAAATTAGTTGTTATTAATAGAAATAACTAACTTATTTATATGATGTTTTAAAACAATATAAAATGAATTCATTTGTTAAAAATTAATAAGAAATAAAAATACGAACAAATTGGATATCAAAAAAATTTTATTTTTATGTTTCCAATGGTGTTTTACCATAATCAACATAACTAATTAAAATTATTGAATTATTTTAATGAAACATATATGTTATATATTCAATAAAGTATATTTGATAATTATCCATTAGGTTTAATATGCATAAGATAAGAACAAACCCTATTCCAGACATAAAAATCTATATTTTTATAAATGCAATTTTAGAGCCTTTTAATTAAAAACCTATTTTAAATATTAATTTTGAAACATTTATAAATTTAATTTGATAAAAAAACCTTCATTATTGAATTCATAAATTCATAATTAGCTTCTTCTAAATATTTGTTATTTTTCTAGGAAACTTCAGTTTTTGATTAATAGTGAAAAATACTACATTTTAGTTAAAATGTTCCTTTTCATTTAAAAAATTATTAATGTTAAATAATATTTTAAATTTTTTATAAATCCTCATAAATAATAAATTAATTAATACAATTCATTTTTTTATAATCAATTTTGGATTGAAAATGAATATAAATACTCAAAAATCTTTTGACCATTTTTCTACTAAAACCGATTAAACTGTCTGTCTGCAAGATTAACATTAATCTTAATTTTTTGACTTATATGATTTTAATTTCAAAAAAATAAAATATGTCGTTTTAATCAAGATTATAATTTTATTCTAATAATAACAACTATATTTCTTACTAAAATGATTAGTGAAAGTGATTAAAATTAACTACAGTGATTATGGTGTAATCAGGCTAAAAATGTTGACTAAAATTAATATTGAATCGGCCAAATGACCTATAAACTTGTAAAAAACACATTTTATGTTCCTAATTTGGCCTTTAACCTTTAATTATTCGTTTTTCCTTTGTTTTATTTGAATTTTTTTAGTTAAGAACATGTGTACACCTAACTTGTTTCAAAAAAATTCAATGTGAGTCCTTTTCCATCCCTACAAAAGGCCACCACCTCTCCCCCTTCCTTCAACCTCTCAAGCCACTCTTTATCTTAAAAAATATTCAGAATTACTTTAAAAAAATCCATCCCCTCATCCTAAAATACTTATATTGGTAATAAATCAATCCCAGGAAGCTTTTGGTTCAAACCAAAAGAAGGTACCCGATTTAGATGTAATGTATTCTCTCAAACTTATAAATTTTATTCCCATTATCTAACCCCTAGACACTTATTATTATATATTTTTTAAAAACCAGTATCATTAATATAATTGTATGTTTTTGTGATATTTATTTTACCAACACTTACACACACCTCTATATAATGGGTAACAGACATTGTTTTTGTGTTTGGAGAACTATTGCCTTACAAAATGATGATTGATCATTTTTCTATTTCCAACTATGATGGTTGGAAATTATGATGGAAAAACTATTTAATATATTATATATATTTTAAATCATATACTCTTATACTTTCCATTTTTCTTTAATATGATAACATCATTTGAGGAAGTGTGAACTACCGCCCCTCAAAGCAATGTGATCCGTTCACACGATCCGTGGAATGTATAAAGGATGATTATAATTGGAAATATGAGACATAAACAACATATATCTGATATTAATTACATAACTATATATATATATGTATCATTTTCTTTATTATCCTTTCACATACTAAAAAGTGATAATTTTAATCATGGATGTGTGGACTTTCGACTCCTCGACACGATGTGATTTCTTCTACATCAAGTGAATTTTGTATATATTTACATATGAATAAAAAATATGGTTTTTTGATATTATTATCATTATTTAAGGATATAATTCTATTTACCTTCTTTCCATAATTATCATTGAAAAATGATAATGTTACACATGCATACGTACGGTCTACCGCCACCATGATTGAAACGTTGGTCCATTTTTCATATCCATATTTAATGATTTATTTTAAAAGTATAATTGATGTATAAATATAATAATTATGTAATTATTATTATTATTTATGTGTTATATATTTTCACCTTTGACGATAGTTGACTTACCAATGTTTTTTTTGACACAGAAACCGAAACTGTTCAAAACACTAGATGTAAACATAATTGTTTATGTAGCTGTATAACACATAGTAATACATGAAATAAAAGTAATTATAAACATGAAAAACGTTATAAAAATGTATATAATTATAAATATATTATTATACATGAATTTAAATGACATTCACTCCAAATAAACACAAGTCAAGGGATTCTCATATCACCTTTTACATCTGTGAGATAAATGTAATGTACGCAACTAATATATTTTGGGTGGTGTATCTACTAAACCTTTTGCTATATTATATCATCAATCCTTTTATATTAATGGTATCTTAAAAATTATTTTTATATTATTACTTCTTTAGTTTTATTATTTAAAATGTTTCAAATTGGCATGTGACACTTTTTAATGTTTAATGATTATTTTCATTAACAAAAACTATAATGTTCTTTCAATGGTATTTCCGATCACGGGATTTTATAACCATTTTTTAATAAAAATATTCATTTTCTATCCTATGGTTATTTATGAACATTTCCATGTATTAATACCATTTTTCATTCTTTGTTACTCAAATTATTTTAAAAATGTTTTTAGGAAAACCCGACATTATTTATCTCTTTAGTCGGAGAACCGGTTTTCTTATTAGAACCATGTTTTATTAAAATGTTTTCAAAAATGTATTAAAATGATTTGGTAAATAAATTTTTACTCTTTTTTTATTTTACCAATTTTTTCAATGGAATATTATTTTCTCTTTTTGAATGAATAATTTTTCTTACATTTTTACCGTGAAAAAGGAATGTCCTTTTTTTCCTTGTACGACATGTACAGATTTACCACCATCATTCATTCGAAGATTAATTTTCATTTTTGAAACCTAAATTTTTAAAGAATTTTTTAAATTTTATTTTCAAAGAAAATGTTTTTCAAAAAAAATTCAAAACAAAAGGATATTTTCCTCATGAATGATTTTAAAAGATCTATTTGTAATTTTTCTATTCATCAATGATAATGACCCTTTATTTTACTCCACATAGGGTATTTTGTAATTAGTGTATTAATATATAATACAATACTCAATTATGTATCTAGTTTACCAAGATGACTAAAATAATCAGTCCTTTAGGGCTTGATTCCTTGTAACCATTCCATTGTAATTGATAGCAGACACTGACTTCGGGTTTTTTGGGATGGGTCACTACAGTTGGAATCAAATGATGTTTAGTAACAACCTTGGGAACTAGATTTAGGAAAAAATGGGTTTGATATGATAACCCTAAGGTATAATTTGATTATCATTATATAATAACACCAAAGAATTTGGAAATGTATTGATTGTGTGGGTCTTCTTAGAAATATATCCCTGTCTGGATACTACAAGTGGACATGGTTCAAGCACAGATGTACTTATGAGTAATAAATCCAATAAGGTGTTCGGAGACTGACTTGGGGTAACCATGTTCATAATAATGGGCCTCAATACACACCTATTTTGACACTCTCAAGGGTTTCTATTTGGATATTCCACTTTTTCTTTACAAACCATTATAAAGGATTTTGATTCTTAATAGATAACCTAGGTCAAAACTAGGGTTTTTAGATGGAAGATAAGGTGCCATGATTTAGAAATCCAAGAAATGATATTATGGATAAATCCTAGAACAAGGAAGGAGCTATGTTAAAATAAAAAGGATAAGTATTTATGTTTTGAAGTTGTATTGAAAACCATAGTGTTGGAATCCTCATGTATTAATCATGTTTTAATGATCAGAATTCATATTTAGTCAATATACCATGTTAACTCTATGTAATCTATCTCACATAAAATGTATTATAGCTTAGTAAAATCAATCCAAAGCTCTTAAGTTCTATACACTTAGTTTGGTTACTATTTACTATCTTTTTATTCACTTTATTATGATTTCTCTCACAAATGATTAAGTTTAGTTCAATTCATAAATACCACTACTTAAGTATGAATATATATATTTTCTTAAGTATAAGACACCGTGAACCAGACACTGTGACATCTAGACAATGTGACCACAAGAAACTGTGAACAAGACATCATGAACAAGACACTGTGAACAAGACACCATGACCACAAGACACCGTGAACAAGACCCCATGAACAAGAAACTGTGGACAAGACACCATGAACAAGACACCGTGAACAAGACACCGTGACACCAAGACATCGTGACCAATCCAGACACAGTGTGAAGGAGACATCATTTCCACGGCATACTGTAACACCATTTCCAAATATGTTTTTTTGTATTTAAATTTAATCTCTAACGGTCATATTTGAAGATTTTAATGCACTAACATAACTAATGTTTCTTTTGTAGACATGTTCTGGATAGTATGAGGTATGAGGTACAGAATACAAGAAACATGTCAGCTCAAACATGTTCACTCCAAGATAAAATACTAATACGGCCTAGAAAAAAAAATAGTGAGAGTATTTACATGATACTGAAAAGAAATACAAGCTGATGGGAATGAACACGACAACAGAATACACTTAGAGAATTGTCTCATGCAACTCGACGTTGCTTAAGAACACACGAACTATAATTCAGTCTCGAGAACATCTTCGCAATGCCAAAGACCAAGAAGAACACAAGCTGGATCTATCTGACTTGAGACACTCTATTTTCTATACGAGGACTTGAGTTCTTCATTTTCTTCATCTCAAGAAGTCCTTAGCTGCAAAGACTAACACTCAGATCACTTCTAAACCTATCTCAATATTTCTGCTCTATTGTGTATCATTTTATTAACTTTCAATCAGAGTGTGTATCTGTATTGCAACACACTCTGTCTCCTATATTAAAACTAAGGATACAAGATATCCTTACTCAAACATCCTTTTTACTCTTGTGTATACCCAAGAATAAGTGTGGAAGAGGTCCCTTTGTGTCCTGGTTGTTTGTACCCATGAAGAACTATGGAAGAGGTCCTTATATGACCTGGACAGGCCTGTGTACTATTGTTAACCCCTATCCAGGGTGTGGATTAAGTTTATTTATATAAAATGCTTGGTTGCAAGTGATCACCAAGTGGAGTGTATTAGGTCTTATCTTGAGATTAAACCACTTGTTTCATATCTGTTGTGCTGCTTAATTTAGTCTTGTTTGTTTCAATGCTTTACTGTATAATTCTGATATCGCTAAATTCACTTTGATAGTTAATCTTGGAAAGAAGTTATAATTGTCTTATCTTAGTATAATATCTTCAAAATTAATATTAATAACTAACATTAAGATTACTGAGAACTAATCAATCTTCTAAGAAGTTATTTAAACAGTCAAATTCTTATAACAGTATAACCTTTATTAACTGAGCTATATTTAACCTTTTGGAGAAACCTTTTAGAAATACTTTTTAATCATAAATTTTTATAGATACTCAATTCACCCCCCCCCCCTCTTTATTATTCTACTCTGACCAACATTTGGTATCAGAGGTTGTTTATTAAGACTTTGTTTAACCTTATTCAACTGTGATTGTAGTTGTACTTTCAATATCCGTAAATTTCTGTTAATTCTAAATTTCAAGCTCTTATAAAGTATTTTTGTATTATGGATAATATATTGTAAGGTTTTGTAACCAATAGACCACCATTATTTAATGGAACCAACTATGCTCAATGGAAAATTAAAATGAAAATGCATTTAGAGAGTACGGGTTTTGAGATTTGGTCTTCCATTATAGATGAATATAAGATTCTTGCTACTAATAGAATCACATGGGATGAACCTATCAAAACTACCTACAATAACAATTGAAAATATATAAATGCTTTGTACAGCTCCTTAGAATATGAATAATCCAACATAATTTATCCTTGTAAAATTTCCCATGAAATTTGGGATACTCTTTCTGTCTCACATGAAGGAACATCTAGTGTAAAAGAAATAAGACTTAATACTTATAATGTTATATATGAATACTTTAAAATGAAACCCGATGAGCCTATCTATGAAATGTATCTTAGGTTTAATGATATTGTCAACACAATGATTTCTCTTGGAAGAGAAGTCACTGCCAAGGAACAGATTATGAGAATTATCATATGTCTTCCTGATAGATGGAGAGGAACCTCTATCTCTATTATAGAATTATCTGACATCTGCAACCTACCTGTAAAATAACTCATTGGGGAACTAATGATGTATTAAGAAGAGTTGAAATTAAACAAGGAGAAGGAGGATGAACCAAAGAAGAAATTTGTTGTATTCAAGACCACCACCTCTAAACACAAAGACAAAGGGAAATTGGAAGCTTTTATAGAAAGTTCTAGTAGTGAAAAATCATCACCTGAAAGCGATGAGAAGATTGCTCAATTAGCTAGAAGATTCAATAAATTTTACATGAAGAAGATCTTTTTCCGAAATCCTAACTACAAGGGAAAATGTGACCAAAAATGAAATTGGAAGAAGGATTGGAAACGAAGTGACAAGACTGATGAGATTGTCTGCTATGAATGTAAGCTCAAAGTACATATCAAGGCTGACTGTCCAAATCTCAAGTAAAAAAAGAGATATTATGGCTAGTACAAGAAGTTTAAAAAGGCCATTAAAGCAACCTAGAGTGATTCCGAGGACAGTTCAAGCGACTCAAAAACATCACATGATGAACAGGAAAACAAATCCAATATGTGTTTTATGATAAACACATATGAGGTAACACCAGACTCTCCTATACATAATTCATACTATTCTGAAAATGAGAGTGACTCTAAAAATATGACTAATGAAGAAATGTTTGAATATTGTAACATGCTTGAAGAAACATGAAATGAACTAAAAGACAAATATAAATCATTGAAGAAATATTATGCTCTTACTGTGACTGTTAAATCTGAACTCACAACTGAAAAAGATAAAACTGATCAACTAATCAAAGATAACAACGAATTAAAAATGTCTAATGAGAAATTGAAGAATGGCCTGGAAAAGTTCACCAATGGGGATAATACACTTACTCAAATTTTAGGAAAACAAATTACCCATAAATACAACACTATAATTGGTTATCAACCAGTAAGAAGAAATATTTTGGAACAAATTTTGTTTCCAAATCTAGGACATATAGTTTTACTCCCACTTCTGGACACAAATCAACTACTTCAATTCATAATACATTTTCTACTGTGTCAAATTCTTCTGGACCAAATAGAGTTTATTTTTCAAATAATTTACTTAATGCTTATAGGAAACCTATGAGGAAGATATGAGTTCCTAAATCACTTATTACTAATATTACTGGATCCAAACAAGTATGGGTACCAAAATCTGATTTTACTTAATCTTTTTGTAGGAAATTTTCTTAAAGAGTTCCTGTAAAAGTGTGTGGTACTTGGATAGTGGGTGCTCAAGAAACATGATAGGTGACTACTCATGCTTCAAGAATCTAATAAAAATAGATGGAGGACATGTCACATTTGGTGATAATGCCAAAGGAAAGATCATTGGCCTCAGCCAAATTGGTAACTCTAACTCAGTTTTAATTTCTAAAGTACTATTTTTTGATGGATTAAAATATAATATGCTTAGTATCTCACAATTATGTGATGATAGATTTCATGTTAGATTTGAAAATGATGCTTGCAATGTATTTAATTCTAAAGATGAATTAGTGTTTTCTACTTTAAGAAATGAAAATGTTTACTCTTTTAACTTAGATTCCTTAACTTCTCAAAATTCTTCTTGTTTAAGTGAATTTCGTAAAGAGTCTTGGATAAAGAATAGGAGACTGGGACACTGTAATATTCACTACCTTAGAAAGCTAACTAGAAAAATCTTAGTTAAAGACTTACCCAAACTTGATTTTCCAAATGACAAAGTATGTAATCCCTGTCAAAAGAGAAAACAACACAAAATTTCCTTCAAACCAAAGAAAGAAGTGCCAACTTCTCAACCTCTCAAACTGGTTCATATGGATTTTTTTGGACCATATAGAGTTTCTAGTTTAAATGGGAATCACTATGTTTATGTTCTTGTAGATGACTTTTCTAGATATACTTGGACCTTCTTTCTAGCTCACAAAAGTGAAGCCTGCTCTTATTTTACTAAATATGCCAAGTCTGTGGAAAATCATAATGGACTTAGAATAAAATCCTTAAGAAGTGATCATGTCCATGAGTTTGAAAATCAATAGTTTGAATCCTTTTTTTCACAAAATGGATATAGTCACAATTTCTCTACACCTAGAACACCTCAACAAAATGGAGTTGTTGAAATAAGAAATAGAACCCTGTAATAGATTGTTAGAACAATTCTTAGTGAATATGACCTACCTATTTATTTTTGGGATGAAGCTGTCAATATAGCATGCTACATAATCAATAGAGTGTTGATCGGACCCATTCTTAATAGGACTCCTTATGAGTTATAGAACAATAGAAAACCCAAGGTTAACTACTTCAAAGTTTTTGGCTGCAAAGTTTATTTTCTTAATAAAAAATACAATATTGACAAATTTGCATCCAAGAGTGATGAAGGTATATATTTAGGATATTATATATCCAGTAAAGTCTATAGAGTGTTCAATAAAAGAACTAAATGTGTGGAAGAATCTGTCCATGTCAAATTTGATGAAACAAATCCACATGATCCTAAAACCATTCTAGAGAACCTGGAGGATGATCTATTGAATCTGAATATTAATCCAAAATCCTCAAACCATTCTGTGAAAGAATATGTGAAAACTTTTAGTTCTGTAAATTCCTTAGACTCAATCCATAATGAACCTGAACCTGTTGATGAACCTGAAATCACTATTCCCTTATTTTTTAGAACTGTTAGAACTCTTAAGAACCATCCTTTATATGCTGTTGTAGGAGACCTAGACAAAGGAACACAAACTAGAGCTTATCTTAGAAATTAGGTTGAACATCAAGTATTCTTGTCACAACATGAACCTAAAAACATTAATGATACTATCAATGATGAATTTTGGGTGATGGATATGAAAGAAGAACTTAATCAGTTTGAAAGAAACAATGTTTGGAAACTTGTTAAAATACCTAAGGACACATTCACCATAGCCACTAAACGGGTGTTTAGAAATAAGGTAGATGAGGATAGTAACATAGTTAGACACAAGGATATATGAGTTGCACAAGGATATATTCAAGAAGAATTAATTGACTATGAGGAGACCTTTTCACCAGTTACTAGACTTCAGGCCATCAAAATCCTGCATGCTTATGCTGCACATCTGAATTTCAGACTATATCAAATGGATGTTAAGAGTGCATTCTTAAATGGGTATATAGTTGAGGATGTCTTTGTATAAAAAAACCCTGGTTTTACAAACCCCCATTTTCCAAATCATATTTTTAAATTATCAAAAGCATTATATGGTTTAAAACAATCTCCAAGAGTCTGGTATGATCGGTTAAATAATTTTCTTATTTCCAAAGGTTTTACAAAAAGAATAGTTGATCCTACCCTTTTTATAAAACGAATTTCTAATGATGTTTTAGTTGTTCAAATCTATGTAGATGGCATTATCTTTGTATCCTCAAGAAATTATTTATGTGTTGATTTTTATAAAATGATACAAAATGAATTTGAAATTAGTTTAATGGGTGAACTAAAATTCTTTATTGGATTTCAAATCTTTCAAAATAATGATGGTATTATCTTAAATCAAATAAATATACTATAGATCTTCTAAAACTTTTTGGATTGGATAGAACTAAAATTAGTAACACTCCCATGAGTACCACTTGTAAGTTGGATCTTGATGAAGATGGAAAATATGTTGATCAAACCACTTGTAGAGGAATGATTGGAAGTTTACTGTACTTAACTTCTAGTTGACCTGACATTATGTTTAATGTGTATATGTGTTCTCGTTTTCAAGAAAATCCTAACGAATATTATTTAAATTTTGTAAAAAGAATTTTCAAATACCTCAAGCATACACCCAATCTAGGACTGTTCTATCCTAGAGGACAATCATTTGAATTAGTTAGTTATTCAAATGCTGACTTCAGTGCTTGTAAGTTAGATAGAAAAATAACCTCTAGAAAATTTCACTTTTTAGGCAAGTGACTAGTATCATGGTGTAGTAAGAAACAAATTTTTTTTCATTATCTACTATAGAATCTGAATACATAGCTTCTGGCAGTGATTGTGCACAAATCTTGTGGATGAAACACGCATTACTAGATTATGGATATCAATTCAGGAATGTACCTATAAATTGTGACAACATAAGTGCTATTAACATCTTTAAAAATATAGTTTCACATTCTTGGACAATGCATATTGATGTAAGACATCACTTTTTGAGAGATCATTATCAAAAGGGTGATATCACTTTGGAATTCATTGGTACCGAGTATCATCTTGCTGATATATTTACCAAACCATTAAATTATGAAAGAATAGACTACATCATACATGAATTAGGCATGATAAAGAGAAAAATGATCAACTCCTCAAAGACAAATATAAATCATTAAAGAAATAGTATTCTCTCACTATGACTGTTAAATATGAACTCACAACTGAAAAAGAGAAAAATTATCAACTCCTCAAAGAGAACAACGAATTAAAAATATCTAATGAGCAATTGAATAATGACCTAGAAAAATTTACCAATGGGGAAAATACCCTTAATCAAATTATAGGAAAAAAAATTACCCATAAATACAACACTGGCATTGGTTATCAACCAGGAAAAAGAAATATTGGTAGAAAAAATTTTGTTTATAAATCTATGACATACAGTTTTACTCCCAGTTCTGGATATAAATCAACTAATTCAATTCATTATACACATTCTACTATTTCAAGTTTTTCTAGACCAAATATACTTTACTTTTCAAATACTTTACTTAATGCTTATAGGAAACCTATGAGGTAGGTATGGGTTCCTAAAGCACTTATTACTACTATTACTGTACCCAAACAAGTATGGGTACCAAATATATTTTTTCTTAATCATTTTGTAGGAAAGATACTTAAAGAGTTCCTATAAAATTTAATAGTACTTGGACAGTGGATGTTCAAGACACATGACAGAAGACTACTCATGATTCAAGAATCTAATAAAAATAGATGGAGGACATGTCACATTTGGTGAAAATGCCAAAGTAAAGATCATTGGACTCGGCCAAATTGGTAAATATAACTCAGTTTTAATTTCTAAAGTACTATTTGTTGATGGATTAAATTATAATATGCTTAGTATCTCACAATTACTTGATGATGGATTTAATGTTATATTTGAAAATGATGCTTGCAATGTCTTTAATTCTAAAGAAGAAATAGTATTCTCTACATTAAGAAATTAAAATGTTTACTCTGTTAACTTAGACTCATTAGCTTCTCAAAATGCTTCATGCTTAAGTGTATTTCATAAAGAGTCTTGGATCTGGCATAGGATACTAGGACACTATAATTTTCTCTCCCTTAGAAAGCTAACTAGAAAAATTTTAGTTAAATACTTACCCAAACTTGAGTTTCCAAATGACCAAGTGTGTAATTTCTATCAAAAGGGAAAACAACACAAAATTTCCTTCAAACAAAAGAAAGAAGTGTTAACTTCTCAACCTCTAGAATTGGTTCACATGGATTTATTTGGACCATCTAGAGTTTCTAGTTTAAATGGGAAGCACTGTGTTTATGTTCTTGTACATGACTTTTCAATATATACTTGGACCTTCTTTGTGGCTCACAAAAGTGAAGTCTGCTCTTATTTTACTAAATATGCCAAGTCTGTGGAAAATCTGAGGGGACATAGAATTAAATCCTTAAGAATTGATCATGGCCGTGAGTTTAAAAATCAATATTTTGAATCATTTTTCTCACAAAATGGTTATATTCACAATTTCTCTACCCCTAGAAAACCTCAAAAAAATGGAGTTGTAGAAAGAATAAATAGGACCCTATAAGAAATTGCTAGAACAATGCTTTGTGAATATCACCTACCTATTTATTTTTGAGTTAATGCTATCAGTACAGCATGCTAAATAATCAATAGAGTTTTAATCAAACCCATTCTTAAAAGGACTCCTTATGAGTTATGGAACAATAGAAAACCCAAGGCTAACTACTTTAAAGTTTTTGGCTGCAAATTCTATATTCTTAATACTAAGGAAAATCATGACAAATTTGCATCCAAGAGTGATGAAGGTTTCTTTTTAATATATTCCATATCCAGTAAAGCCTATAGAGTGTTCATTAAAATAACTAAATGCGTGGAAGAATCTCTCCATGTCAAATTTGATGAAACAGATCCACATGAGCCTAAAACCATTCTAGAGAACCTAGAGGATGATGTATCAAATCTAAACATCAATCCAAAATCCTAAACCATTATGTGAAAGAATATATGAAAACTTCTAGTTCTGGAAATTCCCTAGACTCAAATCATAATGAACTTGAAACTGTTGATAAACCTGAAATCACTAGTCCCTCCTTTTCTAGAGTTGTTAGAACTCTTAAGAACCATCATTTAGATATAGTTTTAGGAGACCTATACAAAAGAACTAAAACTATAGCTCATCTTAGAAATCAGGTTGAACATCAAGTCTTATTGTCACAACTTGAACCTAAAAACATTAATGATCCTATCAATGATGAATTTCGGGTGATGCCTATGCAAGAAGAACTTAATCGGTTTGAAAGGAACAACGTTTGGAAAATTTTTGAAAGACCTAAGGACATATTCACCATAGGAACTAAATGGGTGTTTAGAAATAAGGTAGATGAGGCTGGTAACATAGTTATAAATAAGGCTAGATTAGTTGCACAAGGCTATAGTCAAGAAGAAGGAATTGACTATGAGGAGACCTTTCACCAGTAGCTAGACTTGAAGCCATCAGAATATTTCTTTCTTATGTTGCACATATGAATTTCAAACTATATAAAATGGATGTTAATAGTGCATTCTTAAATGGGTATATAACTGAGGATGTCTTTGTTGAACAACCCCTAGGTTTTACAAACCCCCATTTTCCAAATCATATTTTTAAATTATCAAAAGATTTATATGTTTTAAAAAAAGCTCCAAGATCTTGGTATGATCGATTGAGTACTTTTCTTATTTCCAAAGGTTTTACAAATGGAATAGTTGATCCTACTCTTTTTATAAAATGAATTTATAATGATGTTTTAGTTGTTCAAATCTATGTATATGACATTATCTTTGGATCTTCAAGAAATTCTTTATGTGTTGATTTTTTCTAAAATGATGCAAAATGAATTTGAGATGAGTTTAATGGGTGATCTAAAATTCTTTCTCAGATTTCAAATCTTTCAAAATAATGATGGCATTACTTTAACTCAAAGTAAATATACTATAGATCATCTAAAACGTTTTGGATTTGATTATACTAAAAGTAGTGACACTCCTATGAGTACCACTTTTAATTTGGATCTTGATGAAGATGGAAAATCTATTGATCAAACCAATTATAGAGGAATGATTGGAAGTTTACTCTACTTAACTGCTAGTCGACCTAACATTATGTTTAGTGTGTGTATGTGTGCTCATTTTCAAGCAAATCCTAAAGAATCTCATTTAAATGTTGTAAAGAGAATTTTCAAATATCTCAAGAATACACACAAACTAGGACAATTTTATCATAGAGGACAATCATTTGAATTAGTTAGTTATTCTGATGCTGACTTAGGTGGCTGTAAGTTAGATAGAAAAAGAACCTCTGGAACATGTCACTTTTTAGGCAAGCCACTAGTATCATGGTGTAGAAAGAAACAAAATTGTGTTGCATTATCTACTGAATAAGATGAGTATATAGCTTCTAGAAGTTGTTGTGCACAAATCTTGTGGATGAAACACACATTACTAGATTATTGATATCAATTCAGTCATGTGCTTATAAATTGTGACAACAGAAGTGATATTAACATTTTGAAAAATATTATTTCACATTCTAAGACAAAGCATATTGATGTAAGACATCACTTTTGGAGAGATCATTGTCAAAAGGGTGATATCACTTTGGAATTCACTAGTACTAAGTATCATCTTGCTGATATATTCACCAAACCACTAAATTCTGAAAGAATAGAATACATCATACAAGAATTAGGCATGATAAATCTTAAGTAAATGTCTTACTATTTTATATCTTACTATTTTATATCTTCTTGTTTTATATCTTACTATTTAATGATTATGGTCTCACAGTTAGTGTTTCTTGATTGCTATCTGACAGTCACTGTCTCACTGTAATGCTCATTTATTGTCTCACCGTAAAGTTCATGTTTACTATGTCACTATAAATTTCATGTTTATTGTCTCACCGTAACGATTAGTCACTGTCTCACCGTGATGTTTGTGCACTGTCTCACTGTAAAGACCTGATATGGTCTCACCGCAATGATTCTTTTTGATTTTTATTTACGAATTAAAAACGGTATCACAGTAATTATTCATTTCACCTCTTTATTTTTCACGTGTTTTTACTTTTGAGATGTTTGCTATTCCTAAATGCTAAAATAAAGGAAGTACCACTTTTCCTTCACTCGAGCTCTCTTTTATTCACTAAATTTGTAACCCTTCTTGAATCCTTAAACCCTTCTCTCTCTCGAACCCTCAGTGAATTCATAGGATAAAATTTCTTTATCATCCACTCTTGAAAAATGTAGCTCAAAGAAGAAGAAAATCGCACCCAAGCTAACACCCGAAGGTCCCCTAAATCCAAATCTGGTGAATCGAATTGTAGTTCCTGAGAAATAGATTTTCCCCAAATTGATGCTATCAAGTAAGTCTCTATTTTTAAAAATTTTAAAAGAGAAAGGCTGGTTATAATGGTTTTCGAAGGAAGATTTACCTATCTACCCTAAGTTAGTGTCTCGATTTTATCAGTACGTTCAGTTCTCCTTTGATTCTGAAGATGGGTATGTTGTGAGAAGCTAGATAAATGGTCAGAAATTCTCATTCTCTTCAAGGTTATGGGCTTCATGCCTTAGGATACCTCATGAAGGCATCTGTGAGGATTATCAGAGAGGACCTCCACCTTCTAGTGAAATATTTGTGTTGGAAGATTCTCTAAAAAGCATAACCGGAAATGGCACCAAGAGGAGAGCCATAGCTTCTGAACTAGATAGAGAATCAAAACTGTTATTTAAGTTTATACAGAATCTAGTTAGCCCTAGAAAATGTGATTTTGTTGTTCTGAAATATCAGGATGTGTTTCTGATTCATCTTATAAAAAATGGGCATCAAATCAACCTTTGTAAGTATATCATACACTATATATGTGAGCTAGTCAAAACCACATCAAAGTCAACCTCCCTATTTTATTCTCTTTTTATATCAGTCATGCTTCATTCCAAAGGTATTGTTTGACCTAATGAGGAATTCATCAAGGATTTTGATTACTGCCTTTCAAAAGTCATTATGAAGAGGATGAAAATCAATTGGAATCCATGGAAAAAGGAATGGGTGGAAGATAATGATAGGATTTATGAAAAATTCAATCCATTGGAACATCCCTCAAGACTAAAAGACATTTCTGATCTTGGTTTGGAACTAGATGAGGTTGTTGAGTATATATTTTTAATAATAAGAAGAAGAAGAGGTTTTTGTGCCTCCCAGGGAAACTGTTTCTAATAAAGAAGACAGTACTCATGTCCCTCATGTTGTAAGTGAAAAGGAAGTCCCTTCTTCTAAAGAAGTTGTTAATCTCGAAGATCAACCCGAGGTTGAAACTAAATCTATAATCAAATAGACCGAAAATAATGTTGTGGAAGAACGTATAGAAGAATAATTACCTGTTATTCAAGATGCTGAACTTAAAGAACTCCCAGTGGAACAATCTGTTCCTGAAGTCATTCCTTTGGCTAAGGAAATGATGTAGCTAGCTTTTCAGCTGGCTATGCAAGAAATGGTTGAGGAACTAAGAGATAAATTTGTGGAATTAGATCAAGACCCCAAGCTTCTCAGTCCTGAGAAGGATGCAACTTTTTAGGGGGAGAAAACCCCAAATCTTGAATCTTTTGAAGTACCAGACACAATGCTTTCAAGACTTATAGACACTTGGTATAAATTCTATAGTTTTTATGATGTGGATAACTCTCATAAAGTCTCAGTAAAAGGCCTTGACCTTTCAACTATGGTCCAATTGAAATCTGTCTCTAATATTATCCCAGAAAAGGAACCCAAGCCTATATCAGTCCCTATCTCTGAACCTTCATCAGAACAACCATCCTTGGTGAGTAAAGATGATCTGAAAGATTTTGGAGCTACCATTTTGGATGGAGTTGAAAAAATCCTGAATTCTGAACCTACTCTTGTAACACATCTAAGTGAGAAAGATGTATCATTGTTGTTGGAAAAATTTATTTTGTAGATACAACCCAAAATGCTTCATGAGATTTAGGAAGTTAGCGTTGAAAATAGATTTCTTAGTGATGAAGTGAAGACCTTAAGAGTTATGATTGAAGAAATGCAGAAGGAGGTGAATTCGAGATCAGATCTTGCTTCTCATCCTATTGAACATATTGTTCCTCAAACCCCTCAGAATGATGTCTCTCATATTCAACCTCATTTAGCTTCTTTAGCTGAAAAGGTCGTAGGAAGAAACAAATAGATTGTGAAGGAGATGAGAGAGTTTTTTGTTAATCTTAACATGCTCACTGATGAGTATACGGGGTGCCTTAAAAAAGTACTAAACCAACTGAAATCTCTTACATCAGATGTCAATGCTTCTAAGGCATCAGATGTCAATGCTTCTAAGGCATTTGGACAATCATCCTAACCTTCCCTAGATAGTTATTTGCTCAAAATAGTGGTCAAAGAATAAATTTAGACGGTTATTAGTGGTTTCAATAAATATTCTCTATATGAAGTTATCAAGAACAGTGATAGAGTTCTTCATCTAGTCCAAATCCATTCAAAAATTTCTAATGATCCTCATGAAGAAATTACCAAGAAAGTGTATTTATACTTCAACCGAATCTTCTCAAAGACTGACATGACCAATCATTTTAAGTATCTTGTATAAAATCCGAGTATTGTTCCTGTTACTCAATCTTTCAAGACTCAGGTCCAAAATCTCACAGATTTCACTGGTCTGTTGGATAATTTTATGGAAAACAAGGATGACTTTGAAAAAGCTGTGCAGTATAGTGGAGATATCATTGCAGATTTTATCAATATTATGAGGCCCTATCTTCATGTACAGATTACAACCATTGTTACTCTTGTGGCTTCCCCTCTAAGACCTGGTCTGCCTACATTCACCTCATCCCTAGCCTCCACTTCTATGTCTATCAATCAGGAATTGATTCAGATTAGGCATGTGATCCTTGATCAACAACTGCCTCGGTATTCTACTGAACCTACACTGGCTCCCACGGTCTTTGAAGATATTTCTTTACCTTCTCTATCAATCAGCTCATTCCCTTCTTCTACCTCAACTTTTTCTCTTATGGCATCCACTTCTGCTGCTACTACTAATGGCAAAGAGAATACCAGTCAGTGAATAAGGATAGTGCTTACTCTATTTTGATGGGAATCTAATTCAATTTGTCTTATATTTTGTAATGCCCCTTTTTTTAATACATTATGCACTTTACTTGTCTCTTGTGTCTTTTTTCCTTCTAATTTTTAATAATCCCAAAAGGGGGAAAAATGGGAGAAATATAAAAATATATATATAGGAGAAGAGAAAACTCACTCTATATATGTTACATGCACATTTGAACTATGTTGTTAGAAAAAATATATACTCTAAATATACATGGTTTGTGATCATCAAAAAGGGGGATATTGTTGGACTCCTCATGTATTAATCATGTTTTAATGATAAAAAATCCTATTTAGTATATATAACATGTTAACTCTATGTAATCTATCTCATGTCAAATTTACAGTATTTATTAAAAGCTATCCAAAGCTTTTAAGTTCTATACACTCAGTTTGGTTACTATATATTATCTTTTGATTCACTTTATAATGATTTCTATGAAAAATGATTAAGGTTAATTCATTTTATAAATACCACTACTTAAGTCTAAATACAGATATTTGGCTAAGTCTGAGACACCATGAACCAGACACCGTGACATCCAGACACCATGAACAAGACACTGTGACCACAAGACACCATGAACAAGGTGCCTTGAACCTGACACCCTGACCACAAGACACCGTGAACAAGACACTGTGAACAAGACACTGAGAAAAAGACACCTTGAACAAGACACTGTGACACAAAGACACTGTGACCAATCCAGACACCATGTGAAGGAGACACCATTTCCATGACATATTGTGACATTGTTTCCTCATATATTTTGTCGTCTTTCAATTTAATATCTAACGGTCATATTTGAATATTTTAATGAACTAACATAATTAATGTTACTTTTGTAGACATGTCCTTGACATTACGAGGTACGAGGTGCAGAATACGTGAAACCTGTCAGCTCAAACACGTGCACTCAAAGATAAAAGAGTAATACGGCCCAGAAACAAAAAAATTAGAGAGAGTAGTTGCACTATACTGAAAAGGAAAAAAAAATTATGGGCGTGAGTATGACAACAAAATACACATAAAGAATTGTCTTATGCAACTCGACATAGTTAAAGAACACACAAAGCATACTGAAATCCCGAGAACATATTCCCACTATCAAACACCAAGAAAAACACAAAATGGATCTGCCTGAATTGTGACACTCTATTTTACATATGAGGACTTGAGTTCTGCATCTGCTTCATCTCAAGAATTCCAGAGCTCTAAGACGAACACTCAGAGCACATATAAACCAATCTCAACATTTTTGCTATATTGTGTATCATTTTTTAAATTTCGAGCAGAGTGTGTATCTCTATTACAAAACACTCTATCACTTTCATTAAACTGAAGGATA
The DNA here is from genome assembly GCA_963277665.1 of Viscum album. Lineage (NCBI taxonomy): Eukaryota > Viridiplantae > Streptophyta > Magnoliopsida > Santalales > Viscaceae > Viscum > Viscum album. Next base: position 102,410,933 of record OY728147.1, on the reverse strand, counting down.
CAAGATATCCTTACTCAAACATACCTTTTACTCTTGTGTATACCCACGGAAAAGTGTGGAAGAGGTCTCTATGTGTCCTAGTTGTTTGTACCCATGAAGAACTGTGGAAGAGGTCCCTCTGTGACCTGGACATTCCTATGTATTGTTGTTATCCCAGATCTATGGTGTGGATCAAGTTTATTTATATAAATTGCTTGGTGGAAGGTGATCACTAAGTAGAGTAGATTAGGTCTTAGTTTGAGACTGAACTACTTACTTCATATCCATTGTGCTGCTTAATTTAGTCTTTTTTGTTTCACTACTTTACTATATAATTCAGATATCACTAAATTCACTTTGACAGTTAATCTTAGAAATAAGTTATAATTGTCTTGTCTTAGTAGAATAGCTTCAAAATTAATATTAATAACTGAAATTAAGATTACTGAGAACAAATCAATCTTCTAATAAGTTATTTAAACAGTCAAATTCTTATAACAGTATAACCTTGATTAACTAGGTTGTATTTAACATTTTGGGGAAACCTTTTCAAAATAAATTTTAATCAAAAACTTTTATAGATACTCAATTCACTCCCCCCCCCCCTCCCTTCTTTAGTATTTTACTCCAACCAACACATATTTTACAGGATATTTGGTGATTAAAATAATTTCAAGTATGTCCATACTATTTATTTTAAAAATTATATTAATTTAGTTTTAGAAAAGGAAAACCCATATACAGAGTGACAACTAATCAAATCTAGAAAGGTCGTGGGTATTGAACCCATGACCAAGGGATGATAAGGGTTTCACACCAACCACTGACCTACACAGTGTCCCAGTTAATTTTTTATTGTTTTTTGTTAAACAATTTGATGAATAAATATTAATGTTGATATAGTAGTATCAATTTTGAGGAATAGAGATTAATCTATTAACCGTAGACAAATAGTTGGACTTTTCACTCTTTAATTGACCTTAAGATCCTTTAGAAATTTATTTTTGTGCTTCAAGCATCAAAATTAATTCTTTTATAAATAATAACTTAATTTAAGCACAACCAAAATTAAGGACTCTTTGTATGAAATTGAAACCTACCAAGAGAGAATATTTTATGATATTATTGTTTAGTAAAATAATTACCCAACATTAGAAGAATGAATTAGAAAAAAATATCATCATAATACTTTAATTTTTGTTAATACAATGGTCACATAAATCATCTCAAATTTATGTATTTAAGGCCCTCAACATTCTATTGATCATTCACCCATTTTTAATTGATGACCTCATTCAATACCTATAAATATTTATGCTTTTCCTATATGTATGAATCTCTACTTTCCACTATTTTTCTCCAACTTAGAGACCTTGTTACATGGTATTCCATGTGATCATTGTAAATTACATTATCCCATTTCTATAGGATGTTTTATAAGCCCTTATCGTGATGTGGGATTTCAACATAGGAAACATCAAACAATCTATCACCAAGATCATATTTAAATTGTGAGTTTGAAATTTAATTAAGGTGGGGATAATGTAACACCCTAAAATTATAAAGTAAAAATTTGTAATCAATAGCTTGTATGACACGCAACACCTGGCACTTAAGGTAATATAATATCATAAGACTAAATAATATATTTACTAATTTAAATAAATTCATAACATGATATTGCTTAAAATGAACAAAAAAATGACCTAGTTTCATTACGCACAAGATTGAAATTACTTGATAACTTGTGTTACACACAAGATAGAACTTCCTTGATTGTGTGCATTACATGCAAGACCGAGTTTTACCAAATAACAATGTATTATTAAAATATTATTATTTAATATAATATAATATAAACTAGATATAAATTTTTTGTTATAAATAGAAATAACTAACTTATAAACATTATGATTTACACAAATATAAAATGAATTCATTGGTTAATAATTAATGAGAAATAAAAATAGGAAAAAATTGGATATAAAAATAATTATTTTTATTTTTATGCTTCTAAAGGAGTTTTACCTTAATAAACATAACTAATTAGAATTAGTGAATGATTTTATTGAAAAATATATTTTATATATTCAATAAAATATTTTTTATATTTATGCATTAGCTTTTATATGTATATGATAAGAACAAACCATATTTCACACATAGAAAACTATATGTTTATAAAGGCAATTTTAACTCATTTTAATGAAGAACCTATTTTAAATTTTAATTTTGAAACTCTTATAAATTTAATTTTATAAAACAAAATTAATTATTGAATTAATAATTTTACAATTATCTTAGGATTTATTTTTGGTATATTTTTGAGATGCATCATTTTATGACGAATAGTTAAAAATACTGAATTTTAATTAAAAACAGCATTTTCATTTAAATGATTGTTGATAATAAATTATATTTTAAAATTCTTAAAAAGTAAAATTAGATCAATAATACATATATTAATATAATTTAGTTTATTATAATCAATTTTTAATTTAAATTTAATATAGAAATGCTACAATATTTTGAACATCTTTATAATAAAACCAGTTAAACTATCTGTAAACCAAATTAGCATTTATCATAATTTTTCTGCTCTTATGATTTGAATTTCATAAAATGGAAATAAAAACTGTAATAAGGATTTTATTTTTATTTTGACAAGATCAACTTAATTTTCACAAAAATGATTAGTGAAAGTGAATAAAATTAATTACAATGATTAAGGTGTAATTATGTTTAGAAATGGTCTAAACCATATATTTAAGGGACCGAATGACCTAGACACTAGTAAAAAAACCCATTTTATGTCCATAATTAGGAAATTTTTATTCCATTGTTGAGTTTTGTTTGTTTTTTATTACTTTTGTTTTGTAATAACATGTGTACACCAAACTTATTTCCAAAAATTCCAACTGAGTCCTTTCCCTCCACTATAAATGGAAACCACCTTTCCCCCTTCCTAAAACATATAAATCCACATTGTCTCACCCAATATAAACACAATTAGTCTACCAAAATTCCTACCCCTTGGTTAGAAAGAAATCTAAGAAATCTTTTGTTTCAAACCGAAAGAAGTTACCCGACTAAGTGGTAACATCTTCTCTCAAGATTTTTAATTTGATTTCCATTATCCAACCCCTAAACGCTTATTTTTATGTTATTGTATAAAAAAATAGTATCATAAATATACTAGGATTTTATATGATATGGTTTTTACCTATACTTATAAAAAACTCCATCTAATGGGTGAAAAACATATTGTCTCTGTGTATGGTAAACAACTGCCTCACGAAACGATGATTGTTCATTTTTCCATTTCCAACTTTTCAGGCTGGCCATTATAATGGACACAATATTTATATATATTATATATGATATTTATTATTTATTTAAGATTATTTAATTATTTTATAACCCATACCCTTATACATTCCATTTTTCATTAATAAGATAACATCGTTTGAGGTAGTGTGGTCTACGGCCCCCTCAAAGTGAAGTGATTCCTTCATATGATCCATGAAATGTATAAAGAATGATTATAATTTAAAATATGGGAAATATAAAAAAAACTACATTATATTAATTAAAAAAAACTAACATTATACATATATATATATATACATATCATTTTCCTTATTATTCATTCACACAATAAAAAGTGACAATGTTAGTCGTGGACGTGTGGATTACCGCCAATGTGATGTGATTCATTTTACATCATGATAATTTTATATAAAATTATATGTGAATAAATAATATTTTATTCATTATATTATTATCATTATGGAATGATATAATTCTATTTACCTTCTTTCTATAACAATCATTGAAAAATGTGAACGTTACTCACGCGTACGTACGACCTACCATCTCCAGGATTGTAACGATGATTCATTTTACATAACCATATTTTATGATTGATTTTAAAAGTATAATTTTAATATACAAATCATAATTATGTAATGATTATTATTATATAGATGTTATATATTGACCCATTTTACGATATTTTACCTACCAAATTTGTTTTTGAAAAATAAATAGAATTTGGTCATAACACCTGATGTAAACATAATTGTTTAAGTAGTTGTATAAAACATAGTAATAAGTGAAATAAAATTAACGATAAACAGGAAAAATGTTCTCAAGAAAATAGAAAATTAACATAAGTTTATTATACGGAAATTTAAATTATGTTTACCACAAAGGAAAAAACAAGTTAAGGGTTTCTCATCTCACCATTTTGCATATTTGAGATAAATGTCATGTACACAACTTACATAATTTGTGTGGTGTGTGTATTTACCTTTTTGTTATATTATATCATTAATATTTTTATCTTAAAGGTATATCAAAATTTCATTTAATATTATTCCTTCATGAGGTTTATGATTAAAAATGTTTCAAAGTGGCATGGGACACTTTTGAATGTTTAAAGATTATTTCATCAACAATAACATTAATGATATTTCAGTGGTATTTCCATTAGAGGAAATTTTATGACCATATTTTAATAAAATATTTAATTTTATATCCTCTGGTTATTCATGAATATTTTCAATTATTAGTTCAATTTTTCCAATCTTTGGTAAATTGTTTTAGGGAAACCCAACACCATTTCTCCCTTTAGTCAGAGAAATTTTTTTATTCTAAAAACAAATATTTATTAAAATGTTTTCCAAAATGGTTTAAAATTATTTGGTGATGAAGTTTTTACCCTTTTTTCTTTTACTAATTTTTTCAATGGAATATTCTTGTCCCTTCCCAAACAAGTCATTTTTCTTACATTTTTTTCGAGAAAAAGAATGGTTTTTTACCTTGTACGACATGTATGGATTTACTCACCATCATCCCTTAAAAGATCTTATTAATTTTTTAAAGTTTAAATTTTAAAGAAATTTTTTTTAAAATTGATTTTCAAAGAATATGTTTTTCAAAAAAATGGATATTTTTCTCAAGAAGGTTTTTAAAATATATTTTTGATATATTTTTATTCATCAATGATTACAACACTTTATTTTACACATCTTGGAGTTTTTTGTGTTAATACAATCCTTAATATTCCTATATATGGTTTATGATTCATTTTTCCAAGGATAGTATTCATATTCATTTCCTTGATTTCTTTTGTCCCCTTGAAAATTTCAATCTCCTATGATCATTGAATTTTCCCTAATTATCCATATCATTTATCATGGATATTACTATTTCCTAAATGTATACAATTTTACTTTAGGTTTCTACGTTGACAATTATTTGATTATTTGGGAAAATATTAATAAATCTATATCTCTTAATCCATAAAAATATTTTATAGGCACGTTTTCAAACTGATTATTCAATATATGAGGAATGTTTTAGACTACCATGACATCGGTGGGGTTTGGTTGTAGAAATACCTTTAATTCATCAGTAGTCTTTTGGGACGAGTCATTTTTCTGTCCACCTTAGATGGTTTTTTCCCAGCATTTTGTAAACTAACTTGTGGAAGTTATTGATGGTACAGGTACCATGTATGTGGAAAACATGGTATCCAATAATAAGGCATTTTAATCATTTATATTCAGTTATTATTCATCCATTAGATTTTTCACTAACATATATAAGAATTTATTTCATTTTCAGGCTTCATTTATTATTTATCAATGATATTTTTCATCGATATATCTATGGATACATTTCATTTTCAATTATTTAGATGGCATTTGTTTTAGTTTCTTACCTTTACATTTTTATATTTCCTTATCTAGTTATTTGAATGGAATGTGTTTTCGGTTATTACCTTTCTATATTGTTTAAACACTTCCATTTAGTTTATTTATTTAATTGAATTTGTGTTCAATTATTTACCTTTCGATCCAGACTATTTTTATTTATTCATTATTGCTTCTTCTTTACTTACCCTTAATGAGCATTTGAGCTCACCTTTATTATTTTTCTTTCCCTAGGTATCCAAGAAGCATGCTATGAAAGATATGCTTGGACATACTAAATGGATTAGAGTTATCCTAAAATTTATTTATTTTGAAATACGAAAAACATTATGTTGTAATTATTTTATTCATTTATAATAAAAGAGTCATTTATGTATCTGGTTTACCAATAATACTAAAATGAGCATTTTGCTGGGGCTTGATTCCTTATAATCTTGCTTATTTAATTGAAATAAGACATGATCTTCAGTCTTCTGGAGGCAGGGACACTATAGTGAGAACCTATATAGGTTTGATTCCCTTGTAAAATACAATATAAAAATATAAATCTTGGGGAATCCTTAGTCGAGAGATGGATCATCAGGGTCGATTTAGATGTCTAGGAATGGGAAAATACTTAATTAGTATTCAGGTGGGGTGTTTAGAGGGAGTTTGGTCCAATATCTCAAAACAGATTCGGTGTGTTAACTATGGGAAAAATGAAATTATTAAAAAGTTAAATAATAATATTTATGACATAATTTTCATGTTTTTCCATCACTTACTCTTTTATGACCAATCATGGAATATATTAATGAAACCCGAACAATGTTAGAATCATAGAGATGGTAAGTCCTACACACACATTGTAACACTTCAATTTTTCAATGATCATTATAGAATGAAGGAAAGTAATATTCTATCTCAAAAGGATGATTGTAATATATTCAATCCTGTATTATTTATTCAAATATTATCTTATACATATTCTTTGTGTTTTTGTGATGAAAAGAAGAGTCGCAATGGTTCGTGAAGGTGCTACTCCACTTGTATGCATGAACTATGTAATCATTTTCTTTTGTAAGAAAGGAAATAATATATTATCATTTAATATTGATAAATATATCATGAATACAAAAAAAATTATTTATATCACTTAGTGTTTTTAACATTATCCTTATTACCTTTCATGTATAGAGTTAGTGAAAAGTGAATCATATCAGTTCTCGAGACAATATTCCATCGTACACAAGAGCAACATTATCAGATCCCCTACAAAATGAACATTAAGAAGGTATATATTATAAAACAATTAAAAAATTATAAATATTTTACAAATATCATATATATATATATATATAATATAAATACATCATTATATAATTCCATTATAGGTGATGATAGAAACCTATTAGCATGAGCGTGTAAGGAAGTAGTCCACTGTACACATGAATGATGATTTCATATCCCATTTGATAGAAGAGAAGATGAGTATAGGTTATTAAGTTAAAAAATAACATATCATTATGTGGGAAATACTTGTGTTTATATATAATCATAATTTTATTTTATTTTCAGTAGGAGGAATCAAAAATAAAATAGAGACGCTTGGTTTAGAATGATACACCATCTTCGGGCAATCTCGTTAGATATACCCCGAAAGCCTTATCAGGATAGATTTATGATAAAAATTAGGGATATTAACTTGGTTAGATAATTATGGAAGATATTTTGGTAGTTATTTTCCAATAAAAATGAATTTTACGGTGTGAATCAGATATGAGAGGGTGTGGCCTTTTTTAACTGAGGTGAGGGGCACACTTGTAATGTTTATAATGAAAAGGTTGTAACCTTGATTTTCACATGGAAAAAGGGACGAATATGTTGTATTATAAAGTATTAGACATTATATGGTCAAAATACATCCATAAAATGATTTTTAAACCATTTTATGTCATTTTGAGCCTTATCATTTTAGTTTAATACCTTGTTATAACTTTTTTCACATTTAGAGCGATAATCAATTTTTATTATTTTCACTATTTATTAGGTTCAAAAATCAATTTGAACTTATTAGGTAAAATAAAATATTATAATTCAGAATATGTAATCAATTTTACCAAATTAAATTCATATATGTGTAAAATTATAAATAAAAACAAAACCCACCAACCCGACGAAAAAAACAGGTTTTCAAGAAGTGTAATTTTCACGAAAAAATGATTTCATATTAACTATATGAGTAATAGTAATAATTGTATTAATTTAAATTAATAATTATTGATATATAATTTATAAATTTCATTTAATACATTCTTTATTAGTGGTTTTTAATTAATTAAAATGGAGAAACATTATGCAATTTAAAACGGCTTTCAGAAAAATACCGCTTTTAAACCTGAAACAAGATTAAAGTAAAATCCAATATGAAGATGATTCAAATGTAAGTAAACAGATTAAATATTAATAAATAAATATTATTTAATTTCAAATAATATTAAAAGCCTAATGATACTTCAAAATTATTTACTTTTTTGAAAAGAATACATTTTTAGAAAAAAAAAAGTAATTTTCATTATTCACTGTATAATCAATATTTTCTAAAATATCTCAAAATTTCTCTAAATTTAATTGTGATATTCTGTTTTAAAAAATTAATTCAATTTATAAAATTGATTTTATAAAATTTTCAAATATTAATTATAATATTTTTTCTTGAAAAAATTTTTTTTTGAAGAAATCATTTTTTTGATGAATAAAATTAATTTAATAAAAATTAATTGATTATTTATAAAAAAAATTATAAATAATTTATATCGAGTAGGAAATTAATATATATATATATATATATAAGATAAATTAGTTAGTTCTCTTCGTACCTTCCAATTTTTTGGATTAGTTATAACAGTTATATATTTCACAGGTCTTTTAAGCTCAGTGTTTCATTTTGAATACGCTATCGAAGATGGATTTATTTTATAAATTCTTTGGGTGTTACAACATTTTTTTAATAAATACCCATTTTAATAATAAATATAATTTTTTTACCAAAATTAGGTATAATATTGATTCCCATATAATTAATTAGATTATGTTTAATAAAATGAAAACTATTAGACATAAAATAAATTAAAAACCAAATGGAACATTTAAATTACTTTTAAATTGCAATAAAATACCCATTTTTATTAAGAAAAAATTTTATACATATATTTTTTAATGTGATTTCTACTATTTAGACCCATTATTCTGATGACTAAGTTATAATGGTCATGTTTGAATAAAAATATTTTAAAATTCTATCACATTTTTTTAAGAATGGAATTGTTTGTGGTGTAAACATTAAAATAAAATATTTCTTTTAAAATAAAATCTCATGGTGTTATATTCTCTCCACCCTAAAGACATTTCACCCTTTAAATTTTATTTTAATTTTTTCAATATGAATTTATAATAACAAAGTAATAAAAGAAGATATATATTTTATTATAAATATTAATTTCTAAATTAAGATAAGTAAAATTATTATTTCATAAAATAATTTACCTATATATGACTCATACTTAAAGAAGAGTTTCTAAAACCATACCTTCATAATTTAGTGTTTTTTCATAAGTTTGAATAGATTTTAGAAATTATTTTTCCATATAGATATAGATTTTATGAAAAATATAAATATTTGATTTATTTCAACTATATAAGTTGAATTTCATCCTTCATTTTATCTTTTTCAATATTCCAATTTTTTTTCATCTCTTATTCCAATTAATGAATATTAAAAATGAATTATTCATGAATGAAGCACAAAAACTTACTTTTAACAGATCACAATATCCACAAAAGGATAATATGTAATTCCTCTAATCTTCAGGAATTATAAAAAACAAAAATCATTATAAAAAATTAATATAACATTTAATATATTAAAATACTACATTAATCTCTAAGTCATAAATAAATAACAAACTTTGATAATCTTAAATAATTTTCAAAACTTTTCAAACTATTCTTGGCCAAATTAAAACCCAAAGATTATGAAGATTTGATAAAATTTTATTCCAATATCAAATAATAATTTATCTCTAAATAACATCAGTCACTTATAAATCCCCATAATAAAAATTCATATTCCCTAATCCTGTAATCTAAAAAATATTCCAATATTTTTCATAAATAACTCGTTTCATGATAAAGCCTCAAATAAATCAAATATTCTTCCAAAATATAATTCAACCTTTATTACTGAAATAAAATTCATATTTATATTTACATTAATAATAAAATGTTCCCAAAATATTTAAATTTATCAAAAATAACTTTAATCACTCAGTCATAAATTTACTTTTCAATCCCATAGTTTTATATACGATAAAACATATGTTACCAAAATTTAATAACCATTTTATCCATAATTACATCAACATCAATGATCATATTAACCCTAAATTTTATCAATAACAATCAACTTGTTTATTAAATATAAACACATTATTCCTAAAATAACCCTTTCACCAAAATGCATGTTAAACTTAAGGGTTATATATACAAAAAAACTCAATAAATATCTCCCGTCATATAAAACCTCAAAAGGGAAAACAATGCCTTTAAATATAATATTAACCATAGAATTATTATCCCATGATGGTGTCTAATACTCTTAAAAATATACTCATCTCAATATTATCCTCAAAAGTTATGTAAACCTTTTCTTTGATACAAACTATAAAGACTCGGGCCTTAAACAACCCATAAAGACATGATTTATAAAAAAAGTGTTTGACTTTATTAAATTTAAAAGAACTTTTTGTAAAAAAAAATTAGAGAAATAATAAAACCACATACATATCAAACCCTTAAAATACAAATTGGTTACTTCCACTTAATTTCCATTTTCCCACAAAAATAATATTCATAAATTTAAACTCTCGTTTGATTCAAGACAGACTCAATTATTTTAAGACGGATCCCCATTGTGGAGAAATAGACCTTTCTATCGTTCCCACTACCCCTTAAGACATATTTTTTTGAAATTATGGGATGAGTAAAACAAATCTTAGTAAGGGATAAAAAATAATGTAAAACCATTATTCCTTTAAAAACATGAAAATCCATATGAAATTTTCATTTTTTATAACAATATTTTTGCTTAAAATAATCCCTTACACATTAAATGAAAATATTTTCTTGAATTGTTTCTGAAAATATTTTTTAATAAAGTATAAATGAAACATCACAAATCATGAAAGATTTATCATGAAAATAAACATTATATTTTTTTATATCATATAATTTAAATTAAATTATAAACTCATTAATTACAATTTAAAATTAAAAAAATCAATAAAAACCCATCTACAATCATAGAGAAACCATTTAATAAACTTGGGGAATCATACTCTCTTCATGGAATCTCTAAACATGATAATTAAAATATTCTCTTAGGAGTAAATATTAAAAATTAAATCCACCAATTAATAAGAATAATTAACTCTATCCATAATATCCAAGGAGAAAATTACATTAGTTAACTTCATCACTTAATTAGAGTAACGAAATCCATCAACATTCTCTTAGGAGTAACATACATATGTAAAATATTTTTCTTTACCCAATACATTGGATGTATTCAACAGACCTTCCCATTAAATAATTGGTATAGTTACATAAGGTACCAGGTTTACTCTCTATTCAATATTTTATCAATAATTTATTTTTTATGTTTTAGAATAAAAATAATTAATAAATTTCACTTTTATTCATAGAAAACCATAAAAGATTCATTTTATCTAATTATAAAAACTAGTTTTAGTTCATGAGTAAAAATGATAATAAATATTTGTTTCCTTTGAAAACATTTTAAAACTAAAAAATACTATAACAACTGTAAAAATAATTTCTTTGAAAAAAAATTGAAACTTGGGGAGAAATATTGTTAATAAAAAGGGATATGACATTTGGAAAACTAGTTTATACCATATAAGTTTAAAAAATATCCTTTTTTACTTTAAATGTTTTAACTAACATAATAACATATGATAATGGTTTTAATAAGAAATTTTTAAATAACAGTTTAAGGAAAATACCTTACCACATTTGTATATTTTAAATCAAAAAGAGATTAAAGAATAAAAATTTAAAATTATTATCAAAACACTTGAATTTAAATATTTAAATTATAAAATAAATCAATATGATATTAAATACACCACAAAAAATAAACACATGTTCTGAAAATGACTTCAGTCACTACAAAGTGAAATTGAGATGAGAATTCCCTAACCTGGAGTCAGGAATCATTATGTATGTTCCTAAATCATAAATAATAAAATTCTATTAATTATGTAAATTCATTAGAACCTTTTTAATTTTATATGTATTATTAGTATTAATTTTATTTCATTTATCACTTTGAATTATATAGTTACTAATCAATTAAGTTTATGTCAAATTTTTTGTGATCATTTGGTTTGTAACCTCACAATAGAATCAGTGTATTGACCACAATCAAATGGGTCATTGTGAAAGAATCTAAATAATATTAAACATTTTAAAATTAATTAGATTTAAAAATTATGTATTATTTTAGATCCATTCATGCAAGGTGTTCAAGGAATATAAAGCATTTCAGTTCATAGAGACGGTAGTCCATATGTATGCAAGCGTGAAATTTTCATTTCTCTACTAGGAGGAAGAGAAATATAATGGATGATATTTTAATTTTATAGAATCAAAAATATGTAGTGAACTTAATATTTATAAATTAATTATATCCTTGTTACTAACTACTTGATATGATAATGAAAAGAAAATCAAATCGCTTTGTAGAGGAGGTAGTCCACATGTCCAAACAAGCAATGTAATATGTGTCCAAAAAATGGAAATATAAGATCTTAGATGATATATTATTTAAAAAAATAAAAATAATTCCAAAAAAATATTATATATTAATTAGATACATTATAATAACCTTCCTCATGGTTCGGTGATGAAAAATAAAACACATTTCTTCATAGAGGTGGTAGCCCACACGTATGCCCAAGTGAAATTTTCATTTTCCATTGGATGAAGAAGGTTATTAAAAAAAATTCCATACAAATAATAACATTTCATTATATTTAATACATTTAATTTATCAAATTATCATGTTTTTACAATATTTTATAGAGGTGGAAGATGAAATAATTAAGAAAACACTTGGTTGAGAGTTATACGTCTTCTCTGAAAACCATCCCTTGCCTAACTCATTAAGGCTTCAAGATTTGTATTTTTTTGAGAAAAAAAACCCTATAGGACATGGTAATGATTATTTTAAAGGTAATTAATATTATATTTGTCTAGATAAATGGATCAAGATGTTTTATGAATATTGGAGAAGAGGTTTCCTTTTATAATTGAGGTAGGAGACAATCTTATAAATATATAAAATATAAATATATAATATGTGTTTAACTCATGTTAAAAAGTTAAAAAGTGTCATATAATATAATATAACAATAATAATGTTAAAATAAACTAAAAAAATAAAATTTATACATGTTTAAGTGGAATTTGGATGGGAAAATCTAGTTTAACCCCCCTCATTAACCCTTTTAACCATAACCGAGGTAACAAAATTTTCAATATCTAGGTGTCATTAAAGTTACTATTAAAATTGGTAGTGTTATATAAATGTACCATTCATGATAAAATATAAATTTTTTCATCCCATTGAGTAATGATAATTTTTTTATGAAAATATAATTTTATTTTGAAAACATTAAATACAATTTAAAGTAATTTTCCTAACTATTCAAAAAATTGAATTCAAAGACATCAAGATAATTATATAATGCAAATATAAAAAATCAAAACAATATTTACCCATTATAATTATACATAAATCTTTTGGGATGCTTAATTAACCATATAGTTATTACTTTTCCTATTTTTAAAATCATTTACATGATTTTTTTGCTGCTTGCACAAACATTTCATCGACATTGTGTAACCATTTTTGTAAACTATACCATAATTAACATTTAAAAATAAATTAATATGATAAATATATATTTTTTATTAATATATTATATCATTATTTTTGTTCAAATATATCTTTTTCTTTGTCTATTTCTTGAAAACATTGTAACTGAGAGAGAGAGTTACATGTGGTGATTACTGTAAACAAAAAATAATATAAAGGTTGTAATAGATGGGTAGTGGAAAAAAAATTACATTTATTTGAATATATAATTATTATAGAATAAATATAGACATAAAATTAGATTAATAAAGGTTTTTATAGGGTTTTAAGCCTTATCCCATAATTTTAACCTCGATTAACACATTTTACCTGTTAGCATGGTAATAAACTTTGACTGCAATTACTATTCATTATGATTAAAAATGAAATGGAACTTAATATATAATATTAATATGATGATTACATTTATGGAATAAAATTTTTAAATTTCAATTTCTATAATTTGAGAAAATTACTTTTAATATAAGTGAGTGAAACAAAATGAAAAATGGCTTAAAAATTAATATTTTAAGCATAAAAATGATTTTATATAAAAATAAATTATAATATTTATTACCCTTGAATAAATAAAATTATTATTAGTAAAATATAACTTAAGTAAATTTAAAACAAATGAAATATCCAATATAACAATGAAATTTCATTGATTATAAATAAAGAAATTAAAGTTTTTCAGAATCATCATTTTCTATTATTCATCAAAAAAATCAATATTTTTGGAAAAAAAATTATATTAATATTATTTTGAAAATATAATTTCAAAAAAATATCACTTTTATTAAATAAAATTTTTAAATTAGTGATATACTCAATTTATGTTTATCCCTAGGGATGAATTTTATTATTATGTATGAGATGTTACCATGAGTATATTGGCCCTTGAACAGGATTTATGAGAAACTTGGGATTAGCTCATAGGGCGTGGAGATGTTTGATGATTTTTTATGAGATTCATATATGGTAATTATTATAGATATCATAAGAAGTAATTTAGTTCCCTATGAAATAGGCATTTCACCTGTTAACATATGAGATGCCAAGGATGCATAGGATCTGAAAATTGTACCCGATGAAATATCAAATTCATTGGATGCATATGATCTAGTTGTTACACCTGATGAAATATGATATTTTTATGATGAATAAGAACTTATGTTTATACTTGATGACAAAATATGGTGTGATTAGTGTGTTCTAATTATTTAGTCATTATACCTGATGATTTATAGGATTCTAAGGGAATTTGTTAGATCTGACTATGATATATAGTGATAGAAATATTCCTTAGAGGTTTCCATGGATTCAATGATTTCACCTGATTCAATATGATATGATGGATGGGATTTTATTCCATCGATAATAATGAATATAATAAATGAGATGGTAGGGTGGGAGGTTCCCCCCCCCCCACAAATGAGATTTGTACATGATAAGCTTTTGTTGTGATAATATTCTCCCCAAGTGATCGTATATACTTTTGATGATTATGGGAAGGCATTTAACCGACCCATAATATGGTATACCATGTTACTAGAGACAGTGAGAGATATTTTAATTAGTATTGATGCTCCTTTTCGTCACAGAGTCCAATGAATGGCAAAGGAGAATGCCTTAAGCACAAAGAGGGTCACCCTTTGAAGAACATCAAAAAAAATGATGAAGGCATGGACGAGGAGACCATTTGGAGTGAGGATTGCAAGTTACTTGCGCACCACGAAAGTCACTTGTGTGCCACCTAGGTGTCGTGAAACTCACTTTCGCGTCCTATTTTTTTTTCGCCCAAGGTGCAAGGTGGCCTATAAATAGCCCTTGTGGGCCCCCATTTCAGGGACGAATTTTCCAAAATTCAAATTCAAGCTCTGGTCACCCAAGTCTTCAACTCAACTCTTTCAAAATCCTCTAAGGTAACTTTTTACTTAAAATGGAAGACTTGAAGGAGTAGGATAAGGCCTAAGTGTTTAGAATTCATCAACACTTGTGCGCCTAAGTATCCAGACCTCTTTAAAAATAGAAACACTTGCGCGCCTCCCTACCCTTTCGATGAAACTTGTGCGTCTCCCTTTTGGAAACATATTAGGATATTACTAAAGGCTTGAGTTAAGTCTCGCCCAAGTATTACCCTACAGATTCTTCGTCGCCCAGGTGAACCCATGTCGTGCAAGTACACTTTCACGGCCAAGACTTGTGCGCCAACTTCATTTGTGTTCCTCTCTCACGTTCACCTCTCCTCTTCAAGATATTATCCCTCAAACCCCTTTTCAAACCCATTTATGTCATAGTTCCTTTGTTGGATTCCTTATCTCAAAGGAATTCTATGAGAACCTCTCCCAAAACCTCATGACTTACAAGCTTTATGTCACTACAGTTAGAGGTTTTCCTCCATATAACCTCATCCTTTAAGATGAGAATATCTTTTGATTTTGGCCTCCTTCTCAGGAATAATCCCCAATTATATGTTCCCTTGGTTCGGGCATCCTCCTCAGGAGTAAGCCCCAAGTCCCCTTAACCTGGGCCTCCCTCTCAAGAGTAAGACCCAGTCATAGTTTCCTTTAACATTGGGCCTCCGCCTCAAGAGTAAGCCCCAATCTTAATTTCTTTTGATTTGGGCCTCCTTCTCAGGAATAAACCCCAATCATAAGTCTGTTTTACTTTGGGCCTCCTTCTTATGAGTAAGACATAGGTTATAAGTCACTTTTAATTTGGGCATCCTCCTTAGGTGTAAGCCCCAGGTTAAAACTCCAAATCTCCAAAAAGTAAAAATACCTTTATGGACTCTGCTCCTGGGCTTCTTTCCAAAAGTAAGTCATGGTCTTCATATACTTGGGTAGTCATACATACGTAAGCCCTACATCATTCCTTATGAATATGTCTTTTATGGCATAATCGTCAGGATTAATGATATCTCTTATTTCTCACACCAAGCATGACTCATGTGAGCTTAGAGTATAAAAGTAATCACAACACCTCTTTTTCGGCCATTAAATATGCATAAGCCCCATATTTCTCCACCCGAACTTTGTGGACTTTGAGCTCTATCTTAAAAGAAGAGTACGTAGGAAGCACTTTATAAGGTTCAATCCCATCTTTCATTAATTATTTTCTGTCCCATAAAATGTTAAACTATATCCTTCTTATCAAACTATGTGGGTTCTGATTCCTTTTTAACGAGGATACGTAGGTAGCCCATCTACGCCTACGATCCCAACTCTGAAATAATCCATGTCTTTCTAAATGACCATAAACTTAAAGTGCCCCACTGAGTGGCTTTAAAACTAGTATGGTCATCATAATGACCAAGATATTTCTATATAATGTATTTAAGGATACCATTGACTAAGAATCTCTAATACATACAGATGATTCTCCATCTATGAAGAACCTCAAATACATATAAAAGATTCTCTAAATCTCATACATATCAATCATCAATTGTCAAATCTAAAGGAAAACTCATTTTCATGCTTGGTGAATTAATAAGGATTCATGAAAATAACTTAAATCTATAATAGAGTCCTAGAGTATGCAATAATTCCCCCTAAAAAGGTGTGATGAGTCTGACCTCTCATCTACTCGACCAATGAAAATTCTTAAGCCTCATTGGTCCCCAACTAATCAGAACCTACCTTTGGATAGTAGGTACAAATAGATATAGAATCATTGGGTGTTTTTGGTTCTATGAATAAACATGTTAGAAACCTATTGGAAATTTTGAACCTTAAAAAAACAAGTTCATCCCCATTTCCAGACGAAACAAAAAATGGTGAACACGACGTGAATCCTTAACAAAGTTAAATGATGTTTTACTTATTTGTTAGGCCCCTATTAAACTCAATATGAGGGCCAACAAAGCAATCAATAACATATGTGCTCATCCAAAAGATGTAGTCTGGACAAACTTATCTTGCCTATGTCTGCTATATCAAATTGGAACTCTTTTCCAACATCTTTTTGTAACACAAAATGGCTTCTTTAAGGTTCACACCTATGAATTCCTCGGCTGCTACTCCTGTTGGATCCTCATCTGCTCTGAGGATGACATCACCTACTCAGCATCTTCAATGTTGGGTCTAAAATTCATTAGTGAGGGAATACTTTCAACACGGTTCCATCCTGACTCTGGAGGCTGCTCGACAGGCCCTCCAAGTTAACAACTCACCCTGGTTGTCCAGACAGCGACGACCAGTGGTCAAGAAGTAGGTGGTGCCAACCACCATCTCCAACTGTTTCGGGTCTTTATCCCTAGAACTCAATAATCAGTCCCTCCCATATTACAGGTAGGTGGATCAAGAGGTCACTCAAGGCCTCAGTTCAAGAAGAAAAGAGTCCTTCTTAAGGACTCCCACAAACAATCACCGCCAGGCTCGTGCGGTAGTACACCCTCAATATAATGGGGGTATCGCCTCTAGGTGTTCGACTCAGGTTCCTCAAACTTGAGCATGCAAGAAGAACCATCATAGGTGAAATTCTTCCAACGGGGAGCAGGTTCGTACCTCTGCCCCCTCCAAAGAAGTCCATCAACCTAACTTGATGGCAAAAAATGAGCGGGCATATACATCCGTTCGTCCTAATTTCACTGCCCAGCAGACTCATCTGAAAGTAACACACCAATCCCACTAGGAAATTCTAGCGGAGTACTATAGGCAGGCACATACACCTGTTTATAAATCATTATCAAGTAATTAGGCTCGTCTGACTGCATCTAAAGAAGTTCGCCAGACAGATGTGGTGACCACCTGTAAACAGGCACATACACCTTCTTACACTAATAAATTCTTCCAGCAGTCTCATCTGCCAATATTGAAGGAAGGTCATCAATCATATTAATTGTAGAATAATCAAAAGAAACATACACCAGAAATTCATCAAGATAACCAACAGTCTCATTTGGTAGCACCCGGAGATTTCAATTGGAAAGCTCCAATGACAAACAGGATACAGACACAACTTTCTGCCCCCATACATGAGTACTGTCAGAATTCACTGATAGGAAAAGGAGGATAGAAGTAGGAACACACACCTACTCCAAATATGGAATGGAAATATATTCCCATTCTAGAAACTGAAGTCACCAAGCACATTTTGACAATGGTGAAAGAGCAGAAGCAAATCTCTGCCCATATTCTGGATACTAGTCAGAGTATTATAACAACTTGGCAACATCACAGGGAAAGAAACATAAATATATACCTATCAGTGTAGTGACTCATCATCATGTCACCCTGGAGTAGATACACACCTTTGTTCTAGTCTAGGAGGGTCGTGGGGCATACTCGCCCATGTCATATGGACAATCAAGTCAGGCACATACACCCGATTTAAATGGAGATAGTCAGCCTAACCTAACCATTTCTCTTGAGCAGGCACATACACCTGCCAATAATAACCACTTTCATCAACAAGTGGTTTCCAAAGTGAGTAAAAAGGCATCCAGGAAAAAGACCCATCCAGCACAATTAAAAAATCAGGAGTCAATCTGCAATAAGGCATTTCTCAATTCTGGAGTTCTTGAAGCCCTCAAACAATTATCAGTTGCAACTCAAGATTCTACTCTCTCATTTCCGAATTCCGGAAATAACAACAATAATTACAAGGGTATTCATCATAAACTTCCTCGTGAAGGATTTATTCACAAAAATTTGTTCAATCTTGAAGCATCATCTTCAGATGAGAGCCACGATAACCTTATGCATGGCTAGAAGACCAAGGAGTAAAAGGTTTCATCTTTTGTTGTAACCCACCATGGTGGTCCTCCCCATGATGACGAATTTAGCTGAGAAAGTCCTCTCCGTAGTAGTAATTTGTATTGCCTGGAAAATTCATCAATGGACAATGCAGTAATTAGAAAGACCTCTTATCTTGAGGCACTTGAAAATGTGAAGCCAGTAATGTCTTATGCCTTACCGCTAGTAGGTGAAATACTTTCTCAATCAGAAGATAGCCCGGGGTGTAGGTCATTATCTGAACCACCCCTGGGTCATTCATCTTCTAATTTGACAAATTAATTCTTTACCAATATTTTTGAATCTGATGAAGCAAAAAAGAAGCACCATCTTTGGTCCAATCAGGTAAAATAATCGTCATCAAATGACAAAGAGGAAGTGATGAATATGAGAAAACAACTGGCGAAAGGTGAAATACCAGTCATGTTTTGGCCTTTGGCTGACTCTCAGTATGATATTCTAGAAACGTTGATTGAAGATTGTATTTACGATATTCGTCTCAACATATGGAAAACTCTTTGTCACTTAAGAGAGAAAATATTACCTTATGACGAATATCAAAATCAAGTTAAGGTAATAGAAGGGTTGAAATTCCAAATTGACTTGGCATCTCTCTCAGTTTCCCAACATCTAAAGGTTGAAAAGCTGCAGATATCCCTTCAGCGTACATGCCTTGGTTCATTAAAAAGGTTGCGCTAGTTAATTACCAAAGCTTCATCTGGTATTCATATCATGGGATGGGGTGTTCACGGAGTATTGCACTTCACTATGCTATCCAGTCAACAAAGACCACCAAAAGTTGTCTCATGCAATGTTATTGCCCATGGTTGGCCACATCTAACTGGTTTTCTGTGTAATCAAAGGCTTTATCAAGAACAGACCTCAACTAGTTCTTCCCATAGCCAGGCATATAAATAACAAGTTTTCGAATTACTCTTGCATCAAGAAAATGATAATATTTAATAGGCTTCTCATTTAGATCATGCGCATCATTAGGTGACAGAGGTGTCATAAATAATCCAACGGTCATCTAATCCAGGTGATTTGAGTAGATGTCGGATGATGCATCCAGCCAATTTCAGGACTAAAATCTGGAAAATCATGAGAGATTTTAAGAAAGTTTCAGATGTAGCAGCTCAAGAGCCACCTCAGCTTTCCAGGCTAGGGTCTCTTTCAATCTAACCCTCGGGATCAACACACAGGATTCGAGGAGTTGATCAGGAAATACAGGAATAGCCCCAGTCCACTGGACTGGGGACTTTTTCAAATTCTCAATCTCTTCCTCAGCGAAAGTCACTCTTCTCTCGATTAGGGAAGAAGCTACAAGAGGAAATCAGAGCCAAATTATCAGGAAATTCCCTCTAAATTATGGTTCATCAAGAATTTACTGAGGGATCAACCAAGTAAAAGGGAATGTCTCATAAAGGAAATGGAAGAAGACAATATCACATAAACTCTAACATAAGGGTTGCAATGTGTTATGAATTGATAAATGTCATCAATGCCATTGTCACTGATCCCCTAAAACCTGAGGCTCACTCAGAGGAATCAAATGAAGAATTTCATGTTCAAGAGGTTGTACACAAAGAAACAAATGAAGGAGGTGTGCGTACCAGAAGTCAGAGGGTTTCCAAGAGACAATACATTCCTTCAGGTAATTCCATTCCATACTCCAGAAAGTAACATGCCAAGGAAAAGGGTAAAAGTCAAGTTACATCCCACCCTATCTCTGTAGAAGGCCAATCACTCTCATTAGAGGAAAGGTTCTCACAGAAAAAAGAAGAAATGAATGAGATAAGGAGGTTAAATGTAGAACTACTTCAAGGTATTATTCCTCCTAATCATGCTGAAGTTAATCAATTAAGGGAATTTTTTGTATCTATTGAGATGGATCAAGAATATACCCCTCTACAAGTACACCCTCACAAGTCCAATCATATGGGTCAAACGCAACATCAACCTAAAATACTACCATCAGTGGTAGTACCAGTCGCCAAACCCGTCCAAACTCCATTTATTTCACCTGATCAGGTCCAAGCTCAACCAGATGTTTCTTAAGCATTAATGACTACCATTGAGTCATTAACAGTTTGGTTGGAAGATATTTAAGGATGACGTGCACAAATTCAACCTAAAAAGAGAGCTTACCTTGAATGGGTGGATGCAATTCCCCCCCCCATCAAATTTTGTGAATACCACATTCTTAATTTTTAATGGTTCGGGAGATCTAGAACAAAACTTAACACATTTTCTTTCTCGTTGTGATACTATGATGGGAACTCCTCAACAAAAAGAAGTAGTTAAGCTCAGGTGTTTTGTGAAATCATTACAAGGACCTACTTTTGTCTGGTATAAAATTTTTCAATCTCAGCCAATTACTAGGTGGGAAGATCTTCATCAAAGATTCCTTATTCAATTTATCTCAACATTACCAAAGATGGCAGTTTTTTATCTTACGAATTGTAAACAAAGGGAAAATGAAAGAGTTTCAAATTTCATTGCTTGCTGGAAGGGATTAACATATTCCTTAAGTTTATAACTCCCTCAATAAGAGTTGCTTTTAATCTGTGTGGAAAATTTGTGTGATGAATTATGTACACCATTGATCCCTGTAAAATACACAGGAGGGTTTCAAGACCTTACTTCAATCGCTCAGTAGATAGAAGACTCTCTTATAGAGACTAGGGCTAAAACTCGTGTAATTCCATTAGCTCCGAGAAGGAGAATTGGGAAAGCAGTGACTGCTACGGTTACACTTAAACAAGAACCTGTACCAACTTCCACTTCAAAACTTTCATCATATCGAAGTAGTCCACCTCATGAGGGTAAAAAACAATGGCCGCCTCGTCAAGATGATCAAAGAGATCAAAGACCGAAATAGTTTCAGGATTTGAAGAACAAATTTTATTCTTTCTGGAATGAACAAGTTCCTAGTTACTTAATCTCGGCTCTGGAAAACAATATGGTTCAGTTTCTAAGGCCCAAAAAGGCGGAACAAGGAAGGAGATGAAGACCTCCCCAACTATTTCCCATTTCATTAGATGTTGGGGCATAAATATGATGCTTGGATGGACAGGAAAATGATCAACCGAACTCATGCCATTTTTCGATCACAATTGAACCAACCAATTGTGTCTTCTGCTATTTCTGCCATAGAAAAACCCCCTTCATCAGAAGGAAAATCCTCAAAGAAGTGAAGTAATTTGAAGAAAAAAGAGCAGTCAGAAGAAGACGAGATCGTGTCAAAGCCTAAGTTGTCTTTGACTCTAGCATATTTTATGCCATCTGCTTCAAAAGCACTGGCACCGCCCCACCAAACAGCACAACCTGAATAGGTTCATCAAGAAGAATCTTCATCAAATGAAAAATTATTCTTTGGTTCTGTCAACATGATTCATTTAATGGATCTCTATGCCAATGACTGTTTCAATCATGATGAGTCAAAGTTCCTTGTATCTAACAGAGGAATTAGAGGAATAGACAGAGGTATAGGATACAGAGGATGACTTGTCCTTGTTATAGGACATTAAACTACATAGCCCCCTCTATCATCCAACATGATGTTAAACTGTGCATCGTCCGGGATGCAGGACGTTAAACTGCCAATCACCCCATATCTGTGACACGTGACATTAAATTGTAATCGTCGCATGCACAATTGTCTTTTAAAATCTGTTTCCATGCGTGCCCCGGGCAGCTAACCATGCATAAGCCCCACATCATCCTTTGTGGTCGCATATTTCGCGACACAATCATCAGTTCTATTGCTGCCTCTTGCTTCTCATACCGAGCATGACTCACGTGAGCTTAGAGTAAGATTCGACCATGACATCTTCTCTGGGATGCTAACCACGCTTAAGTCTCAACATCATCTTCGGGTCGTTGTCCTCAAGTACACCTTGATCATTGAATCCCTCTCAATTGAACTACGTGGACTTTGATCCTTTCCTCCTAGGTTGGGTACGTAGGCAACCTCCTAAGGTTCAAGCTCGAAACCACTTTCTTCATATCAATTCACCTTCATCCCATACAATGTTGATCCGTGAAGCCCCCATCAACCGTCTTATTCATATCGATTCACTTTCTTCCTATATGAAGTTAAACTGTGTATGTCCCATCGTCCTAGTTATATAACGTTAAACTATACAGTCCCCCATTGTCCTTGATGTAAGACATTAAACTGTATAGCACTGGTCCATGCATATGACCTTAAACTATTTGTACTTTCTTCCTGTATGACAATAAACTACAACAATCTCTGATACCCTCACTCGAGAGGAGTCATCATTGACATGGTATCCAACCATGTCATGTTTCAAGAACTATGTGTGGCTTGATTCTCATCCTTATGAGATACGTAGTGACACCCAAGTCTTTAATCTTAGGTCTAGCCATAATTGCAATAAAGTCCTCTTTACTCCTCATATGTAAGACCAAATCTGTACAAAGGGTATTTCAAGAACTAAATGTAGCTTGATTCCCAACTTCATGGGATATGTAGGAATGCTCGAGCATTCCTCGAGTCCAGCCCCGAGCCTTTGGGCCTAACCCCAAACTCCACTTTCGATTCCTTGGCTGAAAACTCTCCTTGGGAGCACATGGTGTGATATGGAACACCCTGGTCTTTATTCAAATCAGGTTTATAACAAATGCACGATGTGTCTCCCTCACTATGGTCCAAGATCTACAACCCTAAACTAAGATCTTCCATGCTCTCGTCCTGTATGACGTTAAACTGTATTTCAAGAACTACGTGTGGCTTGATTCTCATCCTAATGAGATACGTAGTGACATCTAGAATCTCAATTCAAGACCCAGCTGCAACATTATACAAATAATATTCATGGTCTCTATAACCCTTTTCTGGGCTTTTGGTCACAAAATTTCTGATACCTAAGAGTTCTTTTGCCTGACTATGCAGCATGTTCCCTTAGGTGGCTTTGCATAAGTTGTCTACATAACGGACATATCATCCAAAAGATACTACTATTTGACTATGCAGCATATTCCCTAGTTGTCCCTACATAATTAAACCTCCATAATGAGTTTGTCAAGTAATGGTTACTTCATTCTTAGGAGAAGCCTCTCTTGTCCCTATTAGTCTTAATGGCGATATGTAGGGATCTGAAAAAAAAACTACCATCCTTAACATATTTGTTCTATACCTTTTTTTCATGATCTGAAATTATTCAAGTCTATGGTTTACATTTTCCTCCTTCTCCATATGTTCAGAGAAATATAAAATAACCTTGGACCACTTGACCATATGTTGTATAATGTTTCTATCTCCGGTTTTAGTCATATGATTTAAAACCACGGATACCTTTTTTCCTAAGTTTGGGTTAGACCTTCGTAGAAGTCTCATTCCTCCAATTCTTTGAAAATTTTGATTGGAAATATCTTCTCCATATTCAAGTACATTTCTCTATAAATAAAACTCTATGATTTGGAAAATTTCAATCTCCATAAAACTTTCTTCAGCTTTTAGCAATAGAAAGTCAAATTTCTGAGAGTTCTCTTTCCAGAATATGCAGCATGTTCCCTTAGGTGGCCTTGCATAAGTTGTCTACATAACAAACCTATCAACCAAAAGATACTACTATTTGACTATGCAGCATATTCCCTAGTTGGTCCTACATAATTCAGCCCCCATAACAGATTTTTCAAGTAGTGGTAACTTCATTCTTAGAAAAGACTTACTCTAATGCCTTTTAGCTCTTTTCCTGTATCATTCCTCAGATTCAAAATTTCTCAAGTCACATTTTACAGTTTCCCCCCTCCATACTTGAATATGATAATATGTTTCCAAACAAATTTTCAAGAATTTAGTCAATATCATCCATTCGGTCAAAGCTATTCGACCTTAAATATTAGACTTTTTATAGTCCAACATGAATGAATTTAAACTACCAAAAAAAGACATGGTACTCATTAAATTGGGAACCTATAAAGGGTACTCTGAACAAAAGTAGAGTCCCATCTCACTAAACATACATTTTGTATGATTTAGGCAATATAGAGAAATTAAAAGAGATAAAGTTTGTGGGGTTGTTTATATAATATAACGACCCACACTTTACATACATTGTTAATACTTCAAAATTGAAGCACACTTATTACAACATATGACAAAACCACAAAGGACCGTATAGGTATAGTGTCTTTAGAAACTGGGAAACATAAACAACTGGTTCATAAATCTTCTACAGTGTCTTCCATTTATTTCATCATATCTAGGGTCCCTTTTAGCATATTCTACTTAATATCCATCTTCCTGACCTGGGGAAAAGAAAACATAAAAGGGTGAGCTCAAATGCTCAGCAAGGGCAAATAAAGGAAAAAAAATCATATCATATCTTTATGAAAATCAAAACCTGCAAAAGAGATCATAATATCTTAACATGGAATAAATCATAGAAGTGAAAATGAGATCCCCATAATCATAACATAAAACTTGAAACTTTGTGGCATGCACACATAATCATGGAAAATCATTTCTTGTTAGTCATGACTCATTGCCAAGACTATCTTAGTGGACAAAGTCCCTTTCTGAACCGAGTTCACTCCTCGTTTCAGTCCTGTATCACTGAACCGAAATAACCTTCCGTTCCAGCCATGTCTATCTCATGAGATATAAAATCATTACCCAATGAATTGGAGGGAGATATAGGTCCCACCCATCTTATAATGAATCCTTTCTTATGTGTGCCACATAATCATAAAACATACATCATCGCATAACACATGTAACAAAAATGGGATTCTTGAAACATCATGACATCATAAAACAATTCATATAAGATAAAGGAATTCATAAAAATATTTCCATCACAACATAATCAAATCCATGTAATAAGAGGGATAAAAACAGAACCCTTTTATTATCTTAGATGGAAAATAATTTTGATAAAACACTTGAACTCCATTCTTGAGGAAAATATCCTTTCTTCTTCAAAAACATTTTTCCTATCATAACATGTCATACAACTTTAAAATAAAATAAGTTGATTAAAAATAAACTTGAATACTTGTAAAGGAAGCTTCTTGGAAATAATTTTTTAGAAATCCATTCATGCCGTATAAGTTAAAAAAACATTCTTCGTACTTTTGTCGGAAAAGTCAAAAAGTACCTCGTACGAAACACGACAAAAGATTCCTTTCATATCTTTTACTAAAAACTCACTGAAGGGTAAAATTGGATATAAACTATTGTAGAAGGATGGAAATAATATTACATATTGAGGGAACATGGATGTGGATGATAAAATACACCCCAGTAATTACTTACGAATAAACAATCTCGGATAAAAATGAGATTGTGATATTTCCCTTACCTTAGGTCCGATTTGCTTTGTTCGTGTCCGAAGCTCCTCTTCTTTGGAACGCCTCTTTGAATCCTCCACTTAAGGAACTAAGATTGGTCTTTGGAGAAGACCAGGACCTCTAGGATTATTCTAGGGAAGTGGAGAGGAGAAAATGGCAGGGGTTGGCCTAGCTTGAGTGCTCAAATTGGTGTGAGGAGGAGGGGGAGGAGGTGCCCTTTTATAAGGGAGGAGAGGGGCACCTTAGGAATATCTCAAAATATTATTTTATATTAAAGTCAAAATCGGTTTATAATGGTTCCAAAGGGTCTTATTTCGAAGCTAAAGTGGGGATGGGTCGAAATCCTATCAACCAATAGGATTTAGACAAGTTTAGGGTATTATTTTAACCTTATCAATTAGATTTAACTCTAAGTTAATTAATTTAACTTTTACCGTGTCTTTTTGTTTTCTTTCACTATATGGTTAATACACTTACTATAACATGCCAAACGAACCCCAAATTGTTTATTATTAATATATATATCCTTATCTAAGTCATTTGGCCGAACCTTAGATTTTTAGGAATAAAATAACAATTAATAATATAATATTTGATTTAAAAACTATTTTGTGTCAATTTTGACACTATTTGATATATGATTTTTGTGAAAGTCATAACAGAATTATATGTTCGAACCAAGTTGATTAAATCAACACTAATATATCATAGTAACCTAGAAAATTAGTGGAAATCATAAAAGTCTCAAATTACATTTATTTTGGTGTTTATAACATCAATTATGTCAATATTTCATTAATAAGATAATTACTGCATCATCTTTGTGTCATAAATAAATTAAATTATTTGATGTCTAAAAATTATAAATAAAATACCATCATGTAGTAAATCTTTTTAGCTTTCTAATTAATATTTACAATCGAATTTATCTTATGTATAACCCCATATTAAAAAATGATTTACTTATTAAACTTTGATTTTAACTATTTTAACCCTTCTTTAAATAAATTAATAATAAATGTCCTAATCTAATCCAAGTGGGCCTAAATGGTCATATTTTATTCCTAAGTTTGTTTTTGGTCGAATTACACTTGTCCAATAGAATTAGTACATGTGTTAGGGTAATATTGATATCATATTTACCCTTAGTTACCCTATTTACTATTAACTGCGGTAAAAATAGTAAAAAGTTACTATTCACCAAAAAATTATTTTCATCTCATTGAACCACATTTTAGTCCTTGATATTAACCGTGTCTCTCGGATTTTTGAAATTCCATTCACAGAAGCAGTAAAATTAAGTTTTATGCAAAATTCAGTTTTTAACCTACCACTTAGTGGTTTCACTATTCATCAAAAATTGAAAGTTTTCAGAAAAATACCAAAATTTCACCCTAGGCTAATTTCGATATTCTGAGTCCAAAAATGAAGTCCATTTTGAAAAATAAAATTTATAAAATTTCAAAAAGTGGTTATTACTATTCATAACGGCTAGTTTTAATAGCATATTGTTGTTTAGTGAAACTCGGTATTGCGTACGACGCAAGCTATCGAGGAAGGTCGCGATTGCGTGTAAAGCAAGCCAAGCAAGTGTTGTGTAGAAAAAGATTCCTTTGATGATTTATATAACATAAAAGTCTCGGGTGTTACATTCTACCCCCCTTAAAAAGAATTTCGCCCTCGAAATTCGTCACTTTGCAACAAACAAATGAGGATACTTCTCCCTCATCATATCCTCAAGATCCCATGTAGCTTCTTCAAGTTGGTGGTTTCTCCATAAAACTTTTACCAAGCGAGTGGTCTTGTTTCGTAGGACTTTTTCGCTACGATCCAGAATCTCTATGGGCTGTTCTTCATAAGAAAGATCTTGCTCCAGCGGTACAACTTCTGAGCTGAGTACATGTGAAGGATCTGGTATGTACTTTCTCAGGAGAGATACATGGAACACATCGTGAACTTGAGAGAGATTCGGTGGAAGCACCAATCGGTAAGCTACCTTCCCAACACGATCCAGTATTTCAAAAGGACCGATATATCTAGGGCTCAACTTCCCCTTCTTTCCAAATCTCATAACCCTCTTCCAAGGAGATATTCGTAAGAACACTTTATCACCCACTTCAAACTCTAGGTCTTTTCTTCGGTTGTCGGCATAACTTTTCTGTCGACTCTGAGCTGCTCTTATGTGTTGTTGAATAGATCTGACCTTTTCTGCCATTTCATCAACGAGATCAGGTCCTAATAGCTTTCTTTCCCCAACTTCATCCCAGCAAGTTGGAGTCCTGCATTTCTTTCCATAGAGAGCTTCATAAGGAGCCATCTGAATACTGGAGTGAAAGCTATTATTATAAGAAAATTCCACCAAAGGTAGGTGTTGATCCCAACCTCCTTTGAAATCCATAGAGCAAGCTCTCAATATATCTTCTAGGGTTTGAATTGTTCTCTCAGACTGACCGTCTGTCTGGGGATGATAAGCAGTGCTGAAACTCAACTCTGTATCCAGAGTATGCTGAAGACTTCGCCAGAACTTCGAGGTAAATCTCGGATCTCGATCAGATATAATAGAAAGTGGTACTCCATGCAATCTTACCACTTCCTTTATATATATCCTGGCAAGCTGATCTAGAGAGAAATCCTCTCTAATAGCAATGAAGTGTGCAGACTTTGTAAGACGATCAACTATGACCCAGATAGCATTATTACCTTTGGATGTTTTAGGAAGTCCTGTGACAAAGTCCATAGTGATGTTTTCCCATTTCCATTCGGGTATGGGTAATGGTTGTAACATCCCCTTAGACTTTTGTCTCTCAGCTTTAACTTGTTGACAAACCAAGCATCGAGAGACGTATTCAGCAACATCTCTTTTCATGCCATCCCACCAGAAGTACTCTTTCAGGTCCCTATACATCATCGTGCTTCCAGGATGAATAGAGAATGAAGAACTATGAGCCTCATCCAGCAGCTCTTTCTTTAATTCGGGGATGGGAGGAACGCAAACCCGATTCCTGAACCTTATTATCCCATCACAATCAAGGTTGAATTCAGGAACATTTCTCACCTTCTTTTGTAACTCGACATCTTCTTTCTGTGCCTCTTTAATCTTCACATGTATAGATGGTTGAACATTCATTTGAGAAAGATAAGATTTTTCCCCTTCCATTATAATTCCAAGATCCATCCTTTGTAAATCCATAAATATTGGATCTTTTGTGATCCTCATCATGGATAAACTAGCATGGTCTTGTCGACTTAATGCATCTGCCACCTTGTTTGCTTTCCCAGGGTGGTAATGGATTGAGCAGTCATAATCCTTAATCAGCTCCAACCATCTTCTTTGGCGCATATTCAGCTCCTTTTGTGTGAAAATATATTTTAAACTTTTATGATCAGTATAAATATCACACCTTTCACCATAAAGGTAATGCCTCCAAATCTTTAATGCAAAGATTACCGCAGCCAACTCCAAATCATGTGTTGGGTAATTTTTCTCATGGATTTTCAACTGTCGTGAGGCATAAGCTATCACCATATCATTTTGCATAAGAACACACCCCAATCCCTTCTTGGATGCATCACTGTAGATCACAAACCTTTCTCCACTACAAGGCAGTGTGAGCACAGGTGCACTGGATAACCTTCTTTTCAACTCCTTGAAATTCTCTTCACATTCCTCTGTCCAGACAAACTTAACTCCTTTCCGAGTCAACTTGGTGAGTGGATTAGATAATCGTGAAAAATATTTTACAAAACGTCGATAATATCCAGACAAACCAAGAAAACTTCGGATCTCAGTTACTGTTGTTGGTCTTGACCATCTTTCGATAACCTCTGTTTTTGCTGGATCCACAGATATCCCCTATTTTGAGATTATGTGACCCAAAAATGCAACTTTTTGAAGCCAAAATTCACACTTGGTAAATTTGGCATAAAGCTTCTCCTTTCTCAGGGTCTTTAATATAATTCTCAAGTGATCTTCATGCTCTTCCTTGCTCTTTGAATAGACAAGAATATCGTCTATAAAGACTACCACAAATTGATCAAGATAGTCTCTAAAGACTCTATTCATTAGATCCATGAAGATAGCAGGGGCATTAGTAAGACCAAATGGCATCACTATAAATTCATAGTGTCCATACCTTGTACGGAAAGCCGTCTTTGGTATATCCTCCCTTTTGACCCTTAATTGATGATACCCTGAACGAAGATCAATCTTGGAAAAGTATTGAGCTCCGCGTAGTTGGTCAAATAAGTCATCAATGCGTGGGAGAGGATATTTGTTCTTGATAGTGATCTTGTTAAGTTCTCGATAATCAATGCAGAGTCTCATTGATCCATCTTTCTTCTTAACAAATAGAACAGGTGCTCCCCAAGGTGACGCACTAGGGCGTATGAATCCCTTATCAAGATTCTCTTGGAGTTGCTTCTTCAATTCCTGCAACTCAATTGGGGCCATTCTATAAGGTGTCTTTGAAAGAGGCAAAGCATCCGGTACGAGTTCTATTGAAAACTCAACTTCACGATTTGGTGGAAGACCCGGTAATTCCTCCGGAAAGACATCATCAAACTCCCGTACAATGGGCATATTCTTAATCGTGAGTTTCTCACCAACTATTTGAGATAAATAACCTTCATTTAGTGTAATCAATACCCATAAGATGGAAGAAATTTCCACTGGAAGGTTATGTTCATCCTTGCATTGATAGACGATCGTAGGTTGATCTGGAATATGAAATGTGACTTCCCTTCTTTGGCAATTGATATGAGCTCCATGTAGAGAAAGCCAATCCATGCCAAGAATCACATCAAATTCCACTAAAGTAAGGATCACAAGATTTGCAGGAAGCACTTTCCCACAAACTTCGATCGGAGAAGAATTATAAATTTCTGATGCGATTGATGTGCCATTAGGTGTTGTCACAGCTAACTCAACATCTAATTGTTGAGGTAATACGGTGATACCCTTAGAAAATTTTTCAGAAATAAAAGAGTGGGTGGATCCAGAATCAAATAAAACATTTGCTACTTTAGAGTGGATGGTAAGTGTACCTTTCACCACATCGTTATTGTACTCCACATCGCTGATAGAAATTGCATGTGACTTTCCTTTGTCTTTAGCCTTAAGAGTTTGTTGACGTCGACCATCATCATCAACCCTTGGATTTGGGCATTGATTGGCATAATGCCCCATTTCCTTGCACTTGAAACATTTAAGTGTAGTAGGTTCATTCTGTGTATCCCTTCCTTTGTTTGCATCATTAGACATCTTCTTCCCATTATCACGGCATTCAAATGCCCGATGACCTTCCTTTCCACATTTAAAACATTTACTTGTCCCTTTAAGACAACTCCCTCCATGTTTCTTTCCACACTTTGAGCATAAGGGAAAGTTCATCTTCTTTTCCGTGTGCTCTTTAGATTTTTCTTTGAATTCCATCTTCCTCTTCTTATCAAACCCATGTGACTGATGGGTTACTCCAATCTCCATCTCGACTTTGAGAGCACATCGAACGATTTCCTCGTAGCTATTGAAGTCCCTTATGGCTAACGCCCTTCGAAGACTTGGTTTTAAGCCACTAAAGAATCGATCGATCTTACTCTCAGGTTGGATAATAAAACCAGAAGCGTACCTTGCAAGTCTTGTAAAATTTGCTTCATAGGTACCAACAGATTCATCATCCCTTTGCTTCAGTTCAAGAAACTCTTTCTCCATCTTTGTTCGGAGAATACGAGGGAAGTACTTATTGAAAAATAAGTTCTTGAACTCGTCCCATTCCATAGACTCAATTTCATCCCTTTGCCTCGTATTCTTAACAAGATTCCACCATTGATCAGCATCTCCTTCCAAACGATACACTGCTAGGATGACTTTATCATGCTCAGAACATTGAAGAACTGAAAATATCTTTTCAGTAGTACTAATCCATTGTTCAGCAACTAATGGATCAGTAGACCCGCTGAAAGAAGGTGGACGCTGCCTCATGAAGGATTCAACAGAATGTTGCTCCCTCCTTTGCTCGTTTGGAAATCCTGCATGATTCATAGCTTGAGAAAGTTGTGTGAGCATGGCTACAAGATTTTGCATTCCAGCTCCCATAACGTTTGTTTGCTCAGGGGGACAATCATTGCATTGCCCATCGCATTCCGCATTAACACGGTTCCTTCGGGTTCCAGCCATTGACTAAAACCAAGAAGAATAGTGTGAGGAACACTAATTATAATAGGAAACCACATAATTCAAGAATAAAATTTTCATGCTTAAGGTCTTATCCTAGGTTATTCAAGGCCATTTCTAAAACACTAAGATTGTGTTTTATGCTTAGACTTATCCTTAGGGTTCTTACTAAGGCTTTCACATCCTAGTTTCCAAAGGTTGACTATACCTTTCCTCTGATACCAACTATAACGACCCACACTTTACATACATTGTTAATACTTCAAAATTGAAGCACACTTATTACAACATATGACAAAACCACAAAGGACCGTATAGGTATAGTGTCTTTAGAAACTGGGAAACATAAACAACTGGTTCATAAATCTTCTACAGTGTCTCCCATTTATTTCATCATATCTAGGGTCCCTTTTAGCATATTCTACTTAATATCCATCTTCCTGACCTGGGGAAAAGAAAACATAAAAGGGTGAGCTCAAATGCTCAGCAAGGGCAAATAAAGGAAATAAAAATCATATCATATCTTTATGAAAATCAAAACCTGCAAAAGAGATCATAATATCTTAACATGGAATAAATCATAGAAGTGAAAATGAGATCCCCATAATCATAACATAAAACTTGAAACTTTGTGGCATGCACACATAATCATGGAAAATCATTTCTTGTTAGTCATGACTCATTGGCAAGACTATCTTAGTGGACAAAGTCCCTTTATGAACCGAGTTCACTCCTCGTTTCAGTCCTGTATCACTGAACCGAAATAACCTTCCGTTCCAGCCATGTCTATCTCATGAGATATAAAATCATTACCCAATGCATTGGAGGGAGATATAGGTCTCACCCATCTTATAATGAATCCTTTCTTATGTGTGCCACATAATCATAAAACATACATCATCGCATAACACATGTAACAAAAATGGGATTCTTGAAACATCATGACATCATAAAACAATTCATATAAGATAAAGGAATTCATAAAAATATTTCCATCACAACATAATCAAATCCATGTAATAAGAGGGATAAAAACAGAACCCTTTTATTATCTTAGATGGAAAATAATTTTGATAAAACACTTGAACTCCATTCTTGAGGAAAATATCCTTTCTTCTTCAAAAACATTTTTCCTTTCATAACATGTCATACAACTTTAAAATAAAATAAGTTGATTAAAAATAAACTTGAATACTTGTAAAGGAAGCTTCTTGGAAATAATTTTTTAGAAATCCATTCATGCCGTATAAGTTAAAAAAACATTCTTCGTACTTTTGTCGGAAAAGTCAAAAAGTACCTCGTACGAAACACGACAAAAGATTCCTTTCATATCTTTTACTAAAAACTCACCGAAGGGTAAAATTGGATATAAACTATTGTAGAAGGATGGAAATAATATTACATATTGAGGGAACATGGATGTGGATGATAAAATACACCCCAGTAATTACTTACGAATAAACAATCTCGGATAAAAATGAGATTGTGATATTTCCCTTACCTTAGGTACGATTTGCTTTGTTCGTGTCCGAAGCTCCTCTTCTTTGGAACGCCTCTTTAAATCCTCCACTTAAGGAACTAAGATTGGTCTTTGGAGAAGACCAGGACCTATAGGATTATTCTAGGGAAGTGGAGAGGAGAAAATGGCAGGGGTTGGCCGATCTTGAGTGCTCAAATTGGTGTGAGGAGGAGGGGGAGGAGGTGCCCTTTTATAAGGGAGGAGAGGGGCACCTTAGGAATATCTCAAAATATTATTTTATATTAAAGTCAAAATCGGTTTATAATGGTTCCAAAGGGTCTTATTTCGAAGCTAAAGTGGGGATGGGTCAAAATCCTATCAACAAATAGGATTTAGACAAGTTTAGGGTATTATTTTAACCTTATCAATTAGATTTAACTCTAAGTTAATTAATTTAACTTTTACCGTGTCTTTTTGTTTTCTTTCACTATATGGTTAATACACTTACTATAACATGCCAAACGAACCCCAAATTGTTTATTATTAATATATATATCCTTATCTAAGTCATTTGGCCGAAGCTTAGATTTTTAGGAATAAAATAACAATTAATAATATAATATTTGATTTAAAAACTATTTTGTGTCAATTTTGACACTATTTGATATATGATTTTTGTGAAAGTCATAACAGAATTATATGTTCGAACCAAGTTGATTAAATCAACACTAATATATCATAGTAACCTATAAAATTAGTGGAATTCATAAAAAGTCTCAAATTACATTTATTTTGGTGTTTATAACATCAATTATGTCAATATTTCATTAATAAGATAATTACTGCATCATCTTTGTGTCATAAATAAATTAAATTATTTGATGTCTAAAAATTACAAATAAAATACCATCATGTAGTAAATCTTTTTAGCTTTCTAATGAATATTTACAATCGAATTTATCTTATGTATAACCCCATATTAAAAAATGATTTACTTATTAAACTTTGATTTTAACTATTTTAACCCTTCTTTAAATAAATTAATAATAAATGTCCTAATCTAATCCAAGTGGGTCTAAATGGTCATATTTTATTCCTAAGTTTGTTTTTGGTCGAATTACACTTCTCCAATAGAATTAGGACATGTGTTAGGGTAATATTGATATCATATTTACCCTTAGTTACCCTATTTACTATTAACCGCGGTAAAAATAGTAAAAAGTTACTATTCACCAAAAAATTATTTTCATCTCATTGAACCACATTTTAGTCCTTGATATTAACCGTGTCTCTCGGATTTTTGAAATTCCATTCACAGAAGCGGTAAAATTAAGTTTTATGCAAAATTCAGTTTTTAACCTACCACTTAGTGGTTTCACTATTCATCAAAAATTGAAAGTTTTCAGAAAAATACCAAAATTTCACCCTAGGCTAATTTCGATATTCTGAGTCCAAAAATGAAGTCCATTTTGAAAAATAAAATTTATAAAATTTCAAAAAGTGGTTATTACTATTCATAACGGCTAGTTTTAATAGCATATTGTTGTTTAGTGAAACTCGGTATTGCGTACGACGCAAGCTATCGAGGAAGGTCGCGATTGCGTGTAAAGCAAGCCAAGCAAGTGTTGTGTAGAAAAAGATTCCTTTGATGATTTATATAACATAAAAGTCTCGGGTGTTACATATAACCCCAGTAAAAATAAAACTATGTTTACTAGGCTCATTGGATTAGGTAAAAATAAGAGCAATTATCAAGAAAATGAAGGTATAGATGATTGAAGATGGACTGTTTTTCATTGATAAACAAGATTAAAAGAATATCCATAGACTGGAGTCTCTTCTCTTTTTTTCAGAAATTACAGAATAATTTCAACATGATTTCTCATCTATTTCATAGTAATCCGAGCTTCATCAGCAGCCACTTAAAGTTCATTTATTCGACCAACTTCACCCTCTTCTGCTCGACTAAGTGATTATTTGGCATCTTTGATGGATTTTATAGCATCCACTTGGACTTCTTCCAACGAATTATGAAGCTGGTCAAGCTTCCCAGTAATAGCATCTAGCTCTTGCTGAAGGTGAAACTCCTGGACAATCTTCTCCTTGATCTTCTACTTCAGTTCCTTCAGCTTTGCAGCATGATCAGCCTCAGCTCGGGACACAGCAGCCTGAAATTCACTGATATTGGTCAGCAATCTAGCTCTGATCAGTTCTTGATGACACCTTTTCTCTTTCTCCCTCCTTTGAATGACTTGTCTCACTATGACATGGATTTCTTAATATCCAAAACCACCAAGTCCCAGCATGATGAATAGGGATGAAAGTCTTGGAGATTTTAAAGGAATCTCTTCAAGAGGCACCTCAGATATTATATTCCATATATTTCTCCATACTTGCATGCCCCAGCACTTGCGCGCCGAACTTGCGCGCCACAAACCCTTGAGTTCTGCAGCTTTACCTCAAAGTCGGATCCTCTTTCCTTTTTGGATCCAACTCTGAGGGGGGACTTTTTTTGACGCTCTTTTCCATAACAGAGTCCAATGAATTGAAAAGGGGAATACCTTAAGCACAAAGAGGGTCACCCTTTGAAGAAAATCAAAAAAATTGATGAAGGCATGGACTAGAAGACCATTTGGAGTGAGGCACATAAGTTACTTGCGCGCCATGCAAGTCACTTGTGTGCCACCTATGGGTCGCATAGCTCACTTGTGCGCCCTATTTTGTTTTTCTCCCAAGGTTAAAGGTCACCTATAAATACCCCCTGTGGGCCCCCATTTTGGGGACGGATTTTCCAAAAGTCAAATTCAAGATCTGGTTTCCCAAGTCTTCAACTCAACTCTTCTGAAAGCTTTTAAGGTAAGTTTTTACCTAGAATAGAAGACAAGAAGGAGTAGGATAAGGCCTAAGTGTTTATAATTCATCAACACTTGCACACCTAAGTATTCATACCTCCTTAAAAATGAAAACACTTGCGCGCCGCCCTACCCTTTCGATGAAACTTGGGCACCGCCCTTTTGGAAACATCTTAGGATAATACTAAAGGCTTGATTTAAGTCTCGTACAAGTATTACCCTACAAATTCTTTATCGCTAAGTTGAACCCATGCCGCGCAAGTACACTTGCGCAGCCAAGACATGTGTGCCAACTTCATTTGTGTGCCTCTCTCCAATTCACCTCTCCTCTTCAAGATATTAGCCCTCAAACCCCTTTTCAAAGCCATTTATGGAATAGTTCCTTTGTTGGATTCCTTATCTAGAAGCAATTCTGTGACAACCTCTCCCAAAACCTCATGACTTACAAGCTTTATGTCACTACGGTTAGATTTTTTCCTCTATATAACCTCATCCTTTAAGATGAAAAGATCTTCTGATTTGGGCCTCCTTAGGAATAAGCCCCAATTTTAAGTTCCCTTCGTTCGGGAATCCTCCTTAGGAGTAATCCCCAAGTCCCCTTAACCTGGGCCTCCTTCTCATAAGTAATCCCTAGTCATAGTTTCCTTTAACATTGGGCCTCCTCCTCCAGAGTAATCCCCAATCTTAATTTATTTTTATTTGGGCCTCCTTCTCAGGAATAAGCCCCAATCATAAGTCTCTTTTAATTTGGGCCTCCTTCTCAGGAGTAAAGCCCAGGTTATAAGTCCCATTTAATTTGGAAATCCTTCTTAGGAGTAAGCCCTGGGATAAAACTCCAAATTTCCATAAAGTACAAATACCTTTATGGAACGTGCTACGGGGCTTCTTTCCTGAAGTAAGTCCTGGTCTTAATCTACTTGGGAAGTCATATATACGTAATCCCCACATCATTTCTTATGACTGCGTCTTTCGTGGAAAAATCGTCAGGTTTACTAATATCTCTTGTTTTTCACACAGAGCATGACTCACGTGATCTTAGAGTGTAAAAGTAATCAAGACATCTCTTTTTAGGCCAATAACCATGCATAATATCCGTATTTCTCCACCTGAACTACATGGACTTTGATCTCTGATTTAAAATTATAGTATGTAGGAAGCCCTTTCTAAGTTTCAAGCCCATCTTTCATTAATTATTTTCTGTCTCATATGACATTAAACTATATCCTTCTTATCGAACTACGTGGGTTATGATTCCTTTTTAACGAGGATATGTAGGTAGCCCATCTACGGGTACGATCCCAACTCTGAAATAATCCTTGTCTTTCTAAATGAAAATAAACTTCAAGTGCCCCACTAACTGGCTTTAAAACCAGTATGTTCATCATAATGACCAAGAGATTTCTATATAATTTTTTGAAGGATACCATTGACTAAGAATATCTAATATATATGGATGATTCTCCATTGATGAACAACCTCAAATA
The DNA here is from genome assembly GCA_963277665.1 of Viscum album. Taxonomy (NCBI): domain Eukaryota; kingdom Viridiplantae; phylum Streptophyta; class Magnoliopsida; order Santalales; family Viscaceae; genus Viscum; species Viscum album. The sequence goes on along the minus strand of OY728147.1, from coordinate 102,372,228 downwards.
CATATAAAAGATTCTCTAAATCTCATACATATCAATCATTTATTGCCAAATATGAAGGAAAACTCATTTTCATGCTTGGTGAATTAATAAGGATTTGTGAACATAACTTAAATCTATAAGAGCGTCCTAAAGTAGGAAATAATTTCCACCAAAAAGTTGTGATTAGCCTGACCTCCCATCCTCTCGACCAATGAAAATTCTTAAGCCTCATCGGTCCCCAACTAATGAGAACCTACCTTTGGAAAGTATGTCCAAATGGATATAGAATCATTGGGTGTTTCTGGTTCTACAAATAAACTCGTTATAAACCGATTAGAAAGTGTGAACCTTAAACAAACAAGGTCATCCCCATTTCCAGATAAAACAAGTAGGTACGGTTGATCCTATGTGTTATACTAGATACCAAGTATCAAAATTTCTTATTTTATTTTGATTTAACCTTTTTCACATATTCTAAGACTACCAAATGTGTGCACATTTTAATGAGTTGTAACGGTTAGGGAATTATGGGTTGTGTCGAATGGAGTTTTAATCAGACCCCAATTGTGATTCCTTGTTATATAGGTACCCAAGTAGACTTCACGATTCACAAGTATAGGTAAGTCATAGCCCCAATGTTGTATGATTGAGTATAATCAACCAAATGGAGGCTGGAGATTTTTATGAGGTGAGTATTTCAGATTATAGTAGTCCCCCTTCTGTATTTTTATTCTTGTATTTATTTTTTATATGTTGACATCTCAATGGGTGACCAAGAATGATGTATTAATATATACATTCACATTTCATATATTATATAACAATTTTTTCATTTATTCAATATACTATGATTATAAATGTTATTCAAGATTTGTGGTTATTTTCCTAAATTAATTTACTCGGATATGAGAACATAGTTTCCCCATAGAAACACCATATAAAATTTCAGTTAGTCGGGATCCCCTAGTGCACGGTGTGTTACGCTTGGGGTCCTATGACACTACAACTTGGAAATAGTTAAGTGACCCAGGTATAGAGAATTAAAATGTGGTATCATATCATTTTATTTATGCTTACTATTTTAGAGATGGTAGACATGTGATATACTAATGTTATGGATCTTGTGATGGAACTCAGACAGGTGCACCAAAAACAATTTTTTCTTTTGGGAATTCTTGGTTACCAAGTATATATAGTAATTTTTCTTGGGTTTTTCTTTTATTTGGGATATTTATTTTAATATTTTGTATCTTTTTGAAATTTTTATTTGTGGTTTCTAGATATAGTCCCATTAGAAATAGGCCTATGTATGTTAATCATTTTTAGAATATAGGACTCACTTGATATTCATGTTCTTAAATGTGATTTATATTCTCAATGATAGAGGGTATAAATTTTTAAAGTGTTAGCATAAACTTATATATATTTTTACTATATAACTTATAAATGGTATTATAATTAGTTGGACCATAATATTTTTTATTTTGATTACATGTTATGTAGATCTAATATAGTGACGTTCCTTGGTGATGGTTGTATAGTCCCTCTATATAATGGATTCATAGTGACCCTTAGTGGGTTTATATAGAAATTTGATTCCTTTATATTGGTTTAGAAATAGAATATGTTATGTTATTTAATCTATGAACAATAACCAATATGGTGTTTTATCATATAGTTTCTTGGTGACATTCTACTTAACCAAACCATATGACTATGGAATATGCAAAATAGATCATCATGGGATGATGTTATTGTGTGTGTGTGTGTGTGTGTGTGTGTGTGACACTGTTATCCTCAAGTGCTTAGTATCATATGAATAATTTTTATGAGTATCATTTCCTTAGTTCATATAGGAAAATTTTGATGTTATACATGATATGTATGTGTGCATAAGACCCCTAGAGTGGGTGTTTTGGAAAGTGATTTTCATTTCAACATTTTATATGGGAACAAGGATGTGCCTCGTGATCCATGGCCTTTGTGATAAATGATTTATGGGATAGGTGGGATAGTTTAGTTCCCCTGTGATGTGAGTCAGGAAATTAGTGAGTAGAGTGTTGTGACTGAGTATCACGGGTTTTTATTAATTTTGTTGATTTTTAATAGTGAGGGTTACCTGATAGAGGGATTATCCTAGGAGTATGATTTCCTTCAAGAATAAGAGTTTGGTTATATGATTCATGTTAGGAGATTAGTGCATTAGTGGTTCCATTAGATATGTTTGAAAAGATTGTGTGAGGCCTGATGTTATGTGTTAGAAAGAACTTAACATGGGTTGGTATCAAGGTTAGGTTTTGAGGGTAGGATATGTGAGAATATTTTCTCTATTGATTTTGTGTGTGGTTTCTAATGATATGGTATAGCATTATCCAATATTGTTAGATCTAGGAGGGTTAGAGAGTGGGTATAGGAATCTGGTATTGGGAATGATGCATGAGTTATAGAGAACCAAGATTTTAAAACATAAATATTACAACTTTTTAGATGAAGGTTCATTAAATTACACAAACACACACCTGGGGATGGTAATTATTTAGTTATTTTGGACACAAGGAACAAAATATTATTAATTATTGAATGATCTATAATTTTTCCTAAAAATACCATACCATTTAGTACTCTTCATAGAAATATCCTTCTTAAAAAAATTCTCCAAAATGTGGGTTAAGGAAACATAAGAATGTTTGAGATTAAGTTCTCATAAATTTATAAAACGGAAAATATGTAAACATGATGTGAGAATAAGGGTATGAAAATGTGAGCATCACATATGAAAACCATACCCTACATATCAAATATTAAAATCATGAATCCTAGAAAAGTATTTAATTAGACATAATTTATAATAAAGTCAAAGAACCTGAGATATAAGTGCATAACATTGACATAATAAATTGAATCCTGGAATACACATAATTATATAAAATCAATTCCATAGTAGTTAAGGTTCACTAATAGGGTTATCATACTGGAATAGTTTCACTCCCAAAACTATCATAGTAGTGAATGTTTTATCCCAAGACCATCCTAGCAGAAAAAGTCCCTTACTGAACTAGGTTCACCTCCCATTCCAGTCATTTCTATCTCATGAGATATAAATCTTTACCTAATGCATTAGAGGGATACATTGGTCCCACCCATCACATAATTAAAATAATACATATATGTACTACAATATTATAAAACAATCACCATATCGTAACCCATGAAATGAAATGGGGTTCATAATTATTTCATTATATTATAACTTTTGTAAAGGATATAGGTTTCATAATAATTTTATCATTTAAGTATAGAATAACCCATGAAAAGAAGTGGGTTCCATAAGAATTTCCCCATGGTATAATGCGTGGAAGAGAAACCTATTTCATAAAAATCATGGAACAATTGATATAAGATATTTAGAGAATGAAAAATAATAATATACCAATTCCATATCTTTAGTAAGGAATAAGAAATATCAATTATTATCTTCTTCGATGGAAATTTATTTTCAAAAGAAACTCGGAAAATTTCTAGAGGAAAATAAATTTTATTTGAAAATAAATTTTCGAAACTAAAAAATCAGTAAACATTTTGGAAATACTTTTATCTGAAAATAAATATTTGAAAATTATAAAAGAATTTTTAAAAATCATTTAAAATTTTTGTTGAGGAAAATATCCTTTTCTGATTTGAAAAACAATTTTTAAAAAATAAATTTTTCAAAATTCATTTCATTGAAAATCACCTTGAAAACGTATAAAAGAGGCTTCAGATAAAATAAATATCATGACTATAGGAAATTTCATTTATATCATAAATTTTAAAAATAATATTCCATTCACATTTTTGATAAATCCAAACAAGAATTGTTTAGAAAATGAAATAAATTTTTATTTTAAATTTAATAAAAGTAAAAAATGGGTAAAATTTTATTTAATAAATCATTTAAATAGTGTTAAAAGAAAGAATTTTGAAATCGATTTTAGAAATATTTTTAATAAAAAAGTGGTTGTCGAGAGAAGTGAGAAATAAATAAGGTTTTTATTAAAAAATGGATTTGAAAATTGGAGTTCGTAGAGAGAGAAAAATGAATTTAAAACATATATTCTCAAGAAATAACCATATTATCAAAAAAATGAGTTTGTTGATCGATATTTCATATTTTTTCATCATTAGAAGTATAAATATACAATCCTAATAAATGATGATATTGTATTATAAAACCCTTATAACTTTAGTAATTTTGAATTATAAGCCCCATGAAAGACTAAAATTATATGAAACTTGAAATAATATATGAATAAATAAATTAATGATATTACATGTCAATAGAGCTTTATATACACATCATAAAAGTTGATAAGTGTATAACATAACATATTTCTCAAGGAAGGTAAATCGAGTCAAAAATCTCTTACCTCTTTTATAAATTTTGAACCACAACCCCTCAAAAGAGAGATCATAAAATGGATTTGAAAATATAAAAAATTTACTAAATAATAAAGATAATATACATTCATGGGCAGTATTAAACTATATATATGAAATAGTTTGGGAATATAAAATGTGTCTCATAGAAGTAAAAAAGTGAGACAAAAATCACTTAACTTAAGACACTAATTCTTTTGTACATGTTCAAACCTACTGTATACTAAATAAAATTTTATTATACATATATTAAAGAAATATACTAATATTTATCAAAACATATATGATTTCCCTAAAACATTTTATTTTTTATTTATCAAAAAAAATTTAATCACGTTTCGGTTAATAACTACTTTGTTTTTCATATAAGTTTTGATTTGTAATTTTTTGGACCTCTTACACTGATCATGGTCAAATAATATTTACAATGTAACTAATGATATAAATATAATATATATTCAGTACATATATATTTATCATAATCCATAAATGTTATAGATTGAAAATTAAATACATTATTCTTGGAGATGGTAGGTCGTATATACACGATAACACTTTTCAATTTTCTCAATGGATGAAATGTATTGAAGTTAAATAATATATTACATTTATAAAATCATTTTTTTTCTCATATAAATCAAATATATTTATTTAAACATGTTCTTATTAACATCCATATAAAATGTATGTGAAAAAAATCAGATCACTTTGCATGGAAGTAGTCCTACACACAAATCAACGACATTATCCTATCCCAGAGGGAATTGAAAGTAAGAAGGTATATGTGATATAAAAAATCCATAAGTATAATGATGTTAAAAATATAGTATATTGTCCTTTTAATATCTTTTTACTACCAACCATGTAAAACATAAATAAAAAATACATCACATTGGTTCACAAGGAAGTAGTATGTCGTACACACGAGCGACCTTATTGTTTTCACAATGGGTTTGGAGGTTAGTAGGTTGATGTGGTTGTAACACACTGACCCAAAAGCCCATAGAAAGTGAATTATTGTAATAAATTAAAATGATTAAAGGGACTCAATTCCTGAATGACCGATTAGTTTAGCAGTCTTGGAAATCAATATTACAAACATGATACCCATAATACATTAGGAAATTGAAAAAACAAACCTGATAAATAATAAAATGAAATAAAAATGGATTCTTGAACACTTATTCAAATATTTCTTATTCATGACTTGGGTAAAGGGTAAATAATTAATGTGATTTAAAATTATCACTAAGGTTAATTAAAGTGGAAGAAATATTTAATCAATGGAAACAAACCAACATTATAAGGTAAATAACTGATAACAAATGTCATTCAAATAACTAGATAAGAAAATATGAATATGGAAATGTAAGAAACTAAATCACATTCCACTTAAACTGTAAAAATTAGAAAATAATTAGTCAAAATATATTTTGATACAAAATATCAAGGATGATAATAATAAAAATAACTGAGTTCTCAATAATAAAATTTCTTGATTATTGGACACCATAATTCCTAGGTACATGGAACCATTACCATTAATACCTTTCACAATATGGTTTTAAACATAATGGTTACAAACAAATTTGGTATTTACAAACTTAAATATATTATCATAACCTTTCAAAAGATATTTTATAACATACTAGTTATGAACACGAAGGGTTTTTCCAACCTAATTTTATCACATGAAAGTACCAATACATCGAGGTGATTTTATTAATCAGTCCCCAACCTATAGGGTACACCTTAAATGATCTCTTATCCATTGTCTTACCTATATAAATAATTCCTTATGTCAAATAAGTAACATTCCTTATTAAATATCTGTATTTAATAAAGGATATGGAATTATGAAAATTTTCCCAGTGGATGATAAATAATGAAAATAGATACCATTGAAATTCCATTAAAACAGTATTGAAGAAAATAATCATTAAACATTCCAGAGTGTCACATACCACATTGAAATATTTAGAAACATAACCCCATTTAATGAATAACAATAAATGAAACATAGAATATCATGAGAATAATAATATTCATGATATAATATTTCAAAGGTAGTATATAAACCATATAAAAGAAACTAGGTGCCTAACAACAATTATGTCTCAATGGAATGTAAATTGAAACAAAAATCTCTTACCTTAACCTTAAGTTTTTTGTGTAGCATTTATCCTTCTATATAGTCGTTCAAAATATATTAATAACTTATAAAAAACCATACTCATGTTTATTATATCATATATTAACTTCTTACAATATTTTGTTACCCAATTGTTAATAATCTATCATTATTTTAACTATTTTGGGTGTTAATTTCGTAGATTTCTAAAGTACACTAAGAAATAACATTTGTTGATACTGTTACATTGATAAGGATTTAATCATATATAGAAATTAAACCTTTATTTAATTATCATATATATTCATTACATAGGTATTTATAATTGTTCATAATATTTGGAGATAAGAAATGATGTTCACCGTTCATGTAGATGATATTCCATACGTACGCTTGAACACTAATTTAATTTCTTTATCGTAATAAAATATTTAAAATTAGATGATAAATATTTATATTATAATTATAGTATCACATCTATGTCATATATGTTACATATTTTTTTTAAAATATTCCTTAATATAATCCATGTATAAAAAACGAATCATCTTGTTTTTAGGAGGTGATAGTCCACAATTCCACAAACGACATTATCATATTTACACAAAATAGAATGTACAGAGTTATGTGTTATAAAATGATTAAATAATCATAAATACATCTTATATATCATATATAAATATATTGACCATCATAGTAACAACCATGAGAGGTGGTAAAGGAAGAACAAACAATCATTGTTTTGAGAGGCAGTAGTTCTCTATTTACATAAACATTATGTTCTTTACCCATTAGATTGGAGTGTGTATAAGTATAGGTAAAAAACATATCATAAAAAAATTATATTTATGATACAATTTTTTTATATAATCATTAAATAAGAAGTTTTTAGGGGGTGGAGAATGTAATTAAAACTAAAGAGCTTAAGGAAAGACGTTACCTCTTAATTAGGTAACTCCTTTTAGTTTATAGAAAAGGGTTTTAATAGATGGATTTCTTCCCAAATGTATGAATCTATTATGAGGGTAAGCATTTTTGGAGACTATTTGGGAAGTGTTTTGATAGACAAAGTGTCTTGAGAGGAGTGAGGAAGGGGTAGAGTTCTTTCCTTTTTTTAGTGGATCAGGAGTGTCACTCTTGTAAATACCAAAATGTATTCATTAATTGGAGGTATACCTTACCTAGTGCATCTTAAAAATAAAAAATATAGTGGATTTAATAGGAATAAAGATTAATAAAAACCTATACCACAAAAAAAATATGTTCATTTTAAAAATTTGGTTCCATCACTTCTATAATTCTCTAATTTTATTATTTTGGTTTTTATTAAAGTATCTAGTTTTCTAACCTATGTAATTTAAACCTTAAGGATAAACTTGTAAGAGTGGGTTTCCTAGAATCAAGTAGTTTTACTTTGATTACATGGACATTTAATTTATTTAAATATTATATATCTTATTACATATTGTTCATTGTTCTGCATGACTATGATGTAATAATGTCCTCGAGTATTTGTTGCACTAATAAGGTCATGGCAGTTCCCCTATATGATGAGAACCTAGAAATTATTTAAAAATATTCTTAAAAATAGTTCTATAGTTAGATGAAATACTATTATGGGACACATAGCATGCAGACCATTAGGTGTGAGTACTCGTAAGCAAAAGATATTTCCTCCCATGAAGTTCGCACTTGGTAATCTCTAAGACAGAAGATTGTGAGAACAGACCCGCCAATAGAAATTCTGAATGTTTTGGTGTCATCATATATTTATATCTATGATCATGTGAAATGATCCTTAGACTTTAAGATTATCATTAATATGTTTCACGACTCGTGCACTTTGATTTACTGATGAAATCCATCACACAGACAGTTGGTGGGAAGTAGGGTATGTTGGGTGCATCACGAGTGGCATGTTATTAATGGATAAGTCGAGAATGGATTTTTCCCTTCCATTTTTGGAAGTTGATATCTCTTCCTTTTGATTGAAATATAACTATCATGTGAAATTCCAATTCCATGGTGTAACGATGAGTTTATTTTAGGTAGTCAAAGAATGACGTATCAAGCATAAAAGTTGATGACACTATCATGAAACCTGTTTGATGATATATTAAGACAAAGGAATAATATTACATAGTGAGCGTTCGTATGTGGTGGTCATTTTTTCAACTCTAAATTCTTTCTCCTAGGTTCCTTGACCCATTTCTAGACAGTACTCTTGGACTTTAGGCAAGCCTGCCCAATTCTAGTGAAAAAGAATCCTAGAGGGTCACACATTATGTGTTTTTTGGTGGTCTCAGTTAAATTATATTTGAATTTAATTAATGAAATAAATATTATTCACAAGAACATGAAATAATTTTATTCAAGTTAAGATGATCTCATAAATTAAATAAAATTTATTTATTTATTTTATAGAACATTTAATAAATATTTATTTACTAGTTTGTAAATAAAAATATTTATTTAAGAGAATAAATTATTTATTTATTCAGGTGTTCAATAAATGGAAATGTTGTTCAAGCGGACCAAGGCTGATCCAGTAGTAAAATAATTATTTGAAAGATCATAAATAATAATTAGTTGGCACAAGTTAAAATAACAATGACACTGCTATTATTTTGTGATGCGGAATTTTATTCATAATTCCGTTTTGCGCATGTTGGTACACCATAAATAATGATGTCGTATTATTATTATGAGAATGGGTTTTCTCTATGTTCATGAATGTATTTAATTGTTGTTATACAATTAAATATTTTAACTAAAGTTCCATGAATATAAATAGATAATTATGTATATTGTTCCATAGTAAACACACTGCACACTTGGTGAATTGAGAATTGTTGAGCTAAACAATTTCTCTCACGAATCCTCTTCCTGCCCCTCTCAAGAACGAGAGATGTTTTTTAAGGAAAAAGAAAAATAAATCAAGAACGATTTGTACAAGACACTCAATTCACCATTCTTGCACCCAGAGAACAAGTGGTGTCGATCGGAGGCCATCAGAGCATGTGTGGATCACCGCTAGAGGGATTCTAGTTTGGATCCTCACAAGCGTAACGAGATAATCTAAAAGGATCATTCCAAACGAAAAACATCATCAATGAAGAAAATATATAAGATCTAGGTATTCTTTTCTTTATGAAATTAATTAAATTAATTATAAACATGATGTGACAGATCCTCTCTAAAGGTTTCAGGCTTCTTCCTTATTTATGTAAATCATTGATTCTATTTTTTGGGAGATGGGTGTTCATCATCTTATTGATCCCAGAATAATCATTGATCATGGTAAAAATTAATGTTAGGTGTTGGCCCAACCACTCTTCCTCTACTCATAGAACCTACAAGTGGTTTCAGAGCAGTTACATCATAGTTTATAATTATTTAAATATTTCATCGATGACTTACACATTTAATAATTTAGTTTTTTCAATTAAAGTTAATTGTTATACAAATCTGAATCTAGAGATCTATTCCTCCTCTTTCGTTTCTTATTCACCTTACAGAAATGATATTTTCTATTAATTTTGATTAAAATAAAATATAGGATCTTATTTGAAGGTGCCAAAGATTCCTAGTCATAAAAAACCAGAGCACACGACGTGTATTCGGTAGTACACGTTGTGTAGTCAATATTCAATGCATCAAACCAGTCCTCCAAACCAAGATGTGTGTTGGAGGCTTTCTGAGTCTTAAAAAACTCTATGTGTTGACCAGGAATAGGTGGAACATGATTTCCAGATTACATGCCATGTGGTCCACTGGACACAGTGTGTAGTCTATTCTGTTTATGGTTGGACCGTGTACCCTGTACACAGCTTGCCCGACTGGAAACTGTGTAATTCGGATACTACATAGCGTGTGGCCCACTGAACACACCGTTTAATCCGAAGATTTCTTAAGTACACTCACACACTGTTTCCTCGGGCATGTACTTCAGATGGACGGTGAAAAATATTACACACCGTATAGTTGGAACTACATGCTGCGTACTCATCCAAATTACGCAGATTAATTATAATTTAATATTATATTATAAAACCCCTTGAGATTTGTACCATTGTGCAGGCGTAAAGTGAAGGCACAACACGTGATAGGCATTTTATATATATGTTTTTAATTTAAAATTTGTTTAATGTTCATTTCTACTCATTGGGTAGTTATGAATAGGTATTCACTGGGTTGCCTCCAAGGTACAAGTTATGTAGAGAGATAATTTTAAATGAATTTATTTGTTTAAAATTATAATGGAAGAGAATCTCAAGGAAATTTATAAAAATGGTTTAAGATAAAAGGATTTATTAATTAAATATGATAATTAATTGATCCGAGTATGATTTATCTTAAACAAGAAGGATTAAAGAATTAAACTCTATTTTTATTTATGTGTAAATATCGTTGCATGTACGGATAGTCATGGGCTAGACCAAGACATTTTTATGTGGATGGTTGCTTTTAATTTATTCATTTAAATTAAATTTTTTGACCCGAGAGCCTTCTCCTCATTAATATGTAGGACATGAGTGCCCAAGGTTTCTTTTATGTAAAAACCCTTTTTACCCCTCACCTTCATGTGAGTTAAAAAAGGCATATGTAATAAAATGAACTTCCAAGATAGTAGAGGCGATTAATGCTAGAGCCGAGATGAAACAAATCCCAAGAGAAACATATGTGGACAGGTTGAAAGCTGTAAACACGAACCAAAAAGGTTCAATACGTTTCTCCCTTAGGTCAGGGTTAATTTATCAACCTCTAGATAAACTAACCATTAGAAAATCACATGATCATGTCATTTATTTTATTTCTATCAGTTTCATGGTTTATCATTGTGGATGTGTTGTCATGATCACATAATTAATGAATTTAACAATCATGCAAGATGGAACGAAAATACACCAGACTTATACGTAAATATTATCAAGACATGGTTAATCACTTAAGTAAGTTCTACTTAATATTAAAAAGCATGTGATAATGATAATAATAAATTCACGCATAAGAGATAAAAGTCCCTCAAATTAAATTTTCAGTCAGACAAATCCTTTTGTTACTTGATTAAGAGAAAACTCAATAAAAATATGTGTTTGAACAACCCTTGTTGGGACACTTACTTTTATTATAAGGCCCCAGCCTTAAACCTTACTTAATATTGAATTAAATGAATAATTCACGTTGAGGATCTTTTCAGGTTTAGAGTTTTAGAGAATTATAACATAACTATTACATCTCAAAAGATTACAAAGTAGTCACTTCTACTAAGTTTCCATAATAAAAAAACTCTTAAAAGAAACATGTATATTTCCATGTTTTATATAGCATGAAATTCCCTTGATCCCATCCTTGACCTTATTCCACATTAAGTCCTGTGAAAAACATTTCAAAAAAACTTGGGGTGAGCATAAAAAGCTCAGTAAGGGATACACAAAGAATGAAAACTGTTAGTTTTTCAAACATCAAGTAAACCATGTAAACTCTATCAAAGTAATACCTTCACCTTCATGAAGTAGTAAAAACTCTTCACTGAATAAAGTATCATTACTTACCTTTTTGTCTCCAAAGGATTACCATAAAACCCATAAAAAGAACACATAACATGTATAAAGGTAACTTGGGACATAAACATACTTAAGTGGAATAACCATACAGTCGACTTCCACACATATCACTTAATGGAATATCCATACGGCCAATTTCCATACATACTTAATGGAATAGCCATACGGCCGACTTACATACCCAATGCATTGTAGGTTGTAACGTAACCACCCGTCCTGGTATTCACGGCACCACCCGTCATATGGTTTATCACGTAACCACCCGTCAAATGTCCAAGTACCAAAATAAAATCACAAAACATAAAACCAATATAAAGGAATGATAACATTTCCACATTTCAATCACAATATATCATAATAGAATCCCTTATCAAAACCATTTTCAATACAAAAATACATAAAAGATTATATGTTATTTATTTTATTTTAAAAACATTACGGCTTGTTGAGGAAGCCAAAGACCAAATAATACTCGCGGCGGTGGAAAAGGTCGTTGTCACCGCGTACGTTAAAAAAACATTCCTTTTTGTCGTTTAGTAAAACTCTTCGTAGAAAAAGATTCCTTTTGTATAAAAGTATAAGTCAAAGGAGTTTATACACCGTATAAAATAAAGTTGTGTATAAAACGAAAAATGCCTCAATGAAAGGAGATTGAGACGAAGTCCCTTACCTCGGGTCCGACTTGACTCGATCGTTCTTTAACGTCCTGAATAATAAACATGAGTTAATTTATACTTGATTAAGAACCTTTTTAAAGTTCATTATTCCTTTTATATCACTTATTTCCATGTTATAAACATTATGTAACCATTTAAGTTAATAATGTTTGTTTTGTCAATATTTGGTTCTTAAGTCGAAAGTGGACTTCTTACAATTACATGTTGTTCGTGTGGTCAAAGTTTCTTTATATCCAGAATGAAATTCCTGATTTGGATATCATATATATCATATATATCCAGCTTATACATGTATTTATAATATTACATAATCATTTAGAGGTAAGAAATGAAATGCACCGTTCATGGAGACGGTAAGCCGTACGTACGCATGAATGCTACTTTCATTTCTATTTCGTATTTTATAGAATGGAATCATAATGATATAAGAGTATATTATAATTCCAGTATAATAACATATATAATATCATTAACTTTATCCTTTACACATCCCACATATGGTATTAACGAATCAAATCACTTTCCGGGGGCGGTAGTCCGCACTTCCTAAAATGAAGATATCGTGTTTACCCATAATGGAAACAATAATGGTATGCCATAAATAAAAAATACAGAAGATTAAGGAAAGAATAAACATATTATATATCATATATAAAAATAGTGACATCATAATGGCCACCTTTGAAGGTGTTAAATGAGTATTGAACAATCATCGTTTCGGGAGGCAGAATTTCGCCATCCACGGAAACTGTATGTTCTTTAACCATTTGATGTAGTTTTGTGAGAGTGTAGCTCGAATAAATCTTATAACAACATCCTAGTATATTGAAGATACTGGTGTTGTTACAAAAGAAGTAAATAAAAAGAGTTTAGTGGGTTGGAGAAGCAAAATAAAACAAATGAACAAGAGAGAATGAATTACCTTTAAAAGTGTAACTCCTTTTGATTTGAGCCTAAAGGCTTCCTTTGAAAGGATTCTGCCCAAAGGGAATCCTCTAGGATGAGGAGAGAGATGTGGATAGAGTAAATGGGCAGGGGTTGGCCGAGCCAAATTCTTGAGGAATATGTGTAAGGTGGTATAGGTGGGGGCCTTTTATAAGAGGAGAGGAGGGGCACTTTTGCAAAGTAAAGAAATATTACTTTATTTGAAAATGTGTTTCGGTTTTAAAAGGTCCCACATTGATATAATTCGTGGATAAGGTGATAAGGGTTCGAAATATACCCATCCAATAGGTTTTGGACATGTGTAGGTTTTAGATATTACATTATCTTTCCATTTTATTTAAATCGTTAAATAATGAGGTCATCGCTGCATCATCATGATGTCATAAATAATTTAATATATTTAATGTCTAAAAATTATAAAAAAATTACTATGATGTAGTAAAACTTTTTATCTTTCCAAGGACTTTTTATAATCAAAATTATGACTTGTATAACCCCATGTAAAAATTGTTTTAGTAAAACATTTCATGTGTGTGTCATTTTTTTACATTAACATTAAATAAAAGGTATTTATGTCATTTTCCAACCAAAGTGGCTCCATGGGGTCCCCAAGTTGACCCATGGCTTGTCTTGGTCGTCCATGACACATCCAATTAGGGTAGGACATGTGTCAAGCTCATCTCATATTATTAAAACATTATTTTTACCTTAAACTACACTAATTACCACTAATCGCGATTAAAAACTTAATGAGTTACTATTCACCAAAAAATTATTTTAATCTCATTGAACCACATTTTACTTCTTAGTGACAACCATGTATGTAGGATTTTTTAAATTAAATACACAAAGGTGGCAAAATTTCATTTAAATGGAAAATCAGTTTTTATAAGTACCACTTAGTGATTTCACTATTCATCAAAAATTGAAGTTTTTCAGAAAAATTCCAAAAATTCACCTTAAGCTATATTTGATATTCCGAATTCAAAAATGAAGTCCATTTTAAAAAATTCAAAACATATAAGTCAAATTAATTAATTTAATAATTAATTCCCGCTGTCATGACAAATAGCGTGTTTTTGTGAAACAATAAGTATCAAAAGATTGACACTAGTTTAAGTCCAATTTCAAAGTGAAATAAATTCCAACGACCACTATTGGATATAATGGTAAAAATATTTTCTAATTTCACTTTAAAACAAATTCAAAATATAATCTAATCATATAAATAAATTAGATTAAAAAGAGGTTTTGAATTAAAATACAACATTTTACACTATTCATTAAAAAAATGAACTTTATCGGAAAGGTACCAAAAATTTACACAAAGTAAATTTTGTTGTCCCGATTCTAAATAAGAGTTATTTTTGGTCCAATAGAATTTATAAGATTGATCAAAACTATATTTAATGACGGTTCTCCGTCAAAAGGTGATAAGTGAACCCTTAGTGAAAATTAGGGTATAAAAGCCTAAAATTGAACTCTTTCCGTATTTTAAGCCTTTATCTTTTATTGGGTAAATGTAAAAACATTTAAAAACATATATAATCATATTTTAGTTATTTCTATCCATTCCCGCCAGTACAACGGCTACTTGTTAACTAACATTTAAAATAATATTATTTTATTACTTGTGTGCAACGTAAGTTTTCAAAGAAACTCATCGTTGCGTATCGAGTACGCTATCGAACGTAGAAACCCCTTTTAATTAAAATTAATATTTAATTCATAAATATTAATAAATATGAAAATTCTTTATTCTTTAATTACCTGGGATGTTACATTTATACATGAATCCATTATGAAAGGTTGGGTTGACTTAACCATATTACATTCAGAGGAGTATCCCTTGATATACTTGGTGAAATATTAAAGGTAAGAGTTGAGGAAATCCAAAGTCATGATTTCAGGATTGGGGAGTCTACTCAACAAATCAAGGAGATGCAAGCCTGCAGATAGCAATGACCTACCTAACTAAATACCTTCTAATAGCTTGACCAACCCTTTTGGGGGTTATGCGAAGGGGAATATGCATCCTTGCCACTAGAATTTCATTACAACTAGACATTCTGAGTTTAATGGTGAGGTCTATTGGGACTTTAGGAAATAGTGGGAGACTTAATAAAATTAATTATTTCTTATAAAATTTAGTCAAGAAATTAATAATGATATTATATTTTAATTATAGAATAAAATTGAATAACTCATCAACCACACTATCCCTATGATCAATTCTGGATAAAGACAACATTCTCATTGGAATTAACTTCCAGGAATGGTTTAGATGCATTCAGGTTATCATAATTCATGAACGGAAGTCTTACGTACTGGAGTCAGCATTACCTAATCCGCCTTCCAAAGAGGTGAGTGATGAGGATTTCTTGGTCAATGAGAATCATATGAATGATGTGGTCAACGTTCAATATTTGATGATATCATCAATGTCTAGTGAACTCATGAAGTCTCGTGAAAACATGGATTCTTATAGAATGCTTGAGCACCTATGTGGTCTTTACCTAAAGAGAGAAAGACATGAAAGGTTTGAGATCTCTAAGTCACTCTTTCAGAGTAAGATTATAGAAGTTTCACCATATAGGCCTCATGTAGTCAAGATCATTGGCTACATTGAGTTCCTCGAAGTTCTAGGGTTTAAACTCCCTGAAGAACTGAGTACCAATCTCATTCTCGCATCGCTCCCTCAAAGATTCTCTAACTTTTTTGTCAATTTAAATATGAAAAACATTTAGAAATATCTATCTAATCTTCTTATCCTCATTCTCCATGTAGAAAAAGATATGAAGCTTGAAAAGCCTTCTCTCCTAATGATGAATAAGAGGAAAGGGAAGGCTAAGAGATTTAAGCCCAAAGCTTCATCAAGACCTTCCAAGAAAAGGAATATCAAAGGGGAGGCAAGGGAACAGGAGGTTTTTTGTTTCACATGTGGCAATAAGGGCAACTGGAAGAAGAACTGCACCCACCTAAGAATCAAGGAGAAGCTTCAAGTGCATTAGTTATAGAATGAAATCTATATCTTTCTACAAATTTGGTATTATATATAGATTTTGGTGATCAAATATGTATTCAAATACAGTAACCATGTAGATTAAAGAAGATTGATTAAGGGGAGGTAGATATACAAGAAGCCAATGGAGCCAGACTTGCTGTTTTAGCTGTGGGGGACTACAACCTAGCATTACCAATCAGAATGATCTTGGTGTTAAAGGGTTGTTATTATATGATGTCTATTACTAAAATCATTAATTTTGTATCCATATTAGATACATATGGATTTGTTTTCAATTTTGTAAATGAATGTTGCTTCTTTTAAAAATATAGCATTTGTTTTGGTAGGTCACAATTATACAAGGGTCTTTATGTGTTGGATTACACAAACCAAGTAATGAAAATAGATAACAGAGATACTTTACATGAATCATACCACACCCAACTTTGGCATCATCGACTAGGTCATGTAAATGAGAAATTCTTGACAAAGTTACATCAAGATGGATATTTATATTCTTTCAAACTAAAACCACTTGGTGTATGTCATGCATGTTTACAAGGAAAAATCAGAAAATTTCTATTTACTGGGAAAGGTGAAAGGGCTAAAGAACATCGTGAATTTGTTCATATCAATGTGTGTGGATCATTTCTAGTTGAAGCAAGGGGAGGGTACTTATACTTCATAACTTTTACTAATGATTTTATTAGATATGTATATATCTACTTAATGAGGTATACATCATATTATTTTGATAAGTTCAGAGAATACAAGAATGAAGTTGAGAATCATCTTGGCAGGAATATTAAGAAACTCTACTCTAACTGAGGTAGAGAATATCTTAATCAATATTTCATTGATTACTTATGGGATTTTAGGATCCTATCCCAAATCACTCCTCCACACAGGCCCCAGTGGAATGGTGTGAGTGAAAAGAGAAACCACACCCTTTTGGACATGTTGAGATCAATGATGAGTCATGCGAGTCTTCCATTATCCTTTTGGGGATATGCGTTACAAACAGTGACAGACATACTAAACCAAGTACAAACTAAATCAATAAATGGTATTACGTACGAGTTCTGTAGTGGAAACAAAAACATATTATCGAATTTACATGTGTGGGGAAGCAATGTGTTTGTTAAGGCCTCTTCGGGTAAAAAACTTGTACCCTGAGGCACAAAGTGTGACTTTATAGGATACCCTAATGAAACAAGGGGATATTACCTATACAACCCCTCAGACAAAAAGGTTTTAGTGGAAATACATGCCATATTTCTTGAGAGGGACTACATCTCCAAAAGTGATAGTGGGAGCGAGATATACTTCGATGAAGTTGAGGCTCAAGGTACATAAGAGTTGGTACAAGAATAGATTCCACAAATCCCGGTGGAAGAAAGAACTATTCCAGTGACACAAGAGCTGCATAGAAGTACAAGAGAGGTTAGAGAACTGGAATGGTATATTTTTCTAGTTACCGAGAATGTTGAATCATTATTAGTTGATAATAATGATCCTCTAACCTACAAGGAAGCAGTAAGTGGAACAGATGTATCCAAGGGGCAAGAATCCATGAATTCTGAAATGGATTCCTTGTACCAAAACCAAATCTAGAGTTTGGTAGATCCTCTAGTTGATGTAAAGCCTACTGGTTCAAAATGGTTATTCAAGAAGAAACTAGACATAGAAGGAAAATTCAACACCTATAAGGCATGAATTGTTTCACAAGGGTTCAAGTAGTGTCAAGGCATTGAATACGAAGAAACCTTTTCACCAGTTGCAATGCAGAAATCCATCAGAATTATATTGTAAATTTCCACTTACCATGACTATGAGATTTAGAAAATGGATTTCAAAAAAGCCTTCCTTAATGGGAACCTTCATGAAGATGTCTACATGACAAAACCTGAAGGTTTTATGACTCCAAAGGATGCCAATAAGGTTTGAAAGTTGTATAAATTCATTTATGGATTAAATAAATCATCCAGGTCATAGAAAATTCATTTTAATGAAGCCATAATGAAATTTGGTTTTATCAAGAACGAATGTGATCATTGTGTCTACAAACGGTTTAGTGGGAATGCAATCCTTTTCTTAATAGTATATGTTGATGACATATTACTTATTTGAAATGAGATACCAGTCTTATAGTCTGTTAAGGCATGGTTGAACCAGTGCTTCTCTATGAAGTACTTGGGTGAGGCATCATATATTCTTTAGATCAAGATCCATCGTGATAGATCTAAGAGATTATTGGGCCTAAGTCAAAGTACATACATTGATAATAATCTGAAGAGATTCAGTATGGAATAATACAAGAGGGGATTGTTTCCAGCATCACATGGAATTCATATTTCCATGAAAATGTTTCCTTAGACACATGAGGAAAGATGGATAATGGAAAGGAATCTATACACATAACTGATTGGGTCAGTCATGTATGACATACTATGTACTTGGCTAGATGTCACCTATGCCTTGAGTGCGGTAGGAAGATATCAAGCTGACCAGGTGATCGCCATTGGATGGCAGTCAAGACTATTCTAAAGTATCTGAGGCGTACAAAGGATATGTTCCCGATTTAGGTAGGAGATGAGGAACTAGTAATCATAGGATATGCATATACTAGTTTCTAGACTGATCAAGATGACTTGAAGTTACAAACATGATACATCTTCACTTTAAATAGAGGTACAATGATCTGGAAGAGCTCAAAGCAGAGTGTGGTGGCAGATTCTACAGCAGAGTATGAGTATATCACAGCTTCTGAGACTGCTAAAAAAGAATTTTGGATGTGAAGATTCATCCAGGAGTTGGATGTGATACCTATAAGTAAATATCCCATAACATTCTACATTGATAATACTGCGGCGGTGGCTCTCGCAAAAGAGCCAAGGTCACATCAGCGGATGAAGCACATAGTTCGGAAGTATCATATCTTGAGGGATTTTTCTCAGAGAGGTGAAGTTATAGTGAGTTGTATTTCCATGGAAGACAATGTGGTGTACCCCTTTACTAATGCCTTGACTCAGTAGAAACATGATCACCATGTGAGTTCTAGCAGACTGAAAGTCAAAGGCAGTTGGCTCTAGTCCAAGTGGGAATTTGTAAGAGTTGGTGTCTAGGAACCAACTAGTTGTACTTTAATTACATGGACATTTAATGTATTTAAATATTAAACATCTTATTACATATTTTTCATTGTTCTCCATGAATATGATGTAATAATTTCCTAGAGTATTTATTGCATTGATATGGTCATGGAAGTTCCCCGCTTTGATGTGAACCTTGAAATGCTATAACAATATTCTTAAAAATAGTTCTATGGTTGGATGAAATACTATGATGGGACACATATCATGCAGACCGTCAGATGTGAGTACTCCTAAGCAGATGATACTTTCTCTCATGAAGTTCACAATTGGTAATCTCCAAGATAGAAGATTATGAGAACATACCCACTAGTAATAATTCTGCATGTTTTGGTGTCATCAGATATTTCTATCTGCGAGCATGTGTAATGATCCTTAGACTTTAAGATTATCATTAATGTGTGTCATGACTCGCGTAATATGATTAAGTGATGAAAACAGACACACAGATAGTTGGTGGGATGTAGGGTATGTTGGGTGCATCACAAGTGGCATGTTATTAATGGATAAGTCGAGGAAATATTTTTCCCTTCCATTTATGGAAATTGATATCTCATCCCTTTGATTGAAATAGAACTGTAGCACGAAATTCCATGGCCATGGTGTAATGATGAGTTTATTTTAGGTAGTTAAAGAATGATGTATCAAGCATAAAAGTTGATGACACAATCATGAAACCTGCTTGATGAGATATTGTGACAAAGGGATTATATTACACAGTGAGTGTTTTTATGTGGAGGTCATTGTTTCAACTTTACATTCTTTTTCTTGGGTTCCTTGAAATGTTTCTACACAATACTCTTGGTCTTTAGGTAAGCCCGCCTAATGCCAATGAGAAATAATCCTAGAGTGTTATATACTAAGTGTTTTTGGTGGTCTCAGTTAAATTATATTTGAATTTAATTAATGAAATGAATATTATTATCAAGACCGTGGAATAATTTTATTCAAGTTAAGATGATCTCACAAATTAGATAAAATATATTTATTTATTTTATTGAACATTTAATAAATATTTATTTACTAGTTTGTAAATAAAAATATTTATTTAAGAGAATAAATTATTTATTTATTCAAGTGTTCAATAAATGGAAGTAGGGTTTGAGTGGACCATGGCCGGTCCGGTTGTAAAATAATTATTTGTAAGATGGTAAATAATTATTAGTTGGCATAAGTTAAAATAAAAATGACACTACTATTATTTTTTGATGTAGAATTTTATTCATAATTCTGTTTTGTTCAAGTTGGCACACTATAAATAATGACGCGAAATTATTATTATGAGAATAGATTTTTTCAAAGTTAATGAATTTATTTAATTTCTTTTATTCAATTAAATAATGTAACTGAAGTTCCATGCATATAAATAGACACGTACATCTATTGTACCATAGTGAACACACCGCACACTTAGTGAATTGAGAATTTTTGAGCTAAACAATTTCTCTCTTGAATCCTCTTCTTTCCCCTCTCAAGAATGAGAGATGTTCTTCAAGGTCGAAGACTAAGCGATCAAGAACAACTGACACAAGATACTCGCTTCACCGCGCTAGCACTCGGAGATAAAGTGGTGTCGATCGGAGGCCATCAGAGCACGTGTGGGTCACCGCTATAGGAATCCTTGTTTGGATCCTCAAAAGTGCAATAAGATAATCTGGAAGGGTCATTCCAGAAGATCAACATCACCAAGGAATAAAATAATAAAGATCCAGGTACTATTTTTTTATGAAATTAATTAAATTAATTATAAACCAGATATGCAAGATCATCTCTAAAGGTTTCGGTCCTCTTACTTATTTATCTAAATATTTGATTCTATTTCATGGGGATATCTGTTCATCATCTTATTTATCCTGAAATAATCAATTATCATGGTAAAATTTAAAGTTGGGTGTCGGCCCAACCGCGCTTCCGCTGCACCCAGAACCTACAAAACTAAAGTGATATTTATTAGAAAATATATATCCACTAAATTATTAATATGATATATAATTTATAAAATAAAAAATCCATGTGTTTTTTAAGATTTATTTTAAAACAAGAACATGTGCCATATAAAAACACTTCTTAAACCCATACCATGTTAACAATGGTTTTACAGTACATGGGTCAATATGTTAATTATAAAAGACCAATTGGTCCATTAATATACCATATTTGATATTTATTGACTCTTAAAAATAAATTTTCATTATATCAAATTTTTATTAATTTTTAATCATTTTATGAAAAATAATTTATTATAAAATAACATTGATGTTAATTTGACATTATTTATTTAATTTTAAATTAAAAATATGAAAAAATATTTTAATTAAAATATATTAATTTCACAGCTGTGTAACATTATATATTCATCTATAAAAAAAATTAAGGATGATAATCCAATCAATTTTCTTCACTTTTAATATTTATAGTATCATTTATTTTTGTTAATTATTAACCAAATAATCAATTCGTTGGCATTTATAAAGAATTTTAAGCAACTAAATCATATATAAAAATTAATGATAAATTATTATGATAAAATTACTACATTTGTATTTCATAAGGATATGCATAACAAAAAATATGGTTTTTTTACAAATCTCAAAGTGTTGTAAATGTTAAAGGTAAGAAAATTTCGCCTTTTTCCTCATTACATATATAAAATTTATATTGGGATCCTCTATTTAATAATAACCCAATGAAACATGAAATTAAAACTTATAGGGGATGTGGTCAAATTATTGTCATCCAATGATTTTTGCACATGTTTCCTGGCCAGTTTGGCCCATAAAATTAAGGTTCATCCCATTGTTAAGATTAATTTTACTTTAATCATACTAATTTATTTTAATAACTTTCACTAATAATTTTGGTCAAAAATTAATTGGATATTATTGGAACACAAATTTTATATTGTTTACAAATGTGTATTTCATTTTTTTCTAAATTCAAATCACATAAGTTGGAAAATTAAGATTAATTCTAATCTCATAGATGTGGTGAGAAAGGTAGTTTTGAACTAAAATACAGTATTTTTCACTCTACATCAAAAAATAATACTTATTAGAAAAAGAAAAAAATATTGTAAGATAATTTTAATATTCTGAATCCAAAAATGAAATATATTTTTACAAGTAAAATGTATAAAACTTCAAAAATTTAGTTTTCAAAAAGGTTCACCATTAAAAAGTGGTAAAACTCGGTCTTGTGTGCATGCTAATCTTGTGTTTTTTATAGAATAAGATTTAAATGGTGTGTTTATAAAGAAAGATAGGAAAAAATAATAATTTTATTCTAAAATTAAAACATTGTAATGTATTGTGGTGTTACATTATACCCACCTTCTTTTAATTGCACCCTTGCAATTTAAATTGATGTTAGTAATCAATGGATTGATATTTGAAAATAAACTATTATTGAAGAATCCACATCATAAATATGGTTAATAAAACATTTTCAAAATAAGAGAGAATGGAATGTACAATGGTCACATAACTAGGTTCCCTAGTTGGAGAGAATAGGTGGGAAATGTAAACATAAATATGAAATAAAAATCTAAAAATTAAGATATGATAGATAGAGCTAGATAATATGGTTAGGGTAAAGTAAAGAATCATAAGGGCATAAATTCTCAATGATCTAAGGGGCCATTTGATTCATCTGAAATGAAGGTACTAGAATTTTTTTGGTTTCAAGTTCATTTTTCATTGATTTGATGAATTATTTTACACTATAAAAAATATAAGTAAATATACTTACCTGGTAAATTTCAATAATAAAAATATTACCATTTGGTCATGCCTTGAACTATTTCTTATTAATATATTTTAACAAGATTCAGTGTATAGTGATGTAATATAAAAATATCTACAACTAGTTCCAATGTTCAACTTAATCCATTTGAGAAATGGTTAACCTCTCCGAAATATTATTATCCAACACTTTAGAAACAATGTGACAGAATTTCCAAAAATGAACTTATCATTATCCTTTAATCAATATTAAGTAGATCAAATTTTTCACATTCCAAAATTCTGAATACCTTCATCATGTATCCTCATAAAAATATGGCAACAACTTGAATCACCATAAAACCTTATTGTAAACATGCATTAATACTTATTCCTTAATTAAGACAAATGTTATCTGATATATTACTTAAGTACAAAAGTGTTGTAAACTCCTTCAATGATAGCATATACCACTTGTCACCATGTCATTAATCATTTCCAAGGTAGTTAACACTTTTCCAAATTAATCATTTCTTTACCATTACATCAACAATAGGAACATATTAAGGGTTTTATTTCCCTTAATGAAGTGTTTTCTATAAGTATAACTTTATAATGAATAACTTTTCTTGCTACCATTCAACATATGATCTCAAATCCTTAATGAAAATTACTGTAGTAAAATACTCATATATTACATAATTCTTATAACCAGTATATTGCTGATAAAATATTCAAATGAAATAATTCTTGAATATTCATATTAATCATTCCACTTCATATACGGTAGTATCATAACTTGATCATTATCCAAAAGAATCATTTTTGATATATTCCTTTGACACTTGAGACATTTATTTGAATATTTTCCCATATCCTTATAGTTGAATCATTGTACATTGGAAAAAAAATTATTATCCTTGAAATCACAAGCTTGGTGTTCATTCTTTCCACACATGCAGCCACTCTCATTCCTTATAAGAATGTACTAGGGTGTTTTATTCAAAAATTATCACATGTGGTAAATTACTTATTTCTCTTCTTCCCTTTATCCATATTTCCATATACCATCAGATTCTTCTCTTTATTCCCTTCAAATTTAAAGGACTTGTAGGATTCTTTACCTATCTCATTAGCAAATGATATTATTTCCTTATATGATGAGAACTCTTTTGAGATAATTTACCTTCTAAATTTTGGATTAATACCATAAAAAATGATCCTTCTTTACTCTTTAGATCATGTACATTATTGGAATCCACATTCCTTTTTATAGGTACCATAAATTAACAATGTCATATACTGGATTAAATAACAACATAATGTATAATCACAAATTTTTGAAACACATAACATAAATTGAAAAAAATATGAAAAGCTAATCTTATAGTCATAAACTTGGTTTATTTGGGTATATATTAACTTTTAAATCCTTAAAAATGTTTTTTAAATAAAATATGAATTATCCTAAGAATATCTCCAAGGAGTGTCAAACCAAGTATGCAGTAAGTCATGTTTCCATGTACTAGGTTACACCGAGTCAGGTCTGATACACCTTGTTGGAGTTGTTACTCCTAGATCTTCTGGGGAGTCCTCCTAGGTATCTCTCCCCTTCGCCCCCTCCTTTCTGCATCTCAACCCATCTTACCCCAGAGTTACTCCAAAAGTCTCTTGTGAGTAGCCTCACTCTGGATGTGGAGGGGTTGGTCAAGAAGAACCTCCCCTCGTATGGCCTGGAGAAAGAGATGGCGCTCTCTCGTCGCTCCCCGCAACGTCGTCTGCTGCCTTCCTCTTCTAAGGGAGATGCGGGTTCGTTTTCTGATGTTGTTGTTAAAGGTAAAGGGAAATATCTGATGGAGGAGGATTTTTACTCTTTCAAAAAGGTGGTTCTTACTCCCAAATCAGCGCCCCTCGAGGCAGTGTTTTCAGGTCCTGTTACCCGCTCCAAATTCAAAGATTCTGGCCGTTTTGCGCCTGCTCTACTCTCTTTGTCCTCCCCACCTAGAGCCCGGAAGGGCCTACCTTGATGCTACCCATCCTCGTCTGGAATGTACAGGGCTTAGGGGCTAAAGCCAAACGTGCTTTCCTGGCCTCTGAGGCCAGGAGTTTTCATGCTCAAGTTGTGGTGATCCTGGAACCCAAACAGGTACATAGTAAAGGCGCTACTCTTACCAGGAAAATGGGCTTCCCCAACTTCTTCCATGGTGGCGTTGAGAACTCCCATATCTGGATTGGCTGGACGAGCCAAGTTTCTGTTGAGATTTTGAGTCTCTCTTCTCAATGTATCAATTCTAAGATCTCCACAGCAAGTCATGATTTGGTGTTATCCTTCGTTTATGTGGCCATTGAGGTTCTCAAGAGGAGGGAACTTTGGCATTTTCTGGGAAACATGCAAATGGGGCCTCTCCCTTGGTTCGTGGGAGGTGACTTCAACGCTATTGCAGGCGTCTCTGAGAAAAAGGGGGGAGTTGGCTATAATTTTGGTGGAATGGATGATTTTAATGATTTCATGAGGAGCGCTGGGCTTTTGAACCTTGGATTCTCTGGACCCAAGTTCACCTGGTGCAACCACCGCAAGGGCGCAGATCGCATTTGGTGCCAGTTGGACCTTTGCCTCTCCAACCTTCTTGGGTTGGACACTTTTCCAAAGACGACAGTCACTCATCTTCAGCGGGTGTTATCTGATCATAACCCGTTCCTGATCAACATCAAGTGGGAGGAGGTTGCGAATTCCCTCTTCTCCTACTCGACTACATGGCATGAGGACGACTCTTTTCTAAATGTTATCAGGATGTCCTGGTCTAAAGATGAAGATTCCAGATCGTGGGGTGGCCTGGTGAACCGCCTCATGCGTCTCAAAATGGATTTTCAAAGCTGGGTAACCACCAGACCTGATGTTGCCCAGGGTATCAACAGCCTCAGGTCAGAAGTCGACAGGTTGGAGGAATCTCTTCAGAACTGTTGGGTTGAGAATTTGTTCGTCGCTCTGTGTGACAAACAGAATAAACTATCCGAGAGGCTTCTTTCTCTAGAGAGAGATTTCCAACAGAGATCACGGGTTAGATGGCTTAAGTAAGGGGATAAAAACAGTTCTTTTTTCCATTCTTTCATTAAAGAGAGGAAACGCTCAAGGATGAACCTGAGAATGGAGAATGGGGGCTACACTTCGGACGTGAACACTGTGGGGAAGATCACTCTGGACTATTTCGAAAACACCCTTGCAGGGGAGTCTGTTTCTTCCTTCTTGAGGGGGAATCAAGACACTGATGACTTCTTCAACCATATCCCCTCAATGGTTAATCAGGTGGACTACTGCGCTCTTTCCTCCATCCCCTCGGCCGAGGAGATCCGGGAGGCTGTCAGAAGCATGCCCCAGGACAGCGCGCCTGGTCCCGATGGCTTCCTAGCCATCTTCTTCAGCTTCTCTTGGGAGATTGTCGGCCAGCTTGTTGTGGAGTAAATCCAAGACTTCTTCCTCGGTGGCCCTCTCATCAGGGGCATTTCAGCCTCTAGACTGGTCCTCATTCCGAAGATCAAAAATCCCACCCTTGTGACCCAGTACAATCCAATTTGTCTTTGCAACGTTGCCTATAAAATTCTATCCTCTGTCCTCGTCAGAAGGCTCGACAAAGTTATTCCCCGCCTGGTCTCAATGGAGCAGCATGGTTTCATCAAGGGAAGGAGCATTCAAGGGGAGGTGGGCATCGCTAATGAATTGGTGCAGGACATTAATAGAAAATCGGTTGGATACATTGTCATCTTCCAAGTCGACATGAACAAGGCTTATGATATGTTGGAATGGAGTTTCATCATCCGGGTCATGAGGAATTTTGGGTTCAGTGAGGTTTTTTGCGATATCTGCTTCAGATTCTATTCATCACCGTGGCTCTCCATTGCCTTGATGGAAAAAACTTTTGGCTTCTTTAAGACTGTCTGTGGTGTTCTCCAAGGGGACCCCTTGTCTCCTTTTCTCTTTGTTCTCGCCCAGGATGCACTCTCAAGAAATTTGAAATAGGGGATGGATTCAGACCTCATGCTTCCTTTCCGTGGAAGGAATAGTGCTACCATTTCCCATCTTATGTTTGTAGATGATATTCTAATCTTTATCAACGGTAGGAAAAGGTCGTTGAAGGCTCTCATGGGCACCTTAACCACCTACGTTAGATGGAGCGGGTAGAGTGTCAACCCTTCTAAAATCCATTTCTTCACTTCAGACAAATGTTTGGTCCCAATGAACAAGTCGATCCAAAAGATCCTTGGTTGTTGTAGGATGACGTTTCCCATTTCTTATCTCGGGGTGCCGATCTCTTGTGGCCGCGTCAAGAAGGTGCACTTCTCTGCGACCCTTGATCGCATTCTGGGCAGAATCTACAACTAGAAGAATAAGCTTCTCTCCTTCGGTGTATGGATTACGCTGATCAACAGCGTCCTCACATCCATTCCCATGCATGTCTTCTCGGTGATCCACCCTCCTAAGGGTACTGTGGAGAGAATGGAAATTATCCTCAATTCTTTTCTGTGGGATGCCAAGGAGGAGGGAAGGTCCCACTGGGCCTCCTGGAAGCGTCTCGCCAGACCAGTGGAGGCAGGAGGAGTGGGTCTCCATGATATCCAGGGTACTCTTCAAAGCCTTAAGGCTTGACTCGCTTAGGAAGTTATCATCGGGGATTTGTTGTGGGAGAAATTTTTCAAAGCTCGGTACCCGGGGCTAGAAACACGGGGCCTCTACAGGTCCACGCGGCTAGCAATATGCATGTTCTCCCTTATGGACACGTTGTCAGGTCATGCGAGATGGATCATCGGTGCTGGGAAGATTAGTTTTTGGGACACCAATTGGTCCAGGGAACCCTTGGGATACCCCGACTACCCTTCTCTGGATATCAACTTTAGTAGTGCATGTGAGGAGTTCGACTTGATCAATACCTCTTTGAATGCTAATCAGATGTCTGTGTTCGAAAATATTGTAATGAGTGAGGAACCCGATAGGTGTTGCTTCTCGGCTACTAGCTCAAGCAGGTTCACCTCGAAAGGCTTCAGAAGTATCGTTCAGCCAGGTAGAACCTCCAACGCTTGGGCTCCAGCACTCTGGTGCAATGAAATAACGATCAGAATGAATTTTTTACTATGGAGAATCAGGAACAGGGCGCTTCCTACGGAGGACAACATCCAGTGCCAGGGTGTTGCTTTGGCCTCTAGATGTTCCTGTTGCACTACTCACAGGTGCGAGTCAGCGAAGCATCTCTTCCTTCAAAGTCATTGGGCGCTTCACCTCTGGTCACTGTTCACGTATAATCCATGCAGAAACAATGGAGAGTTTTCTCTCCAGGAATATATGGAGTGCTGGTTTTCTGGCTCAGGATCTTCTGGCTAGGAGCGGACGGTAAGAATGATCATCCTTGTGGCCTTGTGCTGGGTGCTTTGGGAGGCTCGCAATCAAGCTATGAGGGGAGAAGATCATTCGCTATTGTTCCTCCAGGATAGTCTCAAATCCCTCATCTTTGAGCTTGCTTCCCAGATCAAAGGTGGTTCAACATCAACTGCCATCAACAATCTGATCAATCGCCCCTGTTTTCTGAGAAAAGGTACTGGTCAGTGGGTTAAATGGTGCCCGCCGATTATGGGACTCAAACTCAATGTTGATGGTTCATGCATGGGGGGAATCATGAGAGGGGGAGGCGTCCTGCGAGATTCATCAGGCTCGGTTTTCCTCGCCTTTAGTGCCTTTTATGGGCCAGGAAATTCTCTGAGTGCGGAGGTCCATGCACTGGCCTCGGGTCTGTTGGTGTGTAGAAGGAAAAAGTTGACAGCGTCCGAAATAGAGACGGACTCAGAAACCCTTTCTAAGATCATTAATGAGACTATTGGGGTTCCTTGGGAGCTCACTTACATCATCAGAAGGTGAAAGATCGGAACCTCACATGGGAAGATTGTTCATCACAGTTGGAGGGAGGCTAACTTCACGGCGGACTCCCTTGCCCGCTTGGGTAGGCAGGATGTGCCTCTCATCATTTATGACTCACTTTCTTCCCTCCCTCTAGAATGTTCCTCTTTTGTGCTGGGGGATGCCCTTGGACTCCACCATTTCTGACCCCCTTGAGGGGTGTTGTCTCCCTTTCCCTTTCCTTTTTGAATAAAAAATATACTAAGAAGAAGAATGATTATAACGAATAAAATCAGGAAGGATTGATTAATTTAGTAGTAATTTAATTCCATATTATATACATTATACCCATAATACATTGGGAAATAAAAAATAAAAACATGATACATAATAAAATGAAATAAACTTCATCCTTAAACTCTCATTCAAAGATTTTTCTTCTTCATAACCTGGGGAAGGGAAACATAATAAGGGTGAGGTCAAATTCTCAGTAAGGTTAATTAATGAGGAATAAATAATGAATAAATGGAAATAAAACATCATGGAATGTTAAATAATAGATAACACATGTGATTAAAATAACTAGATAAGGTAGTAATAATATGTAAAGGCAAGAAAATAAAGCACATGCAACTAAAACAATAAAAATTAGAATAAATTTTATCCATAGATATGTCAATGATAAATCACATGGATAATTATAATAAATGAGTTCTCAAAAAATGAAATTCTTAATTATTTGATTCCATGTTTCCTATGTATATGGAACCATCACCATCAACATCTTCCACAAGATTGTTTAAAACATACTTATTACCAAAAAAATTTGTTTTTACAACATTAACTATAATATCAATACCATTTAGAAGAAAATTTATAACATACTTTTTAAAATCATCAATGGTTTTTCGAATTAAATTTCATCTAATGAGACTACCAATGTATTGAGGGGATTTAATTAACTAGTCGCCAACCTGTAGGGCTTACCATAAACGACCACCAACTCGTGTCTCACCTATCAATACAATTAATCATATTGAATAAATAATATTCCTTATCAAATATCCATATTGAAGAAATGATATGGATTTATAAAAATTTCCACTATGGAGGAGAATTAATTAATATAGATACTATTGAAATACCATTAAAACATTCTTGATGAAAATAATTTTTAATCCTCCCAAAGTGTCACATACTACTTTGAAACGTTTAGAACTATAATCACCTTGGATGAATAAAATTAAATAAAACTTATACGAGTATGAAAATAATAATATTCATTATAACACATTTCAAAGGTATTGTATGAAAAATATAAAAGAAACTTGATTCACAACAACAATTAAGTCTCAATATAATTTAAATTGAGATGAAAATACGTTAACATAACATTGATTTTGTTGTTTGGTATTTTTCGTTATTTATAGTGGTTTAAAAGATGTTAATAACTTATATCATAATCATAATCATATTTATAAATTCATATATCAACTTATTATAATATTTTATAACCCGTTTGTTCAAAAAAAATTATTATTTTAATGATTTCTGGTGTTAATTTCCTTGTTTTATAAAATATGTTTTGACTTGTAATTTACTATTACAATTATATAGATAATTATTTCTCCATATAGATAATTTAAAACATGATTTAATTATCATATATATTTAGTACATATATATTTATAATTTTCTATAGTATTTTAAGATAAAAATGAAGTGCATTGTTCATGGGGACGGTAGGCTATACGTATGCATGAATGCTAATTTCAATTATTTTTCAAATTAAAAAGTTAAAAATTAAATGATAAATAATTATATTATAATTTAATTATCCTATATATGTTCTAAATGTTACATAGGTTTATTAAAATCATCCTTAATACATTCTATTTATAGCATGAACGAATAACACAACTATAAGGAGGTGGTAGTCCACACTTCCAAAAACGATGTTATCATATTTTAAAAAAATTAAAAGAACTGACATATTTGTAATAAAATAATTAAATAATCATAAATACATTATATATATCATATATAAATATATTTTCTAGGATAATTACCACCATTATCGGTGGTACAGGAAGAACGAACAACCATTGTTTCGTCAAAAAGTAGTTCACAGTTCACATAAATAGTATATTCGTTACCCATTAGATGGGATTCTGTGTAAGTGTAGGTTTAAAAAATAATAATAAAAACATTATATTATATATATGATACTGGTTTTGTTATATAATAATTGAATAATAAGATTTTTGGGGATGGACAATGGAAATAAAACTAAAGATCTTAAGAAATGATGTTACCACTTAATCAGGTAACTCTTTTTGGTTTGTACCATATGGTTTACAAAGGTTGATTTAATCCCAAAGTAATGCTTATATGTTGAGTATAGGTATGTTGGGATACTATTTTGATAGATTTTTGAGGATCCAAAGTGTCTTCATAGGTGTGAGGAAGGGGTAGAGTGATTACCTTTTTATAGAGGAGGGGAGTGACACTCTTGTAAATAACAAAATGTATTATTTAATGGGAGTTCTACCTTACATAATGTGTGTCAAAAATGAAAAAATAATTGATTAAAAGGGATTAATGGTCGATAAAAACCTCCACCACACAAAACTTTGTACATTTTTGTAATTTGGATCCATAACTTCTAGGATTCCCAAATTTTATCATTTTGAGTTTTATTAAAGCATCTAGTTTTCTAACCAATGTAATTTAACCATTAAGGATAAACTTATTGTAACCAAGGATGTTCTTTTTTGTAAATGGAGTTTTCTTGTGTGTTTTTTTCAATCCTCAACTTGAAATATCAGGGAGTACAGGGAAGATCATAGATTTTTATTGAAAACGGTTGTTAACGTTCATGCTCACAACAATATTAAAGGTTGATTCGTTTTCCTGTGTTTTACAAATTTTTGGTGTCAAAGAATTGAAAAATGGATTGCATCATGAATAATGGGTTTTTTGGGAGGCCTTATGAAAATATGGAAAATTTGTGAGTTTCAAGAAGATGGGATTCATTAATTTTGTTTCGCAAAGGATCAGAGAAATCCATCAGTGATATATGAAATAGCGACAAGCATCAGGAATAAGAAGTATTTGAGAATTTCAAATGGTGATGGTGATCTCTATGATTAATAGGATTCTAGATTCATAGTAGGATAAAGGTTTTTATGGAGAGCTTCTTGGTAATGGCGAGCATCACGAACGGAAAATATATATGGGGATTCACGATAGGAGGACCACGATGAAGATATTTTGGAAAGATATGGAAAAACCAATAAGATGCGGCGAAGCATCATGAATGCCGAGCCTATAAATACAAGGATACTCCTATTCACTTCAACTTAAATTTTTAAAGTAAAATTCATAATCTCTTTGATTTCATGAAGCCCAGAGATCTCTATTAATTTAGGTTTCTAGGCTTTCTTGAGCATCGCGAAAAGACTTGTTTAGTGTTTACTAATAATGATTGGTATTAGTAAAGTGATCTTAGAGATGATGGGGAATAACCCATTAAATTAGTGATCTTCAGGAAGGCTATTTGTTCTAGGAAGGCATGGGTACTTCTTGAAGGCATGAGTTTCACGAAGGAGCTTCATGAAAGGCAGTTTTGAATATTGGTTTTTCAGTGAACATGAATTTCAAAGTGCGTAAAATTAGGTCTATGGTGAAAACAGAGTCTCGTGAAAGACAGATACAAAGACTTTAATGAAAAACCATTTAAGTGACCTTCATGTTGATAAATTGAGTTAGAATTCTCTCAAAACGGTGAGGTAGGGGGAGTCGACAAAAGCATTCTGAGGGATGTCGTGTGTTGTCCCTAAAAACTTATAATGGAACTGTTTATTGCACAAAGTGATTGTGTCAAAACATTTGTATTCCACATATATTTATGATTAGTGGATTTAGGTACGATCGACACACTATCTCTATATTCTCCATGGACTAGACCTTAGTGGTAAACCAAGTAAAATTTTTGTTTTGTCTTGATACTTGTGAATGTTTTAATTACTGCACATTACCATCAGACAAATTTAATAGGTTTCTACCAATGTGATAACATGATCTGTCACTTGAGAAGATAAATTTGACTCGCTGATTCACCCCTCTCCACTCAGGGTGTTCCAGGTTCCTCATGTGGTATCATAGGGAATAATTTTTCGTGTTAAATCTATCTTTTTGTGTTGTCATTGATAATTTAGTTAACGTCAGGGGAGTCCCCCTCTTTGATAGATGTGACTTTTAGATATGGAAGAACAGTATGAGATCCCCTCTAAGATCTCTTGGAATTGAAGTAATAATTTACACTACACGGGAAATAAATGTTACTAGTCTAATATGGCTATCTATTACTGATATAGATAGGAAAATAATTGATACAGATGCTAATGCATATAATTCCATCACTGTATCTCTTTCTGATCAGATCTATCTAAATGTGATGAGTTGTAATTTAGTAATGACTATATGGTAAAAACTAAAGAATATTTATGAATAAGACAACAAATTGAAGGGGGGAAAACTTCAAGTCCTGCACAACAGGTTTGAGGACATAAAACTGAATCTGGATGAAAATGAAGATACCTTTTTAATTGAATTATTGATGTTATTGGAGATATATGTGTACATGGTGAAGAAAAAAGAGATATTGACCTTGTGAAAAAAATCTTGAGAGGTATTCCACCTCTCTACAATTAAAAGGTGTCATCCATTGGGGAAATGGATGTATCTAAACTTTATCTAGATGATATGTTGATTATTATGGTGGCATATTAAATAAGAGTAAAACTAGAAATTCAATGACTCAAGTAATAAATGAAATGTCTTTCAATGCCATGAAAAAAAATGTAGCACTCGGGAGATATATTTAATGAAGATAATTAGAAAGATGAATTTATTTCTCCTCTTTCAAAGAAATTCAAGGAGGAAAATGTAGGTTTGATGGAAAGATTCCCTTGACCTATTTTCATTGTGGCAGAGTTTGGCACATTACATCTCGATATCAAGGAAGCTCGAAGATGAAGAAGGTGAAGAAGTAAATTCATAGAAGCCTCAGAAATGGTTTTATCAATATGGAGACTTATAATCTATAAATAAAGTATATATGAAGAAATTTATCTATAAATAAGAAGATGATGAGAATAAATTCATTGAGGAAAAATAACCAGATTTTAAATTTAGAAGCCTCATATCTATGATAGCTACAATTTTAAAGTCAGAATCATCAAAAGTTAAAGCTAGAGATAATCAGTTGGCTGCTGATAATGATATAAAAATGAAACATAACGATGATATTGGAAATATTGAGAATCAGAGTAAAATATGAAGAATGTGAAGTGCAGTTTTGGAAGAATTGTCAGAAAATAATGACCATCTTGAAGCTGAAATTAAATGACTATAATAAGTAGTGAAAGAACGGTCAACAAACATTGAAAGTAAAGAAGATATAGTGGAACTAATGCTCATAATTGAAGAACATGCAATGTTCATCAATGAACATCCCTTTAAATTGGAGGAGAAGTAAAAGACTATTGAGGGTCTTGAAGAAGAAGTTTTTACTATTAGAAGTAAACTTGAAAGTGAATCAAATTCAATAGAAGAAAATGAGAAAATATTTTTTGAATATTCTTATATGAAGAGATGATAGAGAGAGAAAAACTTAGCTTTGAAGGGGTTGATAATTCTTTGGATGATGAAATATCCACATTCATGGTAAAAGTGGAATTGGTTGTGATGCTAAAACATATAAGGTTGGATTCAAGAAGAACCAAAATAAAGGGAAATTAAAAGTTGGACATATTACAAATTCGGTGGAAGTATTAACAAAGAATGACCCAAATCAAACTGAAATGAGAACTGAAAACTAACCACAAGATTCCTAAAATGATCTTCAGTCAAGCACTTTCCCTAAGGTAGGTGAAATGGGGAGAAATAGAAGTTATAAGACATTTCCTATTATAAAATTTTAATTCTATTGCTATATGGGCCTTACCATGTCATACTATGAAAAGGTAAGGAGCTATATAAATGGAGAAGATCCAAGAAGTCCAAAAAGGAGAAAAAATTAATATCCATATTCTTAAAGAAGACATAATTTCTATGGATAATGTTTTCATTATTCTAACTTTTTCCATAAAGTTGTTTATTGTAGGCATAGGAAAGGAATGACCAATTCATACAAAACTCAAATACATGCCAATAATTGTCAACCAGACGGTATTTCTATTACAAATATATTTTCTCCTCTGAAAGAAGAGTACGAGTATGATGAACCCATGCAAATAGAAAAAATATTTGAAAGGAGATGTTTATACTTCACTCAATATAATATTTCATGGATGGAAAAGAAGAAGATCGAGAAGTACAGTCATGCTAAAGTTGCTCTCCAATCTAAAAAAGAATAGTAGCACCTAGATATATGGATAGAAGATGATCATACCATATGATGGGAAATACATATTTATTAAAGAATTTAAGGAAAAGTTTTGATGGAGTAGTTAGGTTTGGTAATGATGGTTCATTGAAGATCAATGGCAATGGGAGTACTAAACTAGAAAGTGACAAGCTTAATAAAACTAAAGTTATTTATGTGGATGATTTACATCATAATCTCATGAGTTTAAAGAAACTTTGTGACACTGGAATTATAGTAACATTCAATCAATTGAGGTGCACTATAAAAGGAAGGACATGGAATTATCTCATGAAATTAAGAAAAAAATATCAAAACATATATCCAATTGATAGTGAAGAGAATATTGCTTACATGACAGTTGAATAAGAGGTTATTCTTGGGCACAGAAGGTTGGGTAACATCAATCAATAAGGCATAGAAAAGATATTAAAACTAAATATTATCATGGATATCTCTAATATAAACCAAGAACAAGATAATACAATCAATTATTTTATATGAGGAAAGATGGTCAATAGTTCGTATCATCTAAAGAGGGAAATGGAATCAAATCTCCTCAACCTCATCCACACAGATGTACATGGACCGATAAATGTGGTTGAACCATATAGAGAGAGGTACTTTGTTTTGTTTATTGATGACATTAGTATAATGGCTTGTGTTATGGTTATACACAGTAAATGATAGGTTCTTGATTTCTAGAAAACATATCATTGAATATCCAAGAATGATATTGGATGCACAATCATAGTTCTACGGTCTGACAATAGAGGTAAATACACATCCATTTAATTTGAAAATTATATGGAGAAACTTGGAATACAATATGAGGTGGATTCTATGAGAACTCCACATCAAAATGGAGTTGTTGGGTTCAGGAATCGACAGGTGAACAATATAGCCATAACTATGCTAATTGAGAGTCATATCCCTCACCATTATTGGAAAGAGTATGTTCAAGCTGCAGTATATACTGAAAATAGAACAAGGATTTAAATTGGAGAAATTAATACACCTTATGAGATGTAAAATGGAAGTAATCCATGTTTGAATAATTTTTATGTTTTCATAAGTAAATGTTTCATCTGAAACAAATAAGAAAATCAAGGAAAGTATTGTGATGTTGCAAATGGATGAATATTCCTCGATATCCAATGAACAACAAATCCTACAAATGTTTCAAGAATACTCTTAGAATAATTGTGGAATGAGTTTATGGAAAATCATTGAAGATAAGGACACAAATTCCTCAATGAATTCTTATGCTGATATGATAGAAGATGATGAAGAATGTAGACATGGAACATATCCAAAATAAATAAGTAGAGGATGATATTAAAAACATTCAAGGGTCAAAACATGATGTCGATTCAGAATAATAATCAAAAGAGGAAACCATGGCTGAAGAAAATTCTTTTGAACATCAAAGGGGAAATCGAAGAGAGGAGATTGATTAATCTAACATCATTGGGTATGGGGAAGCACCCACACAAATAAGGAGAATGAGGAATAATGCACAATATATCTTCATATAAACTATAGAACCATACTTATTTGAAGAATTAGAAAAGGATAAATCATGGGTGAAATTCATGAATGAAGAATTAGATTAGTTTGATAAGAACCAGGCATGGGATTTTGTTACAAGACACGACAGTCACAATGTGATTGGTATGAAGTGGATGTTTAAGAATAAATTTGATGTACAAGGTAATGTGATCATAAATAAGGTGATATTAGTTTGTAAAGGATATTCATAGATTAAAGGTGTTGATGTTGAAGAAACAATTTCTCTAATGGGGAGACTAGAGTGGATAAGAATTTTTATTTCCTAGGTAATTCAAAGTGGATAAAAGTATATCAAATGGATGTCAAAACCAATTTCTTGAATAGTTTTGTTGAATAATAAGTATTCATTGAACAACTAATGGTTTTTCTGATTTTTAATGATGAAATGAAGGTTTTCATATTAAATAAGGAAATATATAGTCTGAAAAAAGTACCACATGCATGGTACTCTCGTCTTGATTATTATATATGGAAGATAAAATTTAAAAGTGGGGGAGTGGATCACAATATCTATGTTAATTATTATCAGAAACACTAGTTAAAGGTACCAGTGTATAGAAATGATATTATATTTGGTCAAATAAGGAAGGGATTAGTGGATGAATTTTCCAATCACATGAAATTAGAATTGTAAATTTCTACGATTGGTGAACACACATACTCCATAGGGTTCAACTGATTCATAAGAAAGACTAAACTTTTATTTCTCAAAAAAATATGTAATAGAGTTGGTGAATAAATTCAATATGCATTATTCCAAACCGATGTCAACTCCAATTGAGGTTGGAACAAAACTGGAAAATCATGAAGATTGGTCATCTGTTGATCCAATAATGTACATGAGAATAATTGGAAACTTATTATACATGATTGGGACATGGAAATATATTTTATTTGCAACTTGAATAATGGAACACTTTCAAAGTAATCTGAAAGAAGAACATATGGCAGTAATGAAAATAATCATGAGTTATATTCAAGTTACTTGCAATTATGGATTATACATTGCTGCAGGAAGTGATAGTGAACTATCAACATTTTCTGATGCTGAATAGGCTAGAGATGTTATTGATAGAAATTTCACTAGTGGTGGAACATTATTTATTGGAAATAAATTTGTGGGATGTTTGATAAAGAAACAATAAATTACTTCTCTTATTTCTAATGAAGCTGAATATATCTCCTCTACAAATCATTTCACTCAAATAATTTGGATAAAAAAAATTGATTGATATTGGTGATGAGTTGAATCAACCAAGGGTGATTTACTGTGATAAAAATAGCATAATTTATAACAAGAAGAATACCATTCATTATTCTCGTATGAAACACATTGAAATTAGATATCATTTCATCAAGGTAAAAGTTGAACAATACATGATTAAAATGAATCATGTTGGAACTAGTGAACAAGTGGTTGGAATTATGAACAAGCCATTGTCAGCACATGTGTTCAAGAAACATCGATTTAACATCTATATTCAAACCACCTCCTATTGCATGAAGAGGTTACTAGGTTTTCCTTCTCCCTAAATGAATTATTTTTTTGATCTATTTGTTAGAGTGATGCAGGTTTATGGGAGAAATATGATCCATAAAGAGTATGTTTTGAGCTCTTCAAGTCAAGGATAGGTTATTTGGGATTATTTCTAATGGGATATAATAGATAAATTCAATAGAAAAATGGTAAAAAGTAGAAGAATGAATTTATTTTCTTGTTGTAGGAGAATAGAGAATGGATAATGGAGAAATTCGATGAGTTGCAAAGGGGAAAATAAGTATTCCATGTTATAATGAAATACTTCAGTTCATGTTTCTATGTTATAAGGAAACAGTTCCTAGAATGTAATGTTGTTTTGATATAGATAGAATTAAGTGTTATGAGAAAACCATTGAGGGAATGTAATACTTCTTTGACATGGTCAAAGAATTGCTTGTACATCTTCAAGAATTCAAAAACAAGGGAACAGAATTCATTATTCTGCTCTCTTTTTTCTATAAATGAACATTTATCACATAGATATAGAGTGTTGGATGAGTTGTTTCTTGGGTTTCAGGTTTTGATAGTGGTTGGTGCATCATTGAAGTTATCTGAAAATTTCCAACAAATCCAAAGGGGGAGATTGTTGGAACTAAGGTTTTTCTTTTCTAGAAATGGAATTTGGATTGTGTTTATTGCCAATCCTAAATATGGAACATTAGGGATTATATGGAAGATCATTGAGTATGAAATAGAAGGGATCTTATAGTTCATGATGATAACAATATTGACGGTGTCTTCGTTTCCTAGTGTTTTCCAATTTTCAGGGGTCCAAAATTTGAAAAAATGGATTGTATCACGAAAAGTGGGTTTATTAGAAATCCTTATTAAAATATGGAAAAGGAATGAGTTTCACAATGATGGGATTCATGAATTTTGTTTCTTGAAGGATCAATGAAATATGATAGTGATCTATATGACAGTGACAAGCATCGCGAATGACAAAGAATATAAGAATTATGAATGGTGACAATGATCTTCGTGATTATGAGAATTGGAGATTCATGGGAGTGTAAATGTTTTGGCAGAGAGCTCCACAATTATGATGATAATCCCAAATGTAAAATTTACATGGGGCTTCGTGGTAGGAGGACCACTGTGAAGATATTTTGGAAGGATCTGGAAACCCCTCTAAGATATTGTGGAGCATTTCAAACATTGAGCCTATAAATATAAGTCTACCCCTCTTCACATCACACAAAACTTTTCAAGGAAAACTCTGAATCTTTTTTATTTCACGGAGCTAGGGGAGTTCTACAGATCTAGGTTTCTAAGTGAGTTTTTGCATCATGA
This sequence comes from Viscum album, assembly GCA_963277665.1. Lineage (NCBI taxonomy): Eukaryota > Viridiplantae > Streptophyta > Magnoliopsida > Santalales > Viscaceae > Viscum > Viscum album. The sequence continues at coordinate 102,331,922 of OY728147.1, read as the reverse complement.
AAATCCTTTTTTAGTTTTGACTGATACCAAAACTTATGAGTAATATGATATTTGTAATGGTGGAGTATGCCGTGTTGACTTAGTGAGCTTTATGAAGGCAGATTATTATGAGATGGTAGGGGTGATTTGTAAAGGAGTGAGCTTCATGAAGGTGCTTTTGGAAAGGCGGTTTTGAATATCTGTTTTTTAATGAACATGTCTTTCAGTGTTCAACAAATCAGGTCTACGGTGCAAGAAGAGTCACATGCAAGACAAAGACAAAGACATTAATGAAAAACCATTAAAGCAACCTTCAAGTCGATAAAATGAGTTATAATTTTCTCAAATAAGTGAGATAGGTTGAGTCGATGGATGTGTTTCATGGGACACAATGTGATATCCCTAAAACATTTTAATGGCAGTGTTTGAGGCACAATATGACTATGTAAAAAATTCTATATTCCATATATACTAATGATTAGTGGATTTAGGTACGACCAACACACTGTCGGTGTACACTCCTTAGACTAGCCCTTAATGGTGAACCAAGTAAAATTTATGTGTTTCCTTTTTTCTTGTGAATGTTTTAATTACTGCACAGTTCCATTAGACAGATTTAATTGGTACCTACCAATGTGGGAACCAGACCCGTTACTTGAGAAGAAAACATTGACACCCTGATTCACCCCTCCCTTCTCAGAGTGTTCTGAGGTCCTTGATAAATAAATTTAGAATAATTAGACAATATAAATCCACTTAATTATTAATTTCATATCAAATTTATGAAATAAAAATCCCATGTGTTTTTGTAAATTAATTTTAAAACAAGCACATGTGATGTGCTAAAACACTTCTTAAACCCAAACTGTGGTAACAATGTTTTTATAGTATACGGGTGAATATGTTAATTATAAAATATAAATTGGTCCATTAACATACCTTAATTTATATTTATTTACACTTAACAATAACTTGGAAGAGTATAAAAAGATTATTATTTTTAATCATTTATAAAATATCATTTTTTATAAAATAACATTAATGTTAATTTTGACATTATTTATTTAATTTTAATTTAAGAATATAAAAAAATGTTATAATTAAAATATATTAATTTTACCACTTTGTAACATTATATATTCATCTAAAAGAATAATTAAATACAATAATTCAATCAATTTTCTTCACTTTTAATATTTATATTATCATTTATTTTAGTTGATTATTAATCAAATAATCATTATATTGGTGTTTCTTAAGCATTTTAAGAAACTAAACCTATTTTAAAAATTAATGATTAATTATTATGAAAACATTAACCCTTTTTTTCAAGAGAATATGTATAGCTGAAAATATTATGTTTTTTACATATCTCAAAGTGTTATAAATGTTAAAGGTAAGTATGTTTCCTTTTCTTTATCTTTCTTTACTTAACATTTTATATAGGGCACTTCCAATTAATAATATTTCAATAACAAATAAAATTCGATCAAAGAGGGTATGTCGTTAAACTATTGGTATCCAATTTTTTTTGGATAAGTTTCCAAGTCATTTTGGCCTTTAAAATTAATTTTTAGTCTCTTTTTATGCTTAATTTTAATTTAATCACCGTAATTAATCTTAAACACTTTCACTAAAAAAAATTGAAATAATGAACTTGATATTATTAGACCATAAATATTACACTAATTATAATATTTTATGTCATTTTTTCAAAATTAGAATCACGAAGTGGGAAAATTAATATTAACACTTGTCTCACACACATAGTTATAAAGTGATTTTTTAAAGTAAAACATTCAAGAATTCAAAAAAGTTTAACATGGTGTTGGATATAAAGAAAGATAACAACAAATTTTTTTATTATAAAATTAAAAATTTGAAATATATTTGGGAGTTAATGTGGTATTATAATTAAATAGGTATAATAATATCATAAATATTATATATATTTATTAAATCCATCATTATATCCTTCCATGAGAGGTGGTGTTGGAAAACGAATAACATCAGTTTATGAGGTGGTAGTTTTTTTTTACAAATGAATGAAGATTTCATATACCATTTGACGGAAGATGATATATATTGGGTCATGATCTAAAAATTAAAACATCTCAATATAAGTATTATACAAATGTTATTATATAATCATGATTTAATAATATTTGAAGGTGGTGGAGGAGGAAATAAAATAAAATGCTCAGTTGGGGATGTTACCGCTTCTTCGGAAAACTTCTTTAAGTGTTCATTAAAAGGATTCTTAGATTGGATTTATGAACAAAATAAAGTTTCTAGTATGATATTAGGGAATTAAGGAATCAATTTTTCAATTTATTTAATGAATAAATGTGTTTTGGAAGTGTTGAGAGGATATGATATGGGATTTCCTTTTATAAGTGAGATGAGTGCCACACTTGAAATTTTTGAAATTAGAAAGGTATACCCAGGTATTTATCAGGATAAATGAATCCCAAATGAACTATTATTGATAATAGAAGTTATAAATTATAAATTTAAACAAAATGGTGTTTTAAAAGATTAATTTCATTTTTAACCCCTATATTTTTAGCTTAACCCAGGGGTAAACCCATTTTTTCCTTAACCATGATAAATAATTTTTACTATTTTTATTATTAATTATTGCAAGAAATTAATTTATTTTTATTAGAGAATATAAATTATTATTATTATAAACATTTAATCAATTTTTACAAATTTCATTATTATAAGTGAAAATTTTTATTTTAAATTCATCCCATAGTTACAATGATAAAGCAGTTTTCCAAAGAGAAAATATTCAAAATCGTTTTGGAGGTTTTTATATCAATAATCAATAAAATATTATTTCAAATGACCTAAAATTTATTCATAGATATATCATTTAAATAAGTTTACCTTTAAATCTAAATCTTAAAATTTTATAAGTATCTAAATTCTTTAAAATAAATGACAATCCTTAATAAAAATCAGTATTTTTACACTTCATTGAAAAATCAATGTTTTCATAAAATTTTCAAAACTTCACTCAAATATAATTTTGAAATAATAATTTCATAAATTAAATTTATTTTCTAAAATAAACTATCTAAAAGTTTAAAAAAATAATTTTAAAATAATTCCACAAAATGGTATAAAACATCTTTTTAGAAAAATATTGTTTTTAAGCATAATATTATTTTCATTCTTATCTCTTGTCTAGAAACCACATAAAATGAATTTTAAAATTTTTATTGAATATATAATATATAAATTTCAATAAAATAACTCAAAAATGATTTGTTAATTTATTATAGAAAAACATGTTTATTTTTATAAAAATAATTATATTTTCAGAAAAATATTTCTTTTATTTTCAAATAGTTTTTATTTTCATTTCTAATTAATTAGTCATAAATTAAATAATTTTATATTAATCTATAAACCATTTATTATTATAATTTAGTTATTCCAATTCATACCCACTATTCCAATGGTAAGTTTATTACTACCTTATTAAATAATAATATTTTAATAGTATGTCAGGTTTTATTTAAACTCGGCATTGCATGTAATAAAAGCTACACTCATTATTTCATGTAATTCAAATTAAATTAATTTTTTCATATAATTAAAAACATAAAAAAGATTAAATTTATTTTTAATCTATATTTCACAAAATATTATGGTGTTACATTCTACCCCACCTAAATATATAGCATCCTCACAATTGGAACTTATGTTTGGTAAAAAATTGAATAACATTTGTAAATCCCTTTTTTGGAAACCCACATCATGAAAAGGGTTAACAATTTTTTTGTTGAAAATAGATAAAGGTTTGTACAATGGTTAATTTGAAAAACACAAGTGAGGTTTCTAAATAGGACACATATGTGGTAAGTGAAAACATTGAGAAATAAGTGGAAACTAACCCAAAAATACTATTGGAGAGTGATCGAGAACATTGTCAGGAGAAATTTAATAACCACAAATTCATAACTTCATGATAGAGGAAAAGAAAATTAATAGATCATAAATGAAGTTAAATTCATAGAATTGTTTGTCGATATCCTTTTCATATTGTTACTGAATTTTCATGGGAAGATATTATTATTTAATTTCATTCCATTCCATGAGAAAATTTTCATCCTTTGGTTGTGCCTTGGTCAATTTACACTTCATATATTACTCTAAGAGTTGATTTTTTTTTATGAAGCTCTAACAAATAATGGGAGTCACAAAAAAATGATAATTTGTTCCTTATATCTCCAACTACTATCCAATACAAAATGGTTTGAACATGTTATGAAATTTACATAAATATTAATATGGTGAAATAATACATTAATCCCTAAAACCTAATCCAATGTTTAAATTAAAACTTTAGATAAATGGGTAACCCAATTACCCTAAGAAAATTCAAAAATTTATAAATATAGTCTACTTAACATTAATCCACCAAATATTATAAAGTTGATCTTGATTTTTATGTACCAAATATGTGAATACCTTAGTCATATATTTTCATAAAAAAGGTTAATAACAATAATTACATTAAAATATTAATGAAAACATAAATAGATCCCCATTCTTTAATAAAACCAAATATTATTGAATTTATACCATAAGTCTAATAATGCTGTAAAATTCATTAACGATAACATAAAACACTTTTTCCAAAAATTATTAACCATCTCCAAGTTCATAAATACTATCCTATTTACTTTATACATATCTGTAATCTATTTATTCCATCATTATTGTCTAAAAATCAGGAACATATAAAGGGATAAATTCCCTCAATCATTTTTTCCATAAAATTTCACCTTTCCACTAAGTCACTTTTGTATGACTTCTACAAAATTCAGCATATTCTTAGAAATACTTACTGAAATAACTATACCAAACAAACCATATATATTTTAGGATTCATATAGAATAATTATTTAAATAAAACACATAAAAACATCAATCATTACACTTCATTATTAGACCATTAACTAGGCTTCTTAATCTAATTCCTCAACACTTATTTATTTTCATGTTTTATTTGTATTATTTTAATTACTAGTAATATGAAAATTTATCATAAAAACATTATTATTCTCATCATTATCTTTCCCTATAGGTCATTGATTTTAATAATTCCCATACTTTCCATGTTTGAAACATTCTACCTTCATTAATATATTTGGGTGACCATTATTATCATCCATTATGTTAACTAAACATTTCAATTTTCTTTTGAAATTAATTTCTTTGTTACATTATTCTCCACATATAAAACATATTCTCGTTCCTTTGAGTCTTTATCTTAAGTGATTCTTTCCATAATCTCAAATTATAGGAAAATGAATCTTATTTCCATTATGGTCTTCACCACCCTAACACTCATCAAAATATATCATTATCTTCCTTGGTGAGTCCAAGAGTTGGTGTAATGACCCAGAATCTAGCATCTGAGAGATTTTAACGAACCGAACTGGGTTACCCTCAAACTTACACATGAACCATTTTTTCAAATACCCAAAGGGCATTCCTGATCCCCATGATCTGGTGATAAGCACCCAAGAATAGAATAAAAAACAACTGGGAATGATTTCTCCCGATCGGAATAAAACACGAGGCATATATATACATGAAGAAAAAAGAAATATTTGATGACTGATGAATATATTCCATAAGTGTAAAAAATACCATGGAAACAAAAAACTACAAAAGTAGAAAAAACTACAAGAGACAGGCCCAAGTGAAAAGGACTAAAACCAAAAAAAATACTCCAAATGATGGCGTTCCTAGATTCCCACCATCAAACCACTAGCGACCCAAACTAGATGACGTGAAATCTAGTCACCTCCCTGTGGTTCCTTTCCTTTCCCTGAAATGGAAGACATAGAATGGTATACGCACAACTGAATAGGTGAACAAGGTGTGAGGTAATAAGCTCAATAGGATCCCATATAGGTGTTCTGTTAAAAGTGTCTTTATAAAAATTCTTGTGTGCTCGGTTTAAATAGGACATCACATGATAAGAAATAATGTAGTTATATTGAAAATATGGTAAAAATTTCCCTTTTAGTCAGAGTTCTGAGACAAAAGCAGTTATATCAATGTCAAATCAAATTTTCCATATTATCCATCATAAGCATAAACATGAATATCAAGGATAAAACATTCCAAATCCAAGAAATATGAAAACAACAGTAGGAACATAAGCATCAAAATACCATGGAATAAAAAAGTTTATTCATCAGACTACCCATACAAATTTATCTATGAAACTATGTATTTCCATACATAAACCAATGATCTACACTCCAAGACTAGGGAGACACCCCAGAAAGTGATGCCCCAATATCACATATGTTCCTAGATCCAATAATCTACACTCTAGGGAAAGAGAAACACCCCAAAATGTGAACCCATATAATGGATTATGGCCTCAAGCTAAGCCTTCCACCTAGTACCCAAGGTAACCCATGTGATCATTGTCACAATCCTTTCAATTTTTTGAAAACCATTTCAAAACCCTTTCATAAAAACTATTTTCAATGATTTGAAAATGCACATTTCTCATTCCATTTCTCAATGAATCGGTAAAAACACATTCATTAAAAATCTATTTCCAACACAGATAAACAATCATTCCAATTTAATTCCAATTTAATTGTAAACTAATTCACAAGAATGGAATAATATAGCTTATCAAACACATGTTAGAGATGGAACAACCTAGCTCAATGCTCGGTCACACACGCTTGCAATGGGATACACCATAATGAAATACCAATGACATCAATTAAGGCCTTATAATCAAATCTACACATCTTAGGATGTATTCAACTAAAAAAGTGGGTTGATGAAGGAGATAAAATATAACATACATCGACCAGGAATTCCCACCACACCACAAACAATAAATTAATGGCCTCTGGAATGAGAGAACACAACAAATACTAGAATAATACATGGAGAAACATTAAATTATACCAAAAAATTTGATAATGCTACCCAACGGTGCTACTATGATCAATGATAGAAAATAAACAGAAATATATCATACTTGGAGGGATGCACCACAACCATAACGAAGATGGAATGTTGAGTGGATTATTCTAGAAGGAAAGGTGTCTACAAAAATCACCGAAGAGGAGTTTCAGTTTTAGAGAAGAGAAAAAGGGGTTACCTAATGGGCATGAAAACCTTAAGTGGTGCCTTAAAACATCCCTTCTCAGGGAATTACATGACATGAAATTACTTTACACGCTATGAAATCCATGATGTTTTTGTATAGAGAGAAATCCATCATCTCATATTTAAAATCCATTATTTAAAACATTCACAATGTGTAAATCCTCTTCACAATTTGTAAGACTTCACAGCATGAATCCTTTCATGACTTGTACTCAGCAACACTTACACTTCATGTAACATAGTTACACAACAAGAAATCCTCCTATATCCTACAGAAAAATTCGGTTAAATCTAAGAGTCCAAAAAACCTCTAACTTCACCATTATAGGTATCCTAACAATTATTTCTTATCCCTATAAATATTACAAGAATAATGAAAACCACGATGAGTTTAAATATGTACCTGATACATTTGTAATAGGATGTTAAAAATTGCCCACTATAAAGACATTCCATCCCCGAAAAGTCATGTGGAAGACGTAATCGTTGTAAAAATATGAGGCCACTACTCCCTCATTATTGACTTGAATTCACAAGTCTCATGAGAATTTGATTCATGTTTCCATAGTACTCTAACCAACCAAATAAACTTCATAGGAAATACTTTCACTTGAGAGTCAACGATCTCAACTGGTTTATCCAGAATAGAAACATCTAACTCTAACTCAATTTCTCCCCATCTTAGAATATTAGTAGGAACATGATGATACTTTCTGAGATGAGATATGTGGAAACAATTATGAATAACCATCATCTGAACCATAAATTCTAACAAATAACCAACATTTTTGAGCCATTTAGTGACCACAAATTGTCCAACATATCTCATATCTAACTTTACCTATTTTCCAAGTTGATGGTGACCCAACTGAGGAGAAACATTCTAGGAAACCTAGTCACAACCAAAAAAATGAAAAGGATGATGTCTCCAATATGTATACAACTTTTTTGACACTGGGCTATAACCAAACATCAACATACATCTTAAATCTTTGTAGACGTCTCCTGAACCAAAATTGGTCTACCCAAAGATATGTCACCCACCTCAGCCCAATAAGGAGGTGATCTACATAAATGACCATACAACGCCTCAAAGGGATCCATTATTATAGAATACTGATAAGTTGTTTTGTAAATAAACTCAAATAGTTCCAAATGGCTATCCCATGATCTAGTGAAGTGAAGAACAGAAGCATATAGCTTATATTACAGGATCTAAATTACTAGCTCTATCTGACCATCTATCTGTGGGTGGTAAGCTATGCTCAACTTGACCTTAGTTCCCATTTCCTCTTGTAGAATCCTCTAGAACCTAAAGTTAAACCTTGGATACCTATAAAAAACAACAACATAAGGACTCCCAGGTAACCTCATAATCTCTTTCACATAAAACCTACCAATATCTTTAACCTTAATGGTATCCTTGATCGAAATAAAATGAGCAGACACCATCAACCGATCAATATCCACCTAGATGGTATTCTTACCTCATAGAGTCCATGGTAGTCCATCAACAAAATCTGTGGACACCTCGTCCCATTTTCATATCAACATCATAAGAGGCTGAATCAAACCAGAGAGTTTCAAGTGCTTTTCCTTTATCTGTTGGGAGGTGTAACAATGGGACACATAATCTGAAATGTAATGTTTTATACCCACCCACCAAAATCACTATCTCATGTCAAAATACATCTTATTAGTAATTGGATGAATTAACCATGAAGATATGAGATAGTTAAACAAGACTAAACTCTTTATGGATGGATGGATGAGAACTAGATCCCCATAGAGGAGAAAACCACCTGAAGGAAGAGACTAAATAGAAATGGTCTCCCCATCATAAAGGCTTTCTCTAACATTACTAAACTCATCATCCTTCTTCTGAATCTACAAAATAGACTCCATCAGAGATGATAATAACTATAAACTAGTAAGAACCATATCAGAAACATCCTTCTGAGCATCAAGGTGAAACTGAGTGAAAATCCCCATAAGGATCCTCTCCTCTGATTATAGAATAGCCTACGATGGTACTTTCTTGCTAAGGAAAATTTAAATGATGTTTCCCTTCTATGGGATATAGGTGATATTGAAGTCAAAAATTTGAAGGTATTCTACCCATCATCTCTAACTGAGACTTAAGCACCTTTGAGAAAATATATTACTCAAACTCTTATGATCAGAGAGGATAGTGAACCATTCCCCAAAAGGATAGTGCTACCAACATTTAAGTGCATGCATAACTAGAAAAAGATCTAAATCGTGAGTGAGGTATTTCTTCTCATATGGTTGAATATGATAAGATCCATAAGATACCATATAGTCATCCTACATAACCACACATCCTAAACTATCACCAGAATAATCACATTAGGAGTTGATGTCATAAGTCATTTTAGTTCATCGAAAGAAGAATGGAACTTCACATCCCAAGTGAATTTCACCCCTATCTGGATAAGAGCAGTCAAAGGTGATGCTAGTTTATAGAAATACTTAACAAACCATTAGTAGTATCAAGGAAGACCAAGGAATATTCGTATCTCAAAGACATTATATGGTTCCTTCCATGAAAAAACATCCTTCACCATCTCTAGATCAACTGATAAGCCATGTTCCAAAATCTTGTTCCTTAAGAACATCACTTATTTAATCTAGAAACTATATTTTGAATGCTTTCCATACAAACAATGACTTATCATAATTTCTAGAACCAAACTCAAATGGTTCTTGTACTCACACATGGATTTTGAATAAACTAGAATATCAACCACAAACACTACCACAAAAGCTTCAAGATATTGATGGAATTTATGATTCATTAACGACATTAAAACTAATGGATCATTAGTCCGACCAGAATTAATCACATGATATTGATAGTGTCTATAACTACTCTTGAATAATATATTTTGTATATAAAACTCTCAAACTATGAGATGATGATAACCCAATCGAAGATCAATCTTTAAGAACCATTTTTTCCCATTTAACTTATCAAACAAATCATCCATGTGATGAAAATGATTTATATTCTTAAACACTACCCAGTTCAACATCCAGTAGTCCATACACAATCAAAGTGAACCATATTCCTTCTTGTCAAAGAGAACATGTGTTTCCCAAGTCGAAACACTAGGGTGAATAAAACCTTTCTCCAACAGGTCATCCATCTGAATCATGAGTTCTTCAAGTTCCAATGGTTCCATATGATAATAAGATATCGATATTGGATATGTACCTAGAACCAGTTCAATCTTAAAATCTACCTCTATCTCTCTCTCGGGGAAGATTAGAGAAGTCATCTAAGAAAATGTTAGAAAATTCCACCAAAACAATAGGAAATTCTGCCAAAAAAAAGAAACCCCATTAGGCTAAAATTCAATAGTAGACAACAAAATCCTGAGCTCTGGTTGGGATGGCCCTGAACGACTAGACCTCAGGTCCCACACCCCCTGAAACATGCAACAACTACCCTCGATAAAATGAAACTAAACATAACAACAATAACAATCAACCTGAGATCGATGAGTGACAAGTTAATATATACCGATAATGACATCAAACAGATTCAGATTAATAATAAGAAATTAATAGAACAACTATGTATCTCCTATTGTTAATGAACATGAAGGACACTGAAACTCTTTCTCTCTCCTATTTCCATGAGGTCTCAATAACTCTATTACAAAGGTCATAAGTTTTGTTGAATGTTTAAGCATATCAATAAAAATTTTATATATAAATGAGTGGGAGGTACCAGTATCCAATAAAGCAATTTCTACTAAAGAATAAATAAGGATATTACCTCTCAATGTTTCTAGACCAACAACATGTTTCACTAAACACTCATCTACTATGTAAAAGTGATTCACTTATGAGGCATGTGATTGGATCCTTATAGTCATTGAAGATTTTGTCTGCAACGTAGTATCCTTTAGAGACGATGTACCCTGACCATAGTGAGTTGTAGTCGTATCCTGATAGAAGCATTGTAAATGACCATCACATCCACATCTATTTCACATTTTAAGGACATATAAAACTTCTTTTGATGTGTTCAACCTTTCCGCACTGATATAATGCCTGAGGCACACTTCTATCCATAGATACGGTGTGGAGGAGGCTTGCTGCTGAGACCCACCACCACCACTTCTATGATGATTCTGCCACTTCCACTTCTTCTCATGCATTCCACTGAGGTTTCCACTTGATGGAAGAAAATGGTTAAGAAAACCAACATTTCCTTCCATATTCATTACCTTCATCATTTATTTGTCTACCATCTGCACATAGTTATATAGCTTCAATATAAACACATGAAATTTGATATCTAGTGGAAAACCATGCATGTACTTATGTGCCTCCAACTGACCACTATTCACTACATCAGAAAAAAAAATGGACTAGCTTAGAAAACTAATTGGTTTATGAAAACAACGAACACACTTCCTGTTATAATGACATGAAATCTATAAACTTCTCTAGCATCAGCAACTCTGTAAAAAAATGATGGAAGTATAGGGTTCTGAAACCCTTCTAATCCAATTCCATGTGTCTATCTGCCAGGACCATAGAATACCACCATCACTTGCTGGAACCCTCAAGCCTAAATATTTTATACATCACCTTCATATTCTCAGGTGTCTCCCCAGAGTTTAATATTTGATTGATCTTATCTAGGAATTCCTCCACCTATTGAATTTCATTCTTTCCTTTAAATGATGGTGTCTTCTCATGAAATAATTCTTGTGATCGATCTCTCTCTCCTCTGGCTCCTATTTATACCTCAACAATTGCATCCTGAACTCTTGGCACATACTGATCAATAGCGCAGAGATCCCATACAATATTATTGATGATATTCTGATATATAGGTGGATTCCATTGTGGAGAATCAAGTACAGCTTCCTGAGGAACTTGTGGAAGATGACTCGAAGTCATACTTCTTCATATCAAAGCACAAGAACCATCATAAAATGGAAAAAATATAAGTTAAAACTAGAAAACCCATAAGAAGAAACTGATATTTAAAACCAAACCCAACACTTTATAAATGTATCCTAACATCCCATGGAATCATGAGTATGGTTATGACAAGAACTGGACAAACACTCAACACAACATACCTCTCAAGTCTCGAAAATCCTATCTCCAGTGTAACAGACATCCCAAGACAAGGAATCTTGAGGAAAAACCTCCCCTTGATACCAAATTATAATTAACCAACTAGGGTAACCCTCAAATGTGGCACCCAAACCTTTTTTTCACATACACGTAGGGCATTCCCGATCCCCATGGGCTGATAACAAGCACCTGGTCATCAAAAAAACAATATAACTAATTTATCCTAACTTAAGAAAAACATGAGGTATATATATACATGAAGAAAATATAATCTATAGAACAATGATGACTAAATTCCATAACTTTAAAAAAAAATATCAGAAACAAAAAAATGGAAAAAGTATAAAAAACTCCAATAGAAAAGTAAAAATACAAAGGAAAAGAATCAAAAATCTATTCCAAATTATATCTTCGATGAACTCCCACCCTCTCACCACCAGCTTGCTAACCAAGATGACACGAAACCTCACCGCCTCACTATGACACCTTGTCTTTCCCTGAAATTGAATACATACAATGGTCTACGCACCACCGATGAGGTTTGTAGGGTGTGGGATAATAGCTTCAATAGGATCCCACTCAGGTGTTCCATAACAAGTCTCTGTATTACAATTCCCATATTCTCAATTTAAATATAACATGTAATAATAAGTATCAAATAAGTTTTATAGAAATCATGGTGAATATTTCCCTTTTTTGTCACAGTTCTAAAAAAACAGGTATATCAATTTCAAAGGAAAATTTTCATATTATCCATTAAAATCATAAAAATTAATATCAAGGCTCAAATAGTCCAAATACAAGAAATATGAAAACAATAGAAGGAGCATAGGCATAACAATACCAAGGAATACAAAAGGTCGGGTAGTAGAATACCCATACCCATTAATCTATGAAAAAATTCACTATAGTAACTGAAGCAAATGATCTACACTCTAGGACTAGGGAGACACCCCAAAAATTGAATCCCAAATATCAAATACATTCATGTAGTCAATAATCTAAACTCTAGGACAAGAGGAACCCTCTAGAAAGTGAACACCCACAATTGATGATGGCCTAAATCTAAACATTCCACCTAATACCCAATGTAACCCATGTGCTCATTTTCACAATCATTTCAATGTTTCGAAAACCATTTCAAACCCATTTCACAAAAAATGTTTTCATTTTTTTTTAAATACCCCTTTTTCTTTCCACTATTCAAAAATCAAGGAAAACCACTTTCATTAAAAATATATTTCCTACATGCACAAACAATCATGCCAATTTTGTACCAATTTATTTGTAAACCAACTCACAATAATAAAACAACATATTTTATAAAACACATTCTAGAGATGGAACCACATACCTCAAAGCTCAGGACTCACATGCCCACAATGGGATTCCCAGCAATGAAAACCCAGTGATTTCAAAAACGGCCCTTGAATCCAATTAACACATATTACGATTGATTCCATTGGAAGGGAGGGTTGGTGGAGGAGAGGAAATATCACATACCTTGACAAAAATGTCCACTACACCACAAATAACCAAGGAAATCCCTCATGAATGAGATCGAACAATAGATCTTGGAAGAAGATAAAAAAGAAACACCAACATAGAATAGTGGATTTGATAATTAATCCCAAGGGTGCTACCATGATCAAGGACAATGAAGAGGTAGAAAGATAACTTATCCAGAGAGATGAACCATAACCGAAATGAAGATGAAATACTGAGAAGATTAATATGAATGGAAAGGTTTCTCAAAAAATCATCAGAGATGAGTTTTTGTTTAGGATAAAAGGAAAATTAATGATCTAATGGGCACCAAAAACCTGATAGGCACTATAAAACATCCCTGGTCGGGGAATTACATGATGTGTAATTCCTTTAAATGTCGTGAAATCCACAGTGTTTAAGTAATTTAAGAAATCCATCACCTAGGATTTAAAATATTTTATTTAAAACTTTCACGATGTGTAACTCCTCTTTATGATGTGAAAACCTTCACAGTTTGAGGCCTTTCATGACCTGTACTATGCAACACTTACACGTCGTATAGCATAGTTACACTACGTGAAATCCTCTTGTATCCTGCAGAAAAAGATGGTCAAAGATAATAGTCCAACAAGCATCTTATGTCACTATTATAGATATCCTATTAATTTCTTCTTGGACCTATATAGATAATGAGAATTTGTAAAACCACAATTAGGATAAATATGTACCTGATAGATTGGTAACTGTGTGTTATAGGGATGGTGTCTTAATTTAATATATTGGTATAGATACAAAGGTTTAAATCCCAATGGAGTGATCAATTTCATTGTTTATTGGAACCACATATAACCATGATACCCATTTTACATTGGGAGTATAGAGTAAAACATAATACATAAAAATATAAACTACATCTCTAAAAAATCATTCAATGGTTTCTTCTTCATATCCCATAAAAGGAAGAAAAATAAGGGTGATCTCAAATTCTCAGTAGGGTTAAGTACAAAAAATATATAATGAATCAATAAATAATAATAAATATGTAATGGTATATAACTTAATAAACATTCTATTTAAATATCTTGATTTCATGAATAGATAAGGCATAATCAATATGTTAAGGTAAATGACTAACTACATAAGTCCATTAACCAATATACGGAGAATTAAATGCATCCAAAGATAATATAATTGTGAAAATATCATGGATAATAATAACTAAATTCATAATGAGGTAAATGATTAATCATTGGAAGTTAATTATCAAGAATATGATACATGTACCGTCAAGACCTTTAATAAGATAGTTTAAAATATATGTAGAAACCCGTTTAATTTGGCCAACTTGATTTGTCTCATGAGACCTACCAATGCATAGAGGGGAGATATAATACTAAGACCCACCCATCACTACAAGTCCAAAACATACTGATATATAAGATAATCAATTTAATTCATGAATCAATATACCTTATCATCCAATATCCATATTGACTAAAGGATGCAGATTTATAAGTATATCCCCAGTTAATCAAATAACATTGAAAGTAAACACCATATGTAAAAATGTTATATAGTTTAGGAAATAATAATTCCCATCATACATGAATATATATATATAATTAATAGAAATTTAATTTATAATGAAAAATGATCACAAAAAAGTGATTGTTTCCAGACAAACTTAACAATCGCTATAGAAAGTATGATTATATAATAACTTTTACCACTATGTAATTTTCTAGTCAAATACCATTGGAAGAAATTATTTAAATTGAATCATAAAATAACATAAAGTAGTAATGAATCATTATATTTCATGTCAATTAGGTAGTATATAAACCAAATTAAAGTGAATTGGTGTATAATAACAAATAAGTCTCAATGAAATGTAAATTGGGAATAAATAACCTACCTCAGCTCCATTTTGGTTGAACTTGCTTCAAAATATTTTATAGTGGTATTTAACATGTAATTAACCTATAATGGAAATATATTAATAGTTATAATATTATATATGATCAATTTATTTTATCTTATCACCCTTCATCAATAATATTTCATTATTTTCATTATTTCAGGTATTAATTGACTTATTTTCCCATTCATGTTTTGTCATGGATGTTTCAATTATTGTGAATATTATATAGTTAAATCGTATCCGAAATAAAAATAATGAAACCATTATCATATTTATATATAAATAGAACTTTTAATACCAATCATGAATGATGGTTTTGAGAAATACATTTTGGTATGATCATAGCAATGGTATGTCGTATATACGCATGAGTAATGTTTCCATTATTCAAAGATAATTTTAAAAAGGATGTAAGTAATATATTATCATTAAATAATTATAAAAAAATAATAAATAACATATTATTTCAATAAATATATTTATATATGTATCATCTATGTGGTGTGGTGATGAAAAGAGAGCCACATCGCTTTGTAAAGGCGGTAGTCCACACGTACACAAACTATGTTATCATCTTTATGTGAGTGGAAATAAAATTTTATTTTATCTTTTTTAAATGATTAATATTTCATGAAAATAATAATTATTTCATGTATATCACATATAATCATTAACATAATTCTTATCACTCTCCATGTAAAGTGTTAGTGAAAGACTAATCACATCGCTTCATGAGGCAGTGGTCTGCCATACACACGAGCGACTTTATCATATCCCCTAATAAATGGAAAGTAAAATAATTAAATCTTATATAAAGATTAAATAGGTACAATTATGTAATAAATATAATACATATAATTTATATCCATCATCATACCCAACCCTGAGAGATGGAAATTGAAAAAATGAATCACATCAGTTTGAAAGGCGACCATCCACCATACACGCAAATGATGACTTCATAACCAACTTGATTAAAGTGTAGGTTCTTGAATGTAATGAAATTATTATAAAAATATCTTTTTATATGTAATATACTGAGGTTATTATATGATAATGGGTTAATAATAACTCAAGGATGTGGAGAAAGAAAAAAATTCTCATTTAATAATGTTGTCTTTTCTTTTGGTATCCTCCTTTGGTTTACAAAAACATCCATCTTAGTATAGATTTATGACTAAAATAAATATTCTATGATGAGTTAAGGTATTTTTTATGTTATTTGAGTAGGTATTTACTACAAAAAAATTGTTTGAATGTGTGAATAATAGAGGATAGGAGGTGTCATTTTATAAGTGAGGTGAGTGGTACTCATTTTTTTTTTGAAAAGATTCAATAATACCCACGTTTTTATTAAGGAAAAATCATCCAAAATGAGAAATTATAAAAACAAATAAAGATATAAAGTCTAAATATTGAAATAAAATTGTTATTTTTAATTTTTATAATCATTTTTAATCCTTATCTTCTTAGTTTAACCCCCAATAAATCCATTTTCACCTAAACATCAATAATTATTTTTTAATATTTTTACTATTCATTCTTGTAATTAATTAATTTAAAATTATTATAAATTATAAATTATTTTTATTCCAAATATTTTATACATTTTCTAAAATTCCATTCATAGAAGTATAAAATTTTAAATTAAATTAAATCCCATAGACGCGTCGAGAAAGTGAGTTTTTAAAGAAAAAATGTTCATAAATTTACAAAGTTTGTGTATCCAAATTGAATATGAAAATAATTTCCATGACATGAAAAGAAAAAATTGATATAAAATTAAAAAAATTACTATAAAACTAATTTATAATATAATTTAACATTATAAACTATTTAAACAATAAGGCAGTTTTCAATTAAAATTCAGTATTTTTCACTATTTTACAAAAAATAAAACTTTTCAAGAAAATAACAAAACTCAACCCATGATAATTTGAATATTCTGGTTTCAAGAATGAATTTAAAATTTTCAAATAATTTTTCTAAAATTGGAAAAAAAATTAATTTTAAATTATGTACTCAAAGCATGACTAAATTGTCATTTAGAGAAGATGTAGTTGTTCAGAAAACATTTCCTTGTTTTTTTAATGATTCTTATTTTTTTAAAATAAATATATGACCGTAATTTTAATTTGTAGTAATTAATATTCACAAACTCTAGTTTAAAGAATATGATATAATGGTATACTATATTACAGTTTTTTTTGTCTCCGAGTTGCGTGTTCTACAAGCTTTCAAAGATATTAAATTAAAAGAAATATAATTTGAGGGTTATTTAAGGTAAGTGTTATGGGTACAATATAATATGTAATACAATGTTATTATTTTAGAACTTCAGGGTGTTGTTTTTTTTTTCAAGGTGCAAGTTGTTAATCAAATATCATGATAACTAATTTGGCATAATCACAATATCCTTCACCCCAGTTATCATCCCATTTGGTTGAACATAAACCCATTTTCAATCATATAAAATGTTGATCGAGTTACTTCTGGTTCCCTCCATTGAATAACATAGAAAATAATATTGTGAGTAACAATATTCATACTCAGAAGCCACATAATCATGAAAAATAACTTATTATATTTCAAAGTCATTACATGTTCTTTTCAATATCTTACACATTAAGCATAACCTAGTACATTCAGGGTCATTATTTAAATCCATCATGATGGTTTGTAAAGAGTTTTTTAATTTACAATGCATATACACTAGACTATTTAGATGTCAAAGTCATGACATGTTCTTTTAAATCTCTGACACCTTAGGCATAACCTAAGACATTCATGGTCATTAATTAAATCCATCATGATGGTTCATGAAGAGTTTTTGAATTTACAATTCATATACATTAGGTGTGTCAAACCAAGTGTGAAGTAAGGCATGTTTCCATTAATTGCGAATCAATTGATCCCATATTAATGCGCCCTTTTCAGAGTTATTACCCCTAGTTTCCTTAGTTCTAGTGCCAAATCCACATATAGTCTCTATACCTGAATTTAATTTCCTATAAACCACTTACTATATCCTTTACCAAAATTTTATGAAATTTTCCAATACATTAAATCATTCTTTGACTTGTCCTCATACATATCCTTAGATTTATCACTAAATTTTTCATATCCTAGTTTCTAAATGATAACTAAACAATTACTTTGATACCAAATATAGAGGCCCAAACATTTAAAACATTTATGTTACATATTTTTATATGAATATTCATTATATTACATAGACTCACACCTGATAATCGTAATGGTTTAGTGCCTTTTGAGACTAAGAAAACAATATTATTATTTAGAAAAAGATATTAAATGTTTCTAACAATGATAATGCAATTTATTACTCTTTAAATATATATTCTAATTAAAAAATATATTCATAGCATTAGTAAAGGAAACATAAGAAATGTTAACCTCTAATGATCATTAAGCGTAAAATTGGAAAATACATAAGAAAATGTTAGTATAAGGGTATAATAACCTGAAAATAACATAGAAAAACCATACCAAGAATATGGAAGATCAAAATATAGATTCATGTTATAAATATTGGTAGTTTATAAGAAATGAATTACAATGAAATCCATGATCACGAACCATAAGATCATAACATTGACATAAGACAAGGAATTGTATAATACACAAAATCATAATAAATCATATCTCTTGTAGTCAAGTTTCACTACTAAGATTATCATATTGGAATGAGTTCACTCACCAAAACATCATAACAGTCTAGGTTCACTCCCAATACCATCATAACGAACATATTGCCTTACTGAACTAGGTTCACTCCCCAATCCAGTATTGTTTATATCAAGAGATATAAATTTTTACTAAATTCATTAGAGGTAAATATTGTTTTGACCCTCCACATAATAAAAATTATACATTTTTGTTACAAAAAATCATAAATCATTCACCATATCATAACCCATGTAATGAAATGGATTTCATAAACATTTCATCATATCATAAAATGTGGATAAGAGACAGGTCTCATAATTATTTCATTATTTCATCATAACATAAACCATTAGAATAAGTAGGTTTCATAAGAATTTTCTCATGGTACTACTAGTGGAAGAGAAACTAGTTTCATAAATAGAATTTATTCATAAATATTAAACCTTCATTGAAAGAATAAGAATATTTTCCTTGGATCATATTACAAGTAAGGAATATTTAACATCAATAGATATTATTTTAGATGGAAAATGATTTTTAAAAGAAACTTGGAAACTTTCTTGAGGAAAATAAAATTTCTTCAAAAAAATTTCAAAACTAAAAAATCATATATTTTTTTAATATCCTTATCTTTTAATGTAAAATTTTAAGCTTATAAAGAAATCTTTAAAAATATTTTCAAACATTTACTGGGGAAAATATGATATACTTTTTTGAAAATATTGGAACATAAAACATTTTTAAAATAATTTTATTTGAATATAACCTTGAAAACATATTAAGGAATCTTCAATGAAAATTATTTTCATTATTGCAAGAAATTATATTCATATCAAACAAATTAAAACAAAGATTCCTTTGACATTTTCCGTAAAATACAAACAGATGTTGTTTGGAAAAGAACATGAACAATCACATCATTTTTAAAAAAAAGTCAAAAATTAATAAAAATTACTTTAATTAATCATTTGAATAATGGTAAAAAAATTGAACACATTTTTATAAATCATGGTATTAGATGAAAAAGTTGTTTTCAATCGAAGAGAGAAATAAATAAGAATTTTTTTGAAAAACTTATTTCAAGATATTGAGTACATAAAGAGTGTAAAATGAAAATAAAACAAGTATTATCAATGAAAAAAAATATTATAATAAAATTCAGGAATTTATTTAGAGATAGTTTATAATATTTCATCATCAGAAGCATTAACATAAACAATATCGATAAATAATGAGATTTAATTATAAAACCCTTACCACAATGGTAACATTGAATTGAAACCCCATGAAGTAATAACATTAAATTAAACCTGAAATATCATGATAATATATAAATTCATGATATTACATGTCAAATCAAATTTATATACACCTAAGAAAATAAGATAGGTTCATAACATAACATATCTCTCAAGGAAGAACAATTGAGATAAAAATCCTTTACTAGATTGGTAAATTTTGAACCGTAAACCCCATGAAAGATTGATCCTATAATAAGAATTTAAATACTAGTAAATTTTTGGATAATAATCATAAAATAACTTCATGGTAAATATATACTGCATGTAAAATAAATAGCTCGGGAATATGGCATGTGTCTCACAGAAGAAAAAAGTGAGACAAAAATCCATTACCCTAAGTCTTAATTTCATATATAAATTTTTTGAAACCATTTATAATAGATATTATCTTATTATAAATATATTATAGAAGCATAATTATATATATCATACCATATATTAATTAATTTTTATCTTTTACTATCTATTTATCAAAAATTACTTGTTAAAATCACATTTTATGTAATAACTTCTTTGTTTTTCGTGTAGGTTTTTATTTGTTATTTTCTTGTCTTAATAAATTGATCATGGTTAAATAAATTAATTAATTTTAAAAATTATATAAATATAATATATATTCCCCATATATTTATTTTTCATAATTCTTAAATTTTATAGATAGAAAATGAAATACACGGTTCATAGATATGGTAAGCCGTATGTACACATGAACACTTTTTCTACTTTCCCAATGGAGGATATTAAAAAAAGATAAAAAAAATATTACCTTTATAGAATCATTTTTTTGTAATATATATCATATATTTTTATTTAAACATATCCTTATTATCTTCCATGTAAAATGTATGTGAAGAAAAAATCACATCACTTTGCGAGGCTGTAATCCGTAAAACACACGATCAACATTATCATATCCCAAAAAATGTGGAAAGTAAGAAGGTATATGTTATATAATATATTGATAAGTATAATTATGTAATAAATATAATATATATTAATTTAATCTATACTTATTACCATCCAAATAATTAGAAATTAAAAACACTTCACATCGGATCGTGAGGTAGTACTCCACTATACACAAGAGCGATGTTATTATTTTCTAGATGGGATTAGAGGTAATTTGGTAGATGTGATATTATAATTAAATAGATATAACAATTTCATGAATATTATATATAAACATTAAATATCATTATATTCATTCATGGGAGGTGGTGATGGAAAATAAATAACATTGGTTTTTGAGGCGGTAGTCCACCGTACACTTAAACAATGATTTCATATAAAATTTAATTGAAGTAAAGATTGATATATGTAATTAAATTAAAATAAAAAACATATCTTTATATTTAATATAGTAATATTTTTATATAATCATTATTTAATAATAATTTAAGGTTGTGGTGGAAGAAATAAAATAAAACACTCAGTTTGGGGTGTTACCTCTTCTTCAGACAGCTTCTTTTGGTTCTCACCAAAGGGTTATTTGGATATATTTTGGACCAAAATAATAATTATAATATCATATTGGGGAATTAAAGAAGTTATTTTGGTATATATTTTCTAAACCAATGGGTTTTGGAATTTTGAAGAGGGGAGGAGATGTGGTGGCCTTTTATAAGTGAATTGATGGGCACACATGTAATTTTTGAAAAGAAAAATATTTACCCTCATTTTTATAATAAAAAAGTCCTTAAAGTGGAACATTAATTATAATATAAGATAAAAGGTCTGAATATGGATATACAATGGGTTTTGGAAAAGTTTAGGGTCATTTTTAAACCTTATCTTTTTAGTTTAACCCCATGACAAACCAATTTTTACCTTAACTGTGGTAAATAATGTTTATGATTTTTACTATTCATTATGGAAAAAATTAATTTGAGATTATTTGATAATATAAATTTTTTTAATTCCTAATATGTAATATTTTTTTCAAATTAAATTCAAATAAGTGTTAAATTTTAATTTATGGTTAATCCTACAGTCGTGACGAGAAAGAGGTTTTCCAAGGAGAAAATGTTCAAAAAATTTAAAAGTTTTTTTACCAAATTTCAATATGAAATTGATTAAAATAACATAAATTGGATTAATATATATATATATAATTGAACTAAGATTACATTTAAAACCATATTATAACATATATGGTGTTTTTAAATTCTTTAAAAGAATTTTAAATTTTTAATAAAAACTAGTATTTTTACTATTCATTAAAGAATTTATATTTTCAGAAAGTCCTAAAAATTAAAACCAAGATAATTATGACATTTTTATTTCAATTTTTTTCAAATAAGTTTTCTAAAATCTACAGAAATTAATTTTAAAATAAGTTTTCAAAATGCGACCAAACTACTTTTTAGAAAAATACACTTTTAAGTGTAAAATTTGTTTATTTATTATATATTGTCTATAAAATAGATAATATGAGTGTTCCACACTTTATTGAATATTTAATATATAAATTTAAATTAAATTAGTCACTAAAAATGATTTTTTAATTTATTAAGTTAAAACAAGTTTGTGGGTATAAAAATAGTTTCTTTCATTAGAAAATGATTACCATTATTTTAAAATAGTTTGTATTTTCAGTTATAATTAATTGATCCTCAGTGAACTCATTTTATATACATGTTTAAACCATATATTTTCATAATTTATTTAATCATATTAATATACTCCAATCAAATAGATATGTGATAACTATCATATTAAATAATAATAATTTAATAGTATGTAATGTTTTATTTAAACTCGTCATTGCATGTAATTCTAGATACAATAAGTGTTTATTGTAAGGAAATATAAACCCAGTGTTTCATATAAAAAATAGAAATTATTAAATTTATTTAAAGAAATATTTCACTAACACTCAGCATGTTACAAGAGTGGTATTTGATCGTGTAGTTGGACATGACATAGGAGATATGCCATGATTTATGGAAATAACGCACCATAGTGCTTCCAAATAGTTTATATTTTCATTAAAATTAAGCATAGTATGTGGTTAGGTATATGATCCAAGATTTGATGACATGTTATTCTTAGGGTCATGGGTTAGGTTCAATGATTAAGTGGCATCGAAGTATATACCCATTATATTTGAATGAAATTGAGATTGTACACACCAATTACATATGGTGCAGATTGATTTGTGGATGAATTGATGGATGTGTGAGAGACATTGAACAATTGTTTTTTTAAGATTCATAGTGAAAGTATTTCTTGGTATTTTTTTGGAAATGAGACTTGATATTGGAAAGGAACTAGGTTGTGGTGGAATCTTCTATCTATATGTGTTTTTTGGCATGGGTTTTCATAATGAGTGATCATGGATTTGGGGGACTCAAATATGTGAGATATTGGGATATATTGGAGTTGTTACTAAGATATCCGTATAAGCGAATCCATATTATAGGGAGATATTTATTAGTAGTTGGCAGGTGTAACCCTATTTTTAGATGTAAACTTGGAAGATTTAGTATATGAAATTCCTGATGATTTATAATGAGTAGTGATTGATATTTATGTTTTTAGTCATTTGTTAGAGGGAAAATTATGTCGAGTAATTATTTGTGGTAATGGACAAAGCATGCACCATATAGAGAAGGTATTTAGTTCATCTTGGTGATGATAAGGAAACCCCTATTTCAAGGAGTTTCATATCGGTTCTGGATGTATGACCCACTATGTTGGTAGAGTCACAAGTGTGATGGGATTGGTCCTCAGACAGTTGAGGAAAATTTTAGATGATGGTGTAAAAATTGATTCATTTTAATCTAATTCAGTCATGAATAATATATTAGGGATTAATATTTAATTATGGATAGATTCCACATGTGAGATTGGTATAAGGAAAGTTTTGGGTTTGATTTGAGCATGATTCAAATTGGATGGGCCTTGGTGCTAGGGGTGAAAGAATCATGGTGTGTTTGTTTTTTCAAGGAAACTTCAAGGGAATTACACTAAGTTTCAGTGTTTAACATCTATGTGGATATTTGATCGATCTTGAGATAACTTTTGATGAAATGGTATCATGATTGAGTGATGAGATATCACATCAATGGGTGACATAAAGAGTTTCTTGGAAGGTTTCATCTAAAGAGGTCTTACCATGGCTTTTATATGAAATTGTGTGTGGTGTAATGGGAACCACATCAAGCATGGAATGTGATAGATGAGAATGAATTTTTACAGGATATTCCAATGCTGGGGGAACCATGGCTTGGAATCCACCCTTATGATATGCACCCTATATTTTGGGGAGCACCAAGATCCTATGAATGAATTAATTGATGCACCCTAGCGTATTTAAATACCAAGTTTCATGAGTACCCCACTATTAAAGAATACCACGTGATAAAAATGCAGGGGTTTGTTTTTCTTAGGGTTTCAGTGCATAATTTTCACACAGTTATAGATAAACCATCAAAATATACAATTATGTTTTTAGATGGATCTATATTATTAGAACATGGTTTACAAAACCATTAAGACAAACTATTTGGAATGTGGGGTGGGGGGAGCGGTGATGGTTGGTCAATTCCAACCATAAGGATGAAACATATTAAGGTAAAACATGTGACCAAACTATTTAATGTTTACAACCATGAAAATTTAGGTTGTCACATTTTGTGCATGGTTTGGAAAAACATGTCACTTCCAATATTCCATTAAAAATGGGAAATTACCCATTTACCCTATTTGAATTTTATGTCATTCCCCCATCTTTCTTATACCTCATATGTGTTTGAGTTGATAGGGATTACTCTCTCATTCCTATTTAGTTCCTCCTCAATTTTGAGTCATTTTAATATATTTCCATGATGGTTTGAATGTATGGTATTCTCCTCCTTAATATAATATTCCTCTCCCTCATTATCCAATAATTTTAGCCCAATGACTTAAGGATGTTGTAATTATTTCTATAGGAGAATGGTAGAAATATTTTGATATGTTCAGGATGTTACATGCCTTGGGTAATGGATTTCCCATGATGATTAATGGACATTGTTTCTTGAAATTTTGATGGAGGTGATATATTGACCTAATATAGGTAAAATTTTGATTAAATAAATTTAAATTTATAATTGAATTGATGACATATTTTAGGGATTTTACATGAAATAGAGTCGAGGGTATTACACGGACTTTTCAAGTGTTGATTGCTTTGGTTTTAGAGCAGTGAGGTGACCAAGTTATTTTTTAGGAATTTTATTTTATTCAAATTAAATTGAGAAATTAATATTAAATATTTATAATTAATTGTTTTTTATGTTATGTATTGAGATAGAAGCCATGGTATTGATATTATCATGAATGTGAATTAGAATAGATTAGAAAGTTAGTGAAGGGATTTGATTAAAAGTAATAAATGTATATGTAGTTGTTGGTCCCTATACAGTTTACTTAATGTTTATGAATTTAGTTAATGAATAATGTGATATGTGGACTTGGAACCTATGGTAGATTGACTTATTATTAAATAAATTTTCATTAATTCTTATGGATGGAATGAAGTGTAGAGGGACATTATATAAATTTTAAAACTAGTTAATCTATAAAACATTTATGGTTGTGATCATGATTATAATGGAATTACATGTGACATATAAACCTTGTAGGGGTATAAATGAAATGAATGAGACATAGTTCTGAGGGACCATTCCTTCATTACAGGTTATATTGATAATTTTGGTGGTTGGAGTGTTTTCAGTGGAGGCTTGAGATGTTCTCATAGAATTCTGTGGGGTTAGAGCTGCAATAGTGTTACAGTAGGTGATTAAGGATGCGAATAAGATTCAAATAATGAGTTGGAAGTTTACAGCTTGTGTAGATAGTTGGTTTCATTTCTTGTGTGAAATGGTGTAGGAGTCTGTGAAATGGATTTGTATCATGAAAATGGAATTCAAAAGTTGTAATTAGTTCAATTTGAGGAGACTTAATTTTAAATGGAAACCAAATACATGGGTGTTCTATGCCCTGTACTGGATTCACGGATTGTAATCCATGAGACCCCATGGAATTAACATCATGAATTGAATTCACATTGTGAAAGGGGAATGTTACAGGTTCTTATAACTTTTTTTAGTCTGAACCTTCATTCATTCAGCCAACCAATCTTCCCTCATTTTTTGAGGAACCCTAGGTACTTTCAGAAGAATCTTGTAGCATGTCACCATCTACTTCAATCTATGAGTTATTCTGGTTTGTCTTTGGTGATTGGTGTTGAGTTATCCTCTCTTCCCTACGTGTTTCCTTCTATTACACTTTTGAAGGAATCCACTAAAACATTGTGGGTTTGTTTGAGGTTAATTTGGGATATTTATTTTTTATTTTTGGTTGTAGTGTAGGTAGATCTATGGTTTTACATTGATGGTTATGGTTTGTGGTATTTCTTCTTCACCATACGGTGTGTAATGATTTTGAAAAGATTTTTTAAGGTAGTACTTTCTTTATTTATAATCTTATTTATCATGGGAGAGAAGTTTACACTTGTCTATCTATGGGGGATTGTTTATTCTGGACTATTAAATATAAATTAATTGGTTTAGTTGAATTAAAGGGGATGGGAGACGAATTTAATGTTTTTATAGTTCTAAAAGTATTATCTTGATATTATTAATTAAAGGGAATGATTTCAAACAAAAAATCATGGAAGTTGGTTGCCTTTGGTTTTACTTTATCTTTTTTTATGTGGAAAACATATTGTTCATTATTAAGATATCTCCCAAAAATGTAAATTGGATAACCAAATTGTAACACCCCGCAGTTTGAGGTATGTAACCATTATTTAAGCTTTATTATGTGTATAAAGTGTTTGGGTAAGGTTTGAGAGTGTTTGGAAGGTTTTGGAAATGTTTTTTTGGATTTTCTAAGGCTACATAGTTTGATAAATATTAGTGAAAATTGTGACACTTCTATAAGAATCGGTGCACAAGGAGGCAGCGGACCATGGGTTGGAGCATGGTTACAACGAACAATTTACCAAATTAAGTGGCCACCCCAGGTAAATTGGGACCTATAAGATAGTGGTATTTTTCACGATTGGCGCACAGTTTGTCAAACCATTTGGGGTACACTTTAGGGAAGTAGAAGGAGTATGGTTTTCACATGGTTTTCTAAACCATGAGGTTAAACCATAAAAGGGTTTAAAAGTAGATTTCAAAAAATTGTATCTCACAAGAATTTAACCCTAAAAACCCCAATTGAACCCCATTTATACCCTCACTTGATATTTCCTACACTTTATGGTTATGGAACCTCTCCCACTCATTCTAGAAGTGATTAAAAGGGTTTTCTTTTTGGGGTAATGTCGAAACATCCTTTGTTAGTCTCTAAACTTGGTGGTTTTGTGGTTTTTTTAGATCTACATTCCCCTCTCTCCTAATTTCCTAGATCTAGTTCTATTTCAGATATATCTAGTGTTTTTGTTTCCAATAATGGTGAGTTTTGTCTTTGTTGGTGTTAGGGGAATGGATATAAGGCATATTTGTAGAGTTTGAACTAGAATTTGTTGAGAATTTGTGATATTGGAAAGTTTCACCAAAACCCAAAAGGCAGGTGGCTTCAATATCAACTTATATTTGTATAACTAGAAGGAATAATTTTAAATTAGTAGTTTTTCCTAAAATTGATTTCAAAATCGATGTGGGAAGCTTGGTTAAAACCCCTTTGGTGGTGATTTGTTTATTTTGGGGAAAATGTGATTTTTTTTGCAATATGATTTGTTAATGGATTTTAAAATAATGATTTTAAAAAATATTGGTTTAATTAAGGAAAATGGTTCCTGAAAATGGATTTAATTAATTTTTTTATTGAAATATTGTTTGGAATAGATTTGGTGTAAGTTCCTTTTCGATTAATGGTTGATTTCATCGAAATGGATTTGGGTTGTTTGTTTGAAATGTGTTGGGAATAATTTGTTGCTTCAACTTTGGTAAGTGTTGGTTAATATTATTTTTTAATTTTTGATCATAATGGTTATTGGATTATTTTTTTAAGCATAAAAATAAATGGATTTCATAGTGTTCTAGATGTTGCACCATCCAAGGTTTGTAATGTAGTCATGAAGTACCACAATAAAAAGGGGATGAGGTCTTATGTGATATTCCACCATCAATTGAAACACAAATCTTGGGTGGTTGATTTGTGTGTGTGGTTGAGTTGTGTGTGTGGATAAGGTGTATGTATTAGGTAATGTGAAATGAAGATAGTTAGGAAAATATGAATTGAGAAAAACTATTAATGAGATGTTTGGTTTCCTTCCATGGAAGTGTGCTTGTTTAGGATTTTTTTTGAAAAGGGTGTGTTTGGATTGTTGGATTTTGTTGAATTGGTTTAATGGTTTTATATAAATTGATTTATATAAATGTGATTACTTGTTCTTTTCTAGTGTAATGAGTAGGGCAGTCATTTGGGGAAAGCCTACTGAGTATTATTTCTCACCCCCCCTCTTTGGCAGTTGTGTTCTTTTTCATATTTTGTATTTTGAGACACTTATAAAAGTAAAGGATCTCATTTCCTTATTCGTACATCGTGATGCTTTTGCAGTTGTAGAGTTGGATCATGGATCTTGGAATGGGGATGTAGAGTTATGTCATTGTGTCTTGAATTTTTTGTGTAGTCATCAACTTGGTACTCTAATTTGGTATTGGTATGGTTGATGTTGTTATCATTGGTAAGAGGTTGATTTTTAAAAAAGTGTTGAAAATCATTATGTAGTTGTTTTTGGTGTTGACATGTTTGGTTGGTTGCTTTTATTTCAAAGGTAAAATCATCCCCAATAATTCATGAAGTGCTCAGTATTTATTTCCAGTCCTTGAAAACTTTGGGATGTCTCTTAAGGAGAAGTAGCACTTACACCATGACTAAAGCCAATGGGGAATGGTAAGAC
Source organism: Viscum album (assembly GCA_963277665.1). Taxonomy (NCBI): domain Eukaryota; kingdom Viridiplantae; phylum Streptophyta; class Magnoliopsida; order Santalales; family Viscaceae; genus Viscum; species Viscum album. The sequence continues at coordinate 102,302,350 of OY728147.1, read as the reverse complement.
ATTACCAGAGGTATAAGTTTTCTTCAGTCCTTTGACATCAGTTTTTGGCCTTAGAGTTGGCATTCATTATTGGATTATTCCTTGAGTTAGGATAGTAGAAATGTGTAGGATTTTTGGAACTTGAAATGTATAGCCTTAAAATATGTATCTAAACTTTTTATATTGAACTTCTAGATACCATAGAGTTGGGTACATAAGTGATTTGGAGACACTTATAGGAGCATAATATCATTGTCATGGGTTTAAAAAATGAGAAGAGTGTGGAATTTATTATATAAATTACTTACCACTAATATTTCATATCTAATTTGGAGTAATGATTTATGTTTTACTATGAATATTTTTATTTTAAAAAAATCTAGAAATTTTTTTCAAATGTAATATTTTTAAATGAGAATGGTTGTGCATTTTTTGGGAATAGGTTGATTTTAAAAAATGTGGTGGATTTTTTCAAATATGATTTATTTATGGAAATGATGAATTTTGGAAAGCATGGTTGGGATAGTTTCAATTTGATAGAATTTGAAATTTTAAGCCTTCATTTGTTAGAGAGTAGGACTTATAGTGTTTGTGATATGTTGATATATTGAACTAGGTAGGCATAGTAGAGACCAACTAGAGAAAGATATTAAAAACATTGTTTCACCTAAGCTCCATGTTAACTAGAACCTGCTTCAAAGAATAGTGAATGCCTTTCAGGGTATGGATGGTGGGAATATAAGTGATGATATGAGGATTGTGGACCATTCAGTTTAGTTTCGGAATAATACTCCACCCATACTTCAGGGTGATTCAAAAGTAGAAAAGGTGGAAGTGTGGATAAATAGGATGAGGTGGTAATTTCATTAGAAGATTGTGATGGTCTAAAAACAGATTATAGGGACACTTATTTCAAGGTTGGGAGTATGATTCAGATTTTGATTTCATGATTGGTGAATATTCTTCCAAAGCCTCAAAGAAATCCAGGATGCTTCAAATGTGGATCTCTAATCCAAAAGAAGAGATGGTTTCTTGAACCACCTAAAACATGCCATAATTAAAACCCAATGAGGAATATTTAGCTCTACTATCTCAGTGCTCTGAGGATGGGAGTTTGGGACACTTCTCAGGGGTTGTAGGCACCTTATGCATTGATGAGAGAAAGGGAAACAAAAAACCAATTGTCAATAAAACACAGTTATTCCGGGTGATTCTAGGAATACCATGACTCGTTAACAAGGTAAATTTCAATATGGTAGTAATGTTAAAAGTGTATCGAGTGAGCAGGTATATGGAGCTAATAATATTATGGTGGATGATCAGTTTGGACCATCCACGATGAGATTTATGATTACATTTAATTCTACACTTATGAAAGATTTGTTTAATATAGTTGCATCTCATTATCTTCATACTTGTCATGATTTTGATTTGTTGGGTTTAAATATAAAAATGATGCCTTCTATTTTGAAGCTTCAAACTTCTCTGGGTCATTGAGAGTTTTGATCCTTTCTCTATATATCATGTTGTATAATTGATGATGGGGATGACCTGATATGGGACTTCTCAGTACTTGTGATTGTTTTTTATGATATAATCCTCTGTATGGATTGTTTGGAAATGTTTAACTTCTATATTTAATGTTATACGTGAACAATTATCTTCAAAAATAATGAAGTCATCAAGAATCTATTTGGAGGAGAGAAAAGGTAAAGGAGGGTGAAATATGGTTTTTGGAGCCATAATATGGAACAATTTAATATCATTTGGCATCTTTGTAGTTAACATCGATGGAAAAAAGTTGAGAGGCATGATTTTCTATAAATTGTTGATCAGTTTCTATATGTATTCCCAGAATATTTCTCAGGGTTACCACTAATAATATAATTGGAGTTTATAATTGATCTCCTTCAGGAGACCAGTCATATCTTACTTCTGGCTTATCAGATGGAGCCAACAGAATTTATGGAATTCAAAGTGTAATTGTTGGGGATGAAAAACAAAGGGATCATCTGGCCTAGCATGTCATTGTGGGTAACATCAATGGTGTATGTTTAAAAGGTGTATGTAACTCTACAGTTGTGTCTTGATTATTGTAAGATTAACCATGTTACTATAAATAATAGATATCCACTCTCAAATGTTTATGATAAGTTCAATCTGTTTAGGGGAGATAAGTGGTTCTCTAAAATTGAATTTTGATTCAATAATTATGGGTTCATATGGAAGGTATCCCAAAAACAGCTTCCATAAGTAGACATGGCCATTATGAATACGTGGTTATGAAATTCGGTCTAACAAATGCATCAGTGGTAATTATGGAATTGGTGAATCGGGTATTTTAGAGATATCAACATTATTTTATGGTGGTTTTTTTTGATGATATATTGGTCTATTGTAGGATAAGGACTGAGTATGAGAAACACATTGAAATGGTGTTGGGAATATTGAGAGATCATCAGTTGTATTCCAAATTATCAAAGTGTGATTTTTGGATACAAGGGGTCTATTTCTTTGGACATGTTATTTTTGAGAGAGGTGTTTTAGTATATCTAGAAAAGATAAAGGTTGTTATCTCTTGGATATCCCCCAAGAATGTCTCTGAGATATGAAGCGCCCTTAGTCTATTAGGGAATTTCTAACACATTTTTTGTGGAGTCTCACAATTAGCTTCACATATAGAATCTTTTAAAAGGAATAATCTTCCATTTTAAGGTAATTAGAAATGCTTCAAGTATTTTTAAGAGTTTAAGAGTCGCCTAACATCTTAACTGATGTTGGTTTTTCCAGAACTAAGAAAAGTTTATGTGGTATATTTTGATGCGTTCAGATCCAATTTGGGGTGTGTTATCTTTCATGGGGATCTTGTTGTTGCATATGGAAAAACTTCATTTGAGGTTACATGAGAAGAAATACCCAACACATGATTTTGAATTTGCATCTATATTTTATGCTTTGAAAAGTTGGCTTCATTATAACTATGTTGAGAATTTATTAGTGTTTACCAGTGATAAGAGTCTAATAAATATTTTCTCACAAATAGAGTTTAACATAAGACAAAGGATATGGATGAATTATCTTCATATATTTGACTTTAACTTGATATATATACCTGGTAATGGAAATTAAGTTGTGGATGCATTATGTGGGAAGTCAAATGTTCAGGTGGAAAAAGAAACTTTAGATTAGTGGTAGTTGATGTCTGTCATTACGGGCATGCGGTCTAAATGTGAAGACTGAGGGGATATAGAGGTTTTCTTTTCAGTTTTTTTGGTTCCTGATTTGGTTGGATTAGTTAAAGAGGATAATTCATTTGATTTATAATGTGTGGCTATAAGGTCAAAACTCAATGGTTGGGAGACCATTGTGGGTTGGAAACTGGATGGGAATTCAATTTTATGGTTTCAGAATTTGATGGGTGTACCATTGGCTTGTCCAGAACAACTTTCTAGTACATAAAATCTTTCTATATTGGAAGTTCACCTAGAAATCATAAAATGTATATGGAATTGAAGACACAGTTTTTGTGGGTAGGTATAAAAAGTAGAGTAGTTGAATTTGTATCAAGATTCTTAACTTTTTAGGAATTCAATGCAGAGTAATGGTGACCAGTAGGAATGTTGTAGTCTTTACCTATCCCTGTATGTAAATCAGAATAGATAAGTATTTATTTTGTTATAGATCTCTGAAGAATAGTTCAGAAGCATGATTCCTTATGGGTGATAGTAAATCAACTAAAAAATTCAACCCATTTCGCCTATATTCATGAATCTCATACGATGGATCATCTACCCAAAATCTATATCCGTGAGGTGGTAAAGAGGTATGGTATGCTAGTTATGATTGTATCATAAAGAGATTCGAGGTCTATATAAATTTTTTTTAATCTTCACCACAATCACTTAGGAGTCAATTGACTTTGAGTACAACATATCAGCCCCAGATTGATGGGAAATCTGAGAATACGATACAAATCACTACTGGAAAACTAACCTTTACCAACGGTTTGGAACCGTTGGTATAGGCCTCCAAACCGTTGGTATAGCCTATACCAACGGTTTGGAGAACCGTAGCCAAGTAAGCCGTTGGGATAGGTCTATACCAACGGTTTTCCAAAAACCGTTGGTATAGACCTATCCCAACAGTTTTGGGAACCGTTGGTATAGGTAATATGAAATCTATACCAACGGTAATGGAACCGTTGGTATATAAATTCCAAAAATAAAACATCCGCTGGGATTTGATCCCACGACCCCTCGTTTATAATCGAACGACTTAACCACTAACCTAACATCACTTTTGTAAACATAATTTCATAAATATATATATGTATTATCATAATTATATTAAATTTTGATTTATTTCATGTTCTCGGTTAGTGGATCTGGAAAAAGTAAAGAACCTATCCCAACGGTTTTCAAAACCGTTGGGATAGCCCTATCCCAACGGTTTTCAAAAGCGTTGGGATAGGTTCTGGTTTTGTGTAATGTTTTTGGCCGGATGTTGAATTTTTTTGATGCTTTTTCCCAACGGTTCTTGAGAACCGTTGGGAAAGAGTGACCTTTCCCAACGGTTCTCCCAAACCGTTGGGAAAGGGGGGGTCTTTCCCAACGGTTTGGGAGAACCGTTGGGAAAGGGGTGGGAAAGGGGGTCTTTCCCAACGGTTCTCCCAAACCGTTGGGAAAGACCCCCCCTTTCCCAACGGTTCTCCCAAACCGTTGGGAAAGGGGTGTTTTGAGGCCACTTTCCCAACGGTTCTCCCAAACCGTTGGGAAAGACCCCCCTTTCCCAACGGTTTGGGAGAACCGTTGGGAAAGGGTGTATATAAGTGTTGGGAAAGATCTGATTTCCAGTAGTGAATGTAAGAATAAATTTTATGGGATTGTGTGATTGGTTATGGTGGCTCATGGGAGCATCACTTACCATTATTGGAGTTATCGAATAATAACATTTATCAGAAGTTGACACATGTGGCTTTGTTTGAAACATTGTCTAGTCTTCCATGCCATTCTACACTTTGTTGGGTGGAAATAGGTGAAACTTTAATGGTCGGGTTGAGCCTTGTCTAAGTGACTACAAAGAAGATTAATTAGATCAGGAAGTGAATAGAGATGACTAAGATTTTTCATAAATCATATGTAGATCATCTTCTATGGTCATTGTCGCTCGAGGTGGTTTATCATGTGTTCTTGAGAAACTCTTAATGGCTTGGACATTGTCATTTTGGAATGTAGGGAGAGTTTTCTCTGAAATTAATAGGCCCTTTTGAGAAACTTTAGTGGGTTGGAGAGTTGGCATATTGGTTGGATTTTCCACTATATTTTACTACTGTGAATAATGTTTTTCTAGTATCTAATTTGAAAAAGTATCATGTCGATCCTAACCATGTGATTCGATCAAATGATGTTGAACTAGATCTTGATGCTTAATCAGTGAACATGCCAGTGCAAATGTTTGTTAGGTAAAAGAATTTCTTGTATGGGAAAAGCATCGGTCTTGTGCAGGTTTTGGGGAAACATGTTCATATTCAAGAGGAGACTTTTGAACAGGAGAATGGAATGGTTTAGAAATGGTTTGATATATTTCAGGGAAATGATGGTTTTCAACTTTCTGGGGATGGAAATTCCAATGGTGGGGATAATGTAGCACCACTAATTTGAGGTATATAACCATTTTTTATTCCATTTTATGCGTATAAAGTGGTGGGTAAGGTTTTGGAGAGTTTGGTAGGTTTTTGGAAGGTTATGGGGATTTTCTAAGGATGCATGGTTTCAGCACAGTAAATGAAAACCAGAAGCTTCTCTAGGAAAACATGCACATGGATTCAATGAACCATGGGTTAGAACATGGTTAAGGCACATAGTTTACAAAACCATGTGTCCACCACAGGTAAATAGTGCAACATGGGAAAATGGTATTTTACATGATTATCACACGGTTTGTCTAACCTTGTGGGACAACTATATAAGGTAACCTTGGGGAAAATATCAAGCACACAGTTATCACACAGTTTTCCTAACCACGCAGCTAAACCATGCGTTGGTTAAAAAGATGGTTTTTAAAAAATGGATCTCATGCGATTTTAATCCAAAAAAACCCCATTTGAGACCAATTTTGACCCCCACTCAGTTTTTCCTCATCTAAATGATTATGGGACCTCTCCCACTCATTCTAAAATAAATTCAAGGGGTTTTCTTGGTGGGGTAAATCTAGAACTCCCTTGGTAATTCTTCTTTCTTGGAAGTTTCTTGGTTTTTTGTTAATGAAATCTCCTTTGTCTCTCTCCCTCCCTCTCAGTTTCTAAGATCTAGTTATATTGCAGATAGATATAGGGTTTTTTCCAATAATGATGAGTTTTGGCCTTGTTGATTTTAGGGGAAGGGGTCTAAGGTGGGTTTTTTTGAGTTTTAACCCATATGTGGTGAGAGATTGTTCCATTGGTAGTTTTCACCTAAACCCTAAAGTTAGGAGGCTTCAATATTTAATCCTCTTTATAGAACTATAAGGGTTAATTCTAAATTATTATTTTTCTTTATATTTATTGAAAAATCGATGTGTGAAGCCCAGTTGAAACACCTTAGGGATGTTTTTTGGATTTTTAGAAAAATGTGACATTGTTTTGCAATATGATTTTTTAATGGATTTTAAAATTGATAACTTGGTTTATTTTATGGAAATTGTTTTTGGAAATTGTTTTTAATAATATTTTTTTTATTGAAATTTTGTTTGTCTTGGATGTGGTGTAAGGGCATTTTCAATAAATGGATGATTTTATAGAAATGGATTTGTCTTGTTTTTTGGAAATGTGTTGGGCATGAATGGTTTCTTTGATTTTGGTAAGTGTTAGTCAATATAATTTTGGTATTGTTGATTGGCATGGTTTTTGGATTAATTTGTTAAGCATGAGATGAATTGGGATAGATAGTGTTCAGGAAGTAACACCAAAAAAGGGTTGGAATGTGGTCATGAAATACCACAAAAAAAGGGGGATGGGGTCAGACGTGAACTTCCACCATCAATGGAAACACAAATATTAGGTGGTTGAGTTGGGAATGTGGTTGAGTTGTGTGTGTGATTGAGGCATAAATTTCGAGGGTCTGTATCAGCACTATAGCAGGGAATTGTAGCAGATTGTAGCAGTGGAGGAACTATAGCGGTGGTGACACTTTAGTGGTAGAGGCACTATGGCAGAAACTGTAGTGGTGGCGGTACTATAGAAGGTACTGTAGCATCCTGGGTACTGTAGCAGTACTATTCACCAAGGGGTCCTTTGGGCCAGAAAAATGGGCTTTTAAGCCTAGTATTCAGGCCACTTGGCCTTGGGCCTTCGGGATATGTAATGGGTCTCCCTCTACCCAGTCTAAATAGGTATTTAATTAAAATAATAAAATGAGGCTTCGACCCCAACCTTCAAAAAAAATAACATGTTTAGTTTTTTTTCCTTAGAAGATTTCTTGTTTAGGAAAAAATATTTTGGTAAGGGTTTTTTTGGATTATTGGACTTTTTTGAACTTCCTTAATGGTTTTATATAAATTTTTCTATATAAATGTGATTACTTATTCTTCCCTAGTGGCATGAGTAGGGAAGTAATTTGGGGAAAGTCTTCCGAGTCAAATTATTAACCCCATAATTTGGAAGTTGGGTGCCTTTAAAGATGTTGTATTCTGAGAAACCGATAAAATCAATCCATCTCATTTCATTAGTGGTACATTATGATGCTTGGGTTTTAGTGTAGTTGGGACATGGAGCTTGGAATGGGTCTATGAAGTTATATTGTTGTGTCATGAGTTTTTTATTTAGTCTTCTACATGGTAATTAGAATTGGTATTGGTACGACTAGAATTATTGTCATTGGTATGAGGTTGAATTGTAATATATTTTTGACATGCATCATGTTGTTTTTTTTCTATTCAAATGTTGGTTTGGTTGTTTTTATTTCAAATGGAAAATCATCCCCCGCCGTTCTTGAAGCCCTTGACATCTATTACCAACCTTTGGTGCCTTGGTGATGTCTATTATAGCCATGTATTACTTCCTCCTTGACTCAATCTAATGAGGAGGGGAAAGACGTTACACACTTATATTCAACTAATAAAATGGTTTCCCATGGATTTTTGGGTTGTGTGATAATGACCTAAAATTAAAATTATTAACGTGATAATCGACCCTTATTCATAAATCATAAAATGTTTTGTTTTTCTTATGTTTGGTTTGTATAAGGACATGATTTGGGGCGATGATTTGTGGGTGTGATGTTTTATAGGGAGGTATATAGTTTTTATGAGGTTGTGATGTGGGGAAGCAATGTATGGTTGGTTTTTGGTTGTGTTATGGGGGTGGTGATGTATGATTGGTATGGGGTTGTGTTTTTGGGCAGTGATGTGTGGCTATGTCATGTAGTGAATGATATGAGAATTCTTGTGTTATGCTAGATATCTAGGTAGTGATGGAATAACTAGTTAATAATGTTTTAAATGGCTTGGGATTAAGTTGTTAATGGGATGTAAATGGTTAATAAATGAATTATTGATGGCTTGTGTGGTAAAATCTGGTTGTTGATAATTGATGAATGGAGTGGTATGTTAAAAGAAATCGTCTTGGTTTTTCATGAAAAGTGGATTGAGGATTTTGTTTTTCATGTGGTTTACTATATTTATGGGGGGAATAAAATGTTACAATTTGGTGATTTTGTTAGTGTCATGTTGTGAACCCCTTGGATGGTCTTGTGTGTGTCTATGTATATATATACACTTTTTATATTACCTATGATTTCTATACGCACCCCAACTATGTCGATCAGTCTATTCTAAAACACCCACAAACACAGACACACACACATATATATATGGTTTTTCCCAATATCCAAATGGTGTGGATGGTTGGTTGGATATCTTTTATTTCCTACTCACTCTTCAAGTAGAGTAGATATGCACGAGCTGTAATATATAGAGGTTTGACAGTTAAGAAGATGCTAGCTCTACTGTCTATAGTTGAGATGTGATGTGAAAATTTTTTGGGTAGTGGAAAAGGTTTCTTATGGTGAAATGTGATATGACCATACTATGGGGTGGCTGGTGGTGTGGGTCATTCATGGTAGGAGTTAGGAACTAGGTTCATGTCCTTAATTTTCACAATACCATAATACTATGGTTATTATTGTAATGTGATGGCCCTGGTTTCTATTAGCTTGAAGTGATGTGACCATGATATGTGGAGGTGGTATATGTTATACAGAAGAGATGGAAGTTCTAGGATGTAGGTTTTTGGTGTGTGAGAGTGGAAAATCAGTGGGAAAGAGGTGTAGGGTGCACTTTATCAATGTGCTTCTTATTTTGTTATTAGACTTGGATTGAGTTATATGGTGGACATTTTTTGATGAGTTTTGGGTTGGAAAGATGACCTATTTAGGTGTTGTTGGCCCCTCTGTTTTCTCACTTGTGAATTAGTACAATTCTTTTACATGTGAATGAGAAACTTTATTTTTTCCTTTTTAATAAACATGTATGTTCACTCTATATATTAACTAATTTTAAGTTTTCCAGGAGAACTACTTAGATAGTGATGAATGTTATTATCTTGGACTTTTGGATAGGTTTTTTTTGACACTTTAGATATTCTTTTTCATATTTACTTTGGAAAATTTACCAGAACTTGTTTTAATTATACATGCATTGTGGTATGATTTTTGGATTTTTTGTATTATGTTGTATTGTTTCTTATGGTTGATTCATCATGTCCCCCGATATTGGTTTTATATATATGGAAATTCCTGAAATTTAGAATATTTTTTTTCCTTTGGTGCTATTATTGAACCCTGTGTAACATCTTGAGATTTTACAATAAGAGTATTATGTTTAATAGTGTATTCGACACGCAACATCATGTTTAAACGAATCATGAAATATATAACCTCTATAACATATCCATTACATTAGAGGGTATAAAAAAACATTAAATAACTTGTAATATATAAATATATATATTTCCAACTCAATATAAAATATTTATAAATTCATTGTATGTATTCAATCGTTTTTTAATGATGTAATATTAATCTTAAAAAATATATTTTCTGCAAAAGAAAAGTTTTATTTTTTTTGTTGGAAAATATAATAATTATTTTTTGGAAATTTTAGAAATATTATTTTATAATATAAACTTATTTTTTGAAAATAAAGATTTCAAAATTAACTTATCATGAAACTTAGGTATTTTTTATAAAATATTGATTTTTCGGTGAATAATGAAAAACACAATTCTTTTTAAAAGTATCATTTATTTTCCACAAATCAAGTAATTTAGAAGTCCCATTACGTTTTGAATATGATTGAATGTAATATAAAAATTATTTTGATATTTTTAATTCACTTAATGACATTTGAATCATCTATATATTTTATTTTAGTATATTTTCATTTTTGGGTTTAAAAAATGGATTTTTACAGAGACTATTTTAAAGTGAATAATTTTTATCCTTTAAATTAATTAAAAAAAACCCCAATGTTTAATTATTTTAATTAATTTTATAGATTAAATATAAATAAATACTAATTGGTATTCATTCAATAATTTTTAAAAATCATATAGTTAATATAATATCATCTTTTTCTTAAAAAAATACACTTTTTGAAAACCAGCTTTTTCATTGCATCTCTGGGGTTAATTTTAAATTTAGAAATTTTATACTTATATGAAATTAATATGATAAAATGGATTCCAAATTTTGAATCCTAAAAATTTATATTATAAAATGAGGTTAAATTAATTTTTTACAATAATAATTAGTAAAAATAGTAAAAAATAATTACTACGGTTAAGGTGAAAACAGGTTTACCAGGAGGAAAATCTAAAAAAATAAGGTTTTAAATAACCTAAACTAAAACAAAAAAGATCAAGATCCACTGAAATAGTTCCAAAATATGATTTTCTACACTAACATAAGCTTTAATACCCATATTTAATAGGCTACCAACTAATAGCATGGGTATAAGGTGGAACTATGACTATACCCCATATCATATTACAGAACCAGAAGTAAATAACCAAATATCATACACATCGAAGTATAAAGAAAATATAAATGAACTGAACATGCTATATTAAAATGAAATGCAGTACAGGATTGAGAAATTGTGTCATACATACAATAAACCACACACTGGGCTGGTTACAAAACATACCAAAATAGAAGAAAATACAAAAAGGATCCACCGTATCACTAAGAAAATCCCTCAAGTCACATGATGCCACTCAAGAAATACCAGTTAAACAAATATTACCCAATAAAGACCTCATCCAAAACCTGTGACTACAATTAATATGTGAGATATTATCAAGTACCCTTGTGCAATAGAAGCTTAAGTAGGGCATGAGTAAAACTCAGTAGGTCACCACTAATAGTGTCTAAAGAGATACTAGTTTTTAAATAGTGTATTGAGATAAATAGTAGAATAAAAAACTATCTAGAAAAGAAACAACACACAAGAAATACAATATCTCATCTATTATCCACTGGCCTCTGGGTTTTAAAGTGACACCTCGACCAACCAAACAAAAAACAACCTAGACTAGTACTCTAAAGAATAACATAGGGGTACATCCTATCCAAATAATAATAAGGTTTATTCGTTATTCATTCAACTTAGGGGTTTTTAATATATACATCCACAGTACCAAACCAATGTAATTGTTATATTTATTCCTATAATTTCGGTCTGGAATCTAAATCAAATATCAACATTAAAACCAAACGTTGTGGGAACCTCTATCCAACACCTAAACTTATACTAAACTACCAGTACAGATACTGAACATCATGTCTATTATAACTAATTAAAAACAAAAAATCAATTCTCATAAACTTAGTTGAGCTTCTATCTATACATAACATCAGTTATTCCTAGAGCATCAGTCTAACCTAGCCCTAGGATAAGCATCATCCAACTGACATCCTATTCCACATGGTATACCATCATCTCCCAGAGTCTCAATATATCACTTAAACTAAGAAGTATAGTATCAATGTCCAGATCCTTAGTCTGACACCCTATCCAAAGTGTATTAGTTATTCTCAGAGCATCAATCCAACACCTAATAATTTCGTCATCAATTATTACCATTTTTTAACATTCCAATCGTTTATTACATTCATTATAAAACCAAATTAACATTTAAAAAATGTCAACCTTTAACCATATAAAAACTCATTAAATGTAATTCGAACTATTTAATAATAAGACAAACCCTTTTTAATCTTTCTAATTACCTTTCTAATCACAACACTTATAATGGTACCAAAAGACCTCCAAATCTACAAATGGATCAAAATAAAACCAAACACCATTCAAAATTTATTAAGCACCAAAATCAAAAAATATCAAAAACATTTCAAACCCACCACTTAAACTTCAGTAGTATTCTTTGGAAATCCATATAAATTCTGAGACCTTCTGTTTTATGAAAACCATTTAAGGAGTCACCACACTCCCATTCAAATCCACATTTAAAATCTATTTAAATCCAATTTAAAATCACATTGAGATCAACAACCCATTTTAAAAAAGAATAATTTTAAAACATATCTTTCTCCATTTGACATCCAATACTAGGTCAAAACCCAGTGCACACATTTAAACCCATTTTAAAATCCTCATATTGATTTTCATAAAATCTTAACACAAAGAAATTCCACTTCCAAAGGTTATCACACCCCATGGGTGGCCATTCGTCTAGTCTCAAATCACCATAGATCCAACAGGATCCATGGAATACCGATGGTATAAATCTATGTCCAACAAAATTTTATTAAATCAAGGAAGCAAGAATAACACAAATTTTATTAAATGAATCTACCAGAATATATATATATATATATATAATAGTTATTAAAACTATGGTTAATGCTATTACAACACCTATATCATCATTGAAGGAATACAATTGATTTACCCAAGAAAGAAATCCTTTCTGAGGTCCATCCAAGCCTCGGCCAAAACCCTCATCACCCAACCAAGAATGTCACAATTACACAAGATCCAATATTAAATTAAACAATAATAATTAATTAATAATTATAATTATAATTAATTAATTAACCAAAACCAAACTTGGAACAATTCCTGAAAACTCATCGAGTCACCATGATTCATTGAAAACAAATCCAACCAGTCACTAAAGACCTTAGGAATAACCCCAACCACATTTCATGTCGAATCCCTAAGAGGAAATACCAAATAGATAACTTTTTAAATAAAATAATTAGGAAAACCTAAAGAAAATTCACCACAGTCACATACCTTAATGAAATACCTTGAAATGATGAGAATAATTCATCACATGATATCCTATACACATGTTGACAAAAAATTACTTGATAGAAAGATAATTCCATTATTCTCCAATGGAATCATCACAAAAATATAAAATAGAGAACTAAAAAATTATTAGGAATATAAAGGAGTAATAAAGGAAGAAAATATAGGATGAATCTTACCTCAAATTTCCAATGAAACACAGCTAAATCACCTCCTTGGTGTGGATTGATTAAGGGATTAAGGGAGGAGAACCCTCTTTAGGTTCATGTGTTCTGGGGTAAGAGAAAGGAGAGGGTGACTAAAAATATTATATGGAAAAAAATGGTAAAGATAAGAGTTTATTAAAATTTTGTGTAATAGTAAAGTTTGGATGAATGGTTTTACAAACCGTGAACCAACTGTGTGAACCACTATTATCTAACACTCATGCTTCACATGGTTAGGCCACACGGTTTGAAAAACCATGTGCCAACCATTCTATCTGCTCTATCTCTCCTCTACATCAAGGATAACGGTTTTTATGAAACCATGAACAACTCATGTGCCATGCCCCAGACCCACCTAACCCTTTCATGATTTCTGATTTGGACTCTCAAAGTTTACCCCAAACCCTATATTAAATTTAAAACTCAAATTTACATAGTTCAAATTGAAAAAAAAACTCCTAAGAATAAAGACATCATACAGTTTCTCCTGAATCGTGAACACCCAATAATGCACCCATTCAAGAATCCTCTAAAATTACAGAATCATTACAATAACCCTCCAAGGATCATCCAAAAACTCGATCCACCTACAAAGCATCATCTCTTCTCTCAAAACATCCTTTTGAGGCATTTCAACTCTCATAACTCCATTCTGAGTTTTGATTAATGATTCAACCCACCATAATATTTCTCATCCTTGTGATTCTTCAACAGTCATTAAATGAAACCATATGACCTATTTCAGTCACTAGATCTCATGCAATCATCTCATTCAACTCCTAATAGTCTGAAACACTATTGAGTAAAAACCTCTAACCTAAGGCCCTCAATTGGCCAAAATCCCAGGCTAATACATGTTACCAAAATGAAAACACCATGAAGGTGATTAAATTATCCCATCCAATGAAACATATCTTACTAAATCTCTTAATAAACCATAAATCTATGGTTCTCCCCACTATAAGATTCATCTTATAACAACCAAATTTTTAAAAATAGCACCCTTACCATTAGAAAATCCAAACTGAACCTTAAATTATGTTACCACCAAAAATCTGAAATGGTTCTAAACTAAAAAACCAAAAATACCCATGAGTAAAATGATCATCATTAACACCTATTCACATCAATGAAAACAAACTGAAGTGGATGCATACCTGACGTGCACGCATAAACTAAGAAAATACCATCCTTCCCTCGAAATCCCAACCCATACCTAAAAAAACACATCATTTAAAAAATAAAAAACTGAATATATATTACAACCATCCACACCCACACTATGTGATAACTCCAGTCAGAATACCCCTATCCAACTAGTCATAAAGATGCTCAACTCTAGCTACCAGTCTATCACCATCTCATCCGATAAATTTTCCATCACACTTAAAGGCATTCCAAAACCACCCAAATAGGACCACGAGAGTCCATTCATAAACCACTTTCTATAACAACCGAGAGCCCAAATCTAAATGTTGAACTTGATCATCTTCCAACACTATTCTCATATTATCATTATTTATGTAATTTATCTACATACAATAACCATTTTCACTAGAACCATAATGCCACCATGATCTATCCAAATCCAATTCCACACTCATACAAAACTTCCAACCTAAGGGATGTACCTCCTCAATTAATACAACACTCCCCACCAAAGGAGTGTCTTCTTAACCACCCCGCTCTTGATGTTTCAACTAAAATGGTCCAAATTCTAACAACTTATAACCCAGGTATCAGACATTTCCATATTTCTTGCACCAGAGCGACCAAACAAACCATCAACTACCACCCATTCCCAACATTTGGGAATCAAACCCATGGTATTAATCAATGTATGATCCATCATAAGGCCCTCGCCCATAAACATTAAATGGTTTACTACCCATAATATGTATCCACATATATATCTCGATGAGCAAAACCTCTAAGAGGTTCAGTATCCAACAAAAATATATTAGGGTGGATAGGTGTATATCCATTTCCCTCTCAGTGTACCCATGAAAATGACATGATTTTGGGCAAGATCATTTCTAGACTAATAGCGTGATAATATTTCATTGATGAAAACCCTTGAAACCCATAAATTTCCTATTACACCCCTAACTAAAGGGATATTAAAAACCCATAAAATGGTCTCATACACCCTACCCATAAGTATCTCATCACTTTCACATCAGGTTGTCATCCCACATGCGGTTTCCATCTCCACTCATTAACCACAGGTGTGTTATCTTGTAACATGTTATCCATAACCAAATGAACTTATGAATCCCTATCCAATCATGCCTCTAATATTCCATTAACATGTATCCATCAGAAAAACTCTTGTGTGATCCCACCACAAAACCTGATTCTGACACTAAAGAGTCAAGATTTATAAAACCCTTGCTCACAAGACCTATCCATTTGGAATTCTTATCCCATATGCATATATCACCCATAATAGAGAACCTTTTATTATTTCCAAAACCAAAATCTAATCACAAGACCAAACCACTTTATCAACCTCTCAAAAATAAGTGTCGTCCAAAGTTCTATTATGACCATATATGGTTATATAGTGTTAATGAAGATGCATCCAGAACTAACTAGGTCAGGAACCCAACCAATCCTTCCATGAAAACCCACATGTTCTTAAAAACACCTATACTCACAATGCTTCCCATCCTAAGAAAACTAGACCCCTCCATATGGTTGTTTCCAAAAAACAACTCGCTCGTACAAACTCCCCATGAAGTGAACACATGCACATGAAACCACATTTCATCAATCACTCATTATTCTCACTAATTAAATCATATCCATTTGGAATATCTCTCTTGAACAACCATCACTTAAGTATATAACTCAAAAAATAATTCCCATTTATAATCAAACCAAAAATCAAAATAACTAGCAAGGAAGGGCCATTTCTAAAAACCCAAGGTATCCAAACCTCCTTCACCTCATACTAGGTTCCACCCATTATGAACCAATGTTTAATTTACTAAAACATCCAATCATGAATCTCACACCAAAAGGAACTCATTAATCAGCCATCCCCTCTCATGGGTAATCTAGAAAATCCACACAAAACCAACTCTTGGAACTATAGCTACATCTAATGATAACTAGGTGCAACCACCCAAAGTCCACACCATCTCATAGAAGGCTATACATCACAATGAAAAAAACATATACCTTTATCATCTTCACACAACACCAACAAGTCTTAACACCATCCTCTAGGGTATCACACCATAAAGGTTTCATATACCAATGAACTCCCCATAATTGGGGAACCAATCATCTCGGAGCATTGACAAATCAAACCACTCTGTGGTGGACCCAAATATACCATCAAATCAGAACAAACACTTACCATAATCCAAAATTCAGTTACTCATACCATACTGACCCAACAGGGTCCCTACACCCACTGTTCACAAGGACATCACCATCGTCCTCATCATTGAGAATCTTGCCATAGATCCACATAACCTTCAATCAAAAGGAATTCCATAAAATTAAACACCAGTAGAACTATCACATGTAGTTCCTATATTCCTATCATGATTCAAGAGATTCAACTTGCCTGTACAGACTGAGATCCAATCCCAAATTTTATAACTCTTTCTAATGGGCTAGGATCTAGTAATCCATAATCAATCATCAAATCTAAACAGCATGTGCATTGCTCAATGTGGAAATCAAATACATCCAAAACACTGCAAATCCAGAACATCAATCCCAGCCCATATTAACCTAGAAATCCAACTAAAATAGCTTCTCCTGAAGCACTATCCCAGTATCCATCACAAGATCCAACACATTCCTATATATATTTTTTAACGACCAAAAATAATAAAATAATATGAATATAAACTTCTCTAATACCAATTTGTAATTCCCCGACCAAGAATCCACTGAATCAGTGGTCCAAGCCAATGTGACACATGACCTCAAGTGTACCTCCTCATATTCTAGAAGCCACCAACTAGAATCAAGGGTATAAGGTGGAAATGTGAGGATATTATACCCCCATATAAGTGTTCACTTAGAGAATTAAATAATAAAATATCATACACATCATAGTAAGCATAAAGGATAAATAAACTGAACATTTAATAACAAATTGAAACGAAATAAGGGCCCAAACGACCATGTCATACGTACATCCAACCCCTCACTAGGCTGGTTACATGGACTACCAAAATAGAGGAAAATACAAAAAAGATCCACAAAATCATCAAGCCAATACCTCAAGTCCCTTGATTCCACTCTAGCAATCATAATTGACGAAATAGTACACAACATGGGTGTCGGTCCAAACACGTGCTTGCAATTAAAATGTGAGAGTTTCTTGGGTACCTAGGTACAGTGGAATTCGGAGTAGGGTGTGACTCAAACATAGTAGGTCACCACCAATAGTGTATATCGTGATACCAATCAGTACAACAGTGTATAAAAATAAATAATAGAATAAATAAACACTATATAAAATAAAAATTAACCAAGAGATGTGATGGATTAACTAGTATCCACTGGACCAGGGGTTTTGAGGTGACACCTCAACCAACCAAACATATAACGACCAAATCTAGTTATATAAAGAGTAACATAGGGTTACATCATATCTAAACTGTAATAAAGGTTATTAAGTATTCATTCATCTTAGGGGAGAATATTAAATACATTCTTGGAACCTAGTTCATGTACCCGTGCCATTTGTTCCCAAAATGTCAGTCTGGAATCTAAATCAAATTTCAACATTAAAACCTAATGTGGATGGAATATCTATCTAGAATCTAAACATATACCAAACTACAGATAATGATACTGAATATCATGTCAATCAAACTCATAACAAAACATAATAGTAGTTTCTGAAGCCTCAGTCTGTATTCGATCTATACATAACATCGGTGGTTTCTAGAGCATCATCCTAGACCATCAAAAAGAGGGGGATCATCATCCCAACATTATATTCTCCATGTTATACCATCATCCCTGAGATCATCAACCTAGATCTTAAACTACTATGTTTAATCTTAGTTTCATGAGTCTCATTCTGAGACCCTACTTCCTATTCCTAAAGCATCAGTCCAACATCTAACTATTCAATCATCAATTATTAGAAAATTTTTCATCATTACTTGGGTCAATTACATTCATTAT
This sequence comes from Viscum album, assembly GCA_963277665.1. Lineage (NCBI taxonomy): Eukaryota > Viridiplantae > Streptophyta > Magnoliopsida > Santalales > Viscaceae > Viscum > Viscum album. The sequence goes on along the minus strand of OY728147.1, from coordinate 102,283,688 downwards.
AAAACCAAATTCGCTATTAAACCATTTCACCCTTTACCCAAATAAAAACTCATTAAATTTTCTTCAGACCATTTAATAATCTAACACACTCATTTTAACCTGTTCCTTTACCATTCTAATCACAAAACTTATCATGGGCCCAAAGGACCTCTAAATAAATAAATGTTTCCAATAAAACCAAACCCATTTCAAAATTCCTTAAACACAAAAATCCAACAATATCATTTAACTTTTTGAAACCACCAATTAAACTATATAATTCTTCTTTAATAATCCAGACAAGGTCCAGGACCGTCTTGTTCCACGAAAAATATTCAGAGAGTCACCACACACTCATTCAAGTCCATATTTAAAATCAATTTAAAACTCAATTAAAATCACATTGATGTAAATACACAATTTAAAAAAAATAATAATTTCAAAACATATATTCCCCTCTTTGACATCCAAAACTGGGTCAAAATCCATTGGACACATTTAAAACCATTTCAAAAGCCTCATAGGCATTTTCATAAAATCTTAACGTATAAAAAATTCCATTTCCAAGGTGGCCATATGTCTTTCCTCGTATCACCATGGATCAAACGAGATCCATAAAATATACAAGGTGTAAATTTAAGGAGGAAAAAAATTTATTAATTCATGGAAGAAAGCATAAAACACATAGGATCTATTGAATATACTATAATGAACATACAAAAAAATTATTAATACTATGGTTGAAGATCTTAGAACACTTACCACATTATTGAAACCTTGTAACACATTTCTCCAAGTATGATGATGTTTCGGACATCCACCAAACCTCATCCAAACCCCTTAGAACCCATCCAATCTCTTCATGATCACATAATCTTTAGTATTACACAAAAAAATATTTATTTATAACATTTATAATTATTAAATTAACCAACATTGAATTTGTAATAATACTTTAAAACTCACTAGGTCATAGTGATATAGAAAAACAAAATCCAAACACTAATGAAGACCTATGACATAACACCAACCACATTCTTGGATAGAGACCAAAGAGGTGATACCAAATTGACAACAAATTAAATTAAATTAATAGGAAAAACCTCAGAAAATTCACCATGGTCACATACCCTAATTAAGCACCTTTAAATAACATGAATAATCCATCTCAAGAGATCTTCTATGAAAGATGATGAAAATACCTATAATAAATGCTTGATTCCAACTTACTCCAGTGTAATCATCAACAAAACCTAAACTAGAAAACTCAAAAATTTGAAATAAGGGATAGGAGGAAGCATGGAATCCACTAGAGGTTGAATCATAACCCAAACCACCAAATAAAAAGGACCAAATCAAATAATTAGTGTGTTTTTAAGAAGGGAGGAATGGATGATAAACCACCTCTTGTTCATGAATTCCAGGTGAAGAGAAAGGGGAGGGGTGACTAAAAATACCAAATGAGAAAAATGGTAAAAATAACATTTCAATAAAATTCTGGGCAGCCAAACGATTTTCAAAATCAAGTTCCAACTATGTTCAAAACTAATGAATAATACCCATTCCAGGCATGGTTATCCCACATTGTATGATAAACCATGCTCCAACTATTCTATTTTCGCTATATCCCCTCTAAATCTCAGTGCACTGTTTTTCAAAAATCTTGCGCAGGCCATGCATCATGCCTCATACTCAACACACCATCACATGTTTTCTCATATTGACTCATACTTTTTAACCAAAAATGTGATATTAACATAAAAATCAATAGTATTTAGTTCAAATTGAATGAAAAAAACTCTTAATAATAAATATGGTTCATGGTTTCTCCTAAAATGTGCACATGAAACCAATCACCCCTGCTAGAAAACAAAAAAACAGATAAAGCTTAACCTGGACCCTCCAAAGATCATAAAAACACTAAGACATATCTTTATCATTACTATATGCCTCAAAGAATAATTTTGATACATTATAACTCTTGAAACTCTATTCCAGGTCTTGATTCATGATTCAACCCATTTGATAACAAAAATTCAAACTCTGGAAATTTTTCATCAATATAGATACGAGAACTTACATAAAAACTTTTATAAAATATATTAGATGAAAATATTTTGACCTTAACATATCTAAGGTTCAATGATGGTCTACTTTTTAGCCTGTTTTCATGTGAAAAATATCAGTACACCTTTTTCATTTCAAGAAATGCATTTGTGCCACTTACATCATTTATAATAGGCTACCCACTATCCTCTCCTCTTTACACCTTAAAAGGACTTTAGATCAGTGAAGAATGGTCAAAATGTATTCCTAAATTCTGTACCCATTACCTAGAGGCCTTATATTGATCAAGAAGCTATCCAATAAAGGGTATTGGTGCTTACCTAAGGAGGTTGTCTGAAAGAGAGGTATCATGTTTAACCATGCGTTTTTATTTTATTTCTTCTTTGGACTACTTCAAATATTTTTAAATTATTATGATATAATAACTCTAGTATATCCCATATACCGAGTTATTATTATATTATTTTTATAATCTAAATCTATCTCTACTTCCATCAAAGGTGATTCAAAATCATCATTCGTGCGTACGGAGGACTACTGTCTCACAAACAAATGTTATTCATTTTTCATAATTGCCTTCAAAATATTCTAATAATAATGGATTTAAAGTATATGTGTGTGTGTGTGTGATATTTTTAAAATATTTGTACTTATTTAGTAATGATATCACATATACCATCTTACCTTGCATTATGTGGGGGTACGACAATGTCGCTGGTGTGTACGATGAACTACCACCCCGTGAAGTGATGCCATTTGTTTTTCACTAAAACATTATAGGTAAGGTAATAAGGAAAATTTTAATCAATATATGTAACATAAATGAAATAATTATTTTATTTATGAATTATTTATTATTCTGAAAATAGAATATATCATTATATTTATTACAATGAAAATAAGTAATTGTGGACTAACATGTCCATGGCGCGATGAGATTATTGCTCTCATCACCATGACACATAGATGATATATATAAGTATATTTAATGAAATAATATGATATTTATCATATAATGATAATTATTTAATGATGAAATATCACTTATATTCTATCCATAATGTTCATTGAAAAATGGAAATGTTACTCATCCATATGTATAGCCTACTGTCTCCATGATTGTAACATAGTTCATTTTTCATAAACATATTTCATAATTGGGTTTAAAAGTAAAATTTATGTACAAAAATGAAACATATTTCATGATTATTATTCTGGATTTTAAAAAAAACTATTTGACCACAATCAACTCACCAAATCTATTTCCAAATAATGAACTGAATGTCCTCAAAACACCCGATGTGGACTATACGGATCAAGTATTTAAATATGTCTTAAAAAAAGAAATTATTTATATATAATTTAATAAAAATGTAAAAGGCTGTTATAAAATCAACTAATTTATATAATCTAAAAATGAAGGATTTAATAGATACACATGGGATGTCTGGAATCGAGGAAAGGGTTTATCGTCTCACTTTTTATTTCTGTGAGACATGTCCCATATTGGCCACAAGTTTCTATTATTTAATGTATAACTTCCATTTTACATGTAATAACATGAATACTTCATAAATAATGGTATTTTATATTTCTATTTTAATTATTTCATTGAAGTGGAACTGAAATGAAATTTACCAAGCAGTAAATAATTTTTTAACACAATTTATTTTCATTAGCTTGTAGTACTTCTTCCATGAGATGTTTATTTCATGATTTTGTGTGTATTGAATTTTTATTATCTTATATTATTTTTAAAAAATTCTATATGGTTTTACATATGATACATATAATAAATTAATTGATTAATTCTCAAATTCAATGGTATGATTTTTATAAGGGTTACTCATCTCAAAATCTCTTTCATTGAGACATAAATTTTTTAGATGCACTTACATTCAATTGTGAGGCATATACCATGCCCTTTCACATGTTATATCCTAAAAATCATTATTATAATTATATTTAATGTATCATACAATGTAATTATTTGATGGGATTTTTATTGAAGAGAAAAGAATGTGGTAAAAGGTTTTATGTAATAGTCTCATTCCATTGAATATTTTTTATGTTCAAGGTTATTTTGATGAAAATGATGTGATAATATTTTATTTAATCAAAAATCATTTATTATCTTCTATTTAGAAATGTGGTTTACATGTTTAATTTCCATATCCTACCTTACTGATTAAATAAACATCAAGAATGTCATTTTTATGTGATACCATTGTTAAATTTTCTTTTAATTTTGTATTATTTTTCTTCTATATCCATGATTTATAAAATTATTTCAAAGACGTTAATTTATAAAAGAAAATTATTTACCAAATCCATTTTACACAATTTTTTTTCCTATATTAAAATATTTAAAATGGAAATCTCTTAATGTTTTCCCATTAGGTTACTTTTTACTCACACAAAAAAAATTTGAAGGAATATTTTTTTTAACACTTACTTCATGTATAAATTTTGGCCTTTTCACGACCATTGTTTATTTTAAATCTTCAAATTTATGTTTTATTGTTAATTTTCGATGAAATTTATTTATTTAATGTTTGATAATGTTTTAGATTTCAAATAAGTGTTTTTAAATTGAAAATTTTATTTTCCTCTAGAATGTTTTTAATGATATTTTAATGTTATTTACACTCATAAACATCAAAAAACCTTGAGGTTTCTCGTAATCCACTGGGGATATGTGGTATTAATACCATCCATATTCTATTTCTTAATGGGTTATCAGATTGACATGGTGCCCGTTTATTTTCAACGAGTGAATCAACTAATGAAAGAACAATGATTATTTTTATTTTTAAAAGTGAATAATTCTAAATGTTCTATTCATGGATAGTAAATTGAAATTATAAATGATCATGGGTATTCCCAGATAGTGTTGGGTGATTCTGATATATCTTATATGATATGTGTTCCCTCATATAAATTATATTAGTCTCACCCATTATATAAGATTTATTAGGTTCATCCATTCATCGTGAGTGATAATGGGGTTAAACCCATTGTATAAGATATATAGAGCTAAAATATTTCTTATATATAATCATCAAGTACCATATTATGAAAAAAGAATTTTATTATTTCTACTTTTGATCATAAAACCTTTGAAAAAATCTATTGATCCACTATTCAAAACGTTTTCAAATATTGAAATATATTTTCTTTTAAAAAAATAATTTCAAAACAAATACGCCTAGAAGTAAAGGTAAAAGTTTTTTTCATATAATCAAATGGTAAATGTTTTAATGGAAACTAAAAATAATTTTTTTCTAGCGGGTGGATAACTTGTTTTCTCTATATATTTTAAAATATAACTTTTCATTCAACATATGTAAAGAAAGTCAAAATGTTTTGTAACCATATTTTTTATTAAAACCTTTAAAAAAAGTAAAAAGTGATGTAAAATTTAATTTATAATTATTTCATGTCCATATAAATTCATTAACAAGATAATAAAACCATAAAAATATTCATTATTTTAAATTTTTTTAAAGGAATTTGAATATGGTAAAAATAAGACTTTATTATCCATTTAATAATAAGTAAATTTTCTTGAAATATTTATAATAACATGAACATAGAAGAGAAAACATTGAAAATGAGTTTTTTAGTCAAAGTATCATTTACCTTGAGTCTGACCTGTCTCATACATTCTTCATATTCCTGAATAATAAATTTATATTAATTATTTAATTTATTAAGAACATTTTTTAATTTTATTATTCCATTTTTATTACATTATACCATTCTATATTAAATTAGTTAATAATTTAAGTTTGTGTTGAGCATTTTGAACATATTCAACTCACATGTACAAAATGACATATGTAGATTGACTATGGTCAATGTGGTAAATATTAAATCATATATATAATAATAAAATTATATAATTATCATTTTTAAACATTAATTGTAATTTTAAATCCAATCATGAAATATGGTTATGAAAAATGAACTATGTTACAATCATGGAGATGATATTTTATACGTATACATGAGGAATGTTTCCATTTTTCAACATCCATTATGGAATGAAGGTAAGCATTATATTATATTTCCAGAATTATCATAATATCATAAATACCAAATTATTTATTTAAATATATTTATATATATCTACAATGTGATGTGGTGATGAAAAAAGAACTGAATCACTTTATGGAGGTGATAGTCCACATGTACGCATGTACGACATTATTATTTTTTATTTAGTAGAAATATAAAAAATAAAATGATATATTAGTTTTAAATATTTTTAAATATATCATGAATATAATATATATTTATATATTATATCAATAATTTCAACCATATGTAATATGAGGTGATGTAAAATGAATTAAATCTATTCGCAAGGTGGTAGTCTGCACGTATACTAGAACGATGGGTTTATTCCCCATTTTATGGATGGGGATATGGGGATATGGATATATGATATTCCATTAAAAAATAAATATAATTATATGGGATATAATGGTTTTTTTATTTTACCATGGTTGAAGAATATTTTAATAATTTAGAAAAAGAAACAAAACTAAAACAATTGGTTAAGAACTGTACTTATTCTTCAGAAAACCTTTGATGGTTTACAGAAAAATAATTCCTCAGATGGTTTATGAAAAAAAATGAATCTATGACATGGTAATGGATGTAAAGTAGTTGTTTTTAGGTAATTTCTCAACCAAAAGGCCCTTTTATTGTGAAAAAAGAGGAGATGGGGTGCCCAATTATAAGAGAGGGGAGGGTAACTCTTGGAATTTCTTAAAGATTTAAATTAATAGATATAAATTTTATATTAAAATGGATAGAAATTTATAATTTTATATTAATATGTGAATTTGTGTCTAAATAAACTAATACAATAAAAATTGGACAACTTTAGGTAATGCATTCACCCTCATATTTTTTATCCCATTTTGACCCTTTTTGAAAATTACAATGGTATAAAAGTTTTTTTACTCATTATGGTTCCATAAAGATACTTTAATAGAAAAAATTTCCCATTAAGGAAAAATGCTTCATATTAACTAGCGTATTCCATTTAAATGTATGAATACACTTTTTTAATTAATTTTATATAATTTAATATAACATTAATTACCATAAAATATCATTAATGTCAATTTTGGCATGATTCCATTAATTTGAATTTAAAAAAAATAATAAAAAGGATTAAATAATAATATCTTATATTCCAACTTGAATAAAAATTTATTATTATCAAAAAAAATCATGAAACACAATAATTCATTCAATTTATTTAAAACCAATTATTTTATTTGCCTATTGATTAAATAATTATAGTGTTAGTGTTGTAAAAGATCTTAAGGTAATTATATCATAAAAAATGTAAATAAATTATCATTATGGAAATCGTTTATATTTATAATGAATATTTGAATCCAAACAAAGGGTTTTTTATCCCTTTTACAAAGTATTAAAGTTACTAATATAAAAGACAGTTCATGTTTTTCCTTTCTTATTAGTTAATTTATTTTCATTTAATTTTTCATGTAATAATGTCCAATAAATAATTAATTTTCAATACTAAGGTGAAAAGGGTCAAAATATAGCAAAAACTGAATTTAGATAGGTATTTTGTTCATTTTAACCCAAATCCTTTTAGTTTAACCCCACGACTAGAAATAATCATTATATGTAGCCTTATTTATATAAATAGATATTTAATATATAAATTTATTTTTAAAATTTATTTATTAGTAGTTACATTAATTAATTAAAATGAATAAATTTATGCTTTCAAAAATATTTTTCAAAATAAAGCATTTTAAGCATAAAAATAAGTTTTTCCCAAAATGATGAAAATTATTATTCAAAATAAATTAATCATTTTATTCGAAGTAAAAAATATTTATATTTTACTTTAATATAAAATAAAAAAAATCTAATTTTATTTTTGAGTTAATTTATTTAATGAAAAAAATGATCGTATTTGAAAAATTGGTAATTTTGAAAATTCACTAAAAAAGAAATCATTTTAGAAAAACCTAAATTTTTTCAAACAATCTAGTTTTGATATGACGATTTTAAAATATATATTAATTTTATAAAATAAAATTTATAAAATTTAAGGAAATTAATTTTAATATTTTTTCAAGAAAGCAATAAAAACATTTTTGAAGAAAACATATTTTTAAAGATTAACATAACTAAAATTGAGTGATTATTTATAAATAAATTATAAATACATTTATATTTATTATTAATATTATATATATTTAATAAAGAAGCTAATCAAATTCCTACACTCCAAATCGATGGTGAGGTTATAACTTCTATATTTAAATAATAATATTTATTTGTTAGTTAATACTCGGTGTTGCGTGTCCTATACACTGTTGATCTTAGTTTCCATTTTTAAAACCGAAGGGTGTCATATTTTACCCTTTTTAATAAATTTCTTCCTACAAATTTAAATATGAGCACGGTAATCAATTTTTTTCATTTAAATATATTTTTTTCTTTGAAATCCCCCATCACAAAAATGGCTCATAATACTTCCTCCTGAAAAGAGGGGAAAAGAAATAAAAAGGTCATCGCATAATTAGGTTTCAAAATATGAGAAAATTATGGGGAAGCAAAAATATGGTTATGGAGAATAATATATTCTCCCAATAATTATGGATAGTTATATAGATAATTTTACCCAAGAAACATAATGTTCAAAAGAAAGATAATGACCATAAAAACATAAATCGAAAAGCTATGAAATGGACAATTGATTCATTTAAAATGATGGTAAAAGGATAATTTTTTTTGTTTCAAGATCCTTTCCCAAGATATGAGGAATTAAAATATCGTATTTATTATGAATATATGGAAATATACTTACTTCATAAGTATAATTTCATCCATTCATCAATTTCTTCCATAATCTTTTCTTTTTTTTCAAATGATGAGTATCCAAGATGAATTATTCATGCATAAAGTAATAAAATCAATATATAATAGATCACATAATGAAAAAAAGGATAAAAATATAACACTAATATATTTATAGATTTTCTAAAATAATAAATTTTTACATGAGGTAATATAATTATCAAAATGAATTAACCATCATGAGAAGAAATACTACATTAATCATCGATGTTTCAAAAATCACACACAAATACTAGAATGTTTTGACCACATATTTTTCCAATATAAATTTAAAATTTATCTCCAAATAAAATAATTCTCACTTAATGTACCATACCAAAAATATATATGTACTAATCATATAATCTCAATGATATTCTAATTAATTCTATGAATTACCTAAATCATCATAAAGATATAATAAAATCATATACACTTCCAAAAGATTATCCATCCTTGCATCCCAAGACAAAATCCCATAATATTATGTTTACCTTAATAATATGAGGTTCCGAGAATAGATGACTTATTCCAAAATAACATTAATAAAAAATACATCATATTGGTCTATGGTCGGCATTGCACCCATGTTTCCCTTTGGTTTTCGGTTCATGATTTGAGACATTTCCGAATGTGACATGTTATCAATTATAAACACATCATTTATTCAACTTCCTTATGAAAAATTTATTCATGATTATTTTTCTTATTCATTAATACTTTATTCCTAAAAATAAATAATATGAAATATTTCCTTAGTATTTTTAATTGTGAAGTCAATAAAGTTTCTTATAAAGAATATAATAAAATAATCCATGCCATAAATATATAATTGAGGGTCTTCTTTTATGTTGTTGATATCCCATTTACCCTTCAGCATGTTGTCCATATTTCTAGAAAATAAATGGTCATTTTATTGGAGGTAATTCCCTTGATAAATGAGATGGATGATTTGATATTTTAAAACGAAATAAAATATATACCATGATCCATATAAATTTTGGGAGAATAAAAAATGTGTTTTATAAATGGAATAGTTTCTTGATGGTGATTTGGATGTTCAAAAAGCATTTAAAATCATCCAATGAATATTTTTTACATATTACAGATGATTAATCATATAGAAGGGATAATAATGTTCTATGAGATCCTTTTCCCATATTATTTATAAACAATATTTAATCTGAAAAAAGGAACATCGTTAGAACTTGAAATGAATTATTACATTTAAAATGAAAATGGTTCTTATAAATACAAAACCCATAGAAATTATAAAATACTTGAACCTTAAAATCATTTTTAATTAAGAGGATTATACTTCAAAAAACAATATCAAAAAAATTAATATTATTTCTTCTTAACTTACTTCCCCTTGAGCTAATATAAGACAACTAACTTAGGATTCAAAACCAAAAAATTAACCCCTAAGGTGTTATAAATATTTTAATTATACACCTGTATCATTATACTAAACTATAATGCCATCTAAACCCTTCCTTTTATACCAACTATATGCTATTGACCATAAAAATTACATAATGTTGAGTTTTAAGTAGAGAATTCATTCTCTTTCATTTGAGGTAATTTTTTAGGTTTATATTTTTATATAATTAGGTCATAATATATAAATAAAATAAACAAAATTTTATAAAGTGTACACTTTCTATTAGTATACATTTTCCCCCAATAAAAAACCTTCAAAAAGAAATTTTTTTTGTTTCATGAAAAATGTTCATGAAAATCAACTTTACATCTTATTTATTGATATATATCCTTAAAACCTGTGAAAAACATTTTAAAAAATGGGATTAACATAAAAAGATCAGTAAGGGGACATAAAAAGAAGACATATGGTAGTCTAGTGAGAAACATGTAAACCTATGAAATTTTTACCTTTAACTCAACTTTATTTTATAGAATTAAATTAAACATTTCCACATGAAAAACACACACACTTTTTTCTCAAATAATTCCTTTCAAACCCATAACATGCAAATAAAAACACATTTCAAAAAACATAGTGTAATTTTATTCATAACCCATGTTATAAATAGCTAAATCTCAATTAAATGAAAAGGATAAACCTCCTTGGTTACTCAGTAATTATTTCCTATTTAAAAAATGAACAATACCCAATACATTAGAGTGATATCTGGGTATAACCATTCTATAATCTATATCGGGATCACTCGTCATATAAGTCATATCGGGCTCACCTGTTAATTATGAGCTATATTGGCGGGTCAAAAAATTATATAATATGTATTGGGTTGTAAAATTTCTCATATATTATTCTAGAGTACTATATCATGAATAAAACATTTTATTCTTGAACATTCTAATCCTAAAACCTTTGAAAAACTCTTTTGAACCCATATGAAAAACATTTTTAGATATTTAAATAACCTTTATTTTAAAAACCAATTTTCAAAACAAAATACCTTGAAGGAAATGGAAAAGTTATTTTATTTGAATTATACATGAAATATTTTAAATCAATCCTAAAATAAAATAATATTCACAATGGAAAAAAAATTCATTGTCATCATATATATTAAAATAGACATTCTTTTTTCATTTATGTTGAAAGTCAAAACGTTCCGTGAAAATGATTCCTTTTGAAAACCTTTTAATGAAATTAAAAGGGAAATGAAATGTCACTTATAATTATTTTATTTCCATATAAATTCCTTAATAATAAATTTTTAAAAATTTTGACATGGATGAAAAAGATTTGGATGAGAAACATTAAAAGGGGGTTTTTAATTAAACGTCTCTTTTGTAAAACCTTGAAACAATTCTTCATTAAATTTTTTTTAAAATAAATTCAAATATGATAGAAAATTAAAATTATTATCCATTTAATCATTCATGGGTATTTTATTGAAACATTTATAAGAACATGGACATGGAATAAAAATATTTTGAAAATAAATCATTTAAAATTTTAAAACAATATTTTTTGTCAAATATTCCTTTAACTTGAGTTTGACTCATCACATATGTTATTTATATTATTTAATAATAAAATTATATTAACTATTTAATTTTTTAAAAACATATTTTAGTTTTATTATTCATTTTTATTTTATCTATTATGATTTCATATTCAGTTACTTGATCATTTTAGTTTATATCAAGCGTTTTGAACAAATTTGTATCATATGTCCAAAATGAATTTGGTAGGTTTTCAATGGTAATATTGTTCATAATTACTTATTATAAAGTATAATAACCATGAAATAATTATTTTTTTATACATAAATTATGATTTTAAATCCATTCCTGAAATATTCTGTAAAAAATGAGATATGTTACAATCATAGAGGTGGTAGCAAGTACTTACGCATGAGTAACATTTCCATTTTTCAATGATCATTATGGAAATAAAGTATCTATTATATTATATTTTATAAATTATATTTATATTATAGACAAAATATTATTTTTTAAATATACTTATATATATCATCTAGGTAATTTGGTGATGAAAAATTAATCACACCACTTAATGGTGGTGGCAGTCCACACGTATTCATGAACGACATTATCATTTTTTAGTGAGTGGAAAGGTAAGAATTTAAACGATATACTAACATTTCAGAATGATTAATATGTAATGAATTTATTATATATCCATTATATCCATCATTTCGACCAGCCTTAATAGGAGGTAATGGAAACCAAATTACATCGGTTTGTGAGCCGTTCGTCCGTCCGTACACACAAACTAGGTTTTCATTCCAAATTTCATAGAAGAAGAGATGAATATAGGTTATGGAATTAACATAATAACATACTATTATATGGGAGATACTAGTTTTATTATTTTATCATGGTTGAAGAATATTTTATGAAGTTATAAATATAAATAAAATAGAAATTCAGTGTTAAAAAGTATACCTCTTCTTCAAACAACCACGGAAGGATTACATTAAAAGCTTTATTAGGTTAGTTTTTTTATAAAAAAAATACCTCTAGGATGTGGGGAAGTATTTATTTAATGGATTATGGAATAGATAAGCTAAATAAATAGGCCTTTGGATTGTAAATTAATGATGAGGGTGGGTGTCCATTTATAAGAGAGGTTAGGGGATATCTTGGAATTTATTAAAGTATTAAAATAATATGAATTAATTTTCAAATTTATATTGATTAAAATTGAGATGGTTTTAGGAAAAAATGATGGTGGGTAGAAATATGGTGAAAAAATAAAAATTTTACAAGTTTAGGATATTATTTCACCCACTTATGGAAACATGACTTATACCAACAGTTTCAACCGTTAGGAAAGGCCTGAAAACCATTGGTATAAACTATACCAACGGTCGCTCAAACCATTGGCTAGTTATCCGCGGGGATAGACATATACCAACTGTTAGAGTATAACTATTGTTATATGGCTCTGGAATGCACATTATACCAACATTTTCATAAAACCATTGGTATATCTTTATACCAACGGTTGATACCCGTTGCACATTAAGGAATTTCAAATGTATTCCAACGGTTTCAAAACCATTGGAATAACCCTTTACCAATGGTTTACATAAAATTATTAGTAAAGACTGATTATAGGGTCTACAATAATGGATTACTAACTGTCGAAATATAGTTTTACCAATGGTTTTATGTAAACTATTGGTATAAAGTTACTTTTCATACATATACCAATGGTTGTAAACCATTGGTATAGCCTTGTTGTAATTGCAGCAGCAGGCCGGCCTACCTCCCCCTCTAAAATCCCCTATGCACCTACAAATTGATATTTCAATTGAGAACCCAATTACCTTATGAAATATAGAATTCAGAATTTAATTCTCAATTAAATATTTCTAAATTATGATAGAATAACACATACAAAATTAATTATGAATTACATATAGAATTATGAATTATGTACAATGTATTCAATTCATAATTCATTACATAGAGAATTTAATTATGTATAAAACATATATAATATGGCATAAAATTGAATTTAGAATATGGGGGTGTCCAATGGTGTGGGGGTGTCATGGGGGTGGGGGTCTAGGGGGTGGGGGTTGTCCAATGGGGTGGGGGTGTTGAGGGGGTGGGGGTGTCGAGGGTGTGGGGGGACTATCCAGGGGTGGGGGTCTATCCAAGGGGGTGGGTTGTCCAAGGGGTGGGGTGGTGTCAAGCAGGGGTTGTCAAAGGGGGTGGGGGCTGTCCATAGGGGTGTGGGTGTCTAGGGGTATGGGGGGATGTCCAAGGGGGTGGGGGTGTCAAGGGGGTGGGGGATGTCTGGGGGGTGGGGGCTGTCCAGGGGGCTGGGGTGTTCAGGGGGTGGGGGTGTCCAGTGTTGGGAGTGTCCAGTGTTGGGGGTATCCAAGGGGCTGGTTTTGTCTAGGGGGTGGGGGTGAGGCTACCCAGGGGGGCTGTCCAGGGGGTGGGGGCTGTCTAGGGGTGGTGGGGGGATGTCCAAAGGGGTGGGGGTGTCCAGGGGGTGGGGGTGTCCAAGGGGGTGGGGGTATCCATGGGGTGTCCAGGGGTGTGGGGGTTTTCTAAGGGGACGGGGGTGTCTAGGGGGTTTTCCATGGGGGTTGGGGTGTCTAGGGGGTGGGGCGGTGTCTAGGGGGTGGGGGTGCCCAGGTGGTGAGGGTGTCTAGGGGGTTGGGGGGCTGTCCAGGGGGTGGGGGTTTCCAGGGGGTGTCTAGGGTTGTGGGGGGTTGTCCAAGTGGTGGTGGTGTCTAGGGGGGTGGGGGATGTCTATTGGGGTGGGGTGTCCCAGGGGGTGGGGTGTGGGGGCTTTACAGGGGGTGGGGGGAGGTTGTCCAGGGGTTGTCCAAGGGGTGGGGGTATCCAAGTGTGGTGGGGGTGTCTGGGGGGTGGGGGTGTCTAGGGGGTGGGGTGGTGTTAGGGGGGATGTCCAAGGGGTGTGGGTGTCGAGGGGGTTGGGGGATTTCTAGGGGTGGTGGATGTCCAAGGGGGTGAGTGGGTGTCTAGGGGGTGGGGGTGTCCCGGGGTGGGGAGGTGTTGGTGGGGGGGGGTGCTATCCGGGGGGCTGTCTAGGGGTGTGGGTGGTGTCTAGGGGGGATGGGGGTGTCCAGAGGGTGGGGTGGTGTCCAGGGGGTTGTCCAAGGGGGTGGGGGTGTCCCATGGGTGGGGGTGTCGAGGGGGTGGGGGTGTCGAGGTGGTGCGGGTTGTCCAAGGGGTGGAGGTGTCCAGGGGGTGGGGGTGTCTAGGGCGGGTGAGGGTGTCTAGGGGGTGGGGGTGTTCAGTGGGGTGGATTCTGTCCATGGGGGGTGCATGGTGTCCAGGGGGTGGGGTGTCTAGGGGGTAAGGGGTGTCCAAAGGGGTGTGGGGTTGTCCAAGGGGGTGGAGGTGTCCATGGTTGGGGGTGTTTAGGGGTGGGGTGTCTAGAGGGGGTGTGCATGGGGGTGGGGGATGTTCAATGGGGGTGCAGGGGGTGGGGGTGTGTAGGGGGGTGGGGTCTGTCTAATGGGGGTGTCCAAGGGATGTATATGGTGGTGGGCAGGGGGATGTCCAGGGGGTGGTGGTGTCCTGGGGGGCGTGTTTCCAAGAGGGTGGGGGTGGGTGGTGTTCAGGTGAGGCAATACCCATATAATACCTTGAAAATTAATTATACCCAGTCCAAAAAACATCAAAAATTCAATTCATCACCCACACAATAGCCAATTCATCCTCAATATCACTACCATTCCAATTATTCCTTGAACAGAAACTATAAATACAAAATCTAAATCCAATTTTCAACTAAACTAAAGTATATATAATCTACCATATCACCCCACTAAAAAATGGAAAACCACATACACAAATTCCCCAATCATACCAAATCCCTTCACATGGACCATCCTTATATCCATTACCCACCTCCAGAAAATATTACTAAACAAACCCTTTACCATCTTCGAATGGGGATACATCTCACCAGAACCTCCATTAGTTCATATTCTTCACTAACTCTATTTAGAATTAGTGGCTATGAAGACTTAAAATAATGGTGATTTACACAATAATAAAAAAAGATGTGTGGAACAAAAATAGAAAACAAATCAAAGTGCACTTATTGGGTATACCATTCCACAGACCGCACAGACCTTTGGTTTAGGCCAAATCAAAATAGAAAAAAAAATAGTTACAGAACATTAAAACTAAGGAATCAAATACATATTTGAAGTGTTGAACTAAAAATTTCTTGAATGAAGATGGATCTATCAGGTGGAAGGAGTTTCACATCCTAGGGTAAAGAGAGAGCTTTGGTTTAGGGATGCAATCGCATGGATGAGGGAACTAGATATGCTATGTATTTGGGGGAAAACATTCCAAACGGTATTAAAAATCATTGGGAAATATAATTTTTACCAACAATCTTAAGAAACCATTGGTATACATTAGAAAAATGAAATATTTCCCAATGGATTACACAAACCATTGGCCCGAATCGCCTAAAGGCCATCATTTTTATTGATTTTTGATAACCCCCCTTTCAAGGGATGAGGGGGAACCCTTACAAGGCCCGTAGGATTAGAGATTACATGGCCCGTAGGCTTAGGATATTACATGACCCGAAGGTCTTAGGGAATTCAACTAGACTATCTACAAGGAACTGCCCCTCCCCAGCATCTACATCATGATAGTAGCTCTCCACCTTTGCAAGGTCATCTGGATAGGGTTCCCATACAAGCACAGGCTGGTCCCGATGTCATATCCATACCCTCTCATTCTGACAAATCTATTTGGTTCTGCTTTGGTGAGTGCACTTGATCTGAATCCTCTTCTAGGGCTGCTTCTTTTTGTAGTGTGTTTGGGGAAACCACATGTGGCCTCAAGGCCTTGAGGTGGCCTGAAGGCCTTAAAGGTGGCCTGAAAGCCCTACTGACCTAAAGGACTGGGTGGCTCGAAAGCCTTAAGGACTCCAATCCCAAACTGGTGGCCCAAGGTGAATAGTTCCAGCTGCTACAGTACTGAACAGTACCTACTACAGGAGCTGCTACAGTGCCTACTACAGTACCAGCACAGTGTACAATCTGCTACAGTGCGTGTATAGTGTACAATTCTGCTACAGTACCGCACAGTGTACAGTTCTGCTATAGTTTTTCTATAGTGCTATTGCAGTACCCCCAAAAATATACCTCTACCTGGTTTTGAACCTAGGTCATGTGGATTCACTTAAGGATACCTCACCAACTGGGATGAGGCTCATGTGCCTCAAACCATTGGGAATAGTTGATTCTAAATACAATATACCATTGGTTTGTGCAAACTGTTGGGAAAGGTTGATGAAAAATCAGTATACTAATGGTTTTTTCAAACCGTTGGCATAAAAGTGTTTGGAAATCCTCCATTTCCACCAGTTACCCATATCTTTTTGTTTAACCCCTTTAAACCCTTATTAATAATTACTATAGTATTGATGTTTTTACTTTTAAGGGTTCACGAAAAATATGATAAAATAAAAAAAGGGTCATGAATGAACTATGGTTGATATTATCAACTATATCACAATTAATTTTTTAAATGTGATTTTTTAGAAATTTTAAATCATTTCATAAATAATGATTTATTCTGAAATATCTTTAATATTAATTTTGAAACTATTGAATTATTTTGACTTTAAAAGACATCATAACAAGGATGGAATTAAAATAAATTCCATTAAAGCCTATCAAACAAGATATAATTAAATAAAAATTCATATAAAATATTAATTCATTTAATTAATATTTATTTTAATATTTTTAAAATAATTTATTTTTTATATTAACTAAATAATTACTATGTTAGAGTTGCCTAATATATTAAGTTAATTATTTGAAAAAAATTATAAATAAATTACCATAATGAATCAAAATTTAATTTAAAATTTATATTTAGTATCAAATATGTTTTTTATCCTTGTGAAAAAGTATTATCGATATTAAAAGCATGGAATGTTCTTTTTTGTCTATTCCATTACTTAAATTTTTATATAAGACATTTTCATGGGAAGGTGTATAATAAAAAATTAAATTTGAAGACTAGGGTGATAAGGGTTCAAATATAACCATAAAGTAGAATTTAGACTTGTCTTTTGGTCAGTTTATCCTTTATCTTTTTACTTCAACCCCTGGTGAATCTTTCTAAACATCAACCGTGGTAATAGTTTTTTACTATTTTTATTATTCATTAGGTTAAAAAAATAACTTGAACTTTTTAATCAATAATAATTTTTATGATTCCAGATAATTGATCTATTTTAAAAAAATTAATTCCCATAATTGAAAGAAATTCATTTTATGTGTAACACATAAATCTTGGTGAAAATCATTTTTTCAAGAAAATGAATTTTCATGCAATAGATGATCCTATAAAAACCCTATGACTAAAAATAATAATTATATGATTTCAAATTCATATAAATAGATATATAATATATAAATTTCCATTAAATAGTTATATATATCGGTAATTTTAAGTAATTAAAATGGATAAAACTTATTCACTTAAAAACAGTTTATAGAAAACTATGTTTCTAAGAATAAAAATAAACTTGTACCAATATCATTAAAATAGTTGATTAAAATTAAATTAATTATATTATTATGAATTAAAATGTTTATATGTAAATTTAATACCAAATCAAACATATAATTATACTTTTATATTTCTTTATTTAATGAAAATTAATGATAGTATTGGAAAAATAGAAAATTTTCACTATTCATTAACAAATCAATCATTTAAGAAAAATATAAGAATTTCATTGTAATATAATTTCTATATCATGATATTAAAATGAATTTTATTTTATAACATAAAATTTCAATAATTTCTAGAAATTAATTATAATTTTTTTTCAAAAAACATATAATACCCATTTTGAAGAAAAATTATTTATTAAGAATGACATGACTAAAATTGAAGGATTATTTGATAAGAATTTATCAAAAAAATTACCTTTATTCAATCCATTATATATATTTAATAAATATATTATTCATATCCATACCTATAAAATAAATGTCTAGTTTATAACGGGTGTATTTAAATGATAATATTTTAGGGTTCATTTAGGCTTAGGGTTGTGTGTCATATATGATATCGATCATAATTTCATTTTTTAAATATAAAGGATTTACAAAAACAACTATACCACATATTTTGAAGATATATTTGATCACCATACCATGGGAGTCTCTATATACTCTATCCTATACATCTAGTCTTAGGTTCCCTTTTATGTCCCCATCAATGTTCATCTTCATCCAATCATTGAGTGAAGGTTTATTTGAAATTTTAATCACTCGTTTTTTGTATTAAATTTTCCCCCACTCAATAATATTTTGAATCATGGTTAATTACTAAAATAATATATTTGAATTCACAATATTGAACAAATTAATATGTTGAATAGCTACAAAAATATGGTACACAATGGTGAGTAAAAATACCTTAGAGACTTAGTATTTCATAGAATTTATATTCCACCATATAATTTGTAACCATTTTACCACTAAAACATAGATAGAGTTATTTAATTATAAAGAAAAGTTGAATATCATACAAGGACTGATCAGGTTGATTATTTGGACTTTAAAATGATTACAAATAATTTACCACAATTTCATTAAAAAAATTAACTACATAAATGAAATATATATTTTTCCAATTATAATTTTTCTTATATAAAAAAAATAAATGGATATTCAAAATTTATTCAGATTAATTTTAGTTGGAAATTTCCCTTTAGAAACCTTCCATAAGGTGATGAATAGAGAAAGAATAACCCATTGATGGTAAAACTATTTGGGATTCAGAAAGATTCTTTCAACATTATATAAGAGGAAAAAGAGCTTATAATTGATTATTGCATTCCTCACTAGCTACCAGACATGAATATCCCTATATGTCAAAATTTTTAACTATATATAAGTTGGATAAAAATAGGAAATGATGGATAAGACCAAGAAATTCCTTATTTTAATCCTCCCAAATCATGTTTTATTTATTAAAGTTACATTTGACATTTATCTTCACCCATTATGCAAGTCCCAGATACTTATCTTTACCTTTATATATGTTTTAGAGTACCCTTACATGAGATTTTTAAATTTTTTTCTATCGTTACATAATCTCTATGTACCATTACAAAAGTTTTCATCAACCTTTATATAAGTCAATACTATTACCACTAGAACAAGTATACTAACTCCAATTACAAAATAACACCACTTGGCATCCCATAATGCCACCTAAAGAGTCCATGATACAACTAAACTATTAATGCTACCCTTAGTTGACATCTTCTCCCTCCAGTAAATATATAATACCACCAGATAAAATGTGATACTATTAATTCAAATGCTCCCACCATCTGAAAACTCGGACACCACTAGAAGTGACCTACTACAGTTTAATCAATTTTGCTACCATAAAAACAATCATGCTATCGATATTACAAACAAGGTGCCAATAATTCATTTCTTCTACTATTTATGAATATGAGCTACCATTGGTAGAGTATAATACCATCACTTTAATCATGCTATCACTAGTTCATTTTTCTCTACCGTCAGCTGTTGTTTATATAATCAGTTGAAATCCCTATATCATATATGTCATGAATAAAATATTAATTAATTATACCCACAATAAGTTTAAGTAATTTAATTAAAGATAGACATAGAGGGATTTATTAAGGACTATTCTAAAACTACAACACATAGGTGTTAAAGATAAATTAATATTTTACACCTTTTCTACTTAGTACTATGAATTATATCAATTTATTATTATCATAAAATGAATAATTGGATAATTTGGAAAAATAAAAAATCTAATGATCCCCTTATGCATAAATTTTAATCGAATGGTTTTACATGTGGTAAATTATGTTTTCCCTCTGATGGATTTGTTGAGTATCCAATTTGACTGAAAACATAATCTATTTTTTAGTGTTACAAACTAAAATATATTTTTTCAAGAGAATAAATAGAGCTTGAAACCAACATTTAATGCAACATTAAGAAAAAATGTCAAGACAATCCAAAATAAGAATAAGATAAATCCCGATAATCTCCTCCTTGATCATAGTAATAATATTTAAACTAATACTTATACCATATTTTTTATTCTTCTTTTTTATTTACATTTTATTTGTTTTTACTTTAATCTTTATATTAAATAGCACATAATTTTTCATTGTATTGGAGATCAGTACATACTCTCTCTTATTCATTTTTACTCTTATTTTCCACTTATAACTACAGAAGAGGCTATGTGTATCCTGGACAACATTGTGTTTAGTTTCTTGTAAAACCCAAAACTTGTTGTTTATCATGTTTATATTATAATAATCTACTTGGTAGTGGGTGATTTCTTAGTGGAGAGGACTAGGTCATGGATTGATACCAAACCTGTTGTTTTTTTCTCTTGTTTTGCTTAATTTTTTTAAAAGGGATCAATTTTTAGTTTTAAAAAACTATACAAAAAAACATTACGTTGATAATTTACACTAATTAATGTTTTATATAGTATGATTAAATTGATTATATCTATTTCAAAATTTAAAGTGATTTTGAAGTTGTTATAACTAGGATGTGGTCAAACTTTTGAGAAATATTTTAAAATCCCAAAATAATACATTTCTACTCTTTTAGTTAACTGTTCTATTTTTATAAATTTAGGGATTTTGTTTTAATTTTTTTAACATAATTTTTGTTAGCAACTCAATTCACCCCCCTCTTTAGTTATCCACTCTGAACAACATTTTTCATTAAAGGGAGTTTTTATTAATCTTTTCCTACCTTAATCCTTGATAAATCTTTTAGTAAAAAAAATATACCTTATCTTTATTCATTAATTTTCAATTAAGGATGATAAGACTAAAGGAAATTATTCCAATAGACCCCCTACATTAATGGTTAAAATTATGGTTAGTGAAAAATAATAATTAATATCCATCTTGAAATCATTTTTTTTATATCTGGTGATCTGTTGAAGATAAAAAGAGAAAAACCCAAAACTACTGGAAAATAATGGGATGATACAACTAGAGCTTCTTATGATAAAAATTTAAAATATAAAAAAATCATTATTTTGTTATTTAATTGAAGATAATTTTAATTGGATATATTTACGTGATACTACTCATATAATCTAGGATACCCATTATGTTCCTTAGGAAGGAACTTCTATTGTTAAGTAAATGTGGTTAAATATGTATACTATTAAGTATGATACTTTCAAAATGAAACCTAATGAATATATCTCTGAAATTTTTTATAGGATGAATTGGATCCTAAATACTATGATTACACATGAAATAATTATGACATAAAATTCTTATATGATGAGTATTTTTGGATGTCTACTAGATCATTGGAGAGGTACTGCAGTATCTAATTCATGAATCTTGTGACAGCAAAAAACTACCAGTGAAGGAGTTAATCAGAAATCTGATCATGTATGAAGAAAAAATAAAACTGAATTGTAAAGTTGATGAAATAAAGAAGAAATCTATTTACTTTAAGGAATCATAGTAAAATGATAAGGAAGTTCTCAAACCAAATAGTACAAGTGATAGGAAAAGGAAAATATATGATTTATGGATAATGATTTTGAGGTAAAATTTAATCATTATAATCATATATTTTAAGTATTATGAAATTTATAATGAAGAACTAAAATAGCACTGTGTTATGATAGAATACATAAGGAGTGAGATAAATATAAATATAAAATATTGAAAAAGATATATGTTTTATCTGATGTTGATAATTATACTCTTAATATAGAACTAGAAAATAATTACAATCAATTAAAATAATATAATGATGATAATTTTTTAATTGAATAACTTAAATGGGGTTTTGAATAGTTTTTTTTTATAGCATAAAAACATTTAATATCAGGATGGGAGAATAAAAAACTACAAAAAAAATTAATTGGGTATAGATCTAGACAGAAATGGAAACTGTTAAATAATGTTTCATCTAACATTTGTAAAAAAAATAGTTTCTATGAAAACTACTATCTATATAAATAATTCTTGAATTTTTATAACATAAAAGAATTTTTTATAGTATACTAATTTTTTTATTAGAAAGAATGTGAAAAAAAATATACATTCAAAAATCATGGATTACTAAACTTATTGGTCTGAAATATATCTAGGTACCCAAATCAGTGTGCATTTAATTTATTGTAGACATATTATTTCAAAAGAAACAGAATAAATTCTTGGAAACTAGACGAAGGATGTTCTAAAAATATGAACAAATACATTTCAATCATCAAGATTCATATAAAAGTGTATGGTGAACTTATCACATTCGGTGAAATTGAAAAATTAATGTTTACTGGACTTGTACAAATTGGTAAGTCTCAATCATTTCTTAATTATAAAGATTTATTTTTTGATGGTATAAAATATCACTTTCGTAATATTTTTCAGTGGTATAATGATGGTTTAAAAGTTAAATATGAAAACAATACTTGTATTATTTAAGATTTAAAGCATGATTTAGTGTTTAGTTCCATTATAAATTATAATGTCTACACTATTAATTTTGATTCCTTATATTCCAAAAATGATTCATGTTTAAGTGCTCTTCAAAGAGAATCATGGTTTTGGAATAGGATAATATGACATTGTAATATATAATCACATTGAAATATAAATAATAATGGTTTAGTTAGCTACTTGCCTATGATATAATTACTTAAAGATAAATTGTACTATCCTTGAAAAAAGGTAAAGAAATTTAAAATAGATTTCAAACCAAATAAAGTGGTTTATACTTCTCAACAACTAGAATTGGTTTATATGAGTTTTCTTGGACCATATAGATTTTCCAGTTTAGTATGAAAACATTATGCTTATTATATTTTTTTATGATTATTCATGATATACATGAGTGTATATCATTTCTCACAAAATTGAAGCTCTTGGCTGATTTGAAAAATATAAAAATTAGAAGAAAACCTTTGTGAACTCACTATAATGGCCTTTATAAGTGATCATGGACAAGAATATGAGAATATAGACTTTTAATATATCTACTGAAAACATATTGTTTCTCAAAATTACTATCCTCCTTGAAAAAAACAATAAAATGAGGTTATTGAAAGAAGAAATGGGACTCTATAATAAATTTAATGAACTGTAATAATGGAATTTAAAAATTATATCACTATTGGGTTGAGGAAGTTACAACAACTTTTTATGTAATTAATAAAGTTATTATTAGGAAAAAATTGAATAGTAATTGATATAAATTTTGGAATTTTAGAAAACCAAAAGAAAATTAATTTATATCCTTTGGATAAAAATTATATATTCTGAATATAAATAAGAATCTAGAAAACATTTCATCAAAAAGATATGAGGAAATTTTTCTTTGTTATTCATCTACACATAAATCTCATGGAGTTTTTAATAGGAAATATCAATTTGTTAAAGAAACTCTTCATTTCACTTTTTATGACACATATCCACAAGAACACACACCTACTTTATAAAATATCAAGGATTATTTATCAAATTTTAATATCAGTAATACATATAATAGTGTACATATTTATGTGATTTACCTGATAAATATCATACTAGAGATTATATAGTCCTTTCTAAACATGAAGGGGGCTTGTAAAAACCAAGTTATTTTGTCTGAAGATATCTTACAACCCTAAAAGACCATCGCCTATATATGTTTTAGGAGACTGGGATAAAGGTACTCAAACCATAGAATCACTAAGAAAAAAGGATGGACGTCAAGTCTTCTTATCAAAACATAAAACAAATAACATCAACAAAGAAATCAATGATGATCATTTTGTAATTTATATGCAAGAAGGATTAAATCATTTTGAAAGGAATAAAGTCTATGAATTGGTAGGTATGTCTAAAGACTACCTAACTATTGGAATGAAGAGGTTTTTTAGAAATATGGTTGAACATTTAGAAAATTTTATTAGAAAAAATGATATATTGGTGGAAAAAAGATATTGTCCAGAAGAAGATATTGACTATAAAGAAATATTCTCATTGTAAGCCATCATAATAGTGAATTCATAAATAGAACATTTTAATTTCAAGATATATCAAATTGATATCATGAGTTAATTTTAAAGGGTTGTATTATTGATGATGTTTTTGTAGATAAACCCTTTGAATTATAAAATCATAAGTTTCCTAATAATGTTTTGAAATTTGGAAAGGATTTTTGTAGTTTAAAACAATCTTCTTGAGTTTGGTATTATATGCTTAACCCTTTTCATATTTCAAACAGTTTTCCAAATGGGGTTAATGGTTCTTATCTATTTATAAAAATATCTTTTGAGGATTTTTAGTAGTTAAAATATATATTGATGATATTTTTTTGGTTCATAAAAAACTCATTGTGTATTGAATTTTATAAAATGATGCAAAATTTATTTTAAATTAACTTAATGGGTGAGTTAAAATTCATGCATGGATTTTAATTTTTAAATAAATATGGAATTTTTTTAAATCAATGGGAATACACAAAGGATGTTTTTAAATTTTTTGGTAGTGAAATAAAAAATGGAAGTGATGCCCATATGAGTATAAGTTATAGGTTAGATCTAGAAGATGTTGAAAGTCCAGTTGACCAAATTATTTTAAGAGGTATTGATTGAAATTTTACTATATTTAACTATTTTTTGACATGATATTATTTTTAGTGTATGTGTGTTTGAATTATTTTTAATAACTCAAAAGAATCTCATTTAAATATTATTATAAGAATTTTTAAATACCTAAAAGGCACAACTAATTTTAGACTATTATAATATATAGGACATGAATTTAACATAGTTTGTTACCTAGATTCTGATTTTAGTTGATGTAATTTAGATATAAAAAGAACCTATAGAACATTCCACTTTTAGGAAATTATCTAGTATCATTGTGTAGTATTAAGTAGAATTTTTTTGCATTATCCACTACTGGATATGAGTACATAGCTCTAGGATATTGTTGTACACAAATTTTGTGGATAAATCACACATTGATAGACTATGGATATGAGTATACACATTTTCCTATAAAATGTAACAATACAAGTCCTAAATATATTTCTAAGAACCATGTGTCACACTCTAGGAAAAAACAAAATGATATAAAACATCACTTTTCGAGATATCCATTTCAAAAGGGTGATATTACTAATGAGTTCACTGGTAAAGAACATCAACTTACTAACATATTTACAAATCATATGAATATAAAAATAATAAGATATTTTAGAATCAATATTGGAATAATAAATTTCTATAAATTATTATATTTCTGTAATTATTGTTTATTTGGTATAGCTTATTATTTCTACAATTATCTTTCTATTATTGCTTTATACCATTGTCTTTCCAACATTAGGTTGCAACCATAGATTGTTATGACGAGTGTAATATCATTAGGCATGACTACTCAACTGCTAATGTACTAAGTTATCTAATTACTAATTTTTTAATAGAACCATTAAATACTATATTTCATTCTAATTTCAATATTCTTATATTTAAAATTAATTTACATTCAAAAATGAAAAAAATTTCTATTTTGAGTCTGAATAGAATCTGATTTCACAAGATCCCTTTAAACAAACTTTTTTCTCTATTGGACTTGTGACACATAACCTTCTTCCTTCAACCTTCATGACTGTAATTAAAAGGTGATAATTAACCATTACATTGATTCATTGGATTAATCTTGAAAAATGAAGAAATCAAGTGGTGAATTTTATCAACCCATTCATCCAAGAAATCCTTATCATTATTTGAAATCTGTAGTGGTTGAGAAAGAGATGGATGTTTCTTTGATTACATTAAATAGGTCATTTGTATTGAAATTCATTCAAAAAAAGGATGGACTTTTCTAGATATTATATTCCATTCTATCTATGTTTGGTTCATGTTTCTTATTTTTATGTTGGTATTGAATATGGATATAATAAATATTTTATCAAAAAATTGGTATATGGAAATGATAATGTGTATTTGTATAATAAATTGGATAAGGGATTAGGATTTCCTCCCAATGGAATCTATGGAGACTATAAAGGCTAATATCCCTTCGATCATGGAAAATTTTTCATTGAATATTCTCTTCTCAAACATATTGAAGAAGTTATTTTCAGAATTTGGTAGTAGTAGAACTATATGGGTAATGTAAAATTCTATTCAACTTTATTCAACACATACTATGCACCAATAAGAGGTATTTTAGTATCATGAGGTACAAATATGTCTTTTTGATATGTTTTCTGGGAAATAGGGATAAAATAAATCTATATAGATATATGATGGTTCACATGATGGAGCTGTGGAAGCCCACTAAAGGCCTAATTCTACTATTTATCCAAAGAAATTTTTTTTAATATTAGAAGTTAGATAAATTACTTCTAAAGGATAATAAAATGTTACTAAATGTGATGATTTATATATCATTAAAATAAACTTTAAATGATTGGAGGTAAATTGGAATCTCTGGATAAAGAGATGGGTACTATAAAATGATAGAATTTATGAGAAGTTGAACCCTATAGAAAACCATTCAACACTAAGAGACTTCATTGGTGATCAATTGGATCTAAATGAATTAGTTGTTTAATCTTCTGATGAGAAATTTTCTAAGGTCATTGATGTGGCTAACGATGAACTAGTGTATAAAGTAAAGGAATAATCTTTTTCTTTTTTAGTTGAGCCAAGGATTGACCCTAAAATTTTCATAATTTGAAATGTTTACTTTGGAACACATGATTCTCCTATTTCATTACCTTAAAAGGAAGTATTTTTGAAATATGATGAGTATTTCAATATTGATCTTTAAAATTTCACTTATCTTGAGGATTAAAATTCAAATATCCCTTATGATTTCATTTTTTTATTAGATTATTCCTTATGTGATGATGATGGAGAAATTGAGTATGGGGAATCCAATCCTTTTTTGACAATTTTTGAGTATGAAAAAACTATTAGTGGTAATTGGGATAAAAAAAACCAAGATTTTATTAGTTATTAAAGTTGTTGTAAGCACAATTGAAATGGAGGGAGTTTTTTTAGATACTAAGGGTGAACCTTATAAGAGGTATAAGACCCTGGGATATATAATACTTGGCCTAACCTACTTGGATTTAGATGATGATGATCCTGATGGTGGCAGTCCACCTGAGTGTGGTGGAACTTCAATTCCATTTTTTCTTTGAGATCCTAAGGGGTAGTTTCTTGAAATGACTAAAAAATAATATATTCTTTCAACTTTTTCAACTATATAATCCTCTAGAAATGAAAAACTAGTGGAAAATGCAGTTCCTATAGAGGAATTTAGTCTTGTGGTATTGGTCAGATATATCCTATAGATCATGTCACTCATTCTCCAAGTCAAGAGTATTGTTAACCTCCTCATAATTCTTCATAGACTGGTTTTCTTAATAGTTATAATCTATATGTCTTCAATTACTACTTTTTGTATGATCTTAGTGGATTTCTCAGAACCTATACTTTCTAAGAAAAAGTCTCAAGAAAGATAATATATCATTAATTGTATCTTTGGTTATATATCACCTCCAACCTAAATATTTCTAAGGATTAGAAAATCAGAAATGGAGAAAAAGAAGTAGACTAATAAAATTGGAGTTATCAACTCTGCCTTGGTGTCCATGAGACTAGATCAAACTCAGAAATATCACTCAGTACTTAAAGGCCATAATCTATTTTGATAGTTGAAGCCTCTTATTCTCGATATTTTCTTCCCACTACTACTTCATTTATTAATGATGATGTGATTGGGATAATTTTTACAGAATATTCATAGGCTCCATTGGTATATTCCTTTAACACTCACCAGGATGAGTTCAGGTTGATTAAGTCTCATGGGGAGGATATATATAAGTTGGTTTGAAAATATTTTAATAAGGGAAAAGATGATAAAGACATCATAAACAAAGATATTATGTATTTAATTTCTAATATTTTTAAAAGGATTATCTTAATTATAATTTCATGTTTTGGGCTGAAACTATAAATATTTCTCCTATTACTACGGATTTCATGTTACAAGTTATTCAGTTGGAGGCTTTAGTCAACTTTCTAAAGCTGTTTAGGTAGGAAAATACAGATTTATTTCTTATAATGGATCCTGTAAGAAGGGTCATTACATAGTTTTTTGAGATGATGTAGCCCTTTCTCTATACTAAAAAGATTTTAGTCTTTCACCTCTATACATTCCTATAAAAATATTAGTTTCTTCTCTTTTCCAAACACCTCTAGAGAACACATTCCTAAATTTTAGTCCTTTTTGACTTACTCATTTTCAGGTAGTAAGGTATTTGAGGCCAATAGAATGCTTAATTGTATTTAATCCTCTCATATCCCCTCAAACCCCTACTCCTACCCCAAATACTAAAGGAATTGTAAAATACCCCTTCTATCCTACATTCATTCCTGATGATGATTCATTAGACCCGAACTATGATTTGATAAATTATTTTTTTGTAATTTGATTATATTATTAATTATAATTTCTATTAATGGAAACTCCTAACTAATTACTATTTTTTATTTTAGGTGGCATGGTTTCTATCCTCTATTCATCTTTGATAATTCTAAAGGGATAAAAAATATTTTGTATGGAAAATAAAGTTATGTGTATTCTTGGGGAACCTTTTCTATGAAACCGTTTTTTATTGAACTTTATGTTTTTTCTATTTCTGTTTTGTTTAAATATCCAATATTACATTAATGATATATAATTTAATGAAATCCAAATTTTTTAATTTATATTTCAAACATTATTTTTGATCATCAAAAGTGTGATATTTTTGGATTTGACTTAGTAATTTATTGTTTTAATTATCAAAAAAAATTATTTATTAAAGTTTAGTTTTGAAATTTCTCTATACCCTTAAATAAGTTCAAAATGTTTATATTTACCTTTTCATCAGTTTTATATAACCTTTATGTGAGATTTATAAACATGGTTCTACCCTTACATAAGTTTTACACACCCTTACACATTTTTTCATCTACTTTCATGTATGTTGTTTAATATATGATCTACCACTACAAAAGTGTTATTTACCTTTACAAATGCTTTGAAAAATCT
The DNA here is from genome assembly GCA_963277665.1 of Viscum album. Lineage (NCBI taxonomy): Eukaryota > Viridiplantae > Streptophyta > Magnoliopsida > Santalales > Viscaceae > Viscum > Viscum album. The sequence continues at coordinate 102,253,651 of OY728147.1, read as the reverse complement.
TTTTAACCATTACATGTAATTTTTTTACCTTGAAGAATGGTTTGAAAACTCTATTTTACCATGATGTTTGAATTTTCTTAACATCGTACAAGTTTTTAAAAATCTATTTTACTCTTATGTATGAAATTTCTAAACCTTTATACAATAGTTGGGTTGTATTTAAACATCATATGAAGAAAATTTTTCTCTTAAAAAATGTTTATTATAAATATTCTCTAAGTAAATAGTACTATCAGTAGTATAAGTTTACTTCAATCTATTATATCATGCTACCAATAGTTTATCCTTTCTACTTCCATAAGAGTTTTTGTTACCTTATAAGAATTTATCCAACTTCTCGTTGATATTTTCACTCACAATTAAAATGTATTATTACTAGATATAATATTGTACTATTAGTTTATTTATTACTATCATCAGAAGACTCTGGTACCACTAAAAGGTACCTTGTACCATAAGTTTACCATAAAATCATTCATGATACCACTAGTAAAAACATGCTAATGCCAGGTCTTGTCTATTACCGGTGATGAATAAGAGCTACAACTGGAATATTGTGATACTTTTAGTTGACTCTTTCTACCACTAGTTCAATTTTTTCTACCTTTAGTTAAAATCCTACCAATGTAGTTATCTAGAATAAAATTAAGATTAGTTATTACCATATTTGGTTTAATTTATATAATGAAATAAAGAAATTTTTTTATTTAATAATAATATCCTTAAACTACAACATAAAGTCATAAAGGATACAGTCAAACTGTCCACCTTTTTCACTCAGTGTGAGGAATTATTTCAATATATTATTATCCTTTAATGATTAATAGGAGACTCTAAAAACATATAAAATTAGAGGATCCCCTCATACCCAAATGTTGATAGACTATTTTTCTAGAATTTAGATTAATTTTTCCTAATGATTAACTTATTATGATTCATTTTTAGCAAAAAAACATAGAGGATAGTCCATTATTTCAATCAATACTCTCTTTTTCAGACAAAATAACCTTACAAATAACATTTAAAGAATAGATAAGGACATATTTCATAAAAATACAAAAGAAGAGAAGAATATTACTGATTATATCCTTATTGATCATAGAAAGATAAATTACATAATAACTTCTATCATCATTATTTATTCTTATCTATTTATTTACATTAGAGTTGTGCCTAATTTACTCTATAAAATTAAGGGCATAAACTCCTACACGGTATTAGAGAGTATTAATTACTCTCCATTATTCTTTTTTCTCTTATTATCCAATGTAAGATTGTGAAAATGGTGTAGTGTATCCTATAATACCTTTTATGCAGTTTTTTTAAAAAAACAATCCATGATACCCATCAAGTTTATTATTTAATAAATATCTTAGAAATTGGTGATTTACTAGTCGAGGGGATTACGTTTTATCTTGAGACTAAACAAATTGTTTTTATTTCCATATTTGTATTCTTATTTTGTTTACTTTTTTAAAAAAATACTATTAGTTTTCAAAAACAATATAGAAAAATATTAATATGATAGCTAACTTTAGTTAGTGTTTTATAAACTGTGTTCAAAGTGATTAGATCGATTTAAAAAGTTAAAGTAATTTTATTTTTTAACTAGGTTTTGACCAAACCTCTATGAAATATTTCAAAAACCATAAATTATATATTTCTACTATTTTTGTTTCCTAAGTTATTTTCATAAATTTTGGGATTTTTTCTTTATTTTTTTTCAATAGATAGTTTATCAGAATCTAAATTCACCCTCATGAATTTCCCACTCCAACAAAAAAGTAACTTATATATAAGTCAAAACAATATATCTCCCATGAAAGTATAATATATCAATAATCAATTATTATTTAATAATATTCATCAGAGGAGTTTCATGAAAGTTATCAATCTATAATTTCATTTATTAAACCGAGGAAAACTAACCATGATAATATAACATGATAGAGGTATGTACATATCTTTGACCAAGAAATATCTAAGATTATTTAAATTTACTAATCCATATGTAATGTTTCATTTTAGAAATTAATCCATGAGGATAAAATTTTTAGAATCTCTATATGATAATATCCTCTATATGAATCTGTCTGGAGTATATTGGTTGAAATGACTTATTATATTAATCCTCAACACTAGAGCCTCATAGGGATTACAAGAATATTCTCACTTTATGGTGATAAATGTTTAGTTCTATAATAACAAAAATCCAAAAAAAAATATACATATATATTTTAATATTATTGATAAAATTAATAGTCCATTTTTAATTAAAAAGGAATAAAATTAATATAACATAATTATTATAGTCCACATGAAAATATTTACATCTATATATAATAATTTTACCTTCTATTCTAAAATATTTAAATTAATTTTCTCTATAATTATAGAGAAATGAAATTTTTTGGGTCAAACAAAAAATAAGGGTATTTCCAAATACTATAATGGAAGAGAATCATCTTTCAACTCTAACAGGATAATTAATTTATATTTCCAAATTTAAAAAAAACCCTTTCCCAAAAATGGTTTTAGATTTCCCCTAAATAATATTTTCTCTATAGAAAGAGTAGTGGTTCATGATAATATCCCTAATTATTTATATATTATTCTTTCCCCATTTGTAAAACAATATGTGGTTGTCAAAATATATTATGTGAAAAGGGGTTCCCAAATATCTTACAACCTGAATGAATTTAATTATTCCTTAATTCATAATTTTAAAGATTAATGAATCATGTAATATTTTCTTAGGTAAAAATAAAAGATGATATAGGATCTCATTGTATCACCCCTTAAGAGCTAGTCAAACACCCTTCAGTGGATCCATTCACTAAAACATTTATTCTCACCAATTCAAAAAATAAAAGTATTCTCCTAAACAACATGTCACTAATACCAAATCTCTACAAGATATTAAATAATAAATACTTTTTAATGTAAAAAAACATTTGAAAATTTTAATCATTAAAAAGATATTCCTAGTACTGGAATTATTTTTTATGTGTTTAATATATTAATAAGGTAAAATAAAATAGTACTAAACTTTTAAACATTGAATAAAAAAAATTATTATTAGATACAACCTTGTAAATTATTATTATCAACCTAATAACTAAAGTATTTTTTATGATTTTTTAAAAATAATTGGCCATAAAAATAATCATGAATATTCAAATCTCATTAGTATTGTACAATTTAGGTTTCAAAATAAAAAAATGTAAATTAAGACAACCAAGAATCTTTTTCTCCATAATAAAGGATTTAATCAGATTTTATACATCAGTTAACATGATAAAATAAAATGTTTGGAAATTTTTTGGTGAAGACTCTAGATCTAGGGCACCATCAGGATTCAAGGATGAGATAAAAAAAATAATTTCCTCATTAAAATTAATTTTAAAAATAATTTTATTATATTATTGATTACTTATTCATAGGATAAACTCCAATAAAAAGTGTTCTAAATAGAGGAACCCTCATTAATGAATAATATATATTGGTCAAAAAATATATTTGGTATAGTGATACCTATTAAAATGTAGGTTTAATTATGAATTAAGTGTTTTAAAGTCCAATTCACCTTTTTGATATTTTTAATTTTCTTGAAGATGGAAAGTTTTTGGTCACCCTCTTTGGTTCATTTTACTATATAAATTTATTTAATTATGTACTCCTTATTTTTGACATAGTGTTTAACTAGGGGGTAAGTTCAGCCACATTTGTTGGTGTTTTATTAATGAATTCACCTTGATTTTGGAGAACCTGATGACCATAATGTTCTTTTTTAGTCTTCGATTCCTAAGCCTGTATCATAGAAATCGAATTTTTACATAAATATTATGTCATTTATTCATGAATTTAAGCTTGATATTGATTTAATGAACCAACCTAGTTTGATCTAACATGCCACTTGATCCAGCTCTCCATAAGTCCTTACATGCTTTTTCGATATAAATGGGCTACAGATAAGAAACAAGGTGTCAAAAAAATCTTGTGGGAATGGTTTCACTAAAAAATTCCAAATAAAATTTACACATATTCCTCCAATAATGACAACATAAACCATCTGAAAAATAAAAATCCGCGCTAAAAAATAAATATTTTCCAATATAAAAAAACAACCAAATAGTTCATATGGCTGAAATAGAATCCAATATCTCATAAATATCACACCATTAATATAAATAATACTATAAATAACATTACCATAAAAATGATACCAATAAATGGTCAAGGCAATGGAGGTTGATAAATAATAACACATGATCATGGAGGATTCCAAAAATTAACTACAGGAAATCAAAATCCATAAGACTCAGAATGACTACAATCACTCTATTAATTAAAGATAATGATCATCATATAGAGCTGTCAAATTCTATGGAACACTTACATTTAATAGTATCCTGCAAAAAGAATTTTGTATATATCCCATGGGTATATGTTGGGTATGAGAAAAATCCTAGTAGGGTAACATCATGAGTCTATATAATTTATTATACTGTGAAATCTGTTGTTCTAGTTTGAAAACAATGTTTTGAAAACTATTTCTATGAAAACTTTCATAAATCCATTGGTTTGTTTTTCAAACAAGCCATGTTTTAAGAATAATATGAATAATTAAAGAATATATAATATATATTGAAAGATGGAATAAAAACATAAATATTAAATAATTAATTAATCCAAAAGAAGAAACATATCACAATCAATACATATATATATAACATGGACTCGGACATATCAGACTAAGGAAACTAGGGCATGATACAAGAACTCTACCTGACTTACATGAACTTGTTTCCATCACAGTATCCCTCCTACAATAATCGATAACATAATAATATTCATGAGGAAATATAATTCATCCCATTTCCTCACTCAATCAAATAAGGTTACATCCCACAACCATCACATAGTTAGTAATATAGTTTCTTTACTCTATTTTACGCACTAACTCAATGTCTCCCATATTAAATAAAACATCAAGTCCACTTTATAATATAAACACCTCTAAATAATCAAGAATTACCATAATAAATAATGTATCAAACATAATGAAAACCCACTTTAAAATACCATTTGAAACAAGAAAACATATTTTTAATCATTTTATCAAAAAAATTAGAAATAAAACTAATTTTTAAGGAAATTAATTTTTTGAACAATATTTTACCCAAAAAAAAGAACCATAAAAACCCTCAAAAAGTAAAATCAGCTATAATTAGACAATTTAAACCAAAGTAAATTAATAACTAATGGTTTTCTATGGGAAAGACCATTTATAGAGATACACTTACCTCAAAATAAAGTAAACCTCCTCGCATTTATCTAAAACTACTAGAAATTGATGTAAGGGATCCTCAAGAACATTAAAACCATGAATATTGATTAAACCACCATACCTCACCTTAGGTTAGTCCCCCATGGGAAACTAGGGTTTTGAATTTGAAAGGAAATTTAATTAAAAGAGAAGACAATAAGAAGAGAGGGTGAATCATAAAGAAACAAATCCCTACCTCAAGTGAAACCAATAATAATAAAGGTAAATCACTAAGAATGAAAAGATGAATAAGGCTCTTGGGAAGAGTTAGGCTATCTCATGTGAGTGAGGAGAATAGTGAAGAAATTATGTTATTATTTTTTAGGGGAAAATCATCATTTTGATTTTTTTAGAAATATGGGTAGATCAAATAGTTTACCAACATTGTTTAAAAACCCATTCACCAACCATATGTTTAACTCTCATTTTATAAAAAAATTACATAGTTATCAAGAAGATACTATCTGGATAGAAAAACCATGTGGTAAATTTTTAAAATAAAACTAAAATCCCCCCCCCCCTCTCGTATGGTTGGATGCACAGTTATCACTAACTATGCACTAATTGTGTGTCTTTGAGTATTTTCCTAAAAAAATTGACCCTTAACAAAAAATATTTTTAAAAATAAATATAATATATATATATAAATATAAATAAATACATACTAGAGACCAATGAGTGCCAATTTTCTCCCCCACCATGCCATTTTACCCCCAAAATGTCCTTAAGGATCCAAATATTAGAAAATGAACGGACACTACTCCCTCGCCAATTATTAATTCTCCCACATCACAGGGATATACCAAATATACTAACATAGCACAAAGGCCAAAGGAATCAACTTACCATATAGAACCTTATTCTAAAAAACCATGATATGTAAAGGCTTCTCAACAATAATGATGTCGGGATCCACTTACAAATCATCCCACTCAATCAGGTGGGATGAGTTTAGATAACATTTATTCAACTAGTATACATGGAACGCACTATTAAGGGAGAACAACTAAGGTGGTAATTCCAACTCGTACACCACCTTCCTATGATGATCCTCAATCTCAAATTTACTCTGATAGTATATAACTATTTTTCCCTATCTCCCTAGCCAATGATGATCCAATGGAGGAGAAACCTTTAGAATCATATGATCACCAACTTCAAATTATAATGAATGATGACCAAGATGAAAAAATATTTATGATAACTCTAAGCTATCACAAATATTTTCTAAATCAATTTCACCTTCTCTATCATCTTCTTAATAATACTTATCCCCAATAAGAAGTTCTCACCCAATTCCACCCAACATACATAGATATATATTATTTTTTATATATATCAACATAGGGATCCATCTTGATCAAATAATGATAAAAATTATTAAAATTAAAATAAACCAACAACAGATACATGTCCTAAGAATTTCCAATGTCAAGAATGGATGGTAGAAGCATATCATGAGGATCTGAATATACCACATTGTTTGACCGTCTTACTGATGGTGATATGAAATTCTCAACTTCCTTTAAGAACCGATCACATCCTATAGACTACTCCAAAAATACAAAATAAAGTGAGGGTCTTAATAAGAAACAATGTCTAAAGGAACACACTAGATATTTTTGATCTCATATATATATATATATATATATATATATATATATATATCTGTGTGTGTGTGTTTTTGAGGTTATATACCTTTATCAATTCTTTTAATGGAAGGAAATAGGAAACCTATTGATCGATGAACACCCAAATAACATCATTATCACTAAGAGTCTAAGGAAATATGATCATGAAATCAAAAAAAATCCAACCCAAATTTTAGACTATAATTGGAAAGGGTTGTAATATATTTAAAAGTCTCTGATTCTCAGCCATAATAATTAATCATGTGAAACACCAAGATACTAAAATGGAAACCAACCATCTCATCCCAGGTTATTGATACCAACATATCAAATCATAAAACCTATATGTATCCTTATGGTGAATAGACTAACTCAATTGGTTCCCACCTTCCAGAAGCTCCTACCTCAAGGACAAGAAAGAAAAAAATTATATTCAAAATATAATTGATCAATAAAGAGACTAAAAACATTCAACTGAGGTGTCCCCACTATTTAAAACTTTTTTTATCTACTAATAATCTTGTTACACTTCCTTCTTAAGAAAAATAAAATAATAAATGTAATATGTGATCTAAAAAAGTCAATAAGACCATCTCTTCTTCTTCTTCCACATCCAAATTCTTGTAATAAAAAACAACCCATCAGGAACCATTCATCCTCTAATTTCCTTATTGCATGGGTTGGACATTTATTTCTAAATTAATAAGACCAATTATTTCCCTTTATAGGTGTGTAATATATATCAATATCAAACATCCTATGATACAACACCCAACCTATTTGATGGATATTTTGGTCCCTTTGGGTGAATATATACTTCACACTCTTGTGGTCCAAATACATTGTAAACATATCTTCCAAAATATAGTGGTGCCACTTCTTCAAGAATTGTTTTAACATTGTTAACTCAATTTCATGAGTGAGTTAATTCTTCCAGTGACTTTGTAAATATTAGGATCTATATACAACCACATAATCACACTTCATAACCACGCACCCAAATCCTAATCTTGTAAAATCATACCACATGGTATAACCCTTACCAATCTTAGGTAGAATCATAACAAGAGTAGAATTAAACATAACTTTCATATTATTAAAATACCTATAACACTTCTCAACCAAATTGATATTTACCCCTTTTGGGTCAATGTTTTCAACAGTGATGTAAAACTAGAAAATTACTAAATGAAGAACATGTAATTTCTAGATAACCTAGGAAGATGAAAATCTTAATCACATTCTAGGGATGATCCCAATACATCAATGATTATATGTTCCCAAACTAAAAAATATTTCTCTTTCTGATATCACGTGGCCTATGAACCTCACTTCCTAAATCCAGAACATACACTTAAATAACATTGAATATAGGTGATTCAATTTCAACATTTCAAAGGAAATGGATAGATGGTACTTGTACACCTCCTTCAACATGAGGTAAAATAGGATGTCATCCAAAAAAACACCACAAAGGAATCTATATATAAATGAAATATATTATTCACCAAATCCATGAAAACCATTTAATCCTTGTTAATGGTAATGTTCATAACAAAATAATCATGGTTCCTAAACCTTCTCATGAATGTGGTCATAGGATCATATACTTCTTGAAATCTCAATTGATGGTATCCTTATATCAAATAAATCTTTGAAAACTATAGGGATCCCATGATCAGATCAAAAAGATCATAAATTTAGTTCAACATGTATTTATTCATTATGGTCACCAATTTGATCTTCTGGTAATCGATGCAAAATCAGAGGCTTCCATCTACCTTTTTTATGAATAGAACTAGTGATGCCAAAGATAATACACTTATTCAAATAAATAAATTTTCATAAATATCATTAATATGAACATTCAACTCCTTTAACATGGAAGGATAGATCCAATAGAATGAAAAATATTGGGGAATCATCCCAATAAATATTGATATATAACTCCACATCCTCATAGTGTGAAAACTCTGAAAAATCATATATAAATACCTTGGTATACTTGTATACAACTGCTTAAAGTTGACTAGATTAACTTTACTCAACTACATTGGAGAGAAAACCAAAAAACTGGCATGAAGTCTATAAATCATCTGAAAAAAACATTCCCCTCCCTTCCTAACATGGGGTCCCACATTTCGTAGAAAACATGATTATTTCCATCAAGAGGTATGAACTGGACACTATGATGATAAAAATATATTTTTTCTTTAAAACTGATAATGAAATCCATTATAATAATGAGATTAAAATGATCTATGTCATGTAATAATAAATCACTTACAATCCCAAAATCGATAATCATAACCTAGAACTATGGACACTTGAATCCCAACTCCATCATCTTTCTCAATATAGTGGAAACATCTATTCTAAATGGAATGAACTAAGAATCTAATCCCAAAAAATAAAAATAATTTGAAGAGATAAAATAATGGGATATGCATGCATCTAAAAATGAGAAAACTATGAAAGAAGAAATAAATATTGTACCTATCATTTTATCTAGACCAACATCAAAATCCTTTAAATCATGCTTAGATTTATATAAATTTCTAGACTTAGTCCCACCTTAGGTCTTATTAGCTAGGAGAGAGTCTTTCTTTTTCCAAAAATGGTGTCTTTCACCCTTAGATTAATCAAATTGAATCTGATATCTCATGGATAAAGAAGATTCAACTCAGCTACCTAGAGGAGGTAATATATAAATGAATGAGAGTTGGCTTGGGTTCCCACACCAGTGGAACATATTGCGAACCTCCTTTCATTATCACTTAGTATGGCTTAGCTTACTACATTGTAAGTAATTCACCACTTTTCACCCTAAGGAATCCGTTGGTGATTTCTTCCAACACCACACTAATGGAAATCCTATTACATTATATCTATCCTAAAGAATAACTCTCACTACAATTTTTCATATAAGAGGAATCTATATGCTTTTTAAAACCCACTAAACTAGTCTCCTCCATAACTACCTTATAGATTATCTTTTAATACATTAGAATATAATTAATAATTAACCTCAACTAGATCTTATTCTTCTACCCCATTTCAAAATTTAGCGCCTTGAGATAGTTGTTCATGATAATATTAGGATAAATTTGAACCAACTCAATGAATGAAGGTGCATACTCTATTTCTAAACAACTCCATTTTTTCAATATCATAAAATACTTGGCCTTCACCACCCCCAATGTTTTTGGATATAAATTTTGAATGAATATCTTTTGGAGCATCACATTAGTCATATCATCATGAAACTTTTATGTAATTATATACCCCACAACTTCTGAATGGATCCTTCTAATATATATGTAGAATATTCAACTTTTGAATATTTTGGTGGGTTAAGAAAATTAATGACATGATCTATCCTTTCCACCCACTCAACAGGCTCTTGGGGTCCTTTATCCCCATGAATTACAAGGTCAATTTATTAAGTAAACTCTGGATAATGGTACATAGTTCTAATTTCCCATATTCCACCTTCCTAGTCCAAATATTGGATGGGTCGAATAACTAATTCAATGATAGTTAGGTCTGTATCACCTAGATCCATGATCCTCATAACCTGTGTTCCGATCAGGATTTTCACTAGGCCTTAAGAATGTCTCCCCATATAAAAAATTCTACCAACTAGTAGTGATAGTCTAATTAGGGATTTGGGTGAGAGAATACCCTCTCGTGATAATAAAAATATTAACAAAAAAATTCATAATTAATGAACTAGGGAGGAATTTAATCAAATCTAGTGGATTCATATATATTATAAACACTGTATATAAAAATACTGTGAATGAAACTATATAAACTGTGAAATGGTTATACATGTCAAGACATCCATACAAAAGCATACATGATCTCTAATGGGTCAATCCTATTAGTATGTACTCAAAAATCCATAAAATTTATCCATCACAATTAAAAAGAAAATCATCATCCATCTTTTATCCATCCCATTCACTCATGAGTCATCCCAACTCACTATGGTTCAACAAAGGAGTATGATCCCTAACATGATCTCAAATCCATAATATTTGACCTTGTTCTAAAGGGCTATTATAGGAAGTGTCTATGAACACATTGGGGCACTACTAACATATTTCTTTCTCCTATCTATATTTATACCAATGTATGGAATGTAAATACATACCACCAACTCACACAAAAATTAACCCAATTCACTTGTGTGAAAAATACACAAGGGATGATTTTTCTTCTTTGGATAACACTAGGAAATAATTATGTATCCACAATCACTCATTCCATAGAAACATCATTGTACCATATATACCCATTTCAACCAAAAATTCATTATCATCAATACCACTTTTACTGCATGTCGATTAAAATTAGTTCCCCATTGACCTTCCCTATAATCACAACACAAGAGCATCAGACTTCTTCTTGGAAAATTATCATCATCTCATCATCCAACATCCCATGGAATAATGAAATCTATCCTTCCTTCATCATATAATTAAGGACTCAAAATCACAGTGATCATTAGTCCTCGTCTCGTGGTTTTATACACCATGACCCATAGATTTATATGGTGAGAACCTCCCCCATAATTGATGGTTATCACCATATCCTTATTCATTCATAAAAAATGCATTTACCCTCATTGAGTTGTAAAAAAAACCTCACTCGTTCCTTATAATGTGTGCATTGAGTCCAATGGAACTATCATCCCACTATGGTGGGAAAGAATTACTAACCATCCTAAGACACACTATTCAGTGGAACACTGTCACTAAGCACAACAAGGGTCATTACCATATTCCTCAACTAGATGAACCTCATCACCTCAATCCTAGTGATCAACATCAACCTAGGTATCTTGGTGTAATCCCAACATGTTTCCAAGGAACTCACATTGCCATAACATAGTATTATAAAAATTAAATAACCAGGACATCCTTCCCAACCAATTTTGGAAACCCATTTAACATAAAACATTCCATTTGAGGTTCAACATATTTTAACAAAAACGGAATTTAAAATCAGGATAATCTAATAATAATAAGAAAATAAAATCATAACAAAAGGGTCACACCCAAAACACCACATTCATGTATATTAAATGAATATCTCATAGAATGTTTATAAATTAGGATAAAGGTTGTAAACACCAACTTTATACTCATTGTAAATCACTCATCGAAGACCATCCTTTGATTCGATCCAAAAGATGAGAAAATAAAAAACATGAAAAACTCCTTAGAAATAGGGCATATAAGATTAGACGGAAAAAATAATACAAATAGTAAGATAAAATAATAGAGTAGTCAAAAGGACTTGAAACATTACTGTTATTTATTATATGAACTTAAAGAAGCTTAAATCCAAGATCAAATGATTAAAAACCCTAAAAATATCCAAAGGGGGAAGAAGAGAGGGCCCCAATACTCATGTGTTTGAAAATTATGGGGAAAAGAGGCTCAAAGAGTTAAAATAATGGAGGGAGATTTTGGAAATTTACCTATTTTTAAAGGGGTGTAGGGTTTGTCGAACCGCAGGAACCCGCTGCATAAGTTAGACTTTGTGTGTGGTCTAATCCCATGGTTTAAAAAACTATGTGAAACCCATGAAGATCACCTCTATAATTCACTTTATGTGAATTTTGTGGCCATATTCCCCCCAGGTGCATGGTATATTAAACCATGTGACCCGCCTTATAGGGCATCATGGTTGAGGTGCATGGCTAACACTAAACTTCGTGCTCATTGTGAACCTCCCCTTTTTTATCAAAAAACTTTTTTTTAGGCTCGACACACTTGAAACCAAAACAACCTCCTATGAAACTTACCAAACATTAACCTCAATCAAAAAGAAACATAAAAACCCAATATAGCTCCCAAAATTAATCATTGAAGCTCAAAATCAAAGATTCCATTTCCATTAATTTAAAAGTTAAAAAACTCTCATAAATTTTAACCCTTTTAAAAACCTAGGATTTTACCACCTCCTCACATTACGATAAATCATCCTCAAACTATGTGTTCACACACTGATATTAAACTAAATGTACTCGTATCATAAACATTACCGTGGACTACTTCTATCTCTTACCCATAGCTAATTCTATCATGGATCCCCAACTTAAGAATAACATACCTAGAGTCTTCCTTACTAAAAATAAAATATACTGTTGGTATTATAAGACATATTCTTAACATATACATTCCCACATGAAATATTATCATTCATGCACCTTATCAGATGATCAATCCATACCAGCATCACACATGACACCCATATGGTCCTATATCACAAATGATGTCCAAAAGTTCCCAAATCAAACCTGATTCATGAAGGAGATCCCCATCATATATATATATATATATATATATATATATATATATATATATCATTATCACAAAATATTTTGATGCATACACATATCATACAACCCGTGACCCATTCCGGATTCCTTCTTGTTAACTGGTTCCTGGTAAATTTAGGTAAGACACCTAGACCTCATGCACCAATTTCATCCATATCAAAAACAAAAAAGGAACACACTTATTACCATTGCATAACTTAACCATTGTAGGCACCCTAACTGACATTGACCCTGCCAGATCAACTGCATGCACATTCCCCAAATCCTGATTGTATGAAGGTTGTCCTCCTTATATAGTCGTACCTAATATCTTCCACTAATCACACTATTTGGACTTTATATCCCTATCATGACATATACTCATAGTAGTATCCTAACTACGTACTCATGATACCACTCCTAGTCCTACTTTATATCTTTGAGTTTAACCCGATCCCTAACTTTCATCCATATGATAAGTATTCTGATAAAATCTCAATATATATCCCATCTTCCCAAATGTTGTAAATTCCTTTGGTGGCCACTCACTGTAGGATTGAAAATGACCCAACTTTCCATACTAGAATCACACCATCGGTGATCAACTTTTCAATATTTTACATGAGCCGATGACCTTATTTTTTTTACTTTGGCACCTCATGGACTCGATTCCAGCTACTGGAAAAACCTTTTTTCGCCTCACCCGACACAAATAGGTCATGTTTGATAGGTTTCCTACATATATCAATGTCTAATTTACCATCTCTGAGAATGAGGTCTACCTGAAGACATATACCTATACTTTGATGGAATACATAAAAATAACAACAAAGAACCTCTCCCTAGAAATGTATTCACCTACCATAGAAGGTGAAAATCATAAAGTTATATCAACTTCCCAGTATAATCAATTATAAATGTATCCCCTACTACATATTCATGATCTCATGAGCACGATCTTCCCTAAATGTCCTCATAATGAAATTTTTGAAGTACATGGCCTCAATTTACTTCCACATTATCCCTTCATGACTACCTTAATGTACCAATATACCCCACATGTTATTTTCTTTTCCTTTATGAATATATGTAGCTAGCTTCACCCTCCACCCTAAATGTGGCTCATTCTGATTAAACATGGTCTGTGTAGTCTCAATCCAATTTTATTCTTTCAATAGTCCACCATCACCATAAAATAAAGGTGGGTGGTGCAATCGAAACACATTCATCAGATACACTATAGACACCTCATCTATTGGATGTACCTATCAATACTCTTCAAAACATGTACCAATATCTCCCTAAACTACTCATCTAGTTGTATCCCCAACTCTTCCATCTTCTATAGATATCCCGCCTGCCTTAGAGGATCTGCCAATAGATCACGTTCATCCTGACCCTCATGGTCTTCATCCCATGCATTCTATGGAGGTACCACATCTCTTATCACCTAACGTTCCACTACATCCTATCTAGTTAGCATCACATTAAAGAAAAACTTCCATGTACAATATCAATAGTAATAGTATATATCTCAGATAGGAAAAAATATAATAGGAATCACATCTCACCAACCTTACACTTATCTAGATCACCCATATCACATATCATCTGAACTCATGGACCCTTTCATACCTGTATCAGTGTCAATAATCACATATAAAGCATTCTAGAAATCACCAGCTTGGGGAGGCTGAGTAGAATGCCACAATGAAGCTATGAATAAAAATGTTTTTTTCTTTTTGCAGACAGTTTAAATACCTCAGCCCATTCATTTATTATTTCCTAAACTTGTTAGATTCAGGACCACATATACCATATACACATAGGATTACATATCAATCTCAATATGGACCACATAACTGGGATGGATACTAAGAATTATACCAAGAAGCTAATTAAGAAAACACTATTTATCTTTTTGTAGACACATCAAAGATCCCAACCCCATTCCCATATTCTAGGTTCTAAAAAATCATAAGCACACACATATTTAATGTGAAACCATGTATCTATCATGATTTATGAATGATACTCCCTTGGAATACCATGTCACGGGTTACAACCTCATAAACTAAAAACATCACACCCAAGTACACAAATCGGTAGGTGAATCAATCTATGACAACACCAAAAAATAATAACAGTAATTTTCCATCCCGGGAAACTCATTCCATCCCCAATTAATAGGGTTATAGGCTCCCAAGCATGCCCTATTTACCCAATTCCAACTAATTCTTAGTCTCCAATCTACCCAAGACCAAATATAAAGCCATTTTTTAAAATAAAAATTTAATACCACTTAGAAACTAGTGGGGAATTGTTGCTGCTTTTATTCAACATGTGGGATCTGATACCGCTTATAGCACCCCAAACCAGGATCCACTTAACATGGTATATGAACTAGTGGGTAGATGAGTCTTAGGGATGCCTTCCTATATTCCAAAGGTTTATAACTTGAAATGAGTGTCTTATTAGGTTATTTTTGGAAGAATATACCCTATGATGATAATCATAATAAAAAATCAATGTCATAATGATGAAAATGTGAAAGCATTTATCCAAAACTAGTGAAATCATATATAATATAAATTGATCAAATAAAATTCCAAAGAATACAAATATAAAATGAATGAAATGGTTATATACTTGTTAATGTAGTCATCAAAAATAAAGCAGGATCTCTCATGGGATTATTATATAAGTGAGTACTCAAAACTACAAAAAAAAAAAAGAACTCCATCTTGTTGCAAAAGAACCCCATAGTCCATCTTCCATCCATCCCATGCACTCACTGTGCATCCCAGCTAACTATGATCCAACCCATGAGTCTGATCACATACTTGATCTAAAATATGTAAAGCCTTCATGAATACCTAAGGGAACATGCATAGTGTGAGTACAAATATTGTAGGCCACCATAAATATGTGTTGATATTACATCCATTTTTATAATAGGGTTAGCAATGTAAATAAATATCACCAACTCACATAAATTAACTCACTTCACTTATGATAAGCAACTAAAAGAGTGGGTTTAACTACTTCAGCCAATGTTGAAACGGAATGATGTATCAACTGTCACTAAGAAAACTGAACCCTTGGTTCCCCATATATATCCATGAAACCCAAAACCGCATTTCAATCAATACCAATTATACATTATTTATAGTAAACTAACACCCCATAAACATGCCCTATAATCACATCACTAGTTCCTCATACTTCCTCTTGAAAAAATGGGATCATCTCATCATACAAACATCCCAAGACAAGGTGATATCCATCCCTACATCATCCTAGCCCATTTACAATCAATTCATAGTTATCCCATCCCCCATATGATGGTCTCATACACCATCACCCATGGATTTATAGGGTGAGCACATCCCCTCATAAAAGATGGTCATCATCATCTTCTAAGACTCTAATACTTTAAATTCCTCCACCCACATCAAGTTCTAAAACCCACCTCAAAAATTTCTTATCATGTGTGGAAAGGAATCCAATGGTCTAATAGACCAGCAACGATGAGAGGAAGTCTCAAACCATCCTAAACTACACCTTCCATTGTAACTCTATCACAAACTACAACATGGTTCATCACCATCTACCTCAACCTAACAAAACTCCTCACCTCAATCTTAGTGATCAACATCACCCCAAGTATCCTAGTCTAAGACCAACATGTTTCCATGGAACTCACAGAGTTAAATCACATTATTATATAAATTAAATTACCATAACATCCTAGAAAACCAATTTTTGAAACCCATTCCACACAAACCATTCCATTCGAAGATCAACATTTTTTAACAAGCATGGAATTTACAATTGGAATCCTCTAATAATAAAATAAAATAAAATCGTAACAAAAGGGTTACAGTAAAAATACCTCACTCTTTCATATTAAACTCACAACCTATAGAACAGTTTTAAATGAGGATAATGGTAGGAACAACCTATAATATACTCCTAGGCGTTCACTCATTGAAAACCAACCTTAGATTCAAGGAGAAATTGGAGAAAATTTAAATATATACAAACACCTAGGTAATAGGGAATATGATCTCAGATTAAAATAAAATTCCAAACATTGAGATAATAAAATAGAGTAAGAAAAAGGACTTTCAACCTTACTGCTAGCAATCCAACATAACCAAAAGTGCTAAAATCCAAGCTCAAGTGAAAAAGAACCAAAAAAACTACAAAGAGGGGTAGGGGTAGATCCCCATGGATAATGTGCATGAAAATGAGGGGAAATATGATCAAAGGGTTAAAATTTGGGAGGGGATGTTTGATAATTTTCCACATTTAAAGGGGCACACTATTAGGATGAAAATTTTGATTTTGCATGTGCAAATGGTGTACACCCACTGCTCATGTGGAGATAAGTGTGAGGGATAGGTGCATAGTTTGATAAAACTTTCATAGATCATGAAGATCAACTTTGTAATTTTCTATAGGTTCCTCAATTTTCTATTCACCCCTGGGTGTACTGTTCATCAAACCATGTGACACACCTTACAGGGCCAAAAAATTGACTTCCATGGTTAGAAATAAATATTTTATGTTCATGCACTCCCATTTTATTTTAAAAAACATTATTCTTGAGGACCAACACTCCTAAAAAAAGATCTAACTCCTAAGACACTTACTAATCATTAACCACCATACAAAAAAAATATAAAAACCTAGACCAAATCTCATAATTAACTACTGAATCACAAAATAAAAGTTGTCCTATCCACCAATTTAAAAGTTAAAAAAATATTGAAAATTATATCTACTGAAAAAACCAAGATATTATAGGGTTAATGAGAGGGTCATATTATGGGACATGTTCCATAGCTCCTACTCTTTGGTTCAAAGGGTCCTTTCTCGATGGAATTATCTATAAACCAAAAGACATAAAACTCAATAAATACCAAATTTTAATTCCAAATGACATCAATTTAATTATAAAAATGATGTCAATTACACTTAAATAAGTAAATACAATAATTATAAAAATTATTAACAACTAGTAGGTTAAAATATTTAGAACTCAAGAAATTTCTCACTATACACATTTTGAGCACAAAATTAGGAAAACTTTACACTATTTTTGTTAGTGACTCTAGAAGGAGTTCCAAACCTAGTAACATCGGTGCTTCATGGTTTATAATCACCATGTATCCAAACCATGAACCTCTGATTTCCCAAAATATTTTACCCAAAACTCAAAATTTAACAAAAAGCACATTGGTTATTCTAGTAAACAATAATCATCAACAAAAAACATCAAATCTCATCAAAGAAACACAAAACTGAGATCAAATCTATGACTGAAATCCTAAATTCCCATGGAAATTCATGGGTTAGCATAAAGAAGATCTAGCCACACACTCCCCTACACCTACCTCTCATGAACCTATGGTCATACCATTATTATAAATTTACTCCACCTAATAAATAATGGAATCTGATACTACTTTGCAATAAACTAACTCTATGCTACCTAACACACTAACACACTCATATTTTAATGTATAATTTCAAAAAAATTATAAAGATTTTGAATTTTTTAAATAAACATTCCCATAAAATACATTGTTTTTTAAATAGGAATTTTAAATTAAGGAATAAAATTTGATTTAAATGGATTAAAATGATACATTTTAATATTTAATATTCTAAAGAATTATTTTTTGATTTTAATTGAGAATATTAATGTTATATGTAGTTAAAAACAGGCCACCCTGTGGCTGGCCCTCAACTAATAGGCCATACACCCTTTATCCTACCCAAGAGAGGGTGGGATAATTATGATTCCCACTAGTAGGGCCTTCCTAACTAGCGATGGTGATTTCACTATATATAAGTGTCCTCATCTATGTGAATGAGGTGGGATAATACCTATATGGGCCACGTGTGTGTGGGGTAGACCATTTTTAGAGTGTTTAGTGTAACTAGTCGCCCATCCTTAGAGCATGATTTTTTTCTAGGAATGGAATGAATTTGATTATATACAACCATTGAGACTTTATTTATTTATGATATTGGATAAGATTTCAAAGTAACTATTCATTTTAAATGAAACACTTCTATTCTAATCCCTCACACAAACACACACTAAGACACAGCCTGATGCCATTATCTACCACATTCTCTACTCGACAACATCTCTTTTCTATATTTAAACCACTAATAATTCCATATATGTCACCTAGAGAGATATATATTGATCTATATTTCACCACCAAGGACCCAAGACCACCCTGGATCACCTCAAAGACCTCTGATGACCACCTTCCACCACTCATAAAGAAAAAATTGATCCATACAGCTACTATGAAGTTCATATGGGATTCAGGAGTTAGCTGCATTGTGGAAGCCCCATTTTCTCTAGAACCCATGCAAAGTCCATGAAACAATGTACACGAGAGGGAATCCACACCAATTATCAGTCCCAGGATAAAAATTGGGTACACATTGATTAAAAATGGAAGCTCTATTTTTCTGTGAAGAATCACATGAGTATTTACTTTTCAAATATGGTATTAAAATTTGAATGAAAAAAGTTGGAACCTTGACCCAATATTAATGAAGATGTGGTAGATCTATGAGGAAAAGGACGAATAAATCTTTCCTCTATAAATATAGGTAGTTGATTCTTCTAAGGGAGAGTTCAATAAGAATTTGGACACACTCTAATGGTAGGGATTCTTGTAAGGAACCGATCTAAATAACTTCTCAATACCTAGATCTAATCTATTCCACCACATACTTGAGGAGAATTCATGATCCCCAAAAGCTGGCATCTAGAACTCATGTATCAAATAATAACCATAGAAAACAATTTCTCCCAACCTAAAGCAAAAACATGGCAAGTATACACATAGAAAATAGAAATAGTAGAAGATATAAATATATTCCATAATAAATAGAGAACAATGAAAGAGATGCAATTAAAAATGTATTAAAACAATATCCAAGAGACAAGTCCAATTGAAAATGATGAAAAAACTAAAACTGATACTCTAATAGCTTCATGTTATTGAGTGTGAAAACTTCCATAATCTCACCAAAAGCTACCTGAACCATTTTGACAGAAAACCTCACCGCCTCACTACATAGTTTTTCTTTTCCCTACATTGAAATACATTATAAGGTATATGTACCACTAAAGGGGTGCATAGTGTGTGAGATAATAGAATCTGTAGGATCTCACTCGGGTGTTCCATAAAACTTTTTTGTACAATAACCCTAGAATGCTCAACATTAAATAAAACAAGTAATGATATATTATTTACTAGTTTTTATATCCAAAGCATGGCAGGACATTTGATTTCCCCATCTTCCACATTTCCAAATAAACCAGGTAAATCAGTTTCAATGCATTTTATTTACATTTATCAAATAAAATATATCAGAATGAACCAAAGTAGGTACAACACATCATTACATATACATGGTAGTATAACCAAAATTGTACAATCCAAAATAGCCTAAATTATCCAAAGAATATATAACATCATGATAAAGATCACACAAGGTCAGGATAATATATGAAAATCACTATTGGAAATTAGATCTTTCCCAACGCTTCTATACCAACGGTTTGCAAAAACCGTTGGTATAGGTCCCCTTTCCCAACAGTTTGTCCAAACCGTTGGGAAAGGCCCCCAAATTGGCCACTTTTCCCAACGGTTTGTCCAAACCATTGGGAAAGGTAGACTTATCCCAACGGTTTGGACAAACCGTTGGGAAAGGCCCCCAAATTGGCCACCTTTCCCAACGGTTTGGCCAAACCGTTGGGAAAGGCCCCCAAATATGCCACCTTTCCCAACGGTTTGGCCAAACCATTGGGATAGGTCTACCTTTCCCAACGGTTTGGCCAAACCGTTGAGAAAAGTGGCCCAAAATTCAACATACTACATAGAATCAAAATCTCAACTAAAGACCTATACCAACGGTTATTAAAACTGTTGGTATAGGTCTATACCAACGGTTTTAACAACCGTTGGTATAGGTATTTTCATTTTTTATCAGACCTTCGTACCGAGAACATTATATAAATCAAAATTTAAAATATTTATGAGAATACATATATATATTTATGTAATTATGATCACAAAAGTCATGTTAGGTTAGTGGTTGAGTCGTTCAATGATAAACGAGGGGTCCTGGGATCAAATCCCAGCGGATGTTTTATTTTTGGAATTTACATACCAATGGTTCCATTACCGTTGGTATAGATTTCATATTACATATACCAACGGTTTTTAAAACCGTTGGCATAGGTCTATACCAACGGTTTTTGGAAAACTGTTGGTATAGACCTATCCCAACGGCTTACTTGGCTACAGTTCTCCAAACCGTTGGTATAGGCTATACCAACGGTTTGGAGGCCTATACCAACGGTTCCAAACCGTTGGTAAAGGTTAGTTTTCCAATAGTGAATCATACCTAACATAGAAAATCATGTGGATAAAGCCTCTATACATGCACATCCATTATAGAGAGTAGAGGATCACCACATAAATTTATCCCCCAACAGGTCAAACAAATTCATAGAATAATAGGCCTATAGAGCAGACAAAATCCCCACGAGAAAACCCCATTATAGTGGATGAGGTCTATTACTACAACATCCACCTAAGTACCCATGGCATCCCATGTGCTCAAATTTTCAAACCAATTCCTCCAAAAAATTCATCAAAATAAATTGTTGAAAATCACATCATAAAAACATTTCAAAATTCTATGAAACACCATTTAATTTTCTAAAACTAACTGAAAACTATATTTTATCAAAAATCCATTTTTATACACAAAAACCAAATCAATTAATCATTATATTTCATTTATAAACAATTTAAATTGAAATAGAGAAGTTTATTTCACCAACACAAGCTAGAGATGAAACTGCATACCTCAAAACGTGGTTCACACATGCTTGCAAAGAGATACACCAATAAGGAATAACACACAAATAAAATGGAGACCCTCAAGAACTCCCACCCACCACACCAAAACCAACAAATAATAAGACCATATAATAAGATCATACAACATATCCAGAGATATGAAACCTAACCACAATTGAGATCAATCAAAAATAAATTGATTCAGAGGAAGTATAGGTCCCCAATATAACTGGAGATTGTAGCTAAATCAAGAAGTAATGGGGATGTATAAAAATTAAATAGAAATCATTTATGAAGATATATAAATTAATAACTGACACTGATTACATGGATTTTAATCCCTTTAGAGGTCATGTATTCCAAGGGGTCTATATTCACCAAAAACTCATCACCTTTTTATAAAGAAAATTCTATTTTTTCACATTACACAACATATAATATTTACATTGTGTATAATTATTTACACTATGTATTAATCTCATAACATGATCCTAGAGAACATTACACATCATGTAATACCACTACACGGTTGGTAAATTACCAAAAAAAGTGGAAATAACAGATTCTTACATGGAAACACAAGACACCTTAGGTATTCTCGGAACTCGGAGAGAATCCCGCTGAACCATTACACATTCATACACAATCTCAACTAATTTAAATATAGAAATCCATAAACATTAGGTAATTTTCACCCAAAAAATGTTCTCCATCCTTGGGAGTCCAAAGACATGCTATATTGAACAGAAAAACAATTAAAGATAATGAAATTACCTGAAAAAAGGTAATGGAATGTTACAAACTTCCCACCATAATACTTTTCATCCATGAAAAGTCATGTGGAAGTATAAAGTTTGGTGAAGCGATGAGGACACTTCCCCCTCATCAAAAAATCATGCTAACAAGTATAATGAGAATCTATTTCAGGCATCCATGACCCTCTGGCCATTGGAATTTACTTCTCACATAAGACTTTTACTTGAGAGTCAACAATCTGTACTAGGTACTCAACAACAGAAACATCTTTCTCTAACTCAGTCTCTTCCAAACTCAGAACATGAGATTGATCAGGATGGTATTTCCTCATCTATGATATGTGGAAAACATCATGAATGTATATCAAATGAACTGGTAATTTCAACCGATAATAAACCTTCCCAAGCAGCTCAGTGACCTTATATGGTCCAACATATCTCAAAGCCAACTATTCCAATTTTCCAAGATGATAGTGATCCAACCAAGGATAAACTATCAAGAAAACCTATTTTCCTATGAAAAACAGCATAATATGATACTAAATATCCACTTAATATCTCTTTTTTATTTTATTTGTAACTTTATGCCAATGTATTTCATGAATCCTTATCAACGTATCCTAAACCAAACTTGGACCCACCAAAGAATATCTACCCATCTATTAACAACAAAGCATAAAGCTGCACGAGTGAACATAAATAGCCTGTAAATGATCACTTCCAAGTTATGACTTATAAATTCTGTTATAAGAAAAATCTACCAAACCCATATGGCCATCAGAAGAACCACAAAAATCCAAGACAAAATCATGTAGTTTATCTTCTAGGATCGGAAAAATGATATGTCTGACCACCCGTCTATGGATGAAATGATGTACATAACTTATCCCAAGTCCTCATTGACTCTTATATGATTATCCAGAACCTCATTGTTATCTTAGGATCCATAAAATAAACAATTGGACAATGAACTCCATGTTACCTTGCAACCATCTTCACACACAACTTACCAATATATTTAACTTTAGTTGTTTCCTTAATCAGAATGAAATGAGATGACTTTTTCAATAGATAAATTACCATCCATATGGAATTCCCCCCTCATGTTTTTCATTATAATACAACAAATAAATAAATGGATACCTTATCCCATTTCCAAACAGGCACTGGTAGAGTCTGTAGAAAACTTTAAATTTTCAAATTCTAATCCTTTATTTATTGGAAAGTGTAACAATGGAACATATAAATTTCAAATTCATGCTTCATACCTGGACACTAAAACCATTATACTATGTCATAATACCTCTTCATAGTTCCAATATGAGTGTACCATGATGAACTATTAAAATCAAACACACTGATACTGGGATGTAAAATGAATCCCCAAAAATGATAATACCATCTGAAGAGAGAGACAAGCTAGAAATGGTCTCCCCACCATATAGGGTTTCTCAAATTCCTATGAACTCAACATCCTGCTGCTGATGCGGTAGAATAGACTTAATGAGAGATGATGAAAGATAAAAACTACTCAAAATTGTACCTAAAACATCATCTGGAGCATCCAGATAAAATTGAGTTAAAATCGTTATAAGGTTACACTCCTCATTCGATTACAAAACATCTAGAGATGATACTTTCCTATTAAGATCGTCTGAAACTACATTCACTTTCTCTGGGGTATAGACAATGTCGAAGACAAATGTCTGAAGGTATTCCACTCACATCCTCTATCTAAGATTAAATGATTTTAGAGTAAAGATATATCTTAAACTCTTATGGTGTAAAAATATTGTGAACCACTCACCAAAAAGATAGTCACTTCATCATTTAAGAGAATACATAACTATAAAAAGCTAAAAAAACATAAGTGGGGTAATTATTCTATTGTGGTCAAAGATTATGAGTGTCATAATCTACCACACGATCATCATGTGTGAGCACAAAAACCAAACCAACACCATAAGCATCACAGAAAACCACATACCCATTACTGAGCTGAGGTAAGCTTAGAATAAGATCTAATTCCAGTAGTCATTTAATCACATCAAAATAAGCCTAAAATTTTGAATCCAATATGAATTTAACCCTTTTATGGGTAATAATATTCCAAAGTGATGCCAACTTTGAAGAGTCCTTACATAACCGTCAAAAGTATCTAGCAATATAAAGGAAGATCTTAATCTCAAAGATATTCCATGGATGTTCACATGAAAAAAAATAGCCTTTATCTTCTTAGGATCAACTGATAATCCATTCCCAGGAATAACGATCCCTAAGAGCATTACGTATTTAATCTAAGTTCATTTTGAAATCCTTCCATATTAATGGAGACTCATTATTATTTCCTAAACTATAATCAAATGGAGCTCCTTCTCATGATCGAATCCCAAATACACAAAAAATTCATCCATGAACACTACTAAATAATGTTGAGATACTGATAGAAAATAAAATCCATACAATACATAAAAACTATATAAGAATTATTCAGTCCAAAAAACATCACAATATATTCTTAATGTTCACACCTACTCTTGAAAGTCATCTTTGATATATCAGACTCCTAAACTCTAAGCTGATAATAACCTCACTGATGATCAATATTCAAAAACCACTTTCCCCCTTTAATTGATCAAATGAATCATCCAAATGAGGCAATGGATACTTTATCTGAACTCTTACTTGGTTCAACTTTTAATAGTTCACACATAATCAGAGTTAACAACATTTTTTCTTAGAAAAAATAATTGGGGCTACCTGTGGAGAAATAAAAGGAAGAACAAAACCATTCTCCACCAGATCATCCAACTAAACATTGGGATCTTTCAATTTTTCTGGTTCCATATGATAATAAGGTGTCTAAATCAGCTTCATACTTGAAACTAGTTAAATCATTAACTCTACCACTTTATCTAGAGGAAACCTAGAGAAATTTTCTAGGATAATATCTAAAAATTAATAAAAAAATAGTTTGAAGATCAACAATATAAGAAACATCATTGGGAACAACTACTAAAACAAACAACATAGTCCGGAGCTCTAGGCATGAAGGTCATGTATAACCAGAACTCAGATCACACTCTCCCTAAAACACCCATGATCTCCCATCGTCCATAAGAAATGAGACATGTTGATGATAACAATCAACCCCATCATGATGATCAATAATACAATATATACTAATTATTTCATCAAACATATACAGGTTGAGAACAACAAATATGAGACTTACTCCACAATAGCGATCGATAGTGCACAACAGGGACACTTACACCCCAACTCTTTCCTCTTACAAATAGTTTCCACTAAATCCATAATAAATTAAATAAGCTCCATTTTAAATTTAATCATATAAAAAATAATGGATAGATATATAAGATTGGTAAGCAGTGGTATCAAATAAAGAAATCACTATGACGCATACAATAAAGATGGAGCCTCTTAATGTCATAAGAACCACATCTACCTCCACCAGAATCCCATCTACTATGTGAAGGTTCTTCACTCCTGAGGCTTGTAGATAGAGACCTATAGTATTCAAAACATATAAATACACCAAAATATCCTTTAGATATGATGATCCCTGATCATATCAAGTATTAGACATAGTCTGATTGAAACACTGCAGATTACAATAATATTGTTAACTGTTTCACATATTTGTAGGTTGAGGAAAAGAATCCTGGGTGTTTCTAACCTTTATACGCTGATAGAAATTCATAGGCACACTACTACCTGTAATTGAAGGTATAGAGGAGTCCATTTATTGAGAACCTCCAACACCACTACTATGAGGATCTTTCTACTTCCCCTTCTTCATTGGAGCACCCTAGAATCTTCCACTAGGTGGAATAGGAGGAGAATATCTAATGTTAACTTCCATTTTCATATCATCTACCACAGCCCTGCCTACTATATTTGCATTGGTTGAAAGAATTAGCATAAATACCTATAATATGATATCTAGTCACAAACAATGTAGGAACTTCTAAGCTATCAGTTGTCATTATTTGCAACCTGTAGTACAAAATCAACCTGCTCAATGGACTAATTGGTGTACACTGACACTGAATGATATCCCTGCTACAAATAGAGGAACTCTAGAGACATTTCTATCATCAATGAATCTAGATTTTTTTCTAATAGTAGATACTTGAAACCCTTTAAGTCTAATAAAATGTGCCTTTCTACATATACCATGGAATCCCACCTTCACATTCTAGGACTCGCGTGTCTAAATGACTCACGCTTCTCCTTGATACACTTAGGTGTATCCAAGAAGTCAAAAATCCAATTGATATTTTCAATCCAATCATCTACCTATTTAGGTTCATTTTTAGCCTTAAAGGGTTGTAGATTCTCACCCAAGAACTCATGTGATCAATCTATTTCTATAATAATTCTTGCATATGCCTCTAAAAATGTGTTTTGGACATGCAATATATTATGTTCTATAACATGAACTACCCACATGACAGCCTTGATAAATTTATGACCGAGGGAAGGATTCCCATAAGAAGAATTAGATCTATTCCCCTATGGAACTCATGGAGCCCATCTAAGAGGCATAAAAATACACACTAAAAAAAGAATAAATTATTAGACACATAGTAATCTTAATTCAAACTAGAAAACCCATTATAAAAAATTGAGAATAATATCAAAACTCAAAAAAGGAGAAATACAACCCAAAAAACCATGGTAACTTGAGTCTCATCATGACAGGAGTTGTCTAGGAACTCACTGCAACCTACCTCTCATGTACTGAAAATCCTATATCCAATCTATTAAACATCCCTAGATGAGGACTCAAAAGGGAAAACCCATTGTGATACAATTTTTTGATGAACTGACCTGGATACCCACATAACATTATCTCTTGACCCGATCCTCCACATACGTAAAGGGCATTCCTGATTTCTATAGGCTGGTGAATAGAACTCGAGAATCAACCAAAATCCATAGGGAATGATTTATCCCATCCTAAAGTAATAAAATATCATACATACACATAGAAAAGAGAAACAATGGAAGATATAAATATATTATATAATATATAGAGAACAATGGAAGTAATAAAACTAAAATGTATACGAACAATATCCAAGAGACAAGACCAAATACAAAGGATGAAAAACTAAAATAGTTACTCCAATAGATCCGTGTGATAGTGTTTAAATACTCCTACCATATCACCACCAACTACCAAATACCTTGCTGATAGAAACCCTCACTACCTCATTGTGGTGCCTTTACTTTTTCTATATCAAAAGACATAACCATGCCTATGTATTGTTGAAGTGGGGAATGGGGTATGAGTTAACAAGCCTAGTAAGATCTAACCTAGGTGTTCCATAGAAAGTCTCTGTAAAATAATCCATGCTTGCTCGACTTTAATGAAATCAAAGCATGATATAAATTTTAATAGTTTTTATATCAAAATCATGGGAAAACATTATATTTACCTCTCTCCCACATTTCCAAATAAAGAATCTAAACTAGTTTAAAGCATTTCATATACATATATCAATGCAGTTATATTAGAACAAACCAAATTAGGCATCACATATCTTTTTATATCCCTGGTTTTAGAAAAAATAGTACATGTAAAAATAGCCCAAATCATCTAAAAGGACAGGTATCATCACGCCAAGGATCACACTAGGACTGGATAGATAAGACAATCATACCTAAAATGGAAAATTGTATGCATCATTCCTATATACATATGAATATATTCTAGAGATCATATAAACACCAAAGAATGTGAACCCTGGAATAGGTCTAAAAAATACCTAGAACGACATGCCTAGGGTGCAGAGGAAAGACCCATGAGAAAACCCCTTCAAAATGAATGAGGTATGTTACTAAACCATGCACCTAAGCATGAAAGGCTTCCCATGTGTGCAAAATTCCAAACCAATTCATCACACTATTTCATCAAAATTAATATTTTAAAACCATTTCATAATTCTTTGAAAGGTCATTTTCATTTACCAAAAATGTAGGGGAAACATATTTTTTTTCCAAAACCCACTTCCACACACAAAAATAAAATCATTAATTAATTATATTTCATTAATAAAAAAATTTATCAAAAACCATATCAATTCAGCTTACCAACAAAGGCCAGAGAAGGAACCACCTATCTCAAAACTCAATTCACACATGACCATGATGAGATCCACTAAGGAATAACACACAAAAACCACAAGCACAATAATAAAGGACCTCAAGAATGAACATCCATTCAACTAAAATCAATAATTAATTTCCCCTAAGGACAAGATCACATAATGAATTTAGAGAGATGAAACTCTGTCACGAGAGAGATCAATCATGGAGTAAACTAATTGAAACTGAGAGGAGGTCCCAAAAATCATCAGAGAGTTATTCTAGGTTTATAGGGAAGATGGATGTGGAAGATTGAAATTGAAATCAGTTTTTCAATTACCCAAATCTCCAAATCATGAATATTACATGACATATAATTCTTTTACACATCGTGTAATCCATAGGGTCCATATACAATATAGCACCAATCATTTTTTATTAAAACCCCAATTTTTCACATTATATGGTGTGAAATCTTTAAATGAAAAGTAATCATTCATGTTGTGTAATCACTTCAAAAAATGATAATGTATAAAATTATACCCTATGTACTACCATTAAACAACCCATAAATTCCCAAAATTCATTGAAAATAGTCGATTCTTACATGGAAACCCAAACCACATTGGGCATTCTCCAAACATGGGGAGAATCACACTGATCAATTACATGTTTATATCTTCACTCTATTAATTCAAACAAACATACATCCCTAAAAGTAAGGTCATTTACCCCAAAAAATGTTCTCTATCCTAGAGAGTCCTAATAAACACAAAAATAATGAGGAAAATAAGTAAATAGAATGGATTTACCTGAAAGAAGGTAACATGATGTTATAATGATGATATTTTCATTTTTTTTATTACTTTTATTTTTTTTTTATTATAAATTATTTTTAAATTTTTTCTGTATTTATAATTTAGTTTCTTAAATAAAAATATTCATGCATTTTTTAACCAAGTGTTTTCTTCCACCCTCAATTCTTCTTCTACATATTTTCACGTTCTGTCTTTTTATTTTATTTTCTTACTCTCTTCTCTTTTATTTTATTTTATTTATCTATATATCTCTCTATATCATTATATCTTATCCTTATTTTTATTTTATTTTATCTTATAAAAAAAATTTCTTCCATTTTCACTCAACCACATATGATCTATTACTCTTGAAAATAAATTCCCGACTTGAGTCGTAGCATTATAAGAGGTCAGGTGTTCTGAAATTCAACACTAATTTCTTTAATTTTATATTTATGTTTCTGGTGAGAAAGTGAAATTTGAAAGAGTGTAGACATTTTCCACTATGATAATAAACTCAAACTCACTTATATTTTTTAATTTAAATACTTTCCCTCTATTTTATAAAGAAATTCCCTTCAAATGATGGAGTTCAGTCATTCCTTGGATGAAATGACATATGATAGACTTGAGCCCTTGAATGTTTTGTATTATCGGTTGAGGTGTGCCTTCATCCTTTATTATAGAAGGAGGTGTAATTTATTTTACATTAAGAAATAAATATTTTACACACAATAAATATAATAATAAGAGTTTAAGAATGATATTTCATAATTAAACTATAAAACAAATTTTAGACACACAAAAAAGAATAATGATGGAACCAAAAACTGAACCTAAAGGACATGTCCTTTGTTTATAAACTCATTTTAATTGTATTTTAATATATTTTTATTTTTTTACTTCATTTAATTCCAAAAAAACAAAAATAATTTCTATCAACAAAACTAAATCAATAAAAAAATTAACACTTAGTGAATTTAAATTGATAAGTAGCCAACTATGAATCTCCTCAAGTGAGATAAATCTGGTCAGCTATTGTGCTAAATTAGGAAACAATAGAAACTTTATTTTTTCACACCCCTTAATAGGTGTATGTTAAAAATAGTTCCACTGAGTAGGAACAAATCAGTAGTTTTGTTTCTTTTTCATTTTCACATTTTTTTCAATATTTTTTGTTTAAAAAAAAGATATAAAAATTTCCATAATGTAATAAAATTTTTATTATTTTGCATGGAATGAAAACATATAGGTGTAGGAATTGGTATCGGACTCACCCATATCTATAGAAGATGGCTTTGCTTTATTTTCCTGATAGATCAGGGGAGAACGAATAAAAAATTTCATTGAGGGGTAATTCAAGGACCTCATCTAGGAATATAAAGAAACCCTTGAGAACCCAATCATTGATAATTATTTAGAGAGTTAACTGAACTCTCAGATTACTTCTTGTAATTTTATCCATATATAGCTAACACACATGTAGAGTCTTCCTTGTTTCCTCCAAAATTTTCTAAATAAAGTACACCGGTGAAATATCAAGAAAAAGTAGTTGACAGTGAAATTATTTCCCACTTATAAAGGATTAGTGGTTTAGTGAAAAACTTAGATAGGAAAATAGAATGGATAATCACATATGATCATGCATCCCCAGAAAAAATCAAACCAAAACTAGAGAAAGAACTAAAACCATTGATGCATGAGATTTCCCCACTCATATTTGAATCTACAGAACCTAAGGAGGTATAGGATGATATAAATTAGGATTCATTCCACCTCTATAAACCACTCCTGGATAAGAAATATGAAGAATACTTTGATACTAATTTATGGAAGTTTGATCAAGTAAATTTGAGTAAATTTTGGAACCATTGGGTTGAATTTAAACTAAAACATGATCTAAAAATCCATTAAAAATTTGAATAATTAGTATCATTTCATATCAATAAATCCTCAGAAAAATATGGAACCACCCATGTGGTAATATTTGAAGAAATATTGGAGGATCCTAACTACCTGAATCTATCTACTACTACTCAACTCCAAGAGGAACTTATAACAGAAGAACCAATTGAAGCTAAACCAACTTAGGGACATGATCCTTTTATAAACTATATATTTTATAATTTTATTGAATATGATGTTAGAATTAACTCCCATTGTTTTTAATTCTCATATTCATCCAATCAGAATCATGTCCTATTATAGGAATAAGAAGAAGTACATGCACCTATTAAGGAACACAAGGAACTCCCAGATTTTATTGAAATAGAATCAGTGGAGGACCTTAAGAAAAAACACGTGGTTGAGACTGAGAAAATAAATACATAGGATACTCCCCATGAGAGAGAATTATTTTTACTATTTATGTATAAATATGGATGTGGATGATAAATATACCCCAGTAAATACTTACGTATAAATAATCTCAGAAGATAATGAGATTGTGAAATTACCCCTTACCTTTGGTCCCATTTCTTCCATATGTGTCCAAAAATACTTTATAGTGAGTTTAAACATATTATTAATTTTCAAAATAACCATAATAAAATCTATGATATCATATATGATTTACTTATGACTTTATATTACCTGTTTATTTATCAATTCCATGTTATAGCAATGTTTTTGGTAATAATTGTTTTATTTATCGTACAAGTTTTGACTTGTTATTATTGATATTATTACTTAGATCAGGATTTAATTACTTAAATAATGTAAAAAATATTTATATATCATAAATATTTAGTATATAAATATATATAATAGATATATAAATGAAATGGAGTACACCTTTCATGAAGACGGTAGGTCGTACGTAAGCATGAACGTTGTTTCATTTTTCTTATTGAATTGAATGGAAGCAAGTAAATGACATATATATATATATATATATATATATTCAGTAGAGTTATTATATAATTTATTTATTTATTGTTTATTATATATAATTTATAATCATTCTTGAATGGTTAACTTGGAGAATGAATCTCATCGCATCGTGGATACGGTAGACCGTACGTACTCACAATCAACAATATCATTAACATAATGGTAAAATGGTATAAAATTGGATGGTATATTAATTATAAAAAATAATTATCATGTTATATTAATTATTTAAATCCATTATAATCATCATTATACCCATTCAAATTAATTATTGTTGAATAACAAATTACACCATAGTATGGAGATGGTAAGCCGTATGCACGCACGCACGGTGATATTGTTATTCATATGATGGATAAAAGGTGGTATAAGGTTGTCCCATAATTATAATAAATTAAACCATCTAGAAGATATTGTATTTATTATTTTAGTTTGGAAACAACATAATAATAGGAAATAGAATAGGAAATGAATTTTGAAAGAGGTGATAAAACAATTACCTCTTTTCAAGTATCTCGTTTTGATTTGCACAAAAAGTCTCCTTAAGAGGGATTTATTACCAAAGTGTGGCCTCTAAGATTAATTAAGATAATTTGGGAGAGGTAATGGTCAGGTTTTGGATGATAAAAATGGCATTAGTGTTGTGATTAACATAAAATGAGAATTTCCCTTTTATAGGAGAGGTGAGGGGCACTTTAGGAAAGTCTTTAAATATTAATTTATTATAAATTTATTTTCGATTTCAAATGGTCCCAAACTCATTTATTTATAAGATAATATGATTATGGTTCTAAATAATCTCAACCAATAGGTTTTAGACATTTTTAGGTCACAAAAGTAACCTTATATTTTAGTATTAACTCTAAGTTAAAAACATTAAATCTTACCGTCTATTCTTATATTTTCATAATATATGGTTACAATAGTTACTATAAAATGAAAAGAGAACCTCAAGTGGATAATTAATGAAATTTTTAACACTATATAAGTTAGTTGGATGAATATTATATTTTTATGAATATTATATCATTTAATAAAATAGTATTTTCTTAAAAACTCATTTATATCAATTTTAACACTATTCAGAAATTGAATTTTTTAACTCATAAAAACATTATTCCTTAGAAAAAAGGCATTAACTCATCCATAACATTTTAATTTAATCCAAAACAAAATTTATGGAATAAAAATATTCATATTACATTCTTCATAATATTTATAATATCATTTATTTGAATATTTCATTAATAAGGTAATCATTGCATCATCATTGTGTCATAAATAAATTTATTTATTTAAGGTATAAAAATTATAAATAAAATAACATGATTTGGGAAATATTTTTATATTTTTAATGACTATTTATAGTCTAAGTGATCGTTTATATAAAACAAAATAAAATTGTTTTAGTAAAAAGATACATGTTTATGTTATATTTTCCTTTACTTTAAATTAATTATTATAACATGTCATTTTCATACCCAAGTGATTGTCAAAAGCCAAAATTTCAGTCTAAGGATTTTTTTGGTCACCCATGACTCATCTAATAGGATTAGGACACATAATATGGTTATTTTATATTATTATAATATTATTTTTTATCCTTATTTACATGATTTTCCCTTTAACCAAGGTAAATAAAAATAATTACTGAAGTTACTATTCATAATGTCCAAAAATAAAATGTACATATTTATAAAAATTAGAAAATATAATTCCAAATATGGAATCAATTTTCCTAAATTAAAAATATAGAATTAGCAGAAATTAATTTAAAATTAATTCACGTTGTCAAAACCAGAAAGTGGGTTTTTAAGAACTGAAAACTATCAAAAGATTGAAATGTGCTTATATCCAATTTAAATGTGAAATTACTTACAATGATGAAAATTGTATTAAATGATAAAAACATAATATAATTACACTTTAAAACCAATTAAAAAGATAATCTAACTATATAAATAAATTATATGAAGAGGCAGTTTTGAATTAAAATGCAGTATTTTTCACTATTCATTAAAATATGAATTTTATCAAAAAAATAAAAAAATTAAAACAAAGTAAATTTTGATGTCCCAATTCCAAATAATAAGTTTATTTTGTCATATATAATATATAAAAGTGTTAAATACTAGATTTAAAATGGGTATGCCATCAAAAGGTGGCAAAACTGCATTTTTTTTAAAAATACTTCTTTTATCTGAAAAATTATTTTTTTTCTTATATCATGTCTGAGAAATACATATGATAAAATTTAATGTTTTATAAAATTTAAAATCTGTTTAATAATATTCATAACGTCTAATTTATATCTCATTAAATAATAATATTTTAATAATATATCATTGTTTAGTGAAACTCAGAATTGTATACAATGAAAGCTATTGAGGAAGGTCTCTCTTGTATGTAATGTAATCCAAGTCAGTGTTACATGTAGTGAAATATTACTTTGGAGTTGCATATAACATAATCCAAACATATTTATTTTATACATTGAATAAAATTGATACACAGTGTTGCAGGTAACGTACGCCAACTCGATGTTACGTGTATGTTGGTTTAGTGTGAAAGGAATATTGGAATTAGTGCATTGTAAGATATAAATGAAAATTTTAATTTATTAAAAAATGATCCATAAAAACTCTAGGTTCTACATTATACCCCCATAAAATTAATTTTTCCATAAAAATTTGTTAGGGTTTTAAAAATTTTACTACTTTAAAGTTTCTTTCTTGGAAACCCACATCGTAAAAAAGAATACTAAAACTTCATTTTAAGAAGGAAATTTAGAAACCTAAAAATTACCCAAAGTAACTCATCAATATGATTCCACATATGATAACATAAGAGGGAAATGAAAACATGGATATGGACGAAAAATGTAACCATAAATTTCTGATGGATAGCGATAGAGAACAAGGTTTAGAGAAATTTAAGAACTATAAAGCAGTAAATCTAAGATGATTTAAGGGACCATCTTATTCATCAGATAAGAAGGTACTAAGATAACATTTTTGTTTTCAAAATCCTTTCCCTAAAGTTGGATAATTTTTCATGAGAATAAATACTTACTTTATTTTTGGTACAATCTCACCATTGTTCATACCTTGAACAATTTCCATATCATATCTTATGTAAATAAATGAGGTTGAATTTTTTAATCTTGAAATGATAGCAGATCATGTGATATAATGATAGGTCATTTTATATGTCTTAAAAAAGGGTTATAATAGGTTATAAAAAGATCATAATTCCACCTATAGTGACATAATACATTAGTTTAACAAACATCAACTGGAATATAACTTATACTGTCAATAAATGGAAAACATTACAATCCTTCCAAAAATTGAAAATATAAAACTTTAGAAAGAGGTGAACTAAATTGACTTAAAATTTGTCTCCCATATCTCATATGGTAGATCTTGGTTATCACATTTAAAATAGGTGAATAATTTAATCATGTATTCTCTTGAAACATGATAATAACTTGAATTGCTGTAGAGCCTTATTGAAAACATGCATTCTATCAAAATTAACTCTTTCAACAGACAAAAAGTGCCTAAAAATTCTATATAAACTTTGTCCTTATATCATTCATGAGGTCACTAATACTATCAAATATATCATTATCTCCTTATCCCATCATTATAAAGATATCATGTGTTTTCCAAAAATATATAAATAACTTTTAATGGTTTCTGGTATCATTTAACATATACTTCCAAATACTTAAGGACAAACAATAGTATTAGAATGGTTAGATGTTTCTTTATTCTATAATACAACATTATTCTTGATAATCATGTAATCATTCCACTATCTTCTTAAACTATTGACTAAGCTTCATCATTTTATTCCCTAACACATCTTTCATCTCATATATCTTGTGTAGTCTCTTCATCCTCATCAATATAAATACTACCCATATGACCATGCTGATTCTCTTCATGATATTTTCCCTTAGGGAATCGATTTTCATAATAACCATACATCCTACATTTAAAGAATTTATCCATCATTTATGTATTAGAAATACCATTATCCTTGTCCAGTGTGTTAACTGAACCTTTTATTTTTCAATTACTAGCTTTGTGTTCTTCTTTTCAACACCCAAAGCATATTCTAGTTACTTTGAAACATTATCCTTGATGGATCTTCCCACGTGATTTATATGAGAAAAATTGAACTTTCATTCCTGTATGATCACCATGAAACTCTATATTTATCTTATTAGCTTTGTCTGGAAACTCACCAATATTGAAATTATTGATCATATTATGAGATTGCTGATTAGGAATAATAATGAAGTTTCACCTTCCAACCCCCATGTCATTTGGTTGATAATGAAGAATATATTTCCATTGTTCATCATATTCTCCATTAACATGAATCCTCCTATTTCCATCCATTTTCTAAAACCCAAAAATAATTGTGTGAGAGGCAAAAATCATACTAGGAAAACAACATAATCAAGGGGAGTACTTTCAATCTCTAACATCATAGGTGTAATACTAGGTTATTCATGTTTGTTACCATAATTCTAAGTTAGTAACCTATTATTAGACTTAACCATAAAGAAATACCTATACATACCTTAGAAATATTTATAGGAAGTACTTTCAAACTCTAACATCATAGGTTTAAATTTATAATTAACAATTTATGGATTTTAAGGGAGAATGTTTATGTTTTATGTAGGTAAAAATTGGCCATCCCAAGGCTAGCCCTTAACCAATAGGCAACATGCCTATTATCCTTCCCAAGAGATGGTAGGCTGACCATGCATCCCACTGTGAGGGCTTGACCAAGTAGTGATGGATCAGGGGCCACTTAGAGGAGCCCATGATGATGTGAATGGGGTGGTAAAAAGCTCACATGGGCTTCAGATATATGGAATGAAACATTTGTAAGTGTGAGTAGTTTAACCTGGAGCCCATTCTAAAAGAAGCTTTTGAACTAGGGATAGTACCAATTTTATTATATACATAATCTAAGAACATAATCATTTATAATTTGGGATAATATTTCAGGGTTAATATTTATTTTAAAATAAAAATTTTCATTCTTGTCTCAGTCGCACAAACCCTCACTCAGACACAACCCCCACCATCCTCCATGGTTGTTGCGACTCATTGTCAACCTACCATCATCTGAAAACCATTGATAATGCCATTTAAAATGCCTAAAGACCTTGGTATTAATCCATTTTCCACTATTGAGGCCCCAAACCACCCAAAATCACCCTCGGGGCCTCTGATGACCACTTTTCACCACCCATAAAGAACAGGTTGGTCTATTCTGACACTATTTAATCCGGATGGTATTAGTGATTTAACTGCATAATGGAATCCCCATTTCCTCAAAAATCCCATTAAAAGTCCATTCATTAATGTATGTCCAATTTAATCCAAAATAAATCTCAATATCACACAAAACATTGACTCTGCATTGATGAAAAATGGAAACAACCTTTGCCCATGGAGATTTTTCAGAGTATTTTCCTACCAAAGATTATATACAAAGTTGAATTAAAAAAATTGAAAACTTGATCCAATATTAAATACGATATAGTATTTCTAGCACCTAAAATAAGAATAATCCATTCCTCTATAAATAGAGGGTGTTTTTTTTACCAAGGGAGAGTTCGATAAGAGGGAGGCCACACACTGATGGTCGAGATGTTTCTGCATTCATTTAGGTTCTTTATTTTATTTTATTGAATTTTTATTCTAATTTAGTTTTTTTATACAATTATAATTTAGTTTCTTAAATAAACTAGTTCATTAATTTCTTAACCATGTGTTTTCTTCTACCCTCTACTTTTCTTCTTAATCTTCTTATTCTTTTCACATTCTATCTTTTTATTTTATTTTTTTATCCTATTCTCTTTTATTTTGTTTTATATATATATATATATGTATATCATTCTAATTTACTCTAATATTTGTTTTGTTTTATTCTATTTCATTTATTTTCTTTTCCTCTTATCATTCTAATACAATTGATCTCTTCCTTCAGATAATGGGAGGCTGACTCATGGCATGGACTCGGGGTGGTTATTTGCTTTTGAATTTTGCACTTATTTCATTAATGTTATATTTATGTTTACATTGAGAAAGAATTATATTTATGGGTGTGGTTATTTTACACCAATAAACAAAACTCAAACTCACTTATCTGATTATATTTAAATGTTCTAACTCCTTTATACTAAACAAAAGGTATTCATACAATGGAGTTGAGAATTTCAGTGGAAGAACTGACATGCGATGGTGTTGTGTCCTGGAAGGTATCACATTCTCGTTTGAGGTGTGTCATAAAAAATGATTATAGGAGGTGGTGGAATTTAGTTTTATTTAATAATATAATATTTAAAACCAAAAAAATAAAAGTATAGAAGTTTAAGAACGATATTTCATAATTAAACTACCAAATTAATTTTAAATAATCCAAGAAGAATAATGAAGGAACCCAAAACTAAACCTAAAATACAAGTTATTTATTTCTAATTTAATGTAAATTTTAGGTTAGTATAGGTATATTTTTTCCCATAATTTATTTTCAAAAACCAAAACCATTTATTTTAGAAATAATAAAATAACAAAAAAGTAGTTCTTAGGTGAATTTGAATTTTTATGTATAAAACCATGAAGCTCCTCATATGAGATGACCTTGGTGATCTAATGTGATGCATTAGGAAATAATAAATTTTATTTCACATCCCAAGATAGTTTTATGTCAAATAATACCATATTAGATTCATGAAAAGGGTCGAAGTTCATTTTTTGAACACCACGGGATGGTGACAAGTACAAGAGTGTCAAATATGGCCATTGAGAATTATTTTTCCCTATAAATCCATATAAGCATCACACTTATTCCTTATGGAAATATGGAATAATCCATACATAAATAGGATTTACACACTAAAAAATAAACAATCAAAATCATAAAAGCAACCCAAATAGAGTGTAGGGAAACTATAGTAGCTAATAACTCATAAATATTACAATATAATGATAAAAAAGACTATAACAAACATCCATATAAAAAGATAAAAAACACGGTGAATGTCAAAGTGACTATTTAAAAATAACCAATCACTATTGAGGATTACAAAAATGATCTACTCAAGATCAAAATACTCTTGATCCACTATTACCACCATCACCATAGAAAAACATGGTAAAAGAAACTATGAATTGCACTAGGAATTCTAGTTGGAATACATGAACCTATTACCATCTCGATAGGACTCTTGGATTAACTAGACACATAATGATCCCCATCAGGAAATATAATACATCCCATTGCCGCATTTTTTATTACTAAAAATCATTACTTAGCCATCACACAATCTAAACTAGGGTGACTTTAGTCTAGTTTACTCCCTCATCGATGATCTCCCATGTGCAATTAAACATCCAACACAATTTATAATTGAGAAACCTCCACATAATCAATAATTCAAATAATAAATGAAGTATCATTAAAAATTTCAAAACACTTTTAAACACTGTTTGAAGATAATTTGAAACTAAAAACCTCATTTTAAGCATTTCATAAAACACATTTCACGCACAAAACCAATTTTTGAGGAAATTCATTTGAAAACACCATTTCACCAAACATAAGTAAATGATCACAATAAGTCAAAAAAATAAATCTAAGAGTCATATCAATCATAATTAAGTAATTTTAACCAAAATGATTTCACAAACCATAGGTATTATATGGTAAAGTCTAATTTTGTTGAGACATTTACCACAAAATGATGTAAGCCTCATCTATTTCATCTAAAACAACTAGAAATAAAATAAAGGTATCCTGTAGAAAATAAAAAAATAAAACTAATTAAATTCTCATCCATAATTTTAGGTTTATCCCTCATGTCTAGTTATGGATCTAAAATCAAAATTTAATGTAAGGAAATGGAAGAAAGGAAAATAAGAGGAGGAATCTCAATGAAATCAAGTTTTTTCTTAAGAGGAACCTTTAATAATAAAAAAATAACTAGGGGAGAAAGGTAGAATAAGTATAATGGTTATAGGGAGGGAGGTTATCATGAGTAGATGAATATGGATACATAAGGGTAAAATGATCATTTTCACTTTTTAGGAAATTATGGAATATCATATGGGTTTGATGTAATATTAGGAGAACTGTGTACCAAAATTTTGTGTCACTCCCCTTTAAAAAATAGGTTACCTGGTTACCAATAATAACATAAAATGGTAAATAAACCCTGAAATAACCATGAAAAATATTACCATAATCCCTTCCCCTACTTCCATGTCTATTTTTATGGTTATCACTAATCATACTCTAACCGTGATCCCTATTTCTTTTCCAAAAATGTACATTTTTTACCCTCGACACCAAAAATATACAAGAATAAATAGAATAGAAATCCAAATACAAATAAATACATTCCATTAAACCGATAGGTGTCACAATAGAATAAATAAATACTATTACTATAACTTTTAGACTTCCATTCCACTAACAAAATTTATCTGCATTGATGTATAAGTAACCAAGAATCATAGAGTCTCAATGGGAGGGAACTTCTATAAACTTCATTATGGATATTTTCTATAATAGGGTGATGATAAAAAATTAACTTGAGATAGTGTAAAACATGAAACATTTTCTCAAAAAAATCCAAATTTGTGTTTTTTTAATGTTCTTTTAGGATTATTATAAACAAAATTATTTAATTTACATCTATAAAAGGTAGTATTTTTAATTAAAATATTAAATTGTAGCATCTATATCATCTTGATATAATTCTTTAATTCTAATCTAGTATTTGAGATAAACATTGTAGTAATTTTTTCATGGATTTTTATCACCTTGTCCAAGCCTCATGTGATAAACCACACATCTATGAGTCCATGGATAAAATAATTTAAATCAACCCAAAGCTACCGAATATGTTGTTTCATATTGAAATCATAGAAAAAATAGAAATACATGATCCTATAATTTAGCACTAATTTATAGGTTACCATTTGATGGGTATCATTATAGATAAAAATATCTAAGATAATAGTTGTGGTACAAACCTAAAGGGCCTCTAGTCCTCCAATTAGGTTGTTGCAACTAATTTTTAACTGACCTTATATAGATCAAAACACAAGAATGATGTTAAATTAGTCATAGGTTATAAAATTACAATGAAAATGGATTTAAATTTTTAGAAAAAAGTGGGTAGATAATATAATCATGATCATTAAACCCTATATCATTCTTTAAAAGGATATTCATCTCTACAATATTTTATTTTTGTTATTATTAATACAAAATTATTGATTTTTCTTATTGTTCAATTTATTTTTCTGAAAAAAATTATTTTTTGAGAGGACTAACCAGAAGAGTTAATAAATCCTACTCACTTATCCCTTATATAGAAATATTTCACTAGTGTGAGTAGGTTATCCCATTTATATTCTTCCCCAATGGGAGTGATCGCACATTCTCCTTCATTGGGGTTGAATTGTTTCCCAAAATTTTAATCCAATAATTTGGAATGAGATTCCCTAGGGCCAAATTTGTTCTTAAGTTTAATATCAATGTGTTTATTCCCTACTTATCATTATTTTTTGACATCCTTTAGGTTCATAACCTTAATTTTAAGGAATCTTCTAACCACTATTAATTCTTGTCTATTTCTAGGGTTGTTTCCACTTTATTTTCTTTTTGAATCCCTTGATCAACATAAGGTAGGGATTTTCTATTATATTATTTAATTTTATTATAAATATTAATAATATATACCACTTTAGAAATATTTAATGAATCCTCAGATTCATTATCCATTTCAATATTAAGAAATTTTCTTCTTACCTTTATCTTATGTAATTTTTAAAATTTTCAATTTGAGAGATAAATATATAGTAATATTCCTCTAGATAGATGGATTCTCATTTGAAAACTCACCTTTTCAAATTTATTCTCAGTTCAAATATCATTCCATTATTGAGGTTTAGTTATTTTGATTTGGTTGTTTTATTCTGTCATGGTGTTCAACACTACAAGCTTTTAGAAATTTGTATTTTTTCTATTAACATGTTGAATATCATGTTTCACATGAAACAATGAAATAAAATGAAAAAAACCATATTATTTTAATTTTAAATTTTAATAAACATTGAAAAAATTAATATATTATTTATTAAACATGTTCAATAGATATTTAATATCAACTAAATAAATAAATAATGATAATTTTTTAAATTTATATGAACATTATATAAGAAGTTTTTTATTCAATAGAAATTATTTTTCAAATTATGATTAACTTTAATTTAAAATTTAAATTTCAAATGTTAATAGATAAAAAAATGATAAAATTGAATTTATCTTTAGAATAAGGGATTCAATATTAGGTAAGATGGCTAATTTTATTTTTTCTAGAACAATAAGTTACCAGAGTGAATAGTGAATGACATGAGTAAATTATAAAAACAATAAAAATATATTTTATGTTTAAAATGAACTATAAAAATTTTTAAAATAAAAATTAATGTTTACAGTAGAGGTAATATAGATCCACATTTGGTTTTTCACTTATGGGACACTTTTCAATTAAAAATGACCTTTTAAAACAATTAAGTAATGAAAATTTCTAAAAATTTCACTCAAACTCATTAGTAAAAGGACCACAACACCACCCCTTTCAAACCATTAATATACTTACGATATCTCTTGAATACCAGTACATTTTCTCCCCAAAATTATTATTCCAGATTGATTTGTTTATGACCCTAGAAAAGAGTCACAAATCCATCATTCTGAAGGACCCCTTTTGTGAAGAAGAAAATTCATCAAAGTATCTAGTTCTCAACTACAATTTTCAATTTCCTTTTAGTAGTGACATAAACCTCTGATGCATAAATTTTAAATCTTAATATATGAATAATCATTAAATAATAGAATAATTTAGGTCTAGTGACTTTGGAAAATTGGTTTCATAAAACACTAGTTCATAAGTTTTATATATCTTCTCCCACTTAGTTCTTCATAACTAGAACCATTAATAGAAATAGACTAAAAAATATTTCTTAATACCGAGGGGAAAGTAAACATAAAAAATGGAAATCTCAAATTCTTATTAGGGTAAACATGGGTGATATCAAATATAAAGTATTAATAAGAGTATGAGAACATGAAAATAAAATCTAAAAAACCATAACCTATATATCATTGATCATAACCTTGAGTCATGACATAAATATTGGTTGTTAATAAGATATGAATCATAAAGGGATAAAAGAGCATGATCCATGAGATCATAAAGCTGGCATAAGATATATATTTTTGGAATAAAAAAATGAATAGAAAATTATTTCCTTAATAGTGAATCCAAATATACTAAAAAGCATAGTGAAATTTGTTCACTCCCTAAACCATCATAGTATTCAAGGTTTACACCCAAAACTATCATAGTGGAAAATTTTAATTAATGAACTCGGCTCAATCTCTATTTTAGTAAATTTTTATCTAATGAGATATCAATATTTACCCAATGTAGTAAATTGAGATATAAGGCCAACCCATTGCATAATGAAAATAATAGATTTGTGCTTTAGAAGATTATAAAATATTCATTATATTAGAATACATGAAAAGAAATGGGTTCCCCAAACATTTCATCATAGCACAAACTATAGAAATGGAAAATGTTTCATAACCATTTCACCATTTCATAAAAACATAACCTAGGGAAAAATAAGTGTTGTTTATAATAATTTTATCATGTTATAACCCATAGAAGAGAAATGAATTTTATAAAAATCTTTTCAATATAAACTTAAACTACACAGGTAAAGAATAATAACAGTATCCTTAGATCATATCCTATAAAAATAATAAGTAACATCAAGCATGTCATCTTAGATGAAAAACAATTTTGAAAGATCACATGGAACATTTCTTGAGTAAAATAACCTTTTATGAAAATTACCATTTTAAAACTAGAAATTTATAAAATATTTTGCAAATCCATTTATTTTCTAAATATCCATAGAAACATATAAATTATTCTTTAATATACTAAGGGATCATGATAGAAGAAAATTCCATTCATGAT
The DNA here is from genome assembly GCA_963277665.1 of Viscum album. Taxonomy (NCBI): domain Eukaryota; kingdom Viridiplantae; phylum Streptophyta; class Magnoliopsida; order Santalales; family Viscaceae; genus Viscum; species Viscum album. The sequence goes on along the minus strand of OY728147.1, from coordinate 102,208,787 downwards.
GTATATCTTAAAATAAACATTTCATTAATATTTCGGTAAAATCCAAAAATTAATTCTTTAGAAAACAACCAAAATATTTATTTTTATTTTTTTTAAACATAAAAGGGTAAAATTTTCATTAAAAATCATTATATATCATTGAAAAAATTATTTAGAACATCTATATAAAATAAATGGTATGTTTGACCAAATAGAGAAATAAAGTAGATTTTTCATAATAACATTATTTTGGAATCTTAAGTACATAAATGGAGGAAAATTAAGTAAAAAAATTTATTCTCATGACATGACTAATGGAGAATAAAATTTCTATGTTTATTGAGATATTTATCATAATTATGAATAATGAAATTATAACATAAAACCTTTACCACTTTGGTAAACTTTGAATCATAATCCCAATTAAAAAATAACATAAAAATTAAATTTAAATATAATGAATAGAAATATATTAATGATATAACATGTAAAATGGGTTTGTATATACACCTTATAAAAGAATATATGTGTGTAGCACAACATTTTTCTCAAAGAAGGGAAATTGAGGAAAAAATCCCTTACTACTTTGGTAACCTTTGAAACATAAACCCCATAAAAGAGATATCTTAAAATATATATGTAAATACCAATAATTTTCATTATAACAATTATAAAATACATTAATTTTTGGTATAAATACCACATAAATGAAACACAAGGTAAATATGGCATGTGTCTAGTAGAAAACAAAAGTGAGACATAAATCCATTACCATAAGTATTAACTTCCTTATTAAAAGTATTCACCTCTTGTATAATAAATATAAGTTTATTATAAATATATTACAGAACCATACTCATATTTATCATAAAATATATTATTTCCTTATGGAATTTTATTACCCTTTTATTAATAATTCCTGGTTAAAATCAAGTTTCATGTAAAAACTAGTTCTTTTTTCATGTATGTTCTGGTTTTTTATATCTCGGTCCTTATATTTGGATTATAGTTGAAGAATAACCATAATTTTAAACATTATATAAATATCATATTAGTTCATTATATATTATTTTATAGTGATCTAAAAATTTAGATATAGATTATCAAATACACTGTTCTTGGAGACGGTTGGCCGTACATAACCATAAATGTTGTTTACATTTTCTTCATGGATAAAAGAAAATAAAAAAAACTATTACATTTGAAAAATAATTTATATTTCATATATATCCCACATATTTGTTTTCTTTATCCTTATTACCTTTAATGTAAAGCGTTAGTGAAGAATGAGTCACATCGCATCATGAGGCGGTAGTCGGTTGTACACACGATCGACGTTATTGTGTCCCCCATGGAATAGAAAGTAAGATGGTATATGTTATAAAATAATTAAAAAATTATATTTAAGTTAAAAATATAATATATATTTATTTCATATTTCTATATTACTGTACAATTAAAATGGAAATGAAAAACACATCACATCAGTTCATGAGACTGTAGTCCATCGTGCACCCGATCAATGTTATTACTTTCCAACAGGTTGGCAGGTAAAAATTTAGATGAAATATTATAATTAAATAAATATAATTACTTCATAAATATCATATATATTATATAAATCCATAATTATATCAATTTTTTATAAGTGGTGATGGAAAAAAATTATGTCGGTTCGCGAGGTGGCCATTATACAAACACACGATTGATGACTTCATTCCCCATTTGAGGGAATAAGATATGGATTTAGATTATTATATAGACATAATAAAAATAAGTATATATTAGATACTTTTTTAATAATATTTACATTATTATAAAATGAATGAATTTGTCAATATAAGAATGAAAAAGTATGAGTTTATTGAAAACAATTACCTTCGATTAGAACAAACCCCCTTGGATATTTTATTAAGTACCCTATAGTTGCTATTTTGGGATGGATAGAGTCTCAATAAATTTTATAAGGATGTTTTGGAGATATTTGGGTTGGTATTTTTTGATATAATGGATTATACAGTTTGAATAACTTAGGGGTGGTGGTAACCTTTTATAATGGGGAGGAGTAGAAGTTTTATAAAGACCCAAAAGAATTCAATAATGGGAAGTTAATCTCACACTAAGTTCCTAAAAGTTGGTAAATAATTGAGTGTTGGTATTATATGGTTTATCCAAAACTCCAACAACAAAAACACAAGTTTTAATAATGTTATTCCTTATCCTTTAAGATTACATAATTTTACCATTTTAGTTTCCACCATGGTAACTAGTATCATTTTATTCACAAAGATAATTCATTATTTAAGAATAAAATTGAAATAAAAATTTTTAGATAGTTTGGAAACACTTCTTATAAATATTAAATCCTATTTATTAAATTAAAATAATATGTGTGTGGAAAATTTATTTTAACATAAGTGCATGAAACACGCACAACTCTGTTTTAAGCTTAATCACAAAAATTAAATTTTATTGACATCATTAATATTTAAGAAAATAAATTAATTTTGAAATATTATAATTTAAAATATTTAATCCATTATATTGAATACAAATTATATAATTGGATGTATTTAATTTATGATAGATTCCACATATGTGATGAAAAAGCAGTTTTCCAAAGAGAAACTTTTCAACATCATAAACAGTTTCTATATGAGAGTTCAATATAAAATTTATTAAAATTCTATATATTAGATTAATAATAATATTACATAGATAGTTTTACATTTTATTCTATTTTAAGATAATATTTAACATCTAAATTTATTTAAAAAAAATGTTGTATTCAATAAAAACATGTATTTTTCACTATTCGTAAAAAAAATTAATGTTTTAGAAAAATACCAAAACATAAAACTAAGATAATTATGATACATTGATTATAAAAATTTATTTAGTTTTGTTAAATAATTTTTTTAAAATTATAAAAAATAATTTTATTATTTGTTCACAAAATGTAATAAAATTTATTTTTTTAGAAAAAGATATTTCTGAAGCATATGCAGAATTTTCCAAAAAATTAGTACTTTTTTATAAATTTGATTTTTTTAATATTTATTATTATAAATATTTTTAAAAATAGGTTTATTCCTATTTTTTTAAAGGTTGGGTCCAAAGCCTCATTTTATTATTAAAATAAAGACCTCTATTTGTCTGGGTAGAGGGAGACCCAATACATAGCCCGAAGGCCCAAGGCCAAGTAACCTGAATAAAAGGCTTGAAAGCCCAATTTTTTCTCCAAAGGTCCCTTTGGTGAATAGTATTGCTATAGTACATGGATGTTATAGTACCAACGCTGCTACAGTTCCTACTATAGTGCGTCTGCTGCTATAGTTTCACCACTACTATAGTTCTGACGCTGCTACAGTACTCCTATAGTGACCTTCTACAGTACCCAAAAATTCATCCTGGATAGGATTAGATACTAGGTCTTTTTGATACCAAGCAAGATGCTTTACCACTTGGTTATAGGATTTTTGGAAAAAACGAGTTGTTGGGTAACGAGGTATAGGTGATTTCTATACCATGCTTATTCTGGGCCACATTCAACACCTACGCGTTGCTTATCCCTAGCTAAATTTGAGTGTGGTGAGAGTCAAACATGCACCAGTTCTATTTTTGGGGAGTGAACGCCTTACACGGTACCACTAAGACTACCCTGGTCAGAAAACGTGTGTAAGTTTAATGCTCACCTCCCATTGGGGGCCCCTTCATGCCTAGAGCATGTTGCCGCATGTGATGGATCATGTATGTAATTTATCATGAGAGATACATAGAACACATTGTGAACTTGAGAGAGGTTTTGTGGAAGTTCCAAAGGATAAGATATTATCTGATATTATTAATAATATCATAGGTAACAATATAAATTGGGTTTATTTTTCTCTTATTCTATGGATAAATTCATAGAAACACATTTTCACTAACTTAAAATTCAAAATTGTGTCGATGATTATAAGCATAACATTTCTATTGAATTTTTGACACCCTTATGTGATGATATATGGCTCTAACCTTCTCTGCTATTTATTTATAAAGATCACATCCCAATATATTTCTTTCTATAACTTTATCTTATTACTTTGGATTTATAAATCTCTTTTTATAGAGGGATTCATAAGGATTGATATGAATTCTTTGAGTAAGATATATTATTTCAAGAATAATCATCTATAGGATAGTGTTGATACAAAATACCTTTAAAATCCATAGAAATAGATATTAATATATACTCTAGAGTTTATATTATTATCTCAGACTAACCATCTATTTGAGTCGGACATGAAGAGCTGAAACTCATCTTCATAACAAGATTTTTCTAAAGACTTTTTCATAACATTGAGATAAGCCTCAGATCCTAATCAGATGCAATGGAATGTGGTAATCCATGCAACATTAGAAAATCCTTAATGTATATCATGGAAATCTAATATAGAGATATATCTTCATTAATAGTGATAAAGTGTGATGATTTTGTATGGAGATTGAATACAACCCCTATAGAATTATCCCTTTAGATGTTCTAGGGATTCTGATGAAAAAAATACATGGTGAGGTTTTCCCATTTCCATTCTGGTATGGGTAACGGTTGTAATGTGTCCTTAGACATTTTTCTCTCTTACATAATTTACTAACATGTTATTTTTGAATATAAATACTCAGGAATGTATCTATTTAGGTAGTCCCACTATAAATACTCTTTCACATAGTCCAGTTGTAGGCGATATTTACTTGTCATCATTCGATTGTGGGTTAATTCCCTACAACCTTTCCAGATGTGATAGGTTATCAACTGACCTAAGGATTATTTTTTTTCAAAAAAAAATATTAACATAATCCCTAAAACATTCCCAAATTGCAGTAACCCATGATTACTTCAACATCAAAGATAAGATAAAATCTAAAAGTTATCAATACCATTAATCATATATCCATAAAAGTAATTGATCCTTGAGTTAAATTTTCACTAGAACATATAACAAAATAAAAGGGTTTTATTTGTATAAATGTATCTCAAAGTATCCTTAATATTGATAAAATTCCATCACATAAAATTGAAAAATTGGTGTCTATGATTATTAACTTACAATAAATCATAAACTCTTAAACCCTTGGTGTTATCTATAAATCGTATGTTAATATTTCATGAAGATATATATGATTCCAATATTAAAAACAAATCCTTATATGTTACATGATTCTTATAACCAAAATAGTATTTATAAAATACTTCTACAATATAATACATGAATCCAAATACATATACACATCAACTATAATGACCAAACATTTTTTCAATGGAATGTCACCCATAATATAATAATATCATATAGTATAAATCACATAAAATCACATATAGAACAAAATAAAAAAATTATAAATAATGAATGAATGAAATAAGAGGAATTTCTAGAAATTTAGGAACCCTTACCAATTGAATAGTAACATGACCTTTAGAGTAGTAGAATGACCCTTATGAATAATAATTAATCCAATATAATAGTATATTGAAATTTTAAAGTAAAAATAGAATTTAGGTATCTCATAAATAAAAATATGATATATTTATTTCATATAATAAGTAAATAAATGTTTTAAAAATGATAAATGTAGTGTTGGTATTTTTGAAAATCATAAATATTTAAATATAAATTTAGAATTAAATTAAGTATTTAAAAGAAAATATATTTCAAGAAAAGTTATTTATAAAATTTTATTTAATTTATTATTATTATTATAAGATAATTTTGTGATATCTTAATTAATTTTTCAAAGTATTATAAAATCAGTTTTTATTTTAACTTCTGTATTTTTCAAATAAATGATGATTTTAATTAAAAATTAAATTTATAATATTAAGAAATTTAGATTCACAAAATAGAGTTCCTTTTTTCATTCAACATGTCAATAAATGTTTAGGGTAATTTTTTGGTATTTTTATAAAATACATGAATGTTTTTTGAATAATAAAATATGATAATTTACGATAAGAGCTAAATACATGATTTATTGATTCATAGATGATCTATGTTTGATTTAAGCTCAAAATATAGAAACCTAATTCATTATATAAATATTTTTGGTGATAAAACTGAAAATATTCATAGTCTCGATCCAAAATAATAAACTAATGGATATAATGATGAGAAAACACGCATCTCCTCCACTATAAATACCACCTCCCACTACCTCTTCTCCTAACACCTTACAAGATTTTAGCCTTTAAAAAATTATTCCCAATACTCTTTCAAATCCTCTACACCATGTCTAGGAGCCTTTGGTCTCATAAAAAGACAAAAAACTTTTCCCTAAGGAGGTTCTCATGGAGGATAAGTCCAAGAGGTAATTTCCTCTTTCTGTTTCCTTAATTTCTTTTCAAGATTCACTTCTTTTCTTATTGTCTCCAAACATCCCCTCATCAAAATGGAATAATAAGTATAGTACATTAAATATAATATAATTATATCATGTTAATGTAATATCCATCATTAAACTCTTCCATCTCTCTCTTTTATATTAAAAATTAAATCACCACCTGTGATGTGTCAATTTACCAACATTGTGGGTGATGCACTTTCATTTTCAATTAACACCTTTAAAGAAGACAATATAACCATTATAATGGTCAAAAAAGAATTTAAATTTTTTTATAAACCTATTTATTTTCTAGAACTAATATATATACATAATAGTAAATGATATAACTAACCAAGTTCATTATTATCAAAAAAACAAAAAAATTAACCTAAATGATCATCATTAAATTTTATAAAATGATTCATCCTCATACTGCATAAAAAATCTATATAAGATAATTAAAAATTTTGAAAGATCATTAATAACATATAATAATAATTATGGATATTTATCTGCATTTTATACGAACCTCCATTCATGTATACAAGTGAACCGGTCATGAAAACTAAGAAAACGAGCACTCCCAAACAATGAGATCAAACTCTAAAACTCATCAAAAATCCCATAAATGAACATAATAATACCACAATGAATAAATATTTTTATAAAATGTTATGTATTTGTGAATTAATGAATATAATGTGATTTTATAGGATATTAAATTGAAAGGAACATTCATACATAAGGTAAGGAGAATTCTCGGACCCAACTCTCTTTCTTTGGGGTTTCCCATTTTCATCTCATTTTCAGTATAGATATTCTTTTAATGTTCCATAAATATAATTTAGTCATTATTATATTATCTTTTCTAAGATATACATGTTACCAATCTAGTTCTATGAAAAATTAAATTATTATTCCAAAAAAACTCATCTTTCTAAAAACACATCTTCTAACACCCCAATCCCAGTTACCCAGAGCCGGTGCATTATTTTAATACATTGGCACAATTACAAGGAATCATGTCCCGATAGACCGATCAGTTTAGCAGTCTTGGAAAATATATTACATATATGGACATTACATTACACTTTAGAAAATAAAACATGACATAAATGATCCTTTGAGAACACCATTAATCCCTTTTAGCTTAACCCTTCATATCAATCATAATACACTTCTTGGAATCTTAGGAAAATAAAACATAAGAAAGGGGTGATCTCAGATGCTCAGTAAGGGTAAATAATTTAGTGGAAGTTATAAAATTTTAAGGCAAGATGTGTAATAAAAACAACAGCCTTTTAAAAATAAACTTGAACATAATATGGAAAAAATAAATGAAACATTACCATATAAACTTGCACATGGATATTCTACTAGTCGAATAATCACATGTAATAACTAATTTCACAATGAGGGAATTCCTAATACCGGACATCATTACTACATAGTCAAGGCCTCGTGCTAAGACTACAAATAAATTTTTTGTCAAGGCCTTGTTCCAAGACACTAGTTTGTCTCATAAGACCTACCGATGCATCGAGGAGCTATAACGGGCTCCACCCGTCACTTACTAAGTCCCATGTATTCCTCATATGAAAAAGTTGAAATATAACATAAACATTCATAATAAAACTAGCATAAGAAATGTCATTACATTAACCATAAACCATGAATGGTATAAAAATAGAATATCCACAATCATACATATCATAACTCATTCAATACAATATAGAATATTGTATTATAATAAATCAACCTCAATCAAAAATAATATCCAGTAAAGGATGCTGACATAGTTGAAAATGATGAGTAAAACTTTTTGAGAGAAATATCCTTTTTGTAAAATCATTTAAAAGTCACACATTTATAAAGGAAGTAATTTAAAAGATATTTTTGAATCAAAATGTCCCATACCACTTTGAAACTTTTGAAAAGAATTTTTATTTCAAAACATTCAGGTCCATATAAATAAATCCTTAAAATCATTTTGAAAACATGGATATTAATTAAAAATATTTAGAATGATAAATCTTTAAAACATTTTAAATTCTAATCTTGATAAAGAGTAACTTTCACAAATCCTTAAATTATTCATTTTGAAATTATTTTTATGAAAAATGGACATGGATGATAAAAATGTCCCAGTAAATACTTACACATAAACAATCTCGGATAATAATGAGATTGAGGAATTAACCCTTACCTTGCACTTTCCTTTAGTCGAGGGTACATTTAACCTACTGTATGAATATCGTAGTATGTTATTAAACTATACCAGAACCATATTAATATTTATTATATCATATATTATTCATTTATGACTTTATACTACCCATTTAATAATAATTTCCATGTTAAATTAACATTTCGGGTAATAATCGCTTTCTTTATCGTACGTGTTTTAACTTGTTACTCTTGATTGTATCACTTAGACCAAGATTTAAATACTTCCATAATATAGAACATGATTTATATATCATATATATTTATAATATAAGTACGTATAATAGACATATATATGAAATTAAAAACACTGTTTATGGAGACGGTAGTCCGTACGTACGCATAAACGTTGTTTCTGTTTTCATATCATGTTAGTGAATAAGATATATGTAAGTAAATATATATATATATATCTCCAGTAGCATTATTATGTCACATATTACATACTTATTAGTAATATATATATTTTTATAATTCTCGATGAATGGTGATCGTGGAAATAAATCTCATCGCGTCGTTCAGACGGTAATCCGTACGTACGCACGAGCGACAATATCATTTCCTTAAAGGTGTGGAATTGGATGGTATATTAATTTTACATAGACATTAGCATGTTATTTTTATTATTTACATACATATTACTCATCATTATATCCATCCAAATAACATAGCGTTGAATAACAAATTACACCACGGCGTGGAGACGGTAAACCGTATGTACGCACGCATGTGACATTATCATTCATAATATGGATATAATAATGAATAAAGTTGTTCCATATTTATAATAACATAATAGTATATAGAAGATACTGGATTTAATATTTTATAATGGAAATAACAAAGAAATAAGAAGTGGAAGAAGAAAATAACTTGAAAGAGGGTGGTGAAATTATTACCTCTTCTTCGGGTTCTGCCTTTTGATTTGATCAAAAGGGCTCCCTAAGTTGGATTTTTTACTAAAGGATGGCCTCTATGATGAATTGGGGATATTTGAGAGAGTATTTGGGCAGATTTTGGCCTAGAAAAATGGCTTTGGATGTGTGAATTTGAGAGAAGGGGAAGTGCCCTTTTATAAGAGGGGTGAGGGGCACCTTTGGAAAAACTTAAAATATTATTTTATAATAAATTTATATTCGGTTTATAATGGCTCCAAAATGTATTATTTAAAGTATAAGGTGGGTATGGGGCGAAAACCACTAAACCAATAGGTTTTAGACAAGTTTAGGTTACCATTTTAACCTTATCATTCATATTTAACTCTAAGTTAAATAATTTAACTTTTACCGTGTCTTCTTGTATTCTTACACTATATGTTAATAAACTTACTATATACTAATAATATAACCCCAATTGGTTCATTAATATCATATATATTATTATATAAGTCTTTTTTCCGAACCTTAGATTTTTAGGACCATTATATCAATTAATAATATAATATTTGTTTCAAAAACTATTTTATGTCAATTCTGACACTATTTGGTATTTGTTTTTTTAATAATAACAGCATGATTACTTCAAAAAAATACATTTAATCAATACTAATATGTCATATTCACCTATAAAATTCGTGGATGTCATAAAAACTTTGAAATTATATTTATTTTAATATTTATAATACCATTTATTTGATTCTTTCATTAATAAGGTAATTACAGCATCATCATTGTGTCATAAATAAATTTAATTATTTAATATCAAAAAATTATAAATAAAATACCATGATGTAGGAAATATTTTTATATTTCTAATGGATATTTATATTAGAATTTATCTTATGTATAACCCTATATTAAAAATGATTTACTTAATAAACTTTGGATTTAATACTTTTAACTCTTCTTTAAATTAAATAATAATAAATGTCATAATCTAATCCAAGTGGACCTAAAGGGTAATATTTTATTCCTAAGGTTTTTTTTGTTCGAATTAAACTTATCCAATAGAATTAGTACATGTGTTAGGGTAATATTAATATCATTTTTACCCTTAATTACCCTATTTACTTTTAACTGTGGTAAATAAAAGTAAAAAGTTACTATTCACCAAAAATTATATTTATCTTATTGAACCAAATTTTACTCTTTGATATTAACGATGTCTCTTGGATTTTAAAAATTCAACTCACAGAAGCGGTAAAGTTAAGTTTTATATGAATTTATAAATTCTCCTAGGAGGTGGGTAAAAGAAGGTGAAAAAGTTCAATAAAATTTTTATACATCTAAAATTATTATAAACTGACTCCAATTAATTACATTGAATTTATATAGGTATTATGTATCTATTTTGACCTAAAATAAATTTAAATAAAAATCTGGTTTTAAACAATAACTTAAGGTTTTTTACTATTCATCAAAAATTGAAAGTTTTCAGAAAAATACCAAAAAATCACCCTAGGCTAATTTTGATATTCCAAATCCAAAAATTATTTTTATTTTACAAAATTAAAAACATAGAAGTTTCATTTATTAATTTAAAATTAATTCCCGTTGTCAAAACAAAAGGCGTATTTTTAAGAAATAATAACTATCAAAAGATTGACACTTGTTTATGTCCAATTTCAATGTAAAATTACTTACAATGACCAGAATTGGATTAAATGGTAAAAATATAATCTATTTATACTTAAAAACCATTAAAATGTATATTTTAACACGATAAATTATTTTGATTAAAAAAAGTTGTTTTCAGTTAAAATATAGTACTTTTTACTATTCACCCAAATATGAAAGTTATCAGAAAAACACCAAAAATTTATTGAAGCTAAATTATTATGTCCCGATTCTAAATAAGAAGTTTATTTTGTAAAATTGAATATATAAAAGTTTTAAATATTGGATTTAAAAAGGGTTCTCCATTAAAAGGCGGTAAAATTTCATTTTTTGAAAAATACTTCTTTTATCTGAAAAAAAAAATGTATTTTTTCATACATTATGTCTTAGAAACTCATAATATGGATTCTAAAATTATAAGGATTATATAAAGTTTAAAATTCAGTTAATACTATTCATAACCACTTTTGAACAGCTAGTTTGGTAAGTCGTGGTGCGCTTGAACTTAGTGTTGCGTGTAGTACAAGTTATTGAATTAATTTGAAAAAATAACGTACTATGAAATCTTGGGGTGTTACACATCTTTTACTTCTTCTGAGATTGTTACTTATTCACTCAAAATTGATGAATCTTATATCAATTATGTTGTTATCTCTCTATTTTGGGAACCCCATCATTTATTCATGAATTTATTCTTTATGAAATTAAACCCATTTATTTCCATGTGTTATCTTATATCCAATATTGATATACGTTCTTTGTGGTATGCAGGATTATGTAAATGTTATGATGTGACGGGTGCACACAAAATCATATAGCGCATGTGAATGATATTACATTATGGGTATGCCTAGAATTTTGTTGAAATATAATTCATTGGGTAATTTGATAAAATATATGATATAAAGTTAAATTTGTATGAACATGATAATAGCTTTGTTCATAACTTGGTATGGTATTTGACCACTAAGACAAGTTGTTCCATTTTTATGCATTTCCACATTCTATGCCTTTATATAATGCTTATCCTCTTTATTATTATGATGGTACTATTCCTATATTATGATTATAATTATTATGATAACCAATGTAATATTGTTTCATATTCTTATCTATCTTCTTACTGGGCTTTTAGCTCAACCCTTTCTTTGATTTATATCCTCAGGTGATGAATTTTACTAAGGATAACTCAAGAACTGATAAGAAGCTAGGGAAGAAGAAATTAAATAATGTTTATGTTTTATTATGTAAATGTTATGTATGGTACTTATTTTCCCATTACATTAAACCATTGTATCCTAGTTGTGTAATGATTTTATGTTTTTTATCTTTAAATTAATATAATATCTATATAAGAAATAGAAGTGTCGCTATAGTTATTATAAAGGCACAGTTTAGTTAATTTGGGAATTAGGATTTGAGAAACTTAGTAAAAACCCTTAGTATGAGACTAAGTATATGTAACCACCCAAGAAGGTATGTGTTAGAGAATGATAAACTTGGGGATCCCACAATATATACCATTATACTTAATTCCACAATGGAATAAATTATTTATTCATTACTTGTTGACTCATGTTTTTGTTATAAACTTTTATATTTTAGAAAAATGGTGGGAAACAAGAGAAACCAGGCCAACAACCCATTTGAGAGAAAATGTAGTGATTTCCCAAACAATATCACTGTAACACCCCAATATTTCATAGTATATTGTCTTATTAAATTAATTTAATAGCTTGTGCTACACGCAACACCGAGTTCGAGCGCACCACAACTTACTAAACTAACCGTTAAAAAACAGTTATGAATAGTATTAACTACATTTTGATTCTTATATAATCTATATAATTTTAATATCCATATTATGTGTTTCTTAGATATAATAAAAGAACAAATTCATTTTTTTAGATAAAATAAGTATTTTTCAAAAAATGAAATTTTACCATATTTTAATGGAGAACCCCTTTTAAAAATAATATTTGAAACTTTTATATATTCAATTTAATGAAATTAAATTTTTCTTAAGAATCGGGACATAAAAATTTATTTTAGATAAATTTTTGGTACTTTTCTGATAACTTTCATATTTTGATGAATAGTGAAAAATACTATGTTTTAATTGAAAACAACTTTTTTAATCAAAATAAATTTTAGTGGTAAATTATGTATTTGAATGGTTTGGAAGTAAAATTAGATTATATTTTAATACAATGTAGTAAATTTTAAGTAATTTCACATTCAAACTTGACATAAACACATGTCAATCTTTTGAAAGCATTTACTTTTTAAAAACCGACGTTTTGGTTTTGACAACGGGAATTAATTTTAAATTAATAAATGAAACTTCTATGTTTTTAATTTGGTAAAATATACTTCATTTTTGAATTCATAATGTCAAAATTATCTTAAGGTAAATTTTTGGTATTTTTCTGAAAACTTTCAATTTTTGATGAATAGTGAAAAACACTCTATTATTATATAAAACTGAATTTTTATTTAAATAATTAGTTATTTTATTTTATTTTATTTTAGATAAAAATAGATACATAATACCTATATATTTTCAATGTAATTCATTGGAGTCATTTTATAATAAGTTTATATATAAAACATTTTATCGAACATTTTACCGTCTTTTACCAACCTTCTATGAGAATTTACAAATTTGCATAAAATATAATTTTACCACTTCTGTGAGTTGAATTTCAAAAATCTGAGAGTCACGGTTAACATAATTAAGTAAAATGTGGTTCAATAACATGAAAATATTTTTTATGAATAGTAACTTTTGACTTTTATTTACCACGGTTAAAAGAAAATAGGGTAATTAAGGGTAAAAATGATATTATAATTAACCTAAAACATTTTCCAATTCTATTGGATAAGTATAATTCGACCAAAAACAACCTAAGGAATAAAATATTACCCCCTTTGGTCTACTTGGATAAGATTAGGACATTTATTATTATTTTATTTAAAGAAGAGTTAAAAGAGTTAAATTCAATGTTTAATAACTAAACCATTTTCAATACAGGGTTATACATAAGATAAATTCGACTATAAATATTCATTATAAAGATAAAATAATTTCCTACATAATTGCATTTTATTTATAATTTTTAGACTTTAAATAATTTAACTTATTTATGACACGATGATGATGTTGTAATTGCCTTATTAATGAAAGATTAAAATAATTGATTTTATAAATATCCAAATAAATGTAATTTGAGACTTTTTATGAATTATTCTAATTTTATAGGTTAATATTAAAATTTATGGTTGGTTAAATAAACTTTTTTTGAAGTGATAAATTTTTTATGGCTTTAAAAAAAATCAAATACTAAATAGTGTCAAAATTGACATAATTGAGTTTTAAAACAAATATTATATTATCAATTTATATAATATTATTAAAAATCTATGGTTCAGAAAAAGGAATTAAATAAGGTTATATATATTAATAATGAACCGCATGGGGTTCTCTTGGCTTGTTATAGAATGTTTATTAACCATATAATATAAAAATACAAAGAGACATGGTAATGTCAAACTATTTAACTAAGAGTTAAATCTAAAAGATAAGGTTAATATGATGACCTAAACCTATCTAAAACCTATTGTTTGAGAGGTTTTCGACCCATACCCACCTTATTTTTTAAATAATTTATTTTGGATCCATTAGAAACTGAAAATGATTTTATTATAAAATAATATTTCAAGCTTTTCCTAAAGTGACCCTCACCTCTCTTATAAAAGGGAACTTCCCCTTCCCTTAATTTCACACCTCCAATGCCTTTTGGCTCGGCCAACCCCTGCCAAAATATCCTCCCAAATTTCCTCTATTCATCCTAGATTCCTTCCTTTGGTCATAAATCCAACCTAAGGAGCCCTTTTGATCAAATCAAAAGGAAGAACCCAAAGAAGAGGTAAATATTTCATCACCTCTTTCAAGTTCTTATCTTCTTCCACTTACTCTTTCTTTGTTATTTCTATTCTAAAATAATAACTCTGGTGTCTTCTATATATTTTGATGTTATTATAAAAATGGTACAACCACATTCATTATTCTATTCATCCTATAAATGACAAAGTCTTCATACGTACGTACGTATGGATTACCATCTCCACGTCGTGGTGTAGTTTGTTATTCAAACACTTCATTATTTTGATGGGTATAATAATGAGTATAACTGATGTAAATAATAAATATAACATGTTAATTATTCTTTATATGTGATATAACATCCAATTTCATATGATTTCACCATCAATATAATGATATTGTCGCTCGTGCGTATGTACGGATTACCGTCTCCACGAAGTGATGAGATTCATTCCCACGTTCACCATTCAATGATGATTATAAAAATATATATTATTAATAAGTATGTAATATATGAAATAATAATTCTACTGTAAATTTATAAATATATATTTATGTACTTACATATATCTTATTCACTTACTTCTATTCAATAAGATATGAAAACGGAAACAACGTTTATGAGTACGTACGGCCTACCGTCTCCATAAACGGTGCCTTATATTTCATATATATATCTATTATAAATATTTATATTATAAATATATATGATATATAAATAAAGTTTTATATTCTTTAATTATTTAAATCACGATCTAAATGATACGATCAAGAATAACAAGTTAAAACACGTACGATAAAGAAAGCGATTATTACCCAAAATGTTAATTTAACATGGAAATAATTATTAAATGGGTAGTATAAAGTCATAAATGATCCATGTATGATATAATAAATATAAATATGGTTCTGGTATAATTTAATAACATACTATTTTCATTATACAGGTGGATAAGCGTACCCTCAACCAAGGGAAAGTGCAAGTTAAGGGTTAATTTCACAATCTCTTTATTATCCAAGGTTGTTTTTACATAAGTATCTAGTGGTACATATTTATTATCCATGTCCATGTTTCATGAAAGATTTTTCAAAGGGATTATTTTAAGGGAAATTTTACTAAAACGTCATTTTAAATGTTTTAAATATTTATTCTTATAAATCACTCTCATTAATGTCCATATTTTCAAAATGGTTTTTAAGGATTTATTTATATGGACATGAATGTTTTTAAAATGTTAATTCCTTTACAAAGTTTCAAAGTGGTATGGGAAACTTTGATTCAAAAATTTCTTTAAATGTAATCCTTTCTAGACAGTGTTACTTTTAAATGTTTTCATGAAAAGGCATATTTCTCTTAAAAAAATTTACAAATCATTTTCATCTATGTCAACATCCATTGACGGATTTTAAACTTGTTTGAAGTTGATTTATTGTGATACAAATCTTACATATTATATTGATGGTTTTGTGATATGTTTTACTGTGGATGTTTTATTTTTATACCATTCATGGTTTATGGATAAAGTATTTACATTTCGTATGCTAGTTTTAATACGAATTTTTATGTTAAGTTTAAGCCTTTTCATATGAGGAATGCATTGGACTTAGTAAGTGACGGGTGGAGCCCGCTATAGCTCCTCATTAAATTAGTAGGTCTCATGAGACAAACTATTGTCTTGTTATAAGGCCTTGACAAAATCTTATTTGTAGGCTTAGCACAAGGGCTTGACTATGTAGTTATAAAGTCTGGAATTATACATTCCATCATTTTGAAAGTGGCTATTGATATTGCATGTGATTATTCGACTAGTAAAATATCCATGGGAATAAGTAAATGGAATTATTTTATTTTATCTTTTCCATATTATGTTGATGTTTATGTTTAAAATGATTTTTTTAGTCTTATACATTTCCTTAAATGTTTATGCTTATTTATGAATGTTTTCACTATATTGCTATCCTTACTAATCATCTGAGCTCACCCCTTTCTTATGTTTTATTTTCCTAAGATTCCAAGAATTTTTTTATGATTGATAAGCAGAGTTAAGCTAGGGGATTAATGGAATTATAAAAGGATCATTTATGTTGTGTTTTATTTTCTAATGTTTAATGTAACGTTCATGTATGTTGTCTATTTTTCAAGATTTCTAAACTGATCAGTCTTTCAGTACTTGATTCCTTGTAATCATACCAATGTATTAAAATAAAGCACCGACTCCAGGTAACTGGGGCCAGGGTGTTACCGTTGGTATCAGAGGAATTTTAGCAATTACCTTGGAAACTATATTTAGAAAAACTATGATTAGAGAAAACTACCCTAAGATAGACTTTTAGGATTAGTATAGAAAAACTTCCTAGAATTTTGGTACTATAGAGATTTTGTGTGTTTTCCAAGCAATACATCTCTATTTGGATACGAGCAAGTAGAGGCAGCTCTGGCACAGATGTACCTAGGGGTAAAACTCAAAAACACCACTTTGAGCTAGACTCGAATGGAAATTGGGGCACGACAATGGGCTTTGCTGCACTCTTGGTTACGACACTCCCGGGGGATATGCTTAGGATAATTCTCATTTTCTTTACAAACCACTATGAAGGGTTTATGAATATATACTTCCTCAAAGAAAACATTTTTATGATTATGGATTATATCCGTGAACTATTCAATCTATTTTAATTGTTTTACATGTTTGGAATTATGCATTGAGATTCATAGACTAACCTAGTGTATTCCATTGTTTAGAAAAGACGCCGAGTAGATGGAATGAGACCTACAGTAATGCGCATGATCCAAAGAGTAAAAAGGATCATATCTTTCATGGTATTAATCCAAAATTTATAAATTAAATAGTCGCCCAAGTATTATCATCATATGAAGAAATAGTATCATGTGTTAATAAGATAAGTAAAGAATTTTATGAGTCCTATGGCTTTGAAGGGAAGTCAGAGAAGAAGAGTATGGTAGAGAGAAAGATGGATAAAGGGAATAAGGGAAAGAAGGATTTTCCCATGTGTAATAATTGTGGAAAGAATCGCTTTGGTAAATACTTGAAGGGAATGGGAATTTGTTATAAGTCTGGAGAAAAAAGACATCAAGTATATTATTTCAAGGGTGAGAAAAGGGTTTCAAATGTACAATGCTTCATCTGAAAGAAGTTGGGACACTACGCGAATCAATGTCCAAATCATCAGAGTATACCTCAAATGCTATTATTGGATAATAATCAAGTTATGATAGTACCGAAGATGAAGAGGAGTGATTAAGATTTATTATGTTTTTATTAAAGTATTGTGTTATTTGAGTATTGTATTAATGATGTATATGTTATAAGAATTATAGAGTATATAAGGATTGTACTGCAATACTATTTTATTAAGGACTTGAGATTGTGTGGAATCAAGAAAAGTGGCTCAATCGCAAGTTAAACTTTTTGTAAAATACATGGTTGAAGGAAATACAAAACTTTAATATGGTTCTCATACTGAGGTATTGATTTTGGAATAAAAGATGATTGATTTGGATAAATTATATTGGATATTATTGACATCCTTGGAACTGGTTAATGGTTTGTTTATTCCATCATTGTTGGAGTTTACAACATTTTTGGATATAAGAAGTATATCCAGTATTCTATAAGAAATAAGGGTGAATGAATGTAATAAATAAGGTTATATAATAATTTAGGGTGTTACCATGTTTTAAAATAATACATGATGAAGGAATTCATATGTTATTACGTGGCAAAAAAGATCTTCATTGTGTTTACCTTTTTTATAAATTTTGGACTGTGACTTTGGACAGAAGTATTTTGGATAATTCTAAAGGTTGAAATAGATTAAGTTTTACATTGCATATTATTGTTAAGGTTAAATTATTTCTTGAAATTATTTTTGTTTTTTCATAAAAAGGACAACCCGGAGGTCGGACGACAACCCATCACATCCGGCAAGGCTACGAGACTTAAACCCGCAACTGAAGGGTGACAAGGGTGCATCCCCTACCACTAGCCTACGTGATGTCCTAGCGTGTATAATGTAGTTTTTTTTAAATAGTCTGACAAGTGAATTATAAATTAATTATTTTTGGAACCCTATATTAGTAGGATAAATATAATAATTTTGAATTATATTATCTTTTGGAGTGAAAGATGAGTTTGTGGTAGAAATTAGTTGAAGGATGAAACTCTACATGTCAAGTATATTTTTTTCCTCTTATTCTATGAATAAATTAATTCTTAAACTTTAGGTAATGGATCTTAAAACCAAAATGTGTTATCCTCACACCTTATGTTTTGTAGAACTGATGATATTTTACATCATCTTAGATTGATGGCTTTAAGGCCCTAAATTTTACACTTGTTTGTGATTGATGACCTCAATCGCTCCCTATAAATATTTATGTTTTTCTCCAATTATGTGTCTCTAATTTCCACCAATATTCTCCTAATCGATATCATAATTTGGTGGTGAATTTTTCATCTCCCTTTCCCTCTTATTAAGAGTAAATTTTATTAAACTAATTTCTGATGTGAGTTTTCTATAAAGGTATTTTTCTATTTTTAACTTTTTTGAAGAACAATTTCAAATTGAGAGGATTAAATTTATTGAATGAGGGGATAATTTAACACCCCAATATTTCATAATACATTATCTCATTAAAGTAATTCAATAGCTTGCGATACACGCAACAACGAGTTCGAGCGCACCACAACTTACTAAACTAACCGTTCAGAAAGCGGTTATGAATAGTATTTACTAAATTTTGAATCTTATATACTCTATAATTTTAAAATCCATATTATGTGTTTCTTAGAAATAATATAAGTACAAATTCGTTTTTTTCAGATAAAATAAGTATTTTTCAAAAAATGCAATTTTACTACCTTTTAATAGAGAACCCTTTTTAAAACCAATATTTGAAACTTTTATATATTCAATTTAATGAAATTAGATTTTTCTTTAGAATCAGGACATAAAATTTAGTTTAGATAAATTTTTGGTACTTTTCTGATATCTTTCATATTTTGATAAATAGTGAAAAATACTATGTTTTAATTGAAAACAACTTTTTTAATCGAAATAATTTTTAATGATAAATTATGCATTTTAATGGTTTGGAAATATAATTAGATTATATTTTAATACAATGTAGTTAATTATAAGTAATTTCACATTTAAATTTTACATAAACACATGTCAATCTTTTGATAGTTTTTACTTTTTAAAAACCCTCTTTTTGGTTTTGACAACGGTAATTAATTTTAAATTGATAAATTCAACTTCCATGTTTTTAATTTGGTAAAAGAGACTTCATTTTTGAATTCGGAATATCAAAATTATCTTAGGGTAAATTTTTGGTATTTTTTAGAAAACTTTTAATTTTTGATGAATAGTGAAAAACACTGCGTTATTATATAAAACTGACTTTTTATTTAAATAATTAGTTGTTTTATTTTAATTTATTTTAGGTCAAAATAGATACATAATAACTATATATGTTCAACATAATTCATTGGATTCATTTTATAGTAAGTTTATATATACATAATTTTATCAAACATTTTACCGTCTTTTACCCACCTTCTAGGAGCATTTACAAATTTGCATAAAACTTCATTTTACCATTTCTGTGAGTTGAATTTCAAGACTTCTAAAGACATGGTTAACATCAGTAAGTAAAATTTGGTTCAATAAGATGAAAATAAATTTTGGTGAATAGTAACTTTTGACTTTTATTTACCACGGTTAAAAGTAAATAGGGTAATTAACCGTAAAAATGATATTATAATTACAATAACGCATGTAATAATTCTATTGGATAAGTATAATTAGACCAAAAACAAACTAAGGAATAAAATAGGACCCCCTTTGTTCCACTTGGATAAGATTAGGACATTTATTATTATTTTATTTAAAGAAGAGTTAAAAGAGTTAAATTCAAGTTTAATAACTAAACCATTTTTAATATAGGGTTGTACATAAGATAAATTCGACTATAAATATTCATTATAAATCTAACAAAATTTCATACATAATGGTATTTTATTTATAATTTTTAGACATTAAATAATTTAACTTATTTATGACACAATGATGATGCATTAATTACATTATTAATGAAAGATTAAAATAATTGATATTATAAATATCCAAATAAATGTAATTTGAGACTTATTATGAATTCCAATAATTTTATAGGTTAATATTACTTTTTAGGGTTGGTTAAATAAATTTTATTCTAAGTGAAAAAGTTTTTATGGCTTTCAAAAAAATTAAATACTAAATAGTGTCAAAATTGATATAATTGAATTTTTAAAAAAACATATTATATTATTAATTGATATAATATTCCTAAAAATATATAGTTCAGAAAAAGGACTTAGATAAGGTTATATATATTAATAATAAACCGCATGGGGTTCTCTTAGCTTATTATAGTAGGTTTATTAACCATATAATATAAAAATACAAAGAGACATGGTAAATGTTAAACTATTTAACTATGAGTTAAATCTAAAAGATAAGGTTAATAAAATGACCTAAACCTGTCTAAAACCTATTTTTTGAGAGTTTTTCAACCCATACCTACATTATACTTTAAATAATTAATTTTTTATCCATTAGAAACCAAAAATGATTTTATTATAAAATAATATTTCAATCTTTTTCTAAAGTAACCCTCACCTCTCTTATAAAAGGACACTTCCCCTTCTCTTGATTTCACACCTCCAAAGCCTTATTTCTTGGAAAAACCCAGCCCAAATATCCTCCCAAATTCCCTCCATTAATCCTAGAGGCCTTCATTTGGTCATAAATCCAACCTAATGAGCTCTTCTGATCAAATCAAAAGGAAGAACCCAGAGAAGAGGTAAATATTTCATCACCTCTTTCAAGTTCTTTTCATCTTCCAATTCCTCTTTCTTTGTTGTTTCCATTATAAAATAATAACTCAAGTATATTCTATATACTATGATTTTATTATAAAAATGGTATAACCATATTCATTATTCTATCCATCCTATAAATGAAAAAGTCATCGTACGTGCGTACGTACGGATTACCATCTCCACGTCATAGTGTAGTTTGTTATTCAAACACTTCATTATTTGGATGGGTATAATAATGAGTATAAATGATGTAAATAATAAATATAACATCTTAATGATTCTTTATATATGATATACCATCCAATTACATACGATTTCACCATCAATATAATGATATTGTCGCTCATGCAAACGTACGGATTACCGTCTCCACAAAGCGATGAGATTCATTCCCACGTTCACCATTCAATAATGATTATAAAAATATATATTATTAATAATTATGTAATATATGAAATAATAATTCTACTGGAGATATATAAATATATATGTATGTACTTACATATATCTTATTCACTTACTTCCATTCAATACGATATGAAAACGGAAACAACGTTTATGCATACGTACGGCCTACCGTCTCCATAAACGGTGCCTTCCATTTAATATATATATATCTATTATAAATTTTTATATTATAAATATATATGATATATAAATCAATGTTTATATTCTGGAAGTATTTAAATCATGATCTAAATGATACGATCAATAATAACAAATTAAAACACGTACGATAAAGAAAGTGATTATTACCCAAAATGTTTGTTTAACATGGAAATCATTATTAAATTGGTAGTATAAAGTCATAAATGAATCATCTATGATATAATAAATATTAATATTGTTCTTTTATAATTTAATAACATAATATGGTCATTATATAGGAGGGTAAACGTACCCTCAACCAGAGGAAAGTGCAAGGTGAGGGTTAATTTCACAATCTCTTTATTATCCACGGTTGTTTTTACGTTAGTATCTACAGGGACATATTTATTATCCATGTCCATGTTTCATGAAAGAGTTTTAAAAGGGACTTTTTACTAAAACATAATTTTAAATATTTTAAATATTTATTCTTCTAAATCATTCTCATTAATTTTCATGTTTTCAAAATGGGTTTTAAGGATTTATTTATATGGACATGAATGTTTTTAAAATGTTAATTCCTTTCAAAAGTTTTAAAGTGGTATGGGAAAATTTGATACAAAAATGTCTTTAAATTTCTTCCTTTATAAATTGTGTGACTTTTAAATGTTTTCATGAAAAGGGGATATTTCTCTCAAAGGGTTTTACAAATCATTTTCATATATGTCAACATCCTTTGATGGATTTTAAATTTGTTTGAAGTTGATTTATTGTGATACAAATCTTCCATATTGTATTGAAGGTTTTGTGATATGCTTGACTGTGGATGTTTTATTTTTATACCATTCATGGTTTATGGATAAATTATTTACATTTTGTATGCTAGTTTTAATACGAATGTTTATGTTATGTTTAAACCTTTTCATATGAGGAATGCATTGGACTTAGTAAGTGATGGGTGGAGCCCGCTATAGATCCTCGATGCATCGGTATGTCTCATGAGACAAACTAGTGTCTTGGCACAAGGCCTTGAAAAAATATTATTTGTATTCTTGGCACAAGACCTTGACTATGTGGTTATGAAGTCTCGAATTATACATTCCATCATTTTGAAAGTGGTTATTGATATTGCATGTGATTATTCTACTAGTATAATATCTATGTGAATAAGTAAATGGAATTATTTGATTTTATCTTTTCCATATTATGCTGATGTCTAAGTTTAAAAGGCTTATGTATTAGTCTTATAAATTTCCTTAATTGTTTATGCTTATTTATGAAAGTTTCTATTATATTGTTATCCTTACTGAGCATCTGAGCTCACCCATTTCTTATGTTTTATTTTCCCAGGATTCCAAGAAGTGTTTTATGATTGATAAGCAGGGTTAAGATTGGGGATTAATGGAGTCCTCAAAGGATCATTTATGTTGTGTTTTATTTTATAATGTGTAATATAACATTCATGTATGTAATCTATTTTCAAAGATTGCTAAACTGATCGATATTTCAGGACTTGATTCCTTGTAATCATTCCAATGTATTAAAATAATGCATGGACTTCGAGTAACTAGGGTCGAGGTGTTACAACCACAAATTCATTAGGATGTGTAGTTCCAAATTTTTTGGTGATGATTACCCAGCTGTCTCAGGAAATGAATAATACACTAAACTATGTGGAACTTCCTCCTTCACCTAAGAGGGAGAAACTATATATTAAGCCGTTTATGAAGCAATGACCAATTTCCCTTTGTTGATCTTATAGTCCTATAGTTATGGAATAGTGGGTCAACTCAATGTAGATAATATTTTATATTCTTCACTGTTATTATATGGATAAGGTGACTCTATCCATTTTTCCTCTAGATGGAGTGGCCAATAAATGGTGGGTATTGATTAAGAACCCCAATCAAAAGGATGAAATTTCATAGATTGAGTTATAAGACATTAAGATAACGTTTCTTAACAAATATTTCCCTCGAAATATTCATACAAATACATAGATAGAAATAATAGAGATGAACCAAAAGGAAGGTGAATCTATCACAACCTATGAAGAAAATTTTACAAGGACTTCAAGGTATCCTTTGGGTTTTGTTATAAATAATTATTGAAAAAAATTATATTCTTTAGTGGTTTAAATACACACATTTTAAAGGATCTATAAATTCAAGATGATGGGGGTTACGAATATAATGTTTGGTATGCTCTTAATGTGGATATAGAGTTTGGAGAATGTTCCCATGGATATGGTGATATGAAACAAAAGATGGAGTTTCAAGATGAAGGATATAATGAGAAAGTTGGAAAGAAAAATCAACCACCCACATGTCAAAAAATTGGGAAGAAGTATCATGGGAACTATCTCAAAGGGATAGGGAAATGGTTCAAGTGTGGGAGATAAGGCCACCAATCTCATGAACATCGAAGAGACATGAAGAATCCATCTGATAAAATATATTAAAGGAATGCACCACCCATGGTCCAATGCTATAAATATTTAGAGCAAGGTCACTATGCATGTTGGTGCACTGAACCTCAGGTCCTTGAGGGTAATCAGAATCATTAGAATCAAAATACAAAGGAAAAAATGGAAGGATTATTCCATCACTAATACTAAATTGTAGTAATATAATGAAGTCATAAAAGGTACACTTCCTATTCACTCAAGAATGAAAATTTCTTATTTGATTATAGTTTTACACATTCCTTTATATCTTTCAAGTTTTCTAGAACATGTAAATCAAATTCCTAAAACCTTGAGGTAGATATATCTGTAATAACACATATTGGTGCGATTATTGCAACCCAAGTGTTGGAATCTTCCTTGATTGAATTATGTGGGGATATTCTTCCATTAAATATCATGATATATCCCTTGGTGGAATTTGATGCTTTAATGGGGATGTATTGGCTCTCATTAGATAGATTACACATCAACTATCAGGAAAAAATATATCTTTTCATATTCTAAACAATCATATGCTCCTCTAAAGATGAAAGGAAGATCTTGAATGTCCTTTAGTAAATCCTTCAACAATGTAGGTGTTGATTCCCTGTAAAGAGGCATGCCTTGATAAAATGTTTGAGTGGATGGGAAGTGTCATCCTAGTGTAAATGACCATCAATATGGAATATAGTTATGTATTTCCTGAAGAGTTACCCAAAATTCGACCAGATCATGAGGTAGAGTTATCAATTGAAATCATACCTGGAGATACTATTATCTCGAAGTATCCCTATAAGATAAATCTTATCGAACTATAAGAGTTAAATAAGTACCTATAATAGAATCTAGAAAAGGGTTTCATAAACCCTAGTGAATCACCTTTGGTTGTTCTAGTGATCTTCATCAAGAAGAAGGATAGATAAATGTGGCTTTGCATCAATTATCGAGAACTAAAAAATATCACTATAAAGAACAAGTATCCTCTTCCAAGTATTGATTACTTATTCAATTAGTTGTGATGAGATCATTACTTCTCAAAGGTGGAAATTTGTTCTGGATATCATCATCTAAAGATGAATAAAAAATTTATTTAGAATACTACCTTCATATGAGGTATCAGAAATATGAGTTTCTAATGATTCCCTTCATACATACTAATTCCCTTTCAATATTCATTGATTTTATGAATATACTCTTAAGAAATTACCTTGGATAATTTTTGGTAGTTTTTATCAATGATATTCAAATTTACTCCAATAGAAAGGAGGAACATGAAGAACTTATATGGCATGTGTTGGTGACATTAAGGAAGGATAAGTTGTACATCATGTTCAAAAAGGGTGACTTTTTATTGAATTAAGTCACTTTCAAGGTAAATGTGATCACGATTGAGGGAATTTACATGGACCCTTCAAAAAAAAGAAATTTAGGAATACCCCGACCCTCTAGTTTCATGGAAATTCATATTTTTCATGGATTAGTAGGGTAATACTGACGTTTTTTTATGTATTTATCATAATTGTATAACCCTATAAATAAGTTAACAAGGAATGGGGTAAAGTATGTATGGATGGATAAACATGAGGAAAGCTTCAAGGAGCTAAATAAAAGGCTAAAAACTCCACTTGTAATCACATTAATGAAAAGTGGATAATGTTTTGTGATATAAAATTATGCTTCAATGAACAGATTGGCTTTTTTACTAATTAAAAAAATAAATGTATTGGTTATGCCTCATAAATGTTGATGATCCTTGATATGTACTACCCAACACACGGTTTGGAGCTAGTAGCTTTGATTTCTACCTTGAAAATCTATAAGCACTACCACTATAGAGAGAATTGTGACACATATACCAACCACAAGAGCCTAAAGTATATATTCGCACAAAATGATCTCAACATGCGTCAAAGGATATGGTTAGAGATAATGAAAGTCTATGATTTCTCTATTCACTATCATCCTGGTAAGTCAAACATGGTAGTTGACGCTCTTAGTAGAAAAGAACCTATGACTCAATATATGTTGTGGATTGAGAAAGAATCTATCTTCTTGAACATGAAAAGGATTGATTTGGAAATTATAATATCAAGGAATACCTCCTACCTTTCCAAAATGATTTCCCAACCATCTGTCCAAGAGAAGATTAAGGAGGCACAAAGGGATGATCCCGAGTTACAAAATAAGGGAAATGCAGTAATATAAGGTAAGATAAAAAAGTTACATATCAATGATGATGGTGTGAATCGGTTTGGAACAAGGATTTTTGTGTCATCATCACCTTATATAAAAAGGGATCTATTTGATAATGCACATATATCACCTTTCTCCATTCATCCTAGTAGCACCATGATGTACTGTGATCTCTGAGAAGACTTTTGGTGGGACAAAATAAAGACAGAGACTGTAAATTATATATCAAGGTGGTTGATATGTCATTAAGTAAAGGTAAAGAGATAGAAGTCTATAGGGATTATGAAACTATTTCCTATACCGATGTGGAAATGGGAGAATGTCACTATGGACATTGTCACTGGTCTCCTAAAGATATCC
Organism: Viscum album; assembly: GCA_963277665.1. Taxonomy (NCBI): domain Eukaryota; kingdom Viridiplantae; phylum Streptophyta; class Magnoliopsida; order Santalales; family Viscaceae; genus Viscum; species Viscum album. Next base: position 102,181,307 of record OY728147.1, on the reverse strand, counting down.
AAAGGAAACAATGCGATATGGGTTTTGGTGGACCAAGTCACCAATACTACCACTTTATCTCTATTCGGGAAGATCTATCTCTTAAAAAACATGCTAAGATATTTGTGAAGGAAGTCGTGAGACTACATGGGATTTCAATCTCAATTATCTGTGATTGTGATCCAAGGTTCACATCTAAATTTTGGAGGAGTCTGCAACATTCTTTCAGTGATCAAATGAATTTCATCATGGCCTATTACCCCCAAGTTGATGGCCAATTATATTAGTACTACTCCAACACTCAAGTACATGCTATGATCCTTCTCAATGAAATTCAAATTTGGATGGGACCAGCATCTCCCATTGGTTCAATATGAAGTTCTATATGTAAAATTATGTAAAACTCCAACCTATTGAATAAATTTGGTTAATGCAAGCTACATGAACCTAATCTTGTGTAAGAGATGAAAGATATTGTTCCAGATATATATTAACATATGAAAGCTTCTAATATTTGGAAAATCTTTTATACTAACAACCGTCGAATGGACTTGGAGTTCAATGTTGGAGATAAATTCTTCCTTAAAAAACTATCACAGAAAAGAGTCATATAGTTTGGTAAGAGAGAAAATTTTAGCCCAAGGTACAATAGCCCCTTCAAGATCCTCGATCCCATAGGAGCAGTGGCCTATCAACTTTAATTTCCACCAATTATGGCTCAAATTCATAACATGTTACATGTATATCTCCTGAAAAAGTACATACTAGATAACTCACATATACTAAACACAGAGGTGGTATAGGTGGAAAATGATATCTCTTATGAGGAGAAGCCAATAATGATTCTAGACTAGAGAGATGAGGTTATACACAACAAGAAAACCCACCTTGTCAATTAGTAATGGAGGAACCCTTAGTATGATGAAGAAACTTGGGATCTGGAGGAGGTGATGAAGGAGAGGTACCCTCACCTATTATGTAAAACAAAATTTCAAGGGTGAAATTTCAAAATGGGGGAAGAATATAATGACCCAAATTTTTATCAATGGAATTTTACCATTTTTCTAATAATGTAATATATTATAAATCACATTAAATAACATATATAACAAAATACAAACATTATAAATGATTAATGAATGAAATAAGAGGTATTTATATAAATTAAGAACCTATACTGATTGAACACTAACTTGACCATTAAAATAGTAACATGACCCTTAGGAAGAGTAGCCCATCCAATAGAATAGTAACATAACAATTGAAATTTCAAATAAAAAATTGGTATCTTAAGAATGAAAATATAATATATATTTTTCATGAAATAGGTAAATAAATGTTCTAAAAATGATAAATTAAGTGTTGGTATTTTTGAAAGTCATAAATATTTAATTACAATATTATAATGAATTTAAATATTTAAAAGAAAATATAATTTTAGAACATTTATTCATAAATTAATTTTTTTTTCTAATCATTATATGATAATTTTATAAATTATAAATTAACTTTTCAAAGTGTTAGAAAATCGGTTATTATTTTAAAATCTGTATTTTTTGAGTAAAAGGTGATTTTAATTAAAAATATATATTTAATATTTAGATAATTATTTTCATAAAATGGAGTTCATTTTTGAATTCTACACTTTTAAAAATTGTTAGAGTGAATTTTTTGGAATTTTTTGAAATACATGAATTTTTTGCAAATAATAAAATATAATAATTTACGACAAAAGATAAATACATGAATTGTTGACTAATAGATAATGAATAGCTAATTTCAGACCAAAATCTCAAAACATACTTAATTATTTTAACATTTTTAGTGATAATTCTCAAAATATTCATAATATTGAAATAAAATAATAAACTAATGAATATAATAATGAGAAAATACCCCTCTCCTCCACTATAAATTCCACCCCTCACCACCTCTTCTCCTCACACCTTATAAGCATTGAAACATTCCCAAATTCTACCCAATAAACTAACCAATACCCTAAACCGCTACCAATAAAAATTTGTCTCATGAGAATACCAAAACCTTTTCCCTAAGGAGGTTATCAAGGAGGAGATATCCAAAAGGAAAATTCCTCTTTCTTTTCATTTAATTTCTATTCAAGATTATTTTTTTCCTTATTCTCTTTTAACCTACCCTAATAAAAATGTAAGGATAACTCTAGTGCCTTACATATATTGTAATTATATCATGTAAATGTAATATCCATGATTAATCTTTTCCCTCTCTCTCTTTTATTCAAAAATAAAATCATCATCCGCGATGTGTCAATTTTGAGACATCATGGGAGATGCAGTTTCATTTTCCTTTAACATCATCAAGGATGGTAATAAAACCATTATAATGATTGAAAAATATTTAAAATTTATTTTAAAACCCAATTTATGTTCCAGAACTAACATATATTCATAATACTAAATTATAAAACAAAATGATTTCATTGTGGTTGAAAAATCGCCAAAATAAACCTAAAACAACCATCATTAGCTTTTATCTAATGATTCATCCTCAAACCATATAAAAAATTATTTATAACATAATTTAAAATTATGGAAGATCATTAATAACATATAATAATAATTGTGGATATTTATCTACATTTTACACAAACTACCACTTATATATACAAGTGAACTGATCATGAAAACTAAGAAAATAATCACTCCCAAACAATGAAATTAAACATTATAACTCATAGAAAATCACATAAATGAACTTAATAAAACCATAAAGAATAAATTTTATGTATAAAAGGTTCATTATTTGTTAATTAATGAATTTAATGTGATTATACATGATATTAAGGTGAATAAATCAATTATACATATGGTAAGGGGAATTCTCGAACCCAACTCTCTTTCTTTGGGTTTTCCCACTTTTACCCCATTTTAAGTATGAATATTCCTTTAATTTTCCTTAAATATTATTTCTTCACATTATATAATATTTTCTAGGATTTAAATTTCACCAATTTGGTTTTATGAAAAATTTAAAGATTTTTTCAAAATAACTCTACTTTCTAAAAACACATCTTTTACTTATCGTGAGATTGTTTCTTCTTCACTCAAAATTGATGATTCTTATACCAAGTATGTTAATCTGTATCTCTTTTGGGAACCTAAAATTTTATTCAATAATGAATGATTTATTAAATTAAACCCATTTCTTTCCATGGGTTATCTTATATCCAAGATTGATATACATTCTATATGGCAGGTAGTATTATGTAAATGTTATGATGTGATGGGTGTGCCCAAAATTATATAGCATATGTGAATGATATTATGTGATGGGTGAAACCATAATTATATAGAGCTAAAATTAATTGAGTAATGTGAAAAATCTCATGAGATAAAGGTAACTATTCATGAACATGATTATAGCTTTGTTCACAAAAATGTGTGGTATTTGACCAATAAAACATGATGCTTCATTTTTTTCATTTCCACATTCCATGTATTTACCTAATTATTACTCTATTGATTATGATGATGATTATATACTTATGATATGATTATGGTGATTATTCTCACCCATTTTATATTGTTTCATGTTCTTATATATCCTCTTATTGGGCTTTTAGCTCACCCCTTTCTTTGATGTATATTCTCAAGTGACTAATTGTACTAAAGAGAACACAAGGGCCAATAAGAAGATGGATTAAAAGTAATTAAATCATGTTTATGTTTTATTGTGTAAAAGTTATGTATGCTCCTAATTTTCCCAATACACTAAATCTTTGGATCCTAGTTTTGTAACACTTTTATGTTTTTTATCTTTAAAATAATGTAATAGTTATATAAGAAAAGTAGGGTCTCTATATAAACCCTTTCACTTCATTGGTGGGAATAACATAGGCCTTTACATTGTGTAGGGGATAACCATTATTTTAGGGCATTAACTCATATAATTTCCAAAATTTCCCCATATATAATACATTTGATTCCTTGGCTACTCATTTCTCTATGACCTTCAATTATAAATACAAAACATCTTCCCCTCTATTTGATATAATATTCTAGGCGCTTTTTCCCACCTTCCATATATGTAGGAATATGAATCTTCTATCCTATTTGTTTTTAAACTTTCATAAAATTATATGTACCTATTATTTTATGCATTAGGAATCCCACCAATGTTCACATTGTTAATCACATATTATGATAACCAATTAGACAAAATCATAATATCTTTCTTTATATTCATCATCCAATTTGGTTTCTTATAATCAATAAATTTTCCATCACATTAATTGTTAACCTGATTCCTCCAAGTTACAACCATTGAATAAAACCGCTATGAATATGATGAGAAAAAATATTCATAGTGGGAAACCACATAATCATGAAAAATCACTTATAAGATGTCTAAATCCAGACACATTATTTTAAATTTATCACATATTAGGATTCACCTAGGTCATTAATAGTCATTGTTAAAATCTTTCATGATTTTTTGTAATGAATTTTTGAATTTCCAAATCATATCACCCAGGAGTGTCAAACCATTTGTGCAACATAACCACTTCTCGTGCACCTGGTGATGAAAGAGTTCTACTAAATGTTCCTTTTTCAGTTTTATTACCCCTACATACAATGTTTCCATAGATTAATCCACTTATATTATCTATACATGGATTTAATTACTTGGAAACCACTATTTCTATTATTCACTAAAATTCATGGATATTTTTATATACATTTAATTATCCTTAGAATTATTCATAGATATGTCCTCTGGGATCTCACTAAATCTTTATCATCTTAGTTTCCAAATGTTAACTGAAACATTCCATGATACAAACTGTAGTGACCCAAACTTATCATACATAAATATTACATCCTAATAGACTAATATTTATTAAATAAAATAACAACCTGTGTTTTTTTAGTTCTTGTGCCCTGAAAAATTATAAGCATAAAAAACTACTTCATAAGGGTTCCACATCATCTGCCACTTTTTTATTCAAAACAATAACCCATATTAGACATATCATACATAAAACCTTTCTTCATAGCCTATGGATAGGAAACATAATAAAGGGTGAGATCAGAGACTCATTAAGGGTAATTAAGGGTGACATCAAATATAACATGGATATAAGGTTATGAGAACGAGAGAATAACATTGGGAAACCATACCCAACATATCATATATCATAAACGTGAGTCATTTCATAAAGCTTGAATGTTCATAAGACATGAATCATAAAATGTATCAAAGAACATGATCCATGATATTATAACATTTACATGGGATATAGATTTTTGGAATACACATAAGCTTTGAAAAACATTTCCATAGAAGTCAAGGATCATTTCCAAAACTATCATAGTGGTATAAGTTCACTTCTCAAACCATCACAGTAGTCAAGGGTCATTCCTAGGAATATTATAGTGGATAAGTCCCTTAATAAACTAGGTTAACACCCCATTCCATTTTTTTATCTCATGTGATATCAATCTTTACCCAATGAATTTTAAGGAGATATAGGTGCCACCCATCACAAAATAAAGATCATAAATTCATGTGTTGCAAGATAATAAAAAATCATCATATTAGAACCAATGAAAAGAAATGGTTTTCACAAACAATTTAACATTTAAAAACATGTGAAAAATAAATAGGTTTCAATAAAATATAATAATTTAATTAATTTTTAATTTATTTAAAAAGAAGTGAGTTTCATAAATATTTTTTCATGGTATAACACACATAAGAGAACCGGGTTTCATAAACTTCTTATAATCATAAACATAAACCATCCATAGAAATAATAATAATGTTATCCTTATATCATAACATCAAATAATGTCATATAATATGGTAAATGATTTTTTAATGATCCCTTGGAACATTTCTTGGGGAAGATAAAAAAAATTTGAAAATCATATTTCTAAAACTAGAAATTTATAAAATATCCATTAAATCGTTTTATTTGAAAATATGGTAGGAAAAATATAATAGAATCATTAAAAACACAGTAGTTATGATGAAGGAAGATATTATTCATGTTTTACATGTTAAAATAAATATTCCATTGATATTTTTTATAAAATTCAAACCAGTATTGTTTGGAAAATGGCATAAAGATTTATTTTGAAACATTTTGTAATATAAAAACAAGATAAAAATTTCTTTTAAAAAATAATTATTGGGTAGTAAAAACTTTCTTTAAAACATTTTTTTCAAACATAGATACTTAATAAAAAGTATTTCCAACCAAAGAGAGAAATATAATTGATTATTCTTAAAAAACATTTTTTTGAACTCTACAGTACATAAAGAGAGAAAAATGAAAGGAAAAAGGTATTATAATGAATTTACTAGAGGATAATAAAATTTATGTGTTTATTTAGATATGGATAAAAATATTTCATAATTCAAAGTATAATCATAAATAATTTTGATGAACAAAGAGATTGTAACATCAAACCCTTACCACTTGGGTAAAATTTTAACTATACACCCCATTAAAGAATAACATCAAAATAAAATTTAAATATAATAAATAGAATGATATTCATGATTTAAAATTATTAAGGGGTAATAATATACACCTCATAAGACAAAATATCTGTATAACATAACATATGTCTCATAAAAGATAGATTGAGATAAGAATACCCAACCGATTTTATAAACGTTTAACTGTAAATCACATGAAAGAGAGATCCTAAAATGGATATGTAAATCCACATATTTTTTTGTATAATAATGATAAAATATATTCATGGGAAGTGTATATACCACATAAAAGAAACACTTAGTTAACATTACTTGTGTCTCATAGAAAATAAAAGTAAGATGAAAATCTCTTACCTTATGTATAGACTTCCTTCATACACATTTTACCAAATTTTATAAAACATTTATATTTATTATAAATATATTAAATAACCATAATCATATTTATCATACCATATAATATTTACTTATGATCTTTCATTACAAATTTATTAATAATTCCTTGTTAAAATAACATTTTAGGTGATAACTGCTTCATTTTTCATGTATGTTCTAGTATTATATTTTCCATCCATACATTTTTATTATGGTTCAATCATATAAAATATTTTAACTATGATATATACATATTATATATTCATTATATATTAATTTAGATTAATACATAAAATTTAGAGAAAGAAAATAAAATACATTGTTCATGGAGATGGGAGGTCGTACGTATGCATGAATGTTGTTTCCATTTTCTCGATGGATGAAATGAAGGAAATGTAAAAAATTATATATTAACTTTACAGAAAATTTTTTATTTCATATATCTCTCATATATTCATTATCTTTTTCCTTATTACCTTCTATGTCAATTGTTAGTGAAGAACGAGTCACATCGCTTCATGAGGTCGTGGTCCACTGTACACACGATCGAAGTTATCGTATCCCGCACATAATGAAAAGTATAAAGGTATATGTGATATGATAATTTTAAAATTATTATTATGTTACAAATAAAATATAAATTTATTTATTCTTTTCTTATTACCTTCCTTATAAAATAGAAATTATAAACAAAACACATCGGTCCTTGTGGCGGTAATCCCCTATACACATGAGTGACATTATTATTTTCAAATGGGTTGGGAGGTAAAAATGTAGGTGTGATATTATAATTATAGAGGTATATTTATGTAATAAATATAAAATATATAATTTAAATCTATAATTTTATCAATCTTTGGTAAGTGGTGATGGAAAATAAATTATGTTGGTTCGCAAGGGTGTAGTCCATTGTACACATGATCAACGGTTTTGTTTTCCCATTTGAGGGAAGATGAGATGGATTCTTTTTATGAAACTAAAAACATTAAAAAAATATTATTATATTTTAGGTACAAGTTTTATTATATTTTAATTAATATAACATGAATGATTTTATTATGAGAATAATTAATAAATAAATTCTTTAGTGAAGATAATAACCTTCACTTTGAATAATCCCCTTTGGATCTCTTATTAAAGACCATAGGGTTGGTATTTTGGGATGAAACGAATTTATCAAAAATATATATGGATTTTGGGGAGGAAATTTGGTAGGATTTTTTCAAACCAAATGGATTAATATATGTGAATAAGTGAAGGGAGGAGGTGGCCTTTTATAATTGGAAGGAGTATCATTTTTGTAAATACCCAAAATTTAAAAATGGGAAGTCACATTTTCCCCATGTGACTCTAAAATTTATAAATAATAGATTTTAGGGATTATATGGTCAATGAACACCTCCACCAAAAAAATAAAAAAAATTAAAAAAATTATTCCTTAGCCAATAAGTTTACTTAATTTTACCATTTTAATTTTCACCAGGGTAACTTTTATATTTATATTTACCTATATAATTTATCTTTAATGACAAAAATTAAAATAAAAATTATAAGATAATTTATACCCAATGACTATAAATATAAAATAAAATGTATTAAAAATAAATATTATGAGTGTGGGAAATTAATTTTAAGACAAGCACATGAAACTTGCAAAACCCCCTTTTAACCTTAATCGTGATAATTAATTTCTATTTTCTTAATCAATAAGTATGACCAGATATAAATTTTAACTTATTATATAATATAAATTATTATAATTAAAAATATTGAATCAAATTTATGAAATTTAAATAATATAATTTTCATTATTAAATTTAAGATCAATCCAGTCGACGCGATGAAAAATCTATTTTCCAATGAGAAATTTTTTGAACGATAAAAATGTTTCTATACCAGAATTCAATATGAAATTGGTTAAAATGAAATATATTGGACTAATGATATTATTATTTAGCTAATTTTACTACTAAAACCATTTTAACACAAAATTGAACCTTTTAAATTCTTCAAACAAAAAGGCAGTTTTTAATTATAACTTGTATTTTTCACTATTCATCAAAAAAAATTATATTTTCATAAAAAATCTCCCAAATCTAATTTTGACATGTTTATTAAAAAAAATTAATTTTTACAAATAAATTTTATTGAATCATAAAAAATAAAATTTATTATTTGTCCATAAAACACAATAAAAAACATTTTTTTGAGAAATGTTATATTCAAAGCAAATAAAAATTTTACAATAAAAATAGTTCTTTTTTATTGTAATTTTTTACATATATATAAAAATTATAATTAATTTTATAAATTTTTTTCTTCTTATTCATACCACCAGGTTTAAAGGCTATGTTATAAAGTATATGTTCAAATAATAATATAATAATATATCATGGTTCGTTAAAACTCAGGGTTGCGTGTAACAGAATATATCGTAGAAAATAAATTTATTTGAGAAAATTTGCTCATTTAAACTCAATTTTTTTCTCATATCATCTCATATATTTCTAAATATAATTCAAAACACCAATTAGGTTTTATTTACATCATTTTAATTTAATTAAAATGATATTAATAGAGTATAATTCATACTCCCACATGTTCATTAGTATAACATGTTAAAGTTTTAATTGGTTCAACCACCTAAAGTATTTATTAATATATATTATTTTTAAGGTTATTAAGGGTGAAATTATTTAATTATTATTGTAATTGGTCTTGTACTTTTGATAAAATCAATAAAAATATATACTTTATGATTTCTATTCTTGAAAAACGTATTTGTATCATCCATAAAATGAACATAGGATAACATTAATCATAAAAATAATATAATTAAATAATATGAATAATAGGGGATTTATGAAATTTTTATCAATGAATTTGGATGAAAATCACCATTATGAAACTTGAATGAGACAATTTAAATTATGAACATCTGATGAAGAAAATAAACCATAAAAAAATAATATATATGTAAAAATGAATAAAAATGAATAGTATAAAAAAATTATATTTATAACAATATAAAAAATTTATTTCTATGGTTATATTCATTACATAGAATGTTAATGTGATTTTTTGGAATTTTGGAGGAATAGTAAGGGTCTGTCATCTCAATTTTTTTCATTGGGATATGTTCTAATTTCACCACCAATATTATTCTATATGTTGCATATACAGCCCCATGGATGCATAATATCATAATTTTTATTAAATTCCATATATTTAAAAATCTATCTCATGTTATATCTTTAAATAACTTTTGATTCAAAGAATAAAAAATTCGTAAGGGTTTCTTTTCCAATCTCACTTTAGAATTGATATTATCAATGTTTTAATTTATATTGGGAAAATTATAGGTAATTTTTATACAAAAACTCATCCATTTTATTATCAAATAGTTATTTTTAGGTTGTAAATGTACTATTAATAATTACCCTCCATTTGGTTCATAATATAAGAAAATATATCTTATAAGTGCAGTTGACTATATCTCTTGTTTTTTGTCTAGAATCATTCTTCTCTATGTTTTTGTTTTTCATATTATTTTTGGGATCACCTTATCCACATGTTACTAATTTATTAAAATCACCTAATATTACATAAAAAGGTTTAAAATGAACATTTATGTATCTCCTTTAGTGTTTTCCACATAGTTACATTATTCTATAATATTATTTATTTTTCTTTTTAAACCACCTTTAATTATTTTCATGACTCTTAAAGGAAAATTTTATTCAACCTCTTATTAATTTTAATTTCATTTATTTATAAATTAATAATATTTAAAAAATCATATGAAAATATAAAAAACACCCCTTATTATTTTTTAATAAATTTTCCAATTTTGTAATAAAAGGGTTTTTAATTCTGCCAACATCATTAATGTTTCTTATGATTCACTAAGGATATGTTTCAATGTGATCATTCAATGGGCTATAATCCTCTATAACTCAATTGAAATAAATATCCACTTGTTTCTTATAAATGGTTATGTTCTATATAGAGGACACTTATTACTATATAATGTAATAAAAGTGATAATGTTGTTATGGAAATTTATCATCTCCCATGAGATTTGGATCAATGGTGGTCAATGAATCAAAACAGTAAGGTTGAAGAAAAAATTAAAAACATGGAATTTATGGATTTTAAAGTAATATTCTTTAAAAATTACTTTCCTCATAACAAATTAATGGATATGAAGAGAAAATTCAAGATTCTAAGACAAAAGGAAGATGAAAATGTTTCTATGTATGAAGCCAAATATACAAGTTCAGAAAGGCATGTTATAAGTACCTAGCCTTAAAACATTACATAATCTTGAATTAAATGAATACTTAACATTGAGTATATTTTCAGGTTTATAGTTTTAGAGGTTTAGGCCATAACTATTTCATATTAAATTAAATATTACATGTATACACTATTACTAAGTATCCATTTTTTCATAAAATAAAAACTCTTAAAAAGAAACATTTCTAGTTCCATGTTTTAGACATCATGACTTTTCCTTGATCTATTCCTTGACCCTTATTTCTCTTTAAGTCCTTTAGAAAACATTTAAAAATGTGGGATGATCATAAAAAGCACAATAAGGGTTATAAAATAACGAAGGAAGACATTATCCCATCAATAAATAAAAATCAATGAAATAATACTTTTCAATCATAACATACCTCATGAAATCATAATATTTATGAATAACACATAGAAATAATAAATCATAATGGTAACTTGTGGCATCCATATCATAATTACATTGTATCTATCACAGCTACGTAGGGAATTACTTTGGAATACCCATCACAGTATATTCCCTAAATCTATTAGGAGAAACATTAACATTTACCTCTGTCACGTTACCCAATGCATTGGAGAGCTATCTCGGGCTCACCCGTCCTAGTTTTATCACAGAACCACCCGTATACGTAAACAATGACCAATAAACATAACATATTCATAACACATAAAACAATCATAAAGGAAAGATAACATTTCCACATTATAATCACAATATATCATTTCAATATATTAACATAATTAATGTTTTATCAAACCATTTTCAAAACCATTTAATAAATAGATTTTGAATCAAAGTGTCCCATACCACTTTGAAACTTTTAAATGAATCATAATTTGAAAACATTAATTTTCATATAAATAAATCCTAAAACCCATTTTGAAAACATGGACATTAATGAGAAATAATTAGAAGAATAAATCTTTAAAACATTTTAACCGATATTTTAGTTAAAGAGTTTTTAACAAAATGAGAGATGATTGAATAAAAATAATTGAGGAATACCATTTAATCATAACTTTATAATATCATGAGAATAAAGGTATTCATGATATAATATTCCAAAGGACAATATATACACCATATAAGAGTTAATTGGTGCATAACAACAATGAAGTCTCAATGGAATGTAAATTGAGACAAAATCCCTTATAAAAATTGTATCCTTAGATTAAGGATAAATCAATTAAATAATAATGTGTGAAAAATATAAATACAATAAATATTATTAGATATTAATTTTAAATAAATCAGAGAACATTCACATATATTTTTTGTAAAAACAACCCCAATGACTTGGATGTTTAACTCAATGAATGGAAATTGAGTTAAAATTACTCTTATCAAGTTCATATCGATGACTTGAGAATTTATCAAAGGAGTGATTATGTATATAAAAATTATATCCACACAAAGGGGGGTAAAAATTACAACATAAATAAATAAACAATGATTCCACACATAATCATATCATGACATAATTAAGAATTAGAAGATTAACCCAAGGAATGGAAATTGGGTTAAAAAGTTCCCTTACTAATTTGGTAACTTACGAAATATACACCACATGAAAGAAGGATCATACAATGAATATTTAAATACCCATAAATTAAATATTATTATACAACTAATGCAATAATGGGCAGTACATACACCACACAAAAGGAAATAGTGTCAAATATTGCATGAATCTAACGGGAATAAAAAAAATGAGAGGAAACCCCTTACCACGTTGTAATCAATCGAGTCGTATAAATAAAAGTTAATAACCACCAAATGAATCACATAATACCATGAATATAAATATAATAATTAAAATATATATCAAATGGCAGTATACAATACCCACATGAAATAAATAAGTGGTGAACAATGGAAATCTCATGGAATTAAAAGTGAGATAAGAAACCCCTTACCTCGTGTCTGACTTAACCCATCCATTCTTTATTCTCCTGAAAAATAGACTAGAGAAAATTTATACTTGTTTAAGAACATTTTTCAAGTTTATTATTCATTTTATATCCCTTATTACCATGTTATAAATATTATTCAATCATTTATGTTTATAATTTTCGTTTTGATGATATTTGGTACTTGAGTCAAAAATGAACTTCTTATAATTACCAGTTGTTCATGTGGTAAAAATTACATTATATTCAGAATGATATTCATGATTTATATATCATATATATAATATATATCCAATATATTTATGTATCTATAATATTACATAACATTTGGAGATAAGAAATGAAATGTACCATTCATGGAGACGGTAAGCCATACGTACGCATAAACGCTACTTTCATTTATTTTTCATATTTAATGGAATGAAAACTTAATGATACATAGGTATATTATAATTCCAGTATAATATCATATTATATATATGTTACATGATTTCATTAACTCCATCCTTTTTACATTCTATGTATGTCATGAACGAATCATATCACCTTGAGGGGGAGGTAGTCCGCACTTCCTCAAATGAAATTATCGTATTTACACATATTGGAAATCATAAAGGTATATTTGTAAATAAAAATTAAATAATCATAGATAAAACATAAAAATAATATATAAATATAGTTCCATAATATTTTCCACCATGAGAGGCGGTAGGAGATAATTGAACAATCATCATTTCGTGAGGCAGTAGTTCGCCATCCACAAAAACAGTATGTTCTTTAACCATTAAATAGAGGTGTGTGTAAGTATAGTTCGAATACTTATAATAAAAACAACCAAAAATATTTATTATACTTGTTTTATTATAAAATAAAGTAATAAAAAGATTTTATGGGGTTGGATAAGTAAAATAAAACAAAAGAACTTAAGAAAAGATGTTACCATTAAATCGGGTATCTCCCTTTGGTTTGAAACAAAAGGTTTACTTGAGTTGCCTTCTTCCTAGGGGGAGGCTTCTAGGAGGAGGAGAAGGATTTAGGTAGATTAATTTGTTAGAGGATGGATGAGACAATGGGCTTGATAAGTGTGAATAATGGGTTATAAGTGAGGGCTTTTTATAAGGGGGGGGAGGGGCTTTTTAGGAAAGTTTAAAAATATTATTTTATTATATAAGGATTTTTAGTTTCTAAAGGTCCAAAACTTATTAAAGTCAAAGATAAGATGACTCATGTTAGAAATAAATTCATACAATAAAAATTGGACAGGTTTTGGATATTATTTTAATCTTTATAATCTTATTTATTTAAATCATTAATTAATTAGGTAAACACTGCATCATTTTTGTGTCATAAATAATTTTATTTATTTGATGTCTAAAAAATATAAAAAAATATCATGATGTAGGAAATATTTTTAGATTTTAAATTAATATTTATAGTCTAAGAGATAACTTATATAACCCCATGTAAAAATTGATTTACTAAAAGATATATGTTTATGTCATTTTTGTATTTACTTTAAATTAATTAATATAAAGTGTCATTATCACTCTTAAGTGGCTCCATGGTGTCCCAAAATAGACCCAAGGATGACCATGGTCGGAAATGTATTAACCAATAGGATTAGGATACATGTTAGGGTAATTTTATATTATTATAATAATATTTTTTTACCCTTATTTACTAGATTTACCCTTTAACCATGGTAAATAAAACTTTTACTGAAGTAAATATTCATATTGTCTAAAAATAAAAGTTACTTATTTACATAATTTAGACCTCCTAATTATAAATATGGAATCCATTTTAACAAATTCAAAACACAGAAGTGGAAGAAATTAATTTAAAATTAATTCCCGCTGTCAAAACAAATAGCATGTTTTTAATAAATAATAACTATCAAAAGAAATTTAAATAAAAAATAAAAAATAAAATTATCAAAAGATTGACACTTATTTATGTCCAATTTCAAAGTGAAATTACTTCCAATGACCAATATTGGATTAAATGGTAAAAAAATATAATTACACTTTAAAACCATTTAAAAAGATAATCTATACATATCAATAAATTATATTAAAAGGCAGTTATGAATTAAAATATAGTATTTTTTACTATTCATAAAAAAATGGACTTTATCAGAAAAATACCAAAATTTTATCCAATGTAAATTTTTATGTCCCAATTCTAAAGAAGAATATTATTTTATCAAATAGAATATATAAAAGCAAACAAAACTAGATTTAAAGAGGGTTCTCCATCAAAAGGCGGTAAATCAACCTTTAAATGAATATTAGAGTATTTATGCTTAAAATCATATTCTTTCTTATTTTAAGACTCTAAAATTTATTGGATAAATGTAAAAACATTTAAGAAACATATTTAATCACAATATCGTTAGTTTTGTTCATTCCCGCCAATACAACGACTATGCGTTAACTACCATAATATTATATTAATATTTTTCAGTATAACTCAATGTTGTGTGCAACGTAAGTTTTCAATGAAACTTGTTGTTGCATATCAGGTATTCCATCGAACATAGAATCCCCTTTAAGGTAAAATTAATATTTAATTCACAAATTTTAGTAAATATGAGAATGTTATATTCTTTATTTACCTGGGATGTTACATCCTTCCCCCCTTTTGGGAATTCCATCCTTGCAATTTTAAAATTGGGCTTGGAAACTTCATTGAAAGTCCCACATTGGAAAAAGAGTTAATAAAAATATCACTTTAAAATAAATAAAGTGAAATAAAAAGTTCACCTGAGATAACAGATACTAGGATTCCATGAAAACATGGATTTGGAAGAGAAACTAACTCTCATAGATTAAAAGAGAGTGATAGAGAACTTGATCACGAAAAGTTCACCACCATAATACCATAAATTTGTGGTTGGGTAAAAGTCTGATGATAAAAGGGAGATTATAAAATTTTTTCTACAAGATCATTTTCATAGAGTTGATGAATTTTATTAAAAATTAGACTAAGATCATAAGGAAATATACTTACATGTCATGTAGAGTGTCATCCTTTAATAAAATTCTACCAGAAACTCATCTTTTCTATAAATGGTAAGTATTCAAGATGACTTGGTCACACCTGAAGTTCTAGAATAAAATTCTAGAGTATCACATAATCTAAAAAATATGAACTATATATTTCCTCTATTTTTAGACATCAACCAAAACCAAAATAGGTTAGTACAAGATTAGATAATCCCCAAAAGGATAATCCTTTATAAAAAGAAATACTACTCTTAATCTATAAAATTCTACAAAAAGAAACCAAAGTTCAAGAAAGACCATTCAATATACAATTGTCCTTAAAATTCTTCAAAATTATCCAAACTAATATTGAAATCCAAAACTCAAAAGGATTTAATCACATGGTATTCCATAGTAAATCTTAACATCTATCTCCAAATAAAATCAACTACTCTTAAAGTCTTATACTGAAGTGTAATTAACCTAAAAACATATTTTCTATGATAGATTAATCATTTCCAAAAATAAACCAAATCACCTTATGTCGACAATAAAAACATATATTCTTCCAAAATAATATTTCAACCATTACTCCACAAATTAAATCCAATAGTATTTTATTTTACTTACGCATATAGTGTTCCCAAAAGAGAGAATATCTTCAAAAATAACCTTTATTACTTAATCACCAAATCATTTTCCTATACTAAGGATTTTCGATTGATAAAACATAAGATCCCAAATATACTTATTCTTGATCCAAAATAATCATTTAACTTGAAATAATAAGTCATACTATCCAGGGACTTCACGTAGGACAGTGGTAGGTGATGCGCCCTTGTTGCCCTTCTATTGTTGGTTCGATTCTTGTAGCCTTATGGGATGCGACGGGTGGTCACCCATCTTACAGGTTTTCCTTTTTATAAAACTCAAAAATATCCCTAACATGTTTTAACTTCAAAGGTTTTATTATACCTTTCATTTTCATCCCAATACATTAAGACCTCAACATCTTATATATTGTCATTTTTTCACCTCAATATGATAAAATAAAATTATTCCTTATAGAAAGAACATCATACCTTGATCATGGTTTCCATATGGTTTGATCATCATATTTTTCACATAGGTATAAGTCCCATGCTTTGCAAAAATTATTTATAGATCTTTCAAAATCATTTGATTCCTCCATCCAAATACACATCATACAACTTGGGTCATATGGGTGTTCGTAGAAAAATATTTTCAGAAAATAATCATGTGTGACATGTAATTTCAAAACATCTAACAAAACGTGATTTTTATAAAACAGTCGGACCGAGTTTGACTTGAAAATTTCAATAAATAGTCCTTATAATATACCATAAGTATGTTTTGAGAGAAAATATTGTAAAAGAAAATATAAATAGGTTGTGTAAGGGTCTCCTTCTTTAGCACCTTTATCAAAATCATAATATTCTTCAAAATCCTATGATAAGGTAAAATATTTAAAAATGCCTTGATAATATTTACCTTTCTTGAAAATATGAGAATATTGAGAAAATATAATTTGATTAAATACAACCCAAGTTCCAAAATGATATTGAGGTATAGTCTAGGTGTTTGATATCTCAAAAAACTACTTGCAAGTGATTTATATGCTATAAAAAGTTTCACAATCATCTGAACATGACTTTGCAATAATTATTGCAAGTATGTCATCAGGAAGAGATAAGAATGTAGTTTTAGATCCTTCTCCTTCCATTTTTAAATGACTTTCCTTGATCTAAAA
Organism: Viscum album; assembly: GCA_963277665.1. Classification (NCBI taxonomy): domain Eukaryota; kingdom Viridiplantae; phylum Streptophyta; class Magnoliopsida; order Santalales; family Viscaceae; genus Viscum; species Viscum album. The sequence goes on along the minus strand of OY728147.1, from coordinate 102,163,493 downwards.
AATTTATAAAACAAGGATTTAACTGAAATAATAGACATAGGGACTAACCATGTGTTTAACAAAAATTCTTAATCCCTAAAGTTGTCTAAATCGACCTCTGATACCAACAATAAGGACCTAGCCTTAAAACATTACATAATATTGAATTAAATGAATAATTCACATTGAGTATCTTTCCAGGTTTAGATTTTTTGAGAATTAGGCCTTAACTATTTCATATCAACTTGAATATTATATGTAGACACAACTACTCAGTATCCATTTTTTCATAAAATATAAACTTTTAAAAAGAAACATGTCTAATTCCATGTTTTAGACAGGATGACTTTTCCTTGATTTTATTTTTGACCCTTATTCATCTTTAATTAATGTGGAAAACATTTAAAAAACTTTAGATGAGCATAAAAATCTCAATAAGGGTTATAAAATATGGAAAGAAGACATTAGCCAATCAATAAATATAAATCAATGAAACCATACTTTTCAATCATAACATACCTCATGAAATCATAAGATTTACGAATAACACATAGAAATCATAAATCATAAAGGTAACTTGTAGAATCCATATCATACTTACATTGTAGTTATCACAGCTATGTAGGGAATTACGTTGGAATACCCATCACAGTATATTCCCTAAATCTCTTAGGAGAAACATTAACATTTACTTCTGTTAAGTTACTTAATGCATTGGAGAGTTATCTCGGGCTCGCCCACCCTAGGTTTATCACGAAACCACCCATATATTTAAACAATTACTAATAACAATAACATATTCATAACATATAAAACAAGCATAAAGAAAATATAAAATTTCCATATTGAAATCACAATATATCATTTCAAGATATTGACACAATCAATGCTTTGCCAAACCATTTTCAAAACCATTTAATAAAGAGATTTTTGAATCAAAGTGTCCCATACAACTTTGAAACTTTTAAATGAATCATCATTTGAAAACATTAATGTCTATATAAATAAATCATAAAAACCATTTTTAAAACATGGACATTAATGTGAAATAATTATAAGAATAAATCTTTAAAACATTTTAACCAATATTTTAGTTAAAAAGTTTTTAACAAAATGAGAGATGCTTGAATAAAAAAAATTGAGGAATATCATTTAATAAGAAATTTATAATATCATGATAATAAAGGGATTCATGATATAATATTCCAAAGGACTGTATATACACCATATAAGAGTGAATTGGTGCATAACAATAATCAAGTCTCAATGGAATGTAAATTGAGACGAAATACCTTATAAAAATTGTATCCTTAGATTAAGGATAAATAAATTACATAATAATGTGTGAAAAATATAAATACACTCAATATGATTGGATATTCAGTGTAAATAAATCAGAGAACATTCACACGTATTTTTGTAAAAACAACACCAATGACATGGATGTTTAACTCAATGAATTGAAATTGAGTTAAAATTACTCTTATAAAGTTCACATCGATGACATGAGAATTTATAAATGGAGTGATTATGTGTATAAAAAGTATATCCACACAAAGGGGATTTGAAATTACAACATAAATAAATAAACAATGATTCCACACATAATCATAGCAAAATATAATTAAGAATTAGAAGATTAACCCAATTAATGGAAATTGGGTTAAAAAGTTCCCTTACTGATTTAGTAACTTACGAAACATACACCACATGAAAAAGGATCATAAAATGAAGATGTAAATACCCATAAATTAAATTATATTATACAAGGAATACAATCATGGTTAGTACATATACCACAAAAAAGGAAATAGTGGAAAATATATCATGAATCTCACGGGAATAAAAAAATGAGATGAAAACCCATTACCACGTTGTAATCAATCGAGTCGTATGAACGATAGTTAATAACCACCAAATTAATCACAAAATACCATGAATATAAATAGAATCATGATAATATATATCAAATGTCATTACACAATACACTACATGTAATAAATAAGTGCTTAACAGTGGAAATCTCACAGAATTACATGTGAGATAAGAAACCCCTTACCTCGTGTCTGACTTGACCCATTCGTTCTTTAATCTCCTGAATAATAAACTAAAGTTAATTTATAATTGATTAAGAACCTTTTTCAAGTTTATTATTACTTTTATATCACTTATTACCATGTTATAATCATTATGAAATCAATTATGTTAATAATGGTTGTTTTGTCAATATTTGGTACTTGAGTCAAAAATGAACTTTTTATAATTACAAGTTGTTCATGTGGTCAAAATTCCATTATCTCCAGAATTATATTCATGATTTAGATATCATATATATCACATATATCCTGTATATGTATGTATTTATAATATTACATAACATTTGGAGTTAAGAAATGAAATGCACTGTTCATGGAGACGGTAATCCCTACGTACGCATGAACGCTACTTTCATTTATATTTCATATTTAATGGAATGAAAACATAATGATACATAGGTATATTATAATTAAATTATAATATAATATGATATATATGTTACATGATTTCATTAATTTCATCCTTTATACGTTCAATGTAGGTCATGAACGAATCATATCACCTTGAGGGGGCGGTAGTCCGCACTTCTTCAAATGAAATTATTGTATTTACACATATTGGAAAGCATAAAGGTATGTTTGTAAATAAAAATTAAAAAAGAATAGATAAAAAATAAACATAATATATATCATATATAAATAAATTTCCATCATAATGTACACCATGATAGGTGGTAGGAGATAATTGAACATTCATCATTTCATGAGGCATTAATTTTCCATCCACAGAAACAGTATGTTCTTTAACCATTAGATGGATGTGTGTGTAAGTGTAGTTTAAATACTTCTCATAAAAAAACCTATTATATTCATGATACTGGTATTGTTATAAAATAAAGGAATAAAAAGAGTTTATGGGGTAGAAGAAGTAAAATAAAACAAATGAACTTAAGAGAAGACGTTACCTTTAAATCGGGTATCTCCCTTTAGTTTGAAAAAAATGTTTACTTGAGTTGCCTTATGCCTAGGGGGAGGCTTATAGGAGGAGTATAGAGATTTAGAGAGATTAATTTGGCAGATTTTTTATGAGACAAGGGGCTTGAGAAGTGTGAGGAATGGGTTAGAAGTGAGGTTTTTTTATAGGGGGGAGGGGCTCTTTAGGAAAGTTTAAAAATATTATTTTATTATATAAGGATTTTCAGTTTCTAAAGGTCCAAAACTTATTAAATTCAAATTTAAGATGACTCGTTTTCGAAATAAAATCATCCAATAATAATTGTACTGGTTTTGGATATTTTTTTAATCTTTATAGTCTTATTTATTTAAATCATTCATTAATAAGGTAAACATAGCATCATTATTGTGTCATAAATATTTTTATTTATTTGATGTCTAAAAATAAAAAATAAATTATGATGTATTAAATTGTTTTAGATTTAAAATGAATGTTTATAGTCGAAGAGATAACTTATATAACCCCATGTGAAAATTGATTTACTAAAAGATATATGTTTATGTCATTTTTGTCTTTACTTTAAATTAATTAATATAAAGTGTCATTATCACTCTTAAGTGTCTCCATGGGGTCCCAAAATAGACTCAAGGATTCCCATGGTCAGAAATGTATTAACCAATAGTATTAGGAAAAATTTTAGGGTAATTTTATATTATTATAATAATATTTTGTTACCCTTATTTACCAGATTTCCCCTTTAACCATGGTAAATAAAATTTTTACTGAAGTAAATATTCATATTGTCTAAAAATAAAAGTTACCTATTTACACAATTTGGACCTCCTGTTTCCAAATACGGAATAAATTTTTTCAAATTAAAAACATAGAAGTGGTATAAATTAATTTAAAATTAATTCCCGATGTCAAAACAAAATGTGTGTTTTTAAGAAATAGTAATTATCAAAAGATTTACACATATTTATGTCCAATTTCAAAGTGAAATTACTTACAATGACCAAAATTGGATTAAATAGTAAAAAAATATAATTAAACTTTAAAACCATTTAAAAATATAATCTAACCATATAAATAAATTAGATTAAAAGGTAGTTATGAATTAAAATACTATATTTTCCACTATTCATAAAAATGAACTTTATCAGAAAAATACCAAAATTTTATCCAAAGTAAATTTTGATTTCCCTATTTTAAAGAAGAATATTATTTTGTCAAATATAACATATAAAAGTGAACAAAATGATATTTCAATAGGGTTCACCATCAAAAGGCGATAAATTGACCTTTTAATGAATATTAGAGTATTTATGCTAAAATCGAATTAATTCTTATTTTAAGCTTATAAAATTCATTGGATAAATGTAAAAACATTTAAGAAACATATTTAATCATAATATGGTTAGTTTTGTTCATTACCTCTAATACAAAGGCTATGTGTTAACTACCATAATATTATATTAATATTTTTCAATATAACTCAATGTTGTTTGCAACGTAAGTTTTCAATGAAACCTATTGTTGCATATCAAGTATTCCATCAAACAAAGAAAACCCTTTAAGGTAAAATTGATATTTAATTCAAAAAATTTAATAAATATAAAAATTTTATATTCATTATTTACCTGTGATATTACACTTTCTATAAACTATGTGCATAATACAAAGAGTAATACTGACAATATATTTAATGGGGTTAGTAGAATTATTTTAAGGGAACTATTCTCCCAATATTTATAATTATATGAGTATATAATATAATTTGGTATAAAGATATATAAATAATTCATCGTTCCTTATGTATTATAAGGTAATTAAGAGAAGAGGAGGATGTCATAGTGAAATGAAGATAAAGGGAAAAAGGGAAAGAAGGTTTTTACTCCATGGTATAATTATGGAAATAAATATTCTGGTACTTTCTTGAATAGAGAGAGATGTTTCAAAATGTTTGGGGATAAATGCCACCATTCTCATTATTTTAAGAGAATGAAATAATATAATAATGTAGAATGATTTAACAATAAGGAGATGAGGCACTACACACATGCATTCTCTAATTTTAAAGAGAATCTACCCTTGAATATGTCACGAGATGAAGTTCAATATTATGATATTACTAATAATAAATTGAAAAAAACTTGTCAAGTATTTTTATTCAATAATATTTTTGAATAAATATTATTTCAATGATGTTCTCATTATAAGATCCGTAAAACATGTATGGATTGTACTACAACAATTTTTCATTAAGTACTTTAAATAAAATGTTGAATGGAACTGATGACCAAGAAAAGGGATTCAGTGAAAATTTTATCTTTTTGGAAAACACATGATTAAGGGAATATGTCCCTTAATATATGGTTAGTGTTGAGATAATAATGATGATGATATTTTTATGTGATAATATTGGTGACCTTGAGATTGGTGAGTTATTTAATTGTTTTTGTTATCATTATTGGGGTTTATATAATTTTTGGATTAGGGAATAAATTCGATAATAGTGGATTTTCTTTTTTGAGGAATAAATTTTTTAATTAAGTTTTTATAGTTATCATGGTATTCACATTTTGGAATGTGACATAAAGAGACACTTTATTTTGTTTGATGAATATAATGTTATATTGATTTGTGGAATCCCTTCTAGATTTTCAGGCTTTGAATTTGGTCACCTATATTTTGGACCAGTATTAAGGATGACCATTTATGAAATGTATAAAGATGAAATATGGGTATTGTTGGATAAAAAATGAAAACCATTTGGGTTTCGGAAAATATCTTAGGATGGACTTATCATTCTCTTACGAATCTTATAACCTTTTAAATGTTAATTTTAGTGGTCCATGCATTAAACATTGAACTTTAATACTCATTTTTTGGAGAAAAATAAGAGATTATAGTGGAAATAGATTAAAGTATTAACTTATACTTTTCATGCAACTATATATCCTTATGTTCTTTGTTTATATAGTTAAGTAATTATCCAACCCTTGGAAAAAGATCTTGAAAAAAATGTTATCCTAGTACCTTTATTTATAAAGAAATGATGGCATTTTAACCCTTTATAAATTTATGGTTTTATGGTTTTATGATTTTTAACCTTATTTGAATATCCCACATTATAAATATCAATGATATCTATCACTCTTTATAATTTTTTATGATTTTATTCCATGCCTATATGTTCACTTCCCTCCAATGTTATCCTATTTGGAATCTTAGTTATGTGATTATTCAAGATGAAGTTTTTACTTACCTTTCTCTTATAAATATGATTTTTTATTAACCCTTACCACTATATGGTTTTTGAAAAAATTTATTTTAATATTTCATACCTTCATTATCAGGATCAAGAATAAATTGTGAGGACATAATTTATTTAAAGGGGTAGAATGTAACACCCCAATATTTTTTAGAGAGGAACATCATTTTCAATAGCATATATGAAACAAAAGAACCAATATTAGAAGAGAATGTAACAACTTGAGATGTTCTGATATATCTATTTTAAAATAAATAAAATATCTTCATTGTCTTGTGATGCACGAAACACCGGGTTGAAAAGAAACATGATACTGTATTAAAATATTATTATTTAAATATGACCAATATTGCCTAGCTATTAAGTTGGAGGGTATGAAAAAAAAAATTTAAATATTATATTGTTTAAACATGTATAAAATATATTCAATTGTTACCTATATATTATAAATGAAAATAAAAATCCCTTTAAATAAAAATAAATATTTTTAAGAAATAGTATTTTTTAAGAGCGGTTTCTTCAAATTTTGAGCACTTATTTTAAAATTGATTTTTTACTATTTTAATTTTTTAAAATAAATTAAATTAAATTTTTTAATAATCATATAAAAATTATCTTAGATTTAGTTTTTTATAATTTTCTTAAATGATAAGTTTATGATGAATAGTGAAAAAATTTGGTTTGTAATGAAAATGGCCATTTCATTTAAATTATTTACAAAGTTAAATTATATTTAATTTTTTCCAAATATAAAATAAGATCAATTATATTAAAATTTAAATTATATTTTTCATTTTAAACAAATTTTTATAGGATTCTAATGTAAAACCTTTTTAATTTTTTAAAAAAAAAATCTTTGGAAAACTGATTTTTTTCAAAACGTGAGGGTGTTATTTTAAATTAAATTATTCTACATATGTGAGTAAAATATGATAAAAGTGAGTAAAAATTTCTAATAATTATAATTAATATTATAAAATATCATTAAAAAATTTGTTATAATTAATTTTGAAAATAGTAAAAAAACATTACCGTAATTAAGGTAAAAACAGATTTACTAGGGAGTTAAACTAAAAACGATAAGGGATAAAATGACCTAGAAAGTTTTCCAACACCAATTTTAAATAAACATTGATACCTTATAACATTTATGTTACAATTAAGATCTATTTTTAGTCTTTTTGAGTGAAAAAAACATGGGTATCACTTTATCTTTCCAAAAATTCCATATGTGTCCTCTACTGCACTTATAAGAGGCCACACCATCCCCTCTCCCCATAACACTTCCAAAACCCTTTAGTTTTGAAAGTACCTTCCCAAATATCTTTCTTAATCCTATAAAAACATCATATATTCCTCATTTTAATTATTATTATGACCTAAAAATGTTTTAGGTATAAACCGAAAGAGGCTCTCCAAAGAAGAGGTAAAACTATTTAATGTGTGTATTTATTTTATTTATTCTTACACCTCCTTAAAATAATATTAAAATATGGTAATAAAATAAAAAATAAATCATATATACTGATATTTTATTAATTTAATTGAATAACCCATATCCATCTCAACTTTCATGAAATGGTAAATGAAACTGTCGATCGTCTTTTCGATGGACTAATGCCTCACAAACTAATGTAATTTGTTTCCAAAAACCTCCATTAATGGATGGATATAATGATTTATTTAACATATTTATATTAAATTTATTATATTATTATACTTTTATAAATATTATACAACATATAATTTTTTTCTCTCCATTCCATGGGGGGGATATGATAATGTCGGTCGTGTCTATGATGGACTACCACCTCGGTAAGTAATGTGATTTGTTTTTTAACTTACGATTAACATAGATGGTACAAGTTAATCAATATATGTGATATTTGTGGATAAAAATAGTTCTTTAAATGAAATATCACATCTAAATTATTACCTTCCAATCTTTTGAAAAACAATAGCGTCGCTTGTGCGTATATGTGGATTAACTTTTACATGTAGAGATGTGAAATGTTTTCCATTTTAGTTTTATATGGATGGTAATAGGGATATATTATATTAATATTAATTATATATATAATATAATAATTAATTAATGTTTAATTAATATTTTTTGTTAAATCCATCGAGAAAAATGGAAATAGAGTTTATGCATACGTACGACCTACCGTCTCCGTGAATGGTGTAAACCATTTCATTTATGTATATTTTATAGATTAATATAAATAAATACTTAATGAGTAAATTTTATATTTATATCATAGTTCAAATTCTATATATGGAGTGACCATGATCAAAGTAATAATACTGAAATTACTAAACAAAAACATACATGAAAAACAAAGCAATTATCACTCAAAATACTGATTCTAACAAAGAATTGTTAATAAAAAGGTGATAAAATACAACATGTAAATAATATATGGTATGAAATAAATATTTATGGTAATTTAATATATTAATAATTATAATATATTTATTATATAAAAGGTTTTAACACATACAAAGGAATTTTAATATGAGGTAAGGGTTTCTCATTTCATTTTTCTTCCATATGACATATATCATATTCACCACTTATTCCTTATTGTGGTGTATTTACTACCCCTTAGATATTTTATTCCATAAGTATCTTTATCTTAATGTTATTTAATGTTTTATTTGATGTTATTTATTTTATGGGGCTTCTTATTATAACTGTATCAAAATGGGAAGGGTTTATTTCATAATCTCATCATTATTTGGGATTATTTGTGTCTAAGTATTACATTGGTGAATTATTTGATATTTATATCTTAAAATAAATATTTTTTATTACCCTATAGTTATTCATGACCCTTTTAAAGTAATATAACCATTTTAACTCTTTTTGGTACGTAAAATGATTGATAAAATGTAATTATAAAAATATGACTTTATTTCTCTCTTCAGTCAAAAATCATTTTTCTTCCAAAACCATGTTTTCAAAAAAAATATTTTATAAATATATTTTAAAAAAAATTGTTTAAAATTTTTAAATTATTTATTAAATACCTTATTATATATGTTTTAATTTTTTACAAAATGTTTTGTGATGAATCTTCATGTCATTTTCCAAACAAGACCCATTTGACTTTTACTGAAAATGTGAGCAGAATATTTTTTTAAAATTATAAAAAATTCATGAAATTTCTATAATCATGACCACAAAATTTTTTAATTGTCATTTTATAGGTTTCCATTTTTATTTCCAAATAAAATTATTTTCAAATTTTATATGAACTTTTAATTGTAAAGGGTTATTTAAAAATTTAAAAGGCTATTTTTCTCAAGAATATTTTTAATGGATTTTTTTGGTATTTATATTCTTAAATGAGAATTTTAATTTTATCTTACACTCCAATGGAAATATGTTATAGTCGTACCATCCTTATTTTTTCTCTAGATTGTTTTTAACAATTGACTGAGATGTATTATTTTGATACCATTCACCATATTACTATGATTGATTTATGATAATGTTTATTGACTGCAGAAAGTACTAATATTTTATATTCTAGTTTTTACAATATTAAAATTTATGTTTATTATGTTTCACCCATTTCATATGAGTAATTTATTGAACATAGTAAGTGTGATGTGAAGATCCCACTATATCCTCTCAAGGCATCAGTTGGTCTCATGAGACAAACGTGCATGGGGTTTTGGCCGAGTAAGTACACATATACATAGGAAGTGTTATCACAAAGCCTTTTTTGTATGGTTATGATGTATGGAATTATGAATTCCATAATTATTAGATTATTTTTTCAATATCAATGTGGTTATTCTACTAGTTAGAATATCCATGGTTATGTTTTAAGCTCATGTGATTATTTATATGGAATTATTTGATCAAATCTTATTCCCTTTATATTAATATAAAGTAATTGAATGAATGAAATGTGTTTTAGGTATTTATTTTACATATTAATTATTCTTAGTCACTCATTATATATTTTGTTTTATGCATAACCTTACTGATCATTTTATCTCACCCCTTTCTTATGTTTCTATCCCTAAGATAAAAATATGTGTACTAAGATTTATATGAAGGGATATTCTAGAGGAAATGTTGATATAATGAAATATAATATTGTGTTGTAATTTATGTTTTCATTTATAAAATGAGAATCATTTACCAATACCACTAAAATATTCATTCCTTTAGGATGTCATTCCTTGTATATTATTCTAATGTAGTAAAGTAACCAATGACTCTAGGATACTAGGGTTTTGGACTTTATAGTTCATAAATACTTATAATTAATTTTATTGAGTTTCAATAATCATGACCTGACTTGCCTTTCACTATGGATTGGTGTTGAATTATTGGTTGTTTTAACCTCAACATGTGAAACACTATAGACATGGTCATCTTCATCTATCCATTTTATCATTTTGAATCACCTTTCACCCTTGAATTCATTTTCCATGGGTAAAATAATTGATGTTTTGTACATCTTGAACTATATTTCATCATCTATTAACCATGGATTCCTTAGTGATCAACACCCAGTTTAGGAATCTCAATTTCTCATAGAGAGACTTCACAAGCTCTGCAAATTTTACCCCCTGTATGGTTACACCTATATTTCTATGATCAAACTCCAAGTCATCCATATAGTGAAACTCTCACGCCATGACTTCCACTATGACCATAGCATTATAAATTGTGTTACACCCTAATGACCACTACAGTGTGGTCACTATATAGATTCCTATTTTTAGAATCCTTAGAGAAACAAACCCTTTTACTTGTTCATGTTTTTTACTATGTCATCTACCCTAGCTTCACCATAACCACCTCTTGGAAATGTTGTTGCCTATTTTAGGAATCTTTAACAACGGACCCTCTATTATGGATATGGTTTTCTTTAGTACATACTATTTAATTTTTTATCTCATCATACCATATTATAAGTCATGGTCTACCTCGTACTTTTTCAAGTTGACATAAAATATCATTTTCAATAAATCCAACACATCCAACAATAAATATAACATAGTCCTTTGATAAATCTAACCATCACCCCTTTCAATTTTTTTAAAATACCCATCTTCATCTTCATCATATTTCAAGGTTATTATCCCCCTTATTGAAAATTGATTTCCAAGGCCCAATATTAGGGTCTTATAAAATACTCTTTCTTACTAAATAAACTCTCTTCCATTTTTTTCTTTTGAAGAGATTAATGAAATCACAATATTCCTTGGGAATTATCCTTTGATCAAAACACTATAAGTCTACATGGTCATACCTAGTGTAGAAAACATGATAGATTTAAACAAGGTATTCTAATCTATCCATAAAAACACAATAAGTAATAACATGCTCTAAATTTCATCATAGGGTTTTTATAAATAAATATATCAAAAATATATTACACTCATCTCAATATAACATCAAAAAAATAATGTGAATGAAATATACATGCCCCTTTTTTCACCCAAAGATCAACCAACACTCCCCTTGATAAAAATTATAAACTTATTTAGAACAATGGATTAATAACTAGATTCTGATAACATATTTCCAGATTTCCTTAGGGTTTTTATAAATTCAAGATTTGATAAATGTATTCTAAAAGGTTATCCCCCTAAAGGGATTCACTCCTAACCTATTCATCATAGATAAATACTCCATGTTCTTATCATAATCTTTGAAATCAAAAAATTATTTCTTCATGCATCTCCTTAACTTCCATATGGAATTAATATATAATCGCTTCCTCAGGATTGAAGTGTCTTTAGAACATGGAAATTTTTCTCACATGTTTCACGCATATTGAACTTACAACTTATAGATGTATTATAAATGAATTTATCTTATTTTAACATAAATTTATTTATTTTATAATTTTAAATATACTTAAACATTTTTCAAATAATTTAGAGGTGAAAAAAAATTATTGTGTCATCAATAGTTCTTATTCTATAATAGTAAATTTCAACTTTTGATTAAATACCATCTTCTATTTCTCAACAATATTTATCTTATGTACCTTTATTTCTTCAACATGGTATGAATACCTTTTCATTAGATCATATTTTTATTCATTAACATTCTATATTCCCTTTTTAATGATCTCACTCATTTGATTTTCCATTTCCTTGTTGTATTTTTCTATAGTTTTATTGTATTTATTGTGTTGTCAAATCCTCTCAAAAAATATTCGAAGTTACCTTAAAGTTCCCACTAAGTTTAATTATTTATTCTCTATTATATTTATGGCTTGCTAAGTGAAAATATATCTCCACATGATATATTTTTTTTACATCATTGTTGGAATTCTAAGATGAGTCTTAATTATTTCATAATAATATTCTTCTTTTGGATATGAAATTTTTCTAATTTTTATCCATTTTCTTCCTTCAGTGGATTTATTCTTCCCTATCTGATTTAGAGATATCTACTGAATTCTTTGGGGATTTTTTTTAAAATTTGGATCATATAATTATATTTAAAACATCTAAGAAATTATTTACCTTTTACCTTCCATTTCCCCTTTAAGAATGTATTTGAAAAGAGACCAGAAATATGATTGAGATCATTATCATAATCTAAATCCTTGATGTCTTTAACTTCATTATTCTTCCCTTTTCTCATGGATTTAAAGAAAAAAATTGCACTCTCTTGTTTCTTGAATGATTTCACATTTCTATTTTCATACACAATAAATATATTTTTAGCCCATACAAAAAAATATCTTCTTAAACTTTCAAAGTGGATAACTTTGGATCACACCTATCCAAAATGGCCCTCATAATCATCTTCATAATATTTGATTCATTAATATTATCCCTGATCCATGAATATTTATAACTATTTCATTTACCTGAGTAAAATATTAATCAACATTTTCATCTTTATCCATATTAATTTCCTCAAATCTATTCCTAAAAATTTAAATCTCATATTCATTCACGTTGATATTTCCCTCACAAATGATGCCCAATTTATCCTATATATCCCTTTTAGTTTAATAACCCATATTCTTGGTGTATAACTCCTAAAAAGACATAAAAATAGAATTTTGTGCTTTTCAATCCATCTCAATATTTAATTCATTAACGTGGGTCATGTGAGTATTATTATAAATTGGTGGAAAAAATTATTGTAGAATCACACATCTCATGGATGAGAGAGTGGTTGTAGGGGAGAATCTAATTTATCTAACTGTGGTAGTGTTCTCCAAAAAATATTGAAACACCTTAATTTTTCAGAAAATTATGATTCATTATTTCTTAACATATTATATTATATATTTAGAAGTATACTCCCTTTGGTACCACTTGTTAGGATCCAACTAAATTAGATTACTTGGAAGCAGAGGGGTGAATAAGTTATGCTCGTTTTATTTTATGTGTTTCTCCCATTTTTACTAGACCACTTTAACTTATAAAGTTTCTTGATCCAATCAATGGGGTGTCTCATACTATACTTTTATATATAATAAAAGGTAAATCATAACACATTATATTTACAAGTTTTGGAAACCATGCCTACTTCTTTCCATGTTGGTTAGTCCCCCCCCCCCCCACATTGATTCATCCACTAATTCATAAACATCGTACAATATATATTCATAATTATGTATACACAATAATTATAGAAATGACATGATATAATGGATCTAAAAAATACGATAGAACAGGGATAAATAACACCTAGTGGTCACTTTACTTCTTAATGCTCCAACTCGATGAACATATGGATCAACCGATCTGTATGTGGGCTTATTCATGAACATCAATAACTGATATCGATGGTTAGAATATTAGTGTCAAAAGTTACACTAGAATCATTATGTTATTATCTTCCTTAATTTATGAATATGAAATTATTCATGATATATACTTTATTCATGATCCTTGTCACAAACTCATATTCTTGGAGTCTATATCTCACAGAATGCATAGAGTATTCTTTATTGTATTCTCCTCCATATTTTTTTAGGTCTTGATCATTATAACTCAAATATAGAGGCGATCTAAACATCTAAGGGACACTTGAAATCACCATAATGGGATATAAAAACTCTTTGTTACTCCTTCAAAACACCCCATTATTTTGACCACAAATAATACAACATAACAACTCATAAGACTTTTCTTTTATCTTTACAACATGGAATAATTGAACATTTATTATTTCAAATTCAATGCTTTATACTCCTCCGATGTATGATATAGTAATGGAATGAAACTAAATATAATGATTATAGATATATCTAATAATTGTTTATACATTTCCATAATTAATTATCTTGTGTTTCATGAGTCGCACCCTGATACTCATTGAACATTGACTTGATGTAGAATTATAGGTTATTTTCCCCCATCAAGAAAAAACCAAGGGTGTAGTCTCCTACATCTAGGAATTTTCTCATTCCAAAACACTTATTGACCATGGATTACATGATTATGGGCATAACTATTGTTATTTTTTTCAATCTTAAACTATAGGTCATCACCTATAAACCATGGATTCATTTAGAACTCAATGCCCATTTTGGGTTTCCCTATTTTTCAAAGAGAAACATCACTAGCACCATGAATTTTTCCATTAGTGTGGTATAACAGATTTTTTCTTTCTCAAACTAAAATTTATCCAAGAAGTGAAAATATTTGAAAATTAATTATATTATTCCGAAAGTGGGATCAATCATATTGAAACATAAGGACCCCTACTATGTGGTCCTTTTCCAATTTCCCATTTTGAGATTCCTCATATCAACACACCCTTATCCATTGGTATGTTCTTTCCCATAGAAATATTCTATAGATTCCTATTGGAAACCTATTGTTAATGTATTTTCTTATATTTTGAATCATTATAGAAACATAACCTATAATATGGGTGTGGACTTATTTATGTTATCCTATTGCCTTTATCAACTCATCATGTCTTATTATCAGGTGTGGTCTACCTCATCCTTTTCCAAGAATATTTCTAATATTTTTGTCCAAAAATCCAACACATCAAACACCACATCCAACATAATCCATTGAGAAAGATAACATGTTACATTGGGTATGATTTCCTTATTCTATGTTTATATAAATTCATTATTTTCTCATATCCATATTTTTATTTGTTGACCAGTTATGATCTTAATTTTTTCATCTTATGTTTTCATAATTGACATCTCTAATGTTTTACACTTACCCAAAATTTGAAATAACCACTTTGTTTTGTTTGCATTCCTCATGTTATGAAGAGTAGTGTATAACATGATATTCCTTGAATGGGTCAAGTGAGGTGAAAATATGGATAAATATTTATAGTGTTTTAAAATTATGTTTTTTTATATCTAATCACCAAAGAAATTAGACTTATAAGTTATGGGGGTGTGATTTGTTGTTATATATAATTGATATCCATGTATAATGTTATAAAATTTATATATGTCATGATAAGGTAATATTATTTGGTATTTGAGTGGGGTTTAGTTAATTTAATGGATTTTGGTATGAAGAGCATGAGGATAAAACTCAAAGGAACTTATGTTGAATCAAGAGTGAGTTTCATATATTGAAACAAATATATAATAGTTTAAATTTAATTTTTAATAATTTAGAAATTATTAAATTTATTTTTATTATCATATGATTTTACACTATGGATTTTATTATTTAATACCCACCTTATTATTTTTTTCTAGTTTTAGTCAATGGGATGTGCCTGTTGGAATTCTTAAATAAGATGTATTTTTTTCAACCATGAGTGTGAACTATATTTATGATGTTTTAAAATCATCACAGATGAATTTGAATGGAAACTGGGATTATGAAGAGTAATCTATATTGTTAACATAAGCTAGAAAAATGGAAAAGTACCGCATTATATGAAATGTTTCCTCACATTAAAAAAATTGATTTCGTATGAGTGGACTCATTCTAAATGAAAGGATTCCCTATTATGTTAAAATTAATTTCTTTCTATGAATTGAATACATCATATTAGGGAAATTATATATGATATTGAATGTTCATAGGATATAATTTTGGATTTTTTATGATGTATTCTATTTACAATAAATTTGAATCACATAAGATAGTTCCATCTCATAAGATATATGGTCTGCTTCTATATCCTACCACATAAGATGATCACACTCAGATAATATTAGAAATTCATATGATACATAGAGAATATAAGATATATATAAATAATAATATTGGATTATATCATGATATGACAAACACAGATGATGTAAATCACATAAGATGTTAGTTTCATAATATGATTAGAATATGATGATATTTTCTCCAGTAACAATTTCAGAAATATCTTCGGTCATGGTTAAAATGCAGTTCAATCCTATTATTAAAGATATTATAATTCAGAAAATTATTATATGAATTTCAATTCATGTATGAATTCTTTATAAATGATAAAAATGGAATGTTTGAAATTAATTTTACATATTCAAACTAATTTTTTTGGGATAATTACAGTGAATGAGATTTGAGGAACTTTATAAAAATAATTATGATAATATTTGTCACAAATATTGAGAAATTATATCATTTTTAAATTGAGAAATGACTTTTTCATGTATGAAGTATTGAGGATAACTTGATAGACTATACTATAGAATAAATACAAAATAGAAAAGGAGTAATCAATGTTGTTTGTGAATTATGAAGAGTTTGGGTAAATATGCCTCTATTTTCTATTGATTTGGGAACATACTATTAGAGATGAAGGTGATATTATATTGCAGACATGTTCTTGTGTGAGAAAATATCCTCTAGGGGAACTGAATTGGAATATTTACTTACTACTTATCATTGATATATATCAGACAATCAAAGACCTTTTGAATAAGATATATTCATGATATGGAATCATCAAGTGGTGATTGGGAGACATTATTCAAACATAAGAGATAAGGGGGAATCCAAAATTACTGGTGATTCGAGTTAAAATAATTCCATACTATTTGGGGGAAGTGGATGATTCCTACCTATTATTATAAGAATATTAAACCTTATTAAACCATGTTGTAAAATTGTAATGAATTTTTGACCAATTAAAATTTTAAATTTAAATAAAATATATGGCCCTAAAATTGGACAGACACTGTAAGGATCAGGTTCTCACATAAATTATGAGCCATGTAAAAATTTCTGATGTATTTTTTGTGGATATTATTTTTTCATATGGGTGAGGAATAGTTTAAAGATATAGGATAATGAATTTAATTTTCAATCGGGTTTTAATTTTGAAGAAATAATTTCTAAAAACATATTCCACTGAATCACCTCTCCCACTCTCGTGGTATCATAAATAATCTACGATTAATAAGTGGTATCAAATCAAACTACGTTCCCCAGATATCCAAAAATTTAATAAGGAGAATCATGGATAATTTTAGTTTTATGAACAATAATGGTGTTCCAATTTTTTGATGGGAAGAACTTTCATCGATGGAAGAACCAAATTCTTCTCCATCTGATATCAAAAGAATTGGAAGTTAGTGATGTTGTTACTATGGGTTTTCTACCTCTTTCAGATGATGATCATATGAATTTAACTAAAAATTTAAATCTAGAGGTAAATGAAAAATCTAGAAATTATATATTATTGTCTCTATTAAAAAAATTATAAACAAGTGAAGGGACTTACAACAATCAATGAAACATGGGAAAAAATCAAAACATGTATCAGAGAAATTTCAAGATCAATAAATCCTAGATTATGATTTAGAGGTTCAAATTTAAAGATACTAGGATGGATGAAGATGTGAATGTTAATTAATATTTATCCAGAGTGAGTAAAATAAGTAGCCATATTATAGAGTTTGGATACAATTTGAATTATTCTATAATTGTAAAAAAACATTCTAGATTTATTTGATCCAAAGTTTTTAGCTATTGAAGTAATATTCTGAATTCTAAATAAGAATTATTATATTTATTATTTCAATTAATATCTTGAATTAATCATTAACTCAATTTTATCAATAATAATATCAACAAAAAAAATTGTAATAAATATTAAAATTAGAAATAAACTAATTAAATTAAAAACAAAGATAAATTATATTGTTGTACTTAATTAAATATTTATTAAAAAATAACACTTAAATTATTTTTTATTTCTATTAGGTAATTTTATTATATAATTATATTGGATTACATGATATGTTAAAAACAACTAAAATGTTTTTTTATATACTGAATTGATTTTCAATAATTAATGTTGGTTCTAAGTTAACATATAAACTTATAAAAAATATTGAATTACTCTCCATGGAATAATATTTTTTTATATAAATTATAATTAAATACTTTGAAATAATGATTTAGAATTATAAATACCTAAATTATTATAAGTTAATCTTAACATAAGTAATTTTAGAAAAACAATTTATACAAAATTTATAATTATGTGTCATATAAAGTTAAAAAGGAATGATAAAGATTAATGTGTACCTAATTTAAAATAAATGATAATAACTAAAATGAAAATTTTATCATAAAATATTAGAAATTAATACATTTTAAAGGTAATATATTTTATTATAAAATATATGAAATCATAAACCAAATTTCAAAATATAGTCTATATATATTAAGTATCCAATTTAAATAAATGAAATAAGAATGTAAAAATAAAAAATAAAATTAATTTGGAATAACATAATATTATATATAAAAAATTGTGATCATTAATAGATATGATATTATGAAAATATGAATATATTTTAAAAAAAGTTAGAATCAGAATTAATAAAAATGAAAATTAAATGATAATGAATTAAATCGTCGTTATGGTTTCTGAAGGGTATTGAGAGTCGTAGGAGGGAGGAACCGAGCATGAAAAAATGGATTAGGGAGTGTATAGAAGGGGTAAATTGAACACAAAAGATTTGATTTTGGGTTACTAAATGTGTATGGGACAAATTCTAAAGAAGGATGTTTGAATTTGGATGAGGACTTGAGTGTGGATGCTGCACGATGGAGATCCCATTATCATCAACCACCCGCTTAGAACATCTTCAAATGTATATGTGGGTATTTTTTTAGGAGTCTAAATCTCGTTTATATGGTCATTTTTTTCCTAGAAGTACCATGTTCATAAACTTCTTCAATTTCTCCATCACTTAAACATCATTAATCCCTATTCGTTGTTATTATGGATTTTTCTTCATCTCGACATCCTTTTTTAATTCGTTGGAAATATTCAATGTTTGTATTTAATTGAAATATATTATTATAATTATTTTTTTTGTCTCAAGATTGTTGTAGAATACGCCTCTAATCTAATCTAAACTGATTATAATATATTTGTATTTAATCTATATAAATATATATATATCATTTTGTTTAATTTTTTACTTCATTGTTTTCTTATTTGAATCAAACCTATAAAAATTTACTAAATATTAAAATTTACACATAAAAGAATCAGTTATCATCTTTCCCCATAAGTAATTTTCTCCATCTATTGCATATGGTGATATGAATAAATATATGTAGGCTATTAGAAATTTTACTCAAATATTCATAAATATTATATAGATAAATATCCTAGTGGAATTATAATTATAGATAGAGAAGTTCTTTTGGGTGATTGAACTTGGAAAACCCCTCTTCCTCGTTTCATCCATTTAATTTGTCCAAGCTCTGGAAGAATGAAAACTTGGTTCTTCTTAGCTCTGATAGTATGTTCATTGGTTCAGTTTAATGTGAGGGATTAATTTTTTATATAGTAGTGTATTCTATGATTTATTTTTTAATAAAATTATTAATATGAGTAAGGGTTTTATTTTAAAAAAAATATTAATGTTTCTTTAGAATTATAATTTTTTAAGGGATTATTTATTTTTAAACATATATAAATTTTATGCAAATGGGATGTTATTATTTATTTTCATTCAAATAGTTTATTTAAATTAAAAGTTTTTTTTTCAAAAAAAACACAATGTCTCTCTAGGATAAATATAAGACATTCTATGCATGATGAGTCTATTAATCAAGAGATATTGATTT
Organism: Viscum album; assembly: GCA_963277665.1. Taxonomy (NCBI): domain Eukaryota; kingdom Viridiplantae; phylum Streptophyta; class Magnoliopsida; order Santalales; family Viscaceae; genus Viscum; species Viscum album. The sequence goes on along the minus strand of OY728147.1, from coordinate 102,143,224 downwards.
TACATAAATCCTCTACTTTAGTGGATAAGTTAGATGTCTCAGATCAGCATCTTTCAGTTTGAGTTTATTTGGTAAATTTGGTCTATTTATTTTCCTTCATTTATGATAATTTTTAAGAAAGGTTAAGAGATTAGTTATTTTAGGACCTCAAATCTTTTATCCTATGTGACTCCGGATGGATGGTTGGAGTTTAATTTAACATTGTTATTGACACTTTAGAGAATAATTTTGGAGGCTCTATCCCTCAAGTTATAGACTTGAATTATCATACATTGATTCTTAGAAGGGGATTTTGGGAATAAAATTTTAAGATGATAAATACACTTAGTAAAACAATCAAAAAGGTAGTAGGAGAATATGGTGCAGTTTGGATCAATGTTTAGCCAATACCCAAGACATATTCTCCTTTACAAATTAAGAGGTCATTAACCTAGTCCATCCAATACCTAAAAACTCACATATCCTAATCAACCTTAAGTCTGGACCCAATGGAGGAGGCCAATCCTTCTTCTCCAACCCCTGACCACACTAATTATAATTTATCTCAGTGGTTTAAGAATATTGGGAGAAACTGGTTTAAGAAATATAATTGATTGAATTCCATTATAATATTAGGAATGTGAATAATGAACTCATGATGTAGATAAACTCCATCCCCTTTGCAAATCAAATCCTTAGTGATTTCAAAACTGAGATTGAACACATGGAAGAGATCCTGAAAGATACATGGGATGAAAACATTTTTTCCTCTATTAGATTCAAAAGGAGTAATCTTAATTAAATGCTTCTCTATCATGAGTGATGTCTACATGAAAGTTCCAGACCCACTTGGATTAGGTAATGTGACTAAAAATGAATTTCTCTATGTGTTATTTAGATAAAAAAAAGTCATAGAAGTGCTCCTAATATTCAACTAGATGATGACTTATTTTCTAGTGACCTGAAGTTGATTGATGGTATTTTTATATCACATTTTAAGTCTTTTCTATGTATATCTAATTTTTTAATTCATGATGGTTATCCCAATGGACAAGAATATATCTTCATATCGATCTAGTAGGTGCTCTCTTCCCATGACAATGATTTCTTAGAATCATCTTGGATGAGAAGGAGTTGTGGGATGAAATTAGAACTCTCCACAAGGGGAGATCTCCTACATTGTATGGGTTTCTAGGGTCATTTTATGTGAGTTCCTATAATTTCATCAATATTGATTTTATATAATATATATAAGATTTATTTCATGATGGTTATCTCTCCCAAGATTCATGTGATAATACTATGATTCAGATCCCCAATGTGAAGTTTACCTACTCATTTTTTCAATTCCATACCACCAGTATGTATAACTTACCATAAAAAGTTCTATCTTACATTATTTATAGAATACTCTCCCATTTTATCCACAACTGGGTGTTATCATAGAAAACTAATTTCATTAATGTTAGTTCCATTAAAGGATCTGTGTGAATTTCTCAAGAGATTTTGGATGACATTTACTTGAAGGTGGTGGGATCTAATATCATTATTAAAGTGGATATTGATAAATCCTATTATTATCTTGACTGGAACATTATTCTCCAAGTTATGAGGTTCATGGGATTCATAGAATGGGTGGTGGATTTACTATTTCACTATTATAGTTCATCCTGGCTCAATGATCCTTTCATGGGGAGACAATGTGATTTTCTTAAACCTCTTAAGGGGATAAGAAAATTTTATCCAATATCCCCCATAATTTTTATTATGGTTCACAGTGTGCTCAGTAGACATGTTACCTCTTGTATAGATATTTTTACTCTCGGTATTTACATCTATTTTATTCACTCTAAGGGGGTGTCAAACCTTATCATTACTGATGAAATGGTCTTATTCATCAATGGGTGCAACTCTTATATCAAGGGATTCAATATAATTATGTTAGATTACTCCAAATGTAGTGGGGAAATTATCAAATAGAATAAAATTTGTGTGTTATTTCCTCCCTCATGTTGAGACAAGAGGAGGCATAATATTGAATCCATTAAGGGAATGGAAATGAATAACGTCCCCATAGACTACTTGGGAGAACCTATAAGAGTTTAGATCAATCACTTTTAATGTTAGGTTTATAAAATCACTAATCTCATAACCTATAAAGACCCAGCCTTAAACAATACATAATATTAAATTAAATGAATAATTCACATTGAGGATCTTTTCAGGTTTAGAGTTTTAGAGAATTAGGACATAACTATTACATCTCAAAAGATTACAAAGTAGACACTTCTACACAGTTTCCATTTTTTCATCAAATAAAAACTCTTGAAAAGAGTCATGTCTAGTTCTATGTTTTAGACAGCATGACTTTTCCTTGATCCCATCCTTGACCCTATTCATCTTTAAGTCCTGTGAAAAAATTTCAAAACTTGGGATGAGCATAAAAAGCTTAGTAAGGGTTATAAAACAAAGAAAGAAAAAAAATTTCATAAATACATACAAAACATGAACTCTTTTACTTACCTCATGAAATCATAAGATTTTATAAATAACACATAGAAATCATAAATCATAAAGGTAACTTGTGGCATCTATATCATACTTACATTGTAGCTATCACAGCTACAAAGGGAGTTACTTTGGAATACCCATCACAGTATATTCCCTAAATCTCTTAGGAGAAACATTCACGTTTACCTCCATCACATTAACCAATGCATTGATGAGATATCTCAGGCACACCCGCCCTAGGTTTATCAAGGAACCACCCGTATACATAAATAATGCCTAAGAACCATAACATGATCATAACACATAACATAAGCATAAAGGAAAGATAACATTTTCACTTTGCAATAAAAAAAATATCACTTCAAGATATTGACATAATAAATCCATTATCAAAATAATTTTCAATACCAAAATATGTAAAAAGAGTATATGGTATTTATTTTTCCTTTTAAAAACATTATGGCTTGTTAAGGAATCCAAAGAACAAATAATACTTGCGGCGGTGGAAAGGTCTTTGTCACCGCTTATGTAAAAAAAACATTCCTTTTTTGTCGTTTAATAAAACGCTTCATATAAAAAGATTCCATTTGAATGAAATAAAAATTCAAAGGGTTTTATACACTGTATAAAATAAAGTCGTGTATAAAACTAAATATGCATCAATGAAAGGAGATTGAGAAGAAATCCCTTACCTCGTGTCCGACTTGACCCATTCGTTCTTTAATATCCTGAATAATAAAATAAAGTTAATTTATACTTTATTAAGAACCTTTTTAAAGTTTATTATTCGTTTTATATCACTTATTACCATGTTATAAACATTATGTAATCATTTAAGTTAATAACGTTCATTTTTTCGATATTTGGTACTTGAGTCAAAAATGAACACCTTATATTTACAAGTTGTCCATGTGTTCAATAGTCCATTATATCCAGAATGATATTCATGATTTAGATATCATATATATAATATATATCTAGTATATACATGTATTTATAATATTACATAACATTTGGAGGTAAGAAATGAAATGCACCGTTCATGGAGACGGTAAGCCGTACGTAAGCATGAACGCTACTTTCATTTCTATTTCTTATTTTAATGGAATTAAAACATAATGATACATAGGTATATTATAATTCTAGTATAATTTCATATATAATATCATATATACTATCATTAACTATATCCTTTATACGTCCCACATATGGCATTAATGAGTCATATCACTTTGAGGGGGCGGTAGTCCGCACTTCCTCTAATTAGATTATCGCGTTTACCCATAATGAAAACCATAAAGGCATGCTATAAATGAAAATTACATAAGCATAAATAAAACATAAACATAATATATATCATATATAAATACAGTTCCATCATAATGGCCACCATGAGAGGTGGTAGGAGATAATTGAACAATCATCGTTTTGTGAGGCGTTAGTTTGTCATCCACAGAAACATTATGTTCTTCATCCATTAGATGGAGGTGTGTGTAATTTTAGTTCGAATAATTCTCATAAAAACATCCTAGTATATTTAGGATACTGGTTTTGTTACAAAATAAAGGAATAAAAATATTTTTGGGATTGGATAAGTAAAATAAAAGAAAACAATTTAAGAGAAATTGTTACCTTTAATTTGGGTAACTTCTTTTGGTTTGAACCAAAAGGACTTATTGAAGTGACTTCTGTCTAAGGTAAGGCTTATAGGAGGAGTAGAGGGATTTAGGGATATTAATTGAGAAGAGTTTGGACGAGCCAAAAGGCTTGATAGGTGTGAGTAATTGGTTAGAAATGGTCTCCTTTTATAAGGGAGAGGAGGGGCTCTTTAGGAAAGTGTGAAAACATTATTTTATTATAAACATATTTTCAGTTTCAAAAGGTCCAAAAATCATTAAGGTTGAAGATAAGATGACTCGTATTAGAAATAAAATCATCCAATCAGAATTGGACATGTTTTGGATAATATTTTAATCATTATAATATTATTTATTTAAATCATTTATTAATGAGGTAAATACTGCATCATTATTGTGTCATAAATAATTTAATTTATTTGATGTCTAAAAATTATATAAAAAATACCATGATGTAGGAAATATTTTTATCTTTTCAATTAATATTTATAGTCAAAAAAATTACTTATATAACACCATATAAAAATTAATTTACTAAAAGATATTTGTTTTTGTCATTTTTGCCTTTACATTAAATTAATTAATCTAAAGTGTCATTATCATTCATAAATGGATCCATGGGGTCCCAAAATAGACCCAAGGATGTCCATGGTCGGCCATTACTCATCCAATAAGGTTAGGATAAGTTTTAAGGTAATTTGGAATTATTATAATATTATTTTTACCTTGAATTACCTTATTTACCTTTAACCGCGGTAAATAAAAGTCAAAAGTTACTATTCACCAAAAATTATTTTCATCTTATTGAACCACATTTTACTTACTAATAACAATCATGTATGTCATATTTTCTAAATTCAATTCACAGAAGTGGTAAAATTTCATTTAAATGAAAAAGTCATTTTTTTTAACTACTACTAAGTGGTTTAACTATTCATCAAAAATTGAAGTTTTTCAGAAAAATACCAAAAATTAAGCCTAAGATATATTTGATATTTCGAATTCAAAAATGATATTTATTTTTCCAAATTCAAAACACAAAAGTGTTATTAATTAATTTTAAAATTAATTCTCGTTGTTAAAACAAATAGCGTGTTTTTAAGAAATAATAACTATCAGAAGATTGACACTTTTTTATGTCCAATTTCAAAGTGAAATTAATTCCAATGACAAACATTGGATTAAATGGTAAAAATATATTATAATTAAACTTTAAAACCAATTATAAAGATAATCTAACCATATCAATAAATTAGATTAAAAGGCACTTTTGAATTAAAATACAATATTTTCACTATTCATTAAAAAATGAACTTTATCGGAAAAATCCCAAAAATTTACAAAAAGTAAATTTTGATGTCCCCATTCTAAAGAAGGATTTTATTTGTTCAATTATAATTTATTAAGGTGACCAAAACTATATTTAAAGAGGTTTCTCCATTAAAAGGTGGTAAATCGACCTTTTAATGTAAATTATGCTTAAAATTATATTCGTTCACATTTTAAGCCTCTAACTTTTTATTGGATAAATATAAATACATTTAAAAATCATATATAATCATATTGTAGTTAGTTTTTTTCATTCCCGCCAATACAATGGCTAGGAGTTATATATCATTTAAAATAATAATATTATATTATTAGTGTGCAACGTAAGATTTTAAAGAAACTCGTTGTTGCATATCGGGTACGCTATCGAACATAGAAACCCCTTTAAAGTAAAAATAATATTTAATTCACAAATATTAATAAATATGAAATATGTCTTATTCTTTATTTACCTGGGATGTTACATCCTTCCCCCCTTTTGGGAATTGCGTCCTCGTAATTTTACTTATCAAAATATGTGGGGGTATTTATCCCTCATAGTATTTTCAGATTCCCACGTTGCCTCTTCAACCATATGGTTTTTATGCAAAACCTTTACCTGGTGAGTTACCTTATTCCGCAACACTTGCTCTCTATGGTCAAGAATCTAAACTGGTTGTTCTTCATAAGAGAGATTCTCTTCCAACTAAACTACCTCTGGGCTCAAAACATGAGATGGATTTGGCATATACTTTCTCAACATCGAAACATGAAAAACATTGTGTACCTAGGACAAACTTGGAGGTAAATCTACTCTATACATCACTGATCCAACTTTATCTTGAATTTCATAAGGTCCAATGAACCTCGGACTCAACTTTCCCTTCATACCAAATTGCATCACACTTTTCCATGGAGAAACTTTGAGAAAGACATGATCACCTACCTTAAAAGAAAGATCCTTCCTCTGGTTATTTGCATAACTTTTCTATCTGCTCTGAGCTGTTCTCATGTGCTTCTGAATCAATTGAACTTTCTCTGTCATCTCTTCTACCAATTCTGGTCTCATCAGCTTCCTTTCACCTACTTCATCCCAAAAAGATGGAGTTCAACAACGCTTTTCATATAAATCCTCAAATGGAGCTATCTGTATACTGGAATGAAAACTGTTATTATATGAAAATTCAACCAAAGAAATATGTTGGTCCCAACTTCCCTGATAATCTAGTGAACAAGCACGTAGCATATCCTCTATAGTCTGAATTGTATGTTCTGACTGCTCATCTGATTGAGGATGAAAAGTTGTACTAAAATTTAATTCAGTACCCAATGACCTCTAAAGGCCATTCCAAAAGTTATAAGTAAACCTGGGATCATGATTAGATACAATGGAGAGGGAAAATCCATACAACCTGACTATCTCTTTAACATACAATCGAGAAATTTGATCTAGATACAATGTATCTTGAATAAGAAGGAAATGAGTAGATTTAGTCAATCGATCAATAATAACCCAGATTGCATTATTACCTCGAGATGTCTTTGGTAATCCCACAACAAAGTCCATGGATATATTTTCTCATTTCCACTCTGGCACTAGTAAAGGCTGAAGCATCCCTTTAGGTAACTGTCTCTCTACTTTAACCTATTGACAAGTCAAACACTTCAAAGTAAAATCAGCAATATCTCTTTTCATTCTATCCCACCAGTAATACTTTCGAAGATCTCTGTACATCTTAGTACTACTAGGATAAACTGAAAACGGGGAACTATGAGCTTTACATAACAACTCATTCTTCAACTCTCAATCACAAGGCACATATAATCTCTTTCTAAATCTCAAAACACAATCATTATCAACGTTAAAATCAGGAAACTTACCCTTATGAACCAACACTACCTTTTTCTGCAACTCACTGTCTTCTTTCTGTGCTTGCTTTATTCTGTCTGATAGAGATGATTTCACTGACGCCTGAAACAAAACAGAATAATTTCCTGCACTAACAACTTCTATGCCAAATTTTATCAAATCAAAAACCAAAGGATCTTGTTCTAAACGTAACATGGTTAATGAAGCATTACTTTTTCGACTCAAAGCATCAAACACTTTATTTTCTTTTCCCGGATGGTAATGGATCGTGCAATCATAATCCTTAATTAATTCTAGCCATCTTCTCTATCTCATGTTCAGTTCTTTCTGAGTAAATATATACTTTAAACTTTTGTGGTTAGTATATATTTCACATTTTACTCCATACAAATGATACCTCCAAATTTTTAAAGCAAAAAAAATAGCAGCTAATTCTAAATCATGTGTAGGGTAATTTAACTCATGTGGTTTCAACTGATGTGAAGCATAAGAAATTACCTGATCATTATGCATTAGGACACAACCAAGTCCTTTCAACAAAGCATCACTGTAGATAACAAACTCACTATTTTTGGATGGTAGTTTCAAAACTGGAGCATTCACCAATCTTCTTTTCAATTCCTGAAAAAAATCATCACATTCTTTTGTCCAGATTAACTTGAAACCTTTTCAAGTTAACTTAGTCATTGGACTAGATAACCGTGCAAAATTTTCAACAAAACTCCGTTAATAACCTGCCAAACCAAGAAAACTACAGATCTCGGTTATATTTGTGGGTCTTGGCCATTCTTCAACAACTTTTTTTTAGCAGGATCAACAGTTATGCCATTTTTTGAAACAATGTGACCAAGGAAAGAAATTTGTTGTAACCAAAACTCACACTTGCTGAATTTCCCAAACATTTTCTTTTCTTTTAAGGTCTAAAAGACAACCCTTAAATGAATTTTATGTTCCTAATTACTTTTGGAATAAACCAAAATATCATCAATGAACACAACCACAATCTTATCCAAGAACTCATGGAAAATTATATTCATAAGATCCATGAATACAGCAGGTGCATTGGTTAAACCAAAAGGCATAACTACAAATTCATAATGGCCATATCTAGTACGAAACGAGGTCTTCAGAATGTTTGATTTATTTACTTTCAACTGATGGTACCCCAATCTCAAATCAATCTTCGAAAAATATTGATCTCCCTGGAGCTGATCAAACAAATCATTGATATGAGGCAAAGGATACTTGTTCTTAACAGTGATGTTATTCAATGCTCTATAATCAATTAAAAGTCTCATTGAACCATCTTTATTTTTAACAAACAAGACAGGATCACCCCATGGTGATGTGCTAGGTTGAATGAAACCTTTATCTAATAACCCCTGCAATTGCTTCTTTAACTCTAAAAGTTCAATTTGATCCATTCGATAAGGGGGTTTTGAAATTGGATTTGCATCAGGAACTAAGTAAACAGTAAATTAAACTTCCTGATCAGGTATAATACCAAGCAACTCATCTGGAAAACCATCAAGGTACTCATTTACCACTGGAACGTCATTAATCTGAACAGTTACTTTATATACAACAATATGTGAAAGGTAACATTCATTTCCATCTTTTACTAGTTTCTCAGCTTCATGATATGTTATCAAAAGAACGGGTTCATTATTGTACACAAACAGAAAATCATTCTGAAAAGAAACCTCTTTAGCTCTGTAGTAAATCTTAGCATGATAAACAGAAATCAAACTCCACTAGAGGAAAAACAATAAGGTTTTCAGGTAGATTCTTTCCACACACAAGGATAGGAATATTCTTATGTTTTCTTTTTGTCTCAACATTTACTCCAGGTGTTTTTACCGTAAGTTATATATTAATATCTTGAGATGGAATTCCCAATTTACTAGAAAACATCTCAGAAATGAAAGAGTGTGTAGACCCTGAATCAAACAAAACATTGGCATAATCTGAACAAACAAACAGTGTACCTGATACAACTTCATTTGATGGCCCAACATCTGCTGAAGTAGTTGCAAAGGATTTCACCACCCCTTTCTACTTGTAGTCTGGTTGCTTTCCTTCGTTTGAGTTCTTTGTTGGACACGCATTTGCATAATGACCCATTTCATTGCACTTAAAACATTTTACTGACTGTAAATCAGATTTTGAATTACCATTACCCTGATCTTTTTCAGTGCAATTACGAGCCTTATGTCCCATTTTACCACATCGGTAGTACTTACCAGAATTCAAAATAAATTCCCCATCATGATTTTTACCACAATTTTTACAAACTGTAAACTTAAGTTTCTTACCATCAGACTTTTTTGAAGAGTTATTCCCTTTCTCCTGCCACCTTAACCTCTTATTCTGTTGTTTTCCAAAGAACACTTGATCATTGGAAAACTCCATTTCCACCTTCTTTGCACAACGAACAAGTTTTTCATAACATTTTAACTCACGAGAAGATAAATCCCTTCAATACTTTGGCTTTAATCCTGAGCAGAAAAAGTTGATTTTACTATCAATATCTCATATAAAATTTGGAACATACCTTGCCAGTCGAGTGATTTTTTCTTCATAAGCAGCCACTGAGTCATCCTCCTGCCTCAATTCCAGGAATTTTTTTTCCATCCTTAGACGAACCACCTTAGGAAAATATTTCTCAAGAAACATACCTTTGAATTCATCCCAATCAAGAGCATCAATCTCCTCACTATCCCTAATATTTTTCACCATCGACCACCACTAACCAGCTTCACCTTCAAAATGGTAAACAGCAAGACTAACCTTTGGATGTTCTGAACAACCCATGACATTGAAAATATTTTCCAGTGCTTTAATCCACCCTTCTGCTATCACCGGGTCAGATTATCCTCTAAATGATGGGGGATGTTGCCTCATGAAATTCTCCACTACTAACATGTTCCTCTGCGGTTGATGTGGATGATCTCGTACATTGATACTGCCACCATTTATAGCCTGGGTCAACTCTTCTATCACTGCAAAAAACTGTTTGGTTCCGATTACAACCATCTTAGGTTGATGATTTGGTAGGTTGTCTTCCTCCTAATTTCGTCCCAACATAGTTGCCTTGTTTCCTCTGCGGAAAAACATTCTGAACACAGAAATATCTTAGGCGAAGCAACATGGTAATCTGTAAATACTATATGATTTCAATATTAATATAAATTACTTTATGGGTATTAATTTAACAATACCCTAACTCTTAAAGTTATCTAAACCGACCTTTGATATGGCCTTAAACATTACATAATATTGATTTAAATGAATAATTCACATTGAGGGTCTATTCAGGTTTAGAGTTTTAGAGAATTAGGACATAACTTTTACATCTCAAAAGATTACAAAGTAGACACTTCTACACAGTTTCCATTTTTTCATAAAATAAAAACTCTTGAAAAGATTCATGTCTAGTTCCATGTTTTAGATAGCAGGACTTTTCCTTGATCCCATCCTTGACCCTATTTATCTTTAAGTCCTGTGAAAACATTTCAAAACTTAGGATGAGTATAAAAATCTCGGTAAGGGTTATAAAACAAAGAAAGAAAACATTTGTTCATAAATACATACAAAACATGAACTCTTTTACTTACCTCATGAAATCATAAGATTTTATGAATAACACATAGAAATCATAAATCATAAAGGTAACTTATGGCATCCATATCATACTTACATTGTAGCTATCACAGCTGCATAGGGAGTTACTTTGGAATACCCATCACAGTATATTCCCTAAATCTCTTAGGAGAAACATTCATGTTTACCTCCATCACGTTACCCAATGCATTGAAGAGCTATCTCAGGTTCACCCGCCTTAGGTTTATCACGGAACCACCCATATACATAAATAATTCCCAAGAACCATAAGATGGTCATAACACATAACATAAGAATAAAGGAAAGATAACATTTCCACATCGCAATAACAAAATATCATTTCAAGATATTAAAATAATAAATCCATTCTCAAAATCATTTTCAATACCAAAATACGTAAAAATATTATATGGTATTTATTTTTCCTTTTAAAAACATTATGGCTTGTTAAGGAATCCAAAGAACAAATAATATTTGCGGTGGTGAAAAGGTCGTTGTCACCACTTATGTAAAAAAACATTCCTTCTTTTGTCATTTAGTAAAACACTTCGTATAAAAAGATTCTATTTGAATGAAATGAAAAGTCAAAAAGGTTTTATACACTGTATAAAATAAATTCATGTATAAAACTAAATATGCCTCAATGAAAGGAGATTGAGATGAAGTCCCTTACCTCGTGTCCGACTTGACCCGTTCATTCTTTAATATCCTGAATAATAAACTAAAGTTAATTTCTACATGCTTAAGAACCATTTTCAAGTTTATTATTCATTTTATATCACTTATTACCATGTTATAAACATTATGTAATCATTTAAGTTAATAACGTTCATTTTGTCGATATTTGGTACTTGAGTCAAAAATGAACACCTTATATTTACAAGTTGTCCATGTAGTCAATAGTAAATTATATCCACAATGATATTCGTGATTTAGATATCATATATTATATATATCCAGTATATACATGTATTTATAATAGTACATAACATTTGTAGGTAAGAAATGAAATGCACCGTTCATGGAGACGGTAAGACGTACGTACGCATGAACGCTATTTTCATTCCTATTTCTTATTTTAATGGAATTAAAACATAATTATACATAGGTATATTATAATTACAGTATAATTTAATATATAATATCATATATAATATCATTCACTTCATCCTTTATACATCCCACATATGGCATTAACTAGTCATATCATTTTGAGGGGGCGGTAGTCCGCACTTCCTCTAATGAGATTATCGCATTTACCCATAATGGAAACCATAAAGGCATGCTATAAATGGAAATTACAGAAGCATAAAGAAAACATAAACATAATATATATCATATATAAATTTAGTTCCATCATAATGGACACCATGAGAGGCGGTAGGAGATAATCGAACAATCATCGTTTCGTGAGGCGTTAGTTTTCCATCCACAGAAACATTATGTTCTTCATCCATTAGATGGAGGTGTGTGTAGGTGTAGTTAGAATCCTTCTCATAAAAAAAATCCTAGTATATTGAGGATACTATTGTTGTTACAAAATAAAGGAATAAAAATAGTTTAGGGATTGTAGAAGTAAAATAAAAGAAAACAATTTAAGAGAAACTGTTACCTTTAATTTGGGTAACTTCCTTTGGTTTGAACCAAAAGGACTTCTTAAAGTGCCTTCTGCCTAAGGTAAGGCTTCTAAGAGGAGGATAGGGACATAGAGATCTTAATTGGGCATAGTTTGTACGATACAAAAGGCTTGAGAGGTGTGAGGAATTGGTTAGAAGTGGTCTCCTTTTATAAGGGAGAGGAGGGGCTCTTTAGGGAAGTGTGAAAACATTATTTTATTATAAACATATGTTCGGTTTCAAAAGGTCCAAAAATAATTAAGTGTGAACATAAGGTGACTCATATTCGAAATAAAATCATCCAATCAGAATTGGATATGTTTTGGATAATATATTAATCATTATAATCTTATTTATTTAAATAATTTATTAATGAGGTAAATACAGCATCATTATTGTGTCATAAATAATTTAATTTATTTGATGTCTAAAAATTTCAAAAAAATACCATGATGTAGTAAATCTATTTATATTTCCAATTAATATTTATAGTCAAAAATATTACATATATAACACCATATAAAAATTAATTTACTAAAAGATATTTGTTTTTGTCATTTTTTCCTTTATATTAAATTAATTAATCTAAAGTGTCATTATCATTCATAAGTGGCTCCATGGGGTCCCAAAATCAACCCAAGGATTACCATGGTCAGTCATTACTCATCCAATAAGGTTAGGACAAGTGTTAAGGTAATTTGGAATTATTATAATATTATTTTTACCTTGAATTACCTTATTTACCTTTAACCGCGGTAAATAAAAGTCAAAAGTTACTATTCACCAAAAATTATTTTCATTTTATTGAACCAAATTTTACTTACTAATAACAACCATATATATAGGATTTTCTAAATTCAATTCACAGAAGTGGTAAAATTTCATTTAAATGAAAAAGTCGGTTTTTTTAACTACTACTAAGTGGTTTCACTATTCATCAAAAATTGAAGTTTTTCAAAAAAAAATACCAAAAATTCAGATTAAGTGACGCACACCTGTCGTGGGGCATGGAAAAACAATATTTTATTTACCTAAGTATAGTATAGCAGTTGATCCTAGGTAGTCTCCCGAAGAGGAGTGCACACAAAACAAGGTTGTCACTTTTTGTTGGTTTTCGTAAAAAGATTGATATTAATTAATTTGAATGACTATGAGAGAAAAAAACAACAGAAATTGATTGATTTTAACAAATGATAAAGATGGTGATCGGATTGGGTTCGGCTAGACTTAGTGTTGTGTCATCATGGTTTCCAAATTTTATCTCTTCTTCTTCCTTAAACTGGTAAGAGAGATGTGATGAGAATTTTCCTTTCTAAAACCTTAGATTGGTCTATCCTCCTTCCAATGTGTTTAGGGTTGTAGAAGGTATCTTGATTAATTAGAGAAATCCCAGACCTGGAATTGTTGTTCCCTAATAAACCCAGATTTTGACATACAATCCTACACACGTGCTTGACAACCGTCGAGCAATCACCACCCAACCCTAATCATGTTCCACCGTATACAGATTAGAATTGGGTGGAGGGAGATATGATCATCGACCAAAGAAATTTACAATTTCAGAATCAAAACCTTAACACAACCGCATTTGGAATTTAATACTGAATTAAGAATTGGAACCAGAAGAAGAAAGAAGAACAAATTTTATTCATTTCAAGCACAAAAACTCAAACACAACACATAGGTCCAGCCTCCCCTCTTTCCGATCACTCAAATGAAACTACCCCTCCATGGATGGGGTAAGCGAGATAATGCGGGAGAGGAGAGAAATTTTAAAGTAAATAAAAATAAAATAAATAAAATGGAAATCTGATAATTTCTTCTCCTTGGTGTCCCAGAAGGAATGAGATGGAGAATGAGATGTGTTGAGGAGGAGGAGCTCTCCTCCTTTTATAGCCAGATTTATGTCCTCCGAATGTTGTCGCGTTTTGGACCCAATAAATGACCTCTTCACGCATTGATCCCTTCTTCAATGTTGTTCATAATTATCTTGGTCGTGTCCTCTAAAAATATCATCGGATTTGGACAGGTATTCCGAGAGTTATGGCCCTTTTACTCTGATTATTTATTCTGTCCAGTCAGAATCTCTAAAACGCCAAACCCCAGATTAGGAAGATTTAATGGACCCTCAAACGGCTGAATCACGCGGTGATTCTTTAATGAAAGATTCTCTAAAACCCCTTCCTCATACACCCACCGAATTTGACAAGATTTGGGCCCATAATGGATGATTTATGGATCCCATACCAAAACTAGGCAGAACTGGAAACAGTTTTCTTGAGCCAACTTGTGAGCTTCTTTTGAGCTTCCATATGGCTGATTCAGCTTTTAGTCCAAAAATAGTAAATGAATACCTGGATGTGTAGAATCTGGAAAAGAAATAATTTTTCAATTTTGATCAATTTAGATAATTTTATGGCCAAACTACAGAAATAAGTTAAAACTGTTAAAAATCCAAAATGGCCAATTTTTACTATTCAGCTCAAAATAACACCAAAATCATAAAAATGAAACAATTCATCTTTGAGGAACACTTTTGTGAGTTTAAAACAATGATATTAAATATAAATTAATTGAAAATATTTTCTCTATCAATTCCCCCACACTTAAACTATGTTTGTCCTCAAGCATAAAATCTCAACATGGAATTCAAAGGGCACCAATGTCACCAATATTTAAATTTCAAATGGAATAAAATCAAATGATTATCAATGTCCAATCAAATTTTCCAGTTCCAAAAAAAATAACAATTTAATTTCTCATTTTTCAAAGAAACAATCAATTCATTCATTTTACTTTTCCCCTTTGAAAAATAATGGAGCTTCTCCTTTCATTCATTCAAGCTTCTCAATTTATTATTATTAAACATGCCAAATCACGACCTACCTCAATTTTGAATCTTTTCTCTCATCACTCATGATACAATTAATAGTGGAGTTATGCTCGTATCATGAGAACATTCTCCTTACCCATAGGCTTGTAAAGTAACTACTTTCTCCACTTTGTAAAGACAAAACACACATAAAATCATGAGGACTTGCAATAAAGGATCAAAATGACTCTATGGATTAGGGTTGGTGGGTAAATGATTGAAATAATTTAAGTCCAGAAGTAGGAGGTTTGACTCTTAAGTACAATGCATGATTAATCAAGTTAAAACACAAGATGAACCTCACTCAAATCCCCTTGAAATGTGAATCACAACACCACTCCCCTTTCAATGACATGGGTCATGAGTCAATAAATGATTACAAAGAATGATATCATCCAAGTTCTCCCTGTTTTTTTGTAAAGCTCCAGAAAGGCACATCTTTATTTTCTTTTTTTTGTAAAGCTCCAGAAAGGCACAGCTTTATTTTAAAAAAAAATCATTTTTTTTCTTTTTTTATGGAGAACCGGATGAAATGAAATAAGCATAATGAAATGATGACTCATGACTAATTTTCTAATAATACATTGCCCAAAATGATGACTCACACATTACACCACCCAAAAATGATACATATCCCAAGGAACGCACACGAAAGGCCCTTCCCCCACACTCAAACTTGAAATAACCATGCAAAAATACTAAAAGTGCGGGTAGGTAAGGAAAAATTGGATTGTAATGTGGCTTAAACCTATAAGGCAATTCATGGAATCTAAGGGATTATGAAGGATAAATGTAAAGGTGGGTCTTAGGATAAAATGTGGCTAGCCAAAGAGATTCCTCAATCATTTTAAATGTGGTTTTGTACAGTCATAGCTTTGACAAGTTTCAATACAAGTTCTAGCAGGTGGCACGTCCCAAGATCACTCAAGAAATATGCTCAAGATAAAATAGGAAATATTTGATCTAGAAATCCTCTTAGGAATGAGAATATGATATTGGAAAATCACTTAAGGAATGATTAATAATAACAAATTAATTCACATGAATTTCAGAAATTCAAAGAATGAAAAATGGAATGGAAATTTCATTTACATGAATCAATTAATTACCTTAAATCATGAGTCCTTATTTCAATATCCTTGCTTCACTTTAATCATCCAATTATCCATTTTAATCATTCAATCTCATTAACATTGAAATCTAAAACATAGAATCACTGGATTTCTATGAAAATCATGTCTCCTAGAGAATTCAAGTAAAACATGAATTCAAGCGTGGGCATGCATTTTTTTGATTAATTATTTAAAAGACTAAAAATGTAGGGAATAAAGTTGGATAATATAGAATTGAAACTCTTACTCCCCTATAAAATGGATCCTTTTCTTCACGACGTATAATCCCACTACACCCTCTTCATTAATGGACCTGAAAAAAAAAATGAAAACAATTAATAGTGCAGGATCGTTCAATAATGCTGGTAAATGACTAAGAAGACAAGTGGAAAATAGGGGAAAATGCGGGTCGCCTCCTGGTAGCGCCTTTGTTTAATGTCATTGGCTCGACAAAACAAAACAAAACAAAAATTAAATTTTTTGAAAAATCTCTTGGACTAAAAGATTCCCTCCCCCACACTTAATTGATACAGTGTCCTCAATGCATGTAAATGGAATTTTTTTATGTATGTTTCAAAAAGATGGAGTTACTGCATTTAATCAAGTGTAAAGGAATGATGCAACCTGGTAGGTGTTTACTTGTATTCAGGGTGAAGGAGTGTGATCTCCTCCACTGGTTCTTGAGGTACGGTCCCATGGAACTTCTTCAACCTCTGCCCATTTATAGTGAATGGGTTTCCTCCTCCTTCCTTTTGAATCTGCACAGCACCAAAGGGATATACATGAATAACAGTAAAGGGGCCTTCCCATCTGGAACGAAGTTTACCTGGCATAAGATTAAGTCTGGATTTGAAGAGTAACTTGTGATCTCCAGGGTTGAAGGTTCTTGGTTGAATTATCTTGTCATGGGCCATACTTGTTCTCTCTTTATAGATCATTGAGTTTTCAAAAGATTCCCTTCTAATTTCCTCTAACTCCTGCAACTACAATCTTCTTTCTTTCCCAGCTTTCTCAAGGTCCAGATTCATCTCTCTGACCTCCCAGTAGGCTCTATGCTTCAACTCCAAAGGAAGGTGGCAACTCTTTCCATAGATCAATCTATAGGGACTCATCCCTATCGGTGTTTTGTAGGCCGTTTTGTATGCCCATAATGTATCATCTAACTTTTGGCTCCAGTCCTTCCGGTTGGGTTTAACAGTCTTCTCTAGAATGGCTTTGATTTCTCTATTAGAGACTTCTACTTGGCCATTTGTTTGGGGACGGTATGGGGTAGATGTTCTATGATGCACCCCATACTTCTTCATCAATGCATCCATTTTCCTATTGTATAAATGAGTTCCCTGATCACTGATGATTGCTCATGGCACGCCAAACCTACAGAAAATGTTAGCCCTAACAAAATCACAAACAAATTTTTCATCATTAGTTCTGGTTGCTTTTTCTTCCACCCATTTTGAAACATAGTCTACATCCAAAAGAATATATGAATTTCCAAATGACATTGGGAATGGTCCATGAAATCTATGCCCCAAACTTCAAAAATTTCACAAAAGGTTATTGTTTTTTGTGGCATTTCATGTCGTTTGGATATGTTACTAGAAAATTGGCATTTTTCACATCTTTTACAAAATTAATATGCATCCTTGAATAAGGTGGGCCAGTAGAGTCCAGATTCTAAAACTTTTCGGGCAGTCCTCTGAGGTCCAAAGTGGCCTCCACAAGATAATTTATGACAAAATTCAAACACTGATTCAATTTCACTTCTTGGCAAGCATCTTCTTATGATTTGATCATTACAAATTTT
Source organism: Viscum album (assembly GCA_963277665.1). Classification (NCBI taxonomy): domain Eukaryota; kingdom Viridiplantae; phylum Streptophyta; class Magnoliopsida; order Santalales; family Viscaceae; genus Viscum; species Viscum album. The sequence goes on along the minus strand of OY728147.1, from coordinate 102,124,891 downwards.
CCACAGAAACAGATCTTCCCAAATGTAAAATCTTGATTCAGATTTAAGCTTATGTTGTTGATGAGAGCTTAGATGAGAGGGTACCTGAGATGTTACCAAATAGTTGACAATGTTGGCATACCATGGTACTTCACTGTTGATGATGTAGAGTTGTTCTCCAGGAAGCTTATCATTAAGTGGGTTCTGCTTTGGTATTTCTGTTTCAGTGGTGTGGGGTAGTTGACTCAGATGATCAGCCACTTGATTTTCAGTCCCCTTCTTATCTTTGATTTCCAAATTGAACTCTTGTAAGAGTAGCATCCATCTCACTAACCGTGGTTTAGCATCTGCCTTTTTCATTAAGTACCTAAGAGATGCATGATTGGAAAAAACAACAACTTTAGTTCCCATAAGATATGATCGGAATTTATCTAGTGCAAAAAATACTGCAAGGAACTCCTTCTTTGTGGTTGTGTAATTTATTTTTGTTTCATCCAAGGTCCTTGATGCATAGGAGATGACTTGAGGCTTGCTGTCAATTCTTTGTGATAGAGCGGCTCCCACTTCTTGGTTGGATGCATCACAAAGTATCTCGAAAGGGTAATCCCAATTGGGTGGCTGCATTATTGGTGGTGTTATCAGCCTTTCCTTTAATTCATCAAATGATTCCCTACATGCACAATCAAAATTAAAGTTAGCATCCTTTAAAAGTAATCTTGAGAGAGGGAGAGAAATCTTACTGAAATCCTTGATGAATCTTCTATAAAATCCTGCATGCCCTAAAAAGGATCTCACATGTTTGACACAAGTTAGATATGGCAAGGAATTTATTACATAAACTTTTGATTTATCAACCTCAATCCCATTTTGTGAAATTATGTGCCCCAACACTATCCCTTTTTCAACCATGAAATGACATTTTTCGAAATTTAAGACAAGGTTCTTTTCAATGCATGTTTTCAAAAAATTTCCAAATTTCCCAAGAAATGATCAAATGAATTTCCAAAAACTGTGAAATCATCAAGAAACACCTCCAAGCAATCCTCAATGTGGTCCGAGAAAATACTCACCATACACCGTTGAAATGTACCTGGGGAATTGCATAGCCCGAAAGGTATCCTTTTGTAGGCGAATGTTCCAAAAGGGCAGGTGAAGGTTGTCTTCTCCTGGTCTTCTGGTGCAATTGGTACCTGAAAATATCTTGAGAATCCATCTAAAAAACAGTAATGAGTATTTCCAGCTAACCTTTCAAGCATCTGATCAATGAATGGAATAGGAAAGTGATCTTTTATGGTAACTTGATTTAGCTTCCTGTAATCTATACACACTCTCCAACAGTTTTGTATTCTCATGGGGATCAGTTCATTTCTTTCATTTGTAATAGTGGTCAGGCCAGTTTTCTTGGGGACTACATGAATTGGGCTGACCCATTGAGAATCAGAGATTGGGTAAATGATATCAGTTGCTAACAATTTCTCAATCTCTTTCTTAACGACCTCCATGATTGTGGGATTGAGTCTTCTTTGAGGTTTTCTAACTGGTCAAGATTCACTTTCTAAAAATATCCTGTGAGAGCATACATTAGGTTTGATTCCAGGAATATCACCTAAACTCTATCCTACAGCTTTTACATTCCTTTTGAGAAGGTCAATCAATGTTTGTTCTTGTGAATGGGATAGGTTATTGGCAATGATTACTGGAAATTTCTCTCCTTCCATTAGGTAAGCATACTTCAAGTCACATGGCAAAGGATTCAGCTCTAAACATGGGGGTTGTTCAAGGGATGATATTGCATTTAGGTTTCCTAATTCTAATGTTGAATTCTCGGGAATAATCTTACTTCCTTTTAACAAATCATCGAAAAAATCAGATTTTACCTCATCCTCCAACATGATATCAAAATTTTCAGGTTCATGGGAGTTATAAAATTCAAATGAAGAGTGTTCTCCCATAGATAAAAAGTCATTAAGCATACCTGAGTATTCAATTGGTTCTATACCTTCATCATGGGAGATTGCATAAAGTGAGTGATTTATGGATGTGTGTTTCATCGTATCAAGAATATTGAAGTGTACCTTACTATCTCCGAGCTCTATGGTGAGTGTTCCTTCATGCACGTTGATGATTGTCCTTGTTGTTTTTAGTAATGGTCTCCCTAGGATGATGGGAGATTGGGATGGTGCTCGGTCTTCCTCCATGGTAAGGATATAAAAGTCTACTGGAAAGATTAATCCTCTCACTCCTACAAGTACATCTTCAACGACTCCAACTGGGAAAACGGTGGATCTGTTTGCTAATTGTACCACCACCCGAGTTGATTTTAGTTCTCTGATCTGCAAAGATGAAAACACAGAGTGAGGCATCATATTTATCGAAGCTCCAAGATCACATAGTGCATCAGTAAAATTTAATGAACTGATAGTGCAGGGAATAGAGAAAGTCCCTGGATCTTGACATTTTTGCGGTATCGGTGGTGTGATCAATGCTGAGATGCTTCTTCCTAAGTTGATTCTTTCATTTCCATCCAGCCTCTTTCTTTTAGTACATAGCTCCTTCATAAATTTTGCATATTTAGGTATTTGCCTGATTGCATCCAGTAGTGGAATGTTAATCTCAACTTTTCGAAATGTTTCCTGAATTTCCCGTTGAAGTCGTTCTTATTCGCCCTTCTTTGACTCAACCAATGCTGATGGTAATGGTGCTGGAATATCCTTTTTCTCCCTTTTTTTTCTGCAATGGTGTTTCTAGTCTTTCTTTCTTGAACCTTTTTCTTTCTACTTTGTTTTTGACTCCATATTTTGGTTGGATAGGACGAGCTTCAGTAGGTTCCCTAGATTCATCCTCCTCATATTGTTCTGGTGGTTTGAGATCCTTCCCGCTTCGGGTTGTGATTGCACTAACATTCTCTTTTGGATTGGGAATTGTTTGTGCAGGAAGCTTACCTTGGTTCTTAGTGAGAGAATCCATAATGCTTGAAAATTGATCAGCTAGCTTGTCCATCTTATCTTCTATTCCTGCAACTCTTGTCTTCAGTTGTTGGTCTTCATTTGTCAGTGCACTTGTGGATGGTTTCTCATAATTCTTCCGCTGGAAAGGTGGTGGTTGAAAATTTTTTTGTTGTTGTAAGGGCTTCTGATAAGGTTGTTGGAATGCTATCGGGTTCTGATATTGCTACTGAAAAGGTGCTCTGGATTTGTTCTATTGAAACCCATACCCTGGTTGGGTTTGCGGTTGGTATTGCCTTTGTTGATAGGCTACAGCACAACTTTCTATCCCCTACACTTCTGGACATTGATCAGTGTAATGAGAATTAGAAGAGCATAAACCACATACTTGATTCGGTCCTTATTGTTCCTTCACATGGTTCACATCTATTTGTCGCACCAACCTGGTGAGTTCACCCATTTCATTCCTAATTAAATCTACTGAATCAGATGTTCTTACCTCATGGATTCCTCTGGTGATCGTACCTCGAGTGCCAAACAGCTGTAAATTTTGTGCAATCTTTTCAATCAGAATTCATATATCTGCAGGTGATTTATCAATGAGGGCTCCTCCCGATGAGGCATCTAGTAGATTCCTGTCATTGTTAAGCAATTCTTGGTAGAAGCATACAAGTAATTGGTCCTCTTCTATTTGTTGGTGTGGACAACTTGCACAAAGCTTCTTGAAACGTTCCCAGTATTCGTAGAGTGTTTCTCCAGTTGATTGATGGGTGACATAAATCTCCTTCTTTATTGCAGTGCTCCTAGATGTTGGGAAGAATCTTTGTAGAAAGCATTTTTTTAGATCTTCCCAGTCACTGATCTCCCCCGGTTGCAGATTGTACAACCATTCCTTCGCTGCTCACTCTAGTGAGAAGGGGAAAGCCCTCCACTTCACATGCTCTTCCGCGACTGCTCGAGGTTTGAAGCTGGAGCAGACATAAGTGAATTCTTGAATATGTCGATTTGGGTCTTCACCTGCAAGACCATGAAATTTAGGAAGCACTTGGATCATGTTAATTCGCAATTCAAAATCATTTTCTAAGGCAGGAATTTCAAGTTGATAATTTTGATTGACAAATTGAGGTGCACAGATGTCACGTAGGGTTCGGTTGGGATTTACAGCCATTATTAAAGGTTCAAAGTCTTCACTCAAGGTATCACTTGAATCGGTGAGATTGATTTCTTCGAAATCTTTGGAAAGATTTTGATTTATCAATTTGGTTATTGTGCGTTCAATTTCTGGATCGAATTCTAATAAATTGCTATTTGAACTACGGGTCATTCAAAAGAGATTTTTTTTTAAGAAAGAAAAAGCTTTGAGACACTGCCTCCCCGGAAACGGCGCCAAGTTTGACGCACACCTGTCGTGGGGCGTGGCAAAAAAATATTTTATTTACCTAAGTATAGTATAGCAGTTGATCCTAGGTAGTCTCCAGAAGAGGAGTGCACACAAAACAAGGTTGTCACTTTTTGTTGGTTTTCGTAAAAATATTGGTTTTAATTAATTTGAATGACTATGAGAGAAACAAACAACAGAAATTGATTGATTTTAACAAATGATAAAGACGGTGATCGGACTGGGTTCGGCTAGACTTAGTGTTGTGCCATCATGGTTTCCAAAGTTTATCTCTTCTTCTTCCTTAAACTAGTAAGAGAGATGTGATGAGAATTTTCCTTTCTAAAACCTTAGATTGGTCTATCCTCCTTCCAATGTGTTTAGGGTTGTAGAAGGTATCTTGATTAATTAGAGAAATCCCAGACCTGGAATTGTTGTTCCCTAATAAACCCAGATTTTGACATACAATCCTACACACGTGCTCGACAACCGTCGAGCAATCACCACCCAACCCTAATCATGTTCCACTGTATACAGATTAGAATTGGGTGGAGGGAGATGTGGATCATCGACCAAAGCAATTTATAATTTCAGAATCAAAACATTAACACAACCGCATTCGGAATTTAATACTGAATTAAGAATTGGAACCAGAAGAAGAAAGAAGAACAAATTTTATTCATTTCAAGCACAAAAACTCAAACACAACACATAGGTCCAGCCTCCCCTCTTTCCGATCACTCAAATGAAACTACCCCTTCATGGATGGGGTAAGCGAGATAATGCGGGAGAGGAGAGAAATTTTAAAGTAAAGAAAAATAAAATAAATAAAATGGAAATCTGAGAAGTTCTTCTCCTTGGTGTCCCAGAAGGAATGAGATGGAGAATGAGATGTGTTGAGGAGGAGGAGCTCTCCTCCTTTTATAGCCAGATTTATGTCCTCCGAATGTTGTCGCGTTTTGGACCCAATAAATTACCTCTTCACGCGTTGATACCTTATTCAATGTTGTTCATAATTGTCTTTTACGTGTCCCCTCAAAATCTCATCGGATTTGGACAGGTATTCCGAGAGTTATGGCCCTTTTACTCTGATCATTTATTCTGTCCAGTCAGAATCTCTAAAACGCCAAACCCCGGATTAGGAAGATTTAATGGACCCTCAAACGGCCGAATCACGCAGTGATTCTTTAATGAAAGATTCTCCAAAACCCCTTCCCCGTCCACCCACAGAATTTGACAAGCTTTGGGCCCACAATGGATGATTTATGGATCTCACACCAAAACTAGGCAGAACTGGAAACAGTTTTCTTGAGCCAACTTGTGAGATTCTTTTGAGCTTCCATATGGCTGATTCAGCTTTTAGTCCAAAAATATTAAATGAAGCCCTGGATGTGTAGAATCTGGAAAAGAAATAATTTTTCAATTTTGATCAATTTAGATAATGTTATGGCCAAACTACAGAAATAAGTTAAAACTGTTAAAAATCCAAAATGGCCAATTTTTACTATTCGGCTCAAAATAACACCAAAATCATAAAAATGAAACAATTCATCTTGGAGGAACACTTTTGTTAGTTTAAAACAATGATATTAAATATAAATTAATTGAAAATATTTGCTCTATCACGAAGCTATATTTGATATTTTGAATTCAAAAATGATGTTTATTTTTCCAAATTAAAAACATAAAAGTTTCATTAATTAATTTTAAAATTAATTCTCATTTTTAAAACAAATAGCATGTTTTTAAGAAACAATAACTATCAAAAGATTGACACTTGTTTATGTCCAATTTCAAAGTGAAATTAATTCCAATGGCCAACATTGGATTAAATGGTAAAAATGTATTCTAATTACACTTTAAAACCAATTAAAAAGATAATCTAACCATATGAATAAATTATATTAAAAGGAACTTTTGAATTAAAATACAATATTTTCACTATTCATTAAAAAATGAACTTTATCGGAAAAATCCCAAAAATTTACAAAAAGTAAATTTTGATGTCCCCATTCTAAAGAAGGATTTTATCTGGTCAATTTGAATGTATTAAAGTGACCAAAACTATATTTAAAGAGGGTTCTCCATTAAAAGGTAGTAAATAGACCTTTTAATGTAAATTATGCTTAAAATTAGATTCATTCACATTTTAAGCCTCTAACTTTTTATTGGATAAATGTAAATAGATTTAAGAATCATGTATAATCATATTTTAGTTAGTTTTTTTCATTCCTGTCAATACAACGGCTAGGAGTTAACTACCATTTAAAATAATATTATTATATTATTAGTGTGCAACGTAAGATTTCAAAGAAACTCGTTGTTGTGTATCGGGTATGCTATCAAACATAGAAACCCCTTTAAAGTAAAATTAATATTTAATTCACAAATATTAATAAATATTAAATATGTATTATTCTTTATTTACCTGGGATGTTGCATAACCTATTGAAAAACCAGTTTCCTTCCTTTGGTGGGAGAATCAATCTCATCAACTATGCGCTATACTATATTCCAATGCATATCCAATTAGTGCTCAAGGTTCCTAAGTCTACACTTAGAGATATTGGCAACCTTTTATGTTCATTCATACGGGATCCATATGGGGAGGGGAGATTCCACTAGGCCTCTTAGATAAGACTTTCTAGACCAATGGAAATTGGAGGAATCAACATGAGGAATGTCGAGGAGGTAATGTATTATTTCCAAGGAAAACTATTGTGATTGGTGATCAGAGGGTTTTATTAATGGATTTAGTTCATTTCTAGAATATATGGCTAAATTTGGATAACTACGATTCATCTCACCTCCCCCTTATAGAAATCAATCGAGTGCCACATACCAACTCTCCAAAACCATTATCGATGGGTCCTTAGATATAGGTAAATAAACATTTTGGATTGTAACTAAGTGATCCAACTCTTGGGTTATCTAGGATGCCCTTAGGTAGAAACATAATTCAATCTCTTTAACCTTCATGACTCCTTCATTCAAGAAATTTATAAAACATCCTAGAAAAATTTCTCCAATGTTATTAGGATTGAGGATGCCTCTAATGAATGCATTTTCATAGGATCCACATCGGGGAAGTTATGAATGAAGGCCTAAAAGAATACAATGTTTAAGTATTATGCTAAAAATGAGTGGGGAGTCCTTATTTAGTATAAAGAGATCCTAGTTAAATTTAATTTCATACTTTGGAGAATTTAGAAAAACTCTATTCTTATAGATGATTTGGTTAAAGTTAAGGGTGTTTGATTAGCCTCCAAGTGATCCGGTAAGTCGGCTCATATAGAGGATATCTGCATCCATATATTTTGAAATGTGAATGGGTGAATATGATGTGGGTGCTTTGGGAATGTTCACAGCCTCTTTTTTAGTGGTTGAATCATTTGGGAACTTCATTCAATGATGGTTAAATGGTGTTATCTACAACATACATGATGGAAGGCACATGCACTCCTCATGGAGGTTTCAAGCTAGTGTATTTGGGAGGCTAGTAAGTAGACCCTCCATAATGGCCCTCCCTTGTCCAGCCTAACCTTGGTGGGAAGGGCCAGATTTCTCATCACAAACCTTAGGAAACTTCTGAGTCACTGTGAAGAGGTTCACTCCCTAAAACACTATATGGTTAGAATCTACACTCCAATCATCCAAGACCCGCATCATTGGGACACTGGGTGAGCAATAATCCTACCACATGGGCTTGAAAATCAATATTTATGGTTCTTGTAACAAAGGGTACATACGGGGGGGGTGTTGTTTGAGATACCATGTGTTTGGTTGTGTTTTCCTTCAGTTCATTTAATGGAAATGGTGACCATCATAGAGGTGGGGAAGGCCATACTCCATGGTTCCCAACTATTCCACAAAAATCATATCTCCTTGAATAATATATGCACTAAAGGATTTATCACCAAAAAAATAAATAATATATCACTTCTGGTGATATATATGGTATTATGGAAATTATTGATATTGTGTTATAAATATATTCATGTAACTGGTATTTTATAAGTCAATATCACATGTTTTGGTTTCGTATCATGTGATGATGTGGATTTAATGTTTTTATTGATTATTAATTTTGTAAAAAATAATATCAAAGTATTAATGTAATAGTTTATAATGTATACAATAAAAAATTATTATGATTTTATAGGTTTTATAACCATTTTTAAATACATCAACTACAAGTGGACTCTTCATTATATGAAGAATGTATATATAAATATATTTATACCTTATTACAACACATCTAAATGGTATATTTTTTAAATCCAAAACATTATTATATTCTTTATATTATTTTATAAGCGTTGTTTAAAAGCACGATGGTTAAATAGAAGAGTACTACAAAACTATTTTATTAGTGCCATAAATATTGGATCATGTCAAAACCCAGACCCACATACCATGATCCTGTGATAAAAACATATTCTTTAAACATTATATTTAACACTGATTATTAATTCCCTAACATATCTATCAAAAATAAAATATTTATAAAAAAATCACCACAAATAGTCCCATGGACTTTTAGGATTATATTTATAGAGAATTAGGAAAATATTTACATAAAAAATACCCAATTCTCACTTAGTGTCCATTTCCCCACAAGAATGGATTATTTAACTAAATTATTCTTTCTAATAACCCCTTGAATCATTTTTAGAACACTACTTGGTTCCATGGGGAGTATGAATACAATTAAAAGTGTGATATTATTTCATAGTAAGGGGGCATGAAATAGTGGTTATCATAGATAATACAAGGAATTAATAACATGTCATGAATAAATAATAATAATAAATCCCTAAGGATAATAGAAGGAATATTAAATGAATGCCTAGATAATATAAAAAGGGATATAATCTCATGCAAAATAATAACATATTTCATAGTGATGGAATGAATAAATTCGAGTAACTTAATCTTACCTTCAATTCCTCATCACAAAACATCCTATTTAATTCAAACCATCAAGTCTTAGTTCTAAGACATCCCAAATATTTCAACTCGTTAATACCTCATGCTAATAAATTATAAATATATGGGCATGCATACACCAAATACCCTAACTAGTTTTTCTCATGATACCCACTGATGTATCATGGGGCTATAAAATTCAGATCCCAATTCATTAAAAAATAAGTCCAATCCATTCATCACATGAAAAGAATGTATAAAAATACATCACATACTCTATATAATTTTGTTGTCAATTGTAATCCATATTGAAATAAAAAATATGTTAATTATTGATATTTACATATCAGAAAAATGGAACAACATTTTTGAATCACCCTCTATCATATATAATTTCAAATAACCATAAAAATTTGTACTGATATATATGAAAACATTCATAATCCCATCATAAATCAATTAACCAGTGAAAAATAAAAGAGTTTCAAAATGATTACCACAAAATATAATCATAAGATATCATGAAAAATAAATTGGATAGTATTATTAGACCATATACATGATGAATCATAATAATAATTAAATTATATTGATATAGATGAATAAACTATCAATAAGAATATTAGAAAAATTATTTCAAAAATAATAATAAATGTCCTTTTATTTTGATAAATATTATTTAAAATAAAAATTTAATTATAAATGGGAATATAAATTGCTTTATAAAACAATGAAAACATATAGATGATGATTTATAAAAAAACAGACATAAAGGTGGACAAATTTCTTCACGTGGAAGTCAATTAAGAAGAGATTATTTCAAAACATTTGTAGTTGAAGTAAAAAAATCACCTTGTTTAGAAAATGCTAAGAATATTATTTTGGATAGTTTATCAATAGATTAATATTCTATATAAAATTAACTTAATAAATCAATTAATTTTAGATAAAAACATGTCTATAATAATATTGAAAATATGGACTTGGAGGAGAAATATTCCTAAATAGGAAGATGAGATGTGGTTGGATCTATTTATAGAAGACTATTCGATTGAGTTATAAACCAAAGTGGATGTGAAATTTCAAGAATAAATTTAATTCTCATAAATAAATAGATAAAAATAAAATATGTTGTTGTTTTAGAGAAATAATAACAAAAATATCTTAATGTATATCTAGCATAAACAACTTCGATTTCCAGGTGATTTTGAAAAAAAAATATTCCATCTCTAGAAAAATTTGATGCATTTTTTTTGAATTGAAAATGATATAAAAAATTAAATAACATGAATAATAAGATAATATCAATATGATATGTCAAAATTGAATTATATACACTGTATAAACTAAAAATAGATATATAGTATAAAATATTTCTCAAAAAAGGAAATTTGAGATGAGAAATCATTACCCTGTATTCTCACTTAGTCAGACGTGCTCTATCATCATGTATAGAAAACTAAGACTCGTTAATTATTTATATTAGAACCTTATTCATGTTTATTTAATTTTATAATAATATTTTATATTAATTTATTAAATAATTATTACTTATTTCATGTTACTATTGTTCCTTAGTTCACTAAAAAAACAGGGTGATTAAAAGGGATTGTTTTTTTCATTTAGAGGGAGTTATAACCACCTTTAAACACTTTAGTAGTGATTACCCATAATCTCCGCTAAAGTGACTGCCTAATTTGATTATGGGTGGTTTTCGGTAAGTGTTGGGGTACGTCTGGGGGTCTATGAGGTGTGGGGGTATATGTGGGGTGTGTCTTCTAGTAAACATTCCCTTATTGACTTTAAGGGTCCATGTTTTGTGGCAGTTATAGTACAACTACCCATAAACTATTTTTTTATTTTTAATCCGACCACATCCCTGGAACCCAGTTAACCCCCCCCCCCCAGGCACCCCGCAGATCCCAGGACACACCCCAAAGATGCCCAAGACAGCCCCCAAGACGACCCCAGGACACACCCCACAGACACCCAAGGACACCCCCCGGACACCCCACAAACCAAAGGACACACCCCATAGACAATCCTACACCCCGTGGACCCCATGACACACACCACATACGCCCTAGGAAAACCCACCCATGGTAGCCCGTAGATCACACACGCCCCTGGACAACCTCCATGATGCCGCACAGACCCCCGAGGACACCCCAAATAACTCCCTAGACACTCCACAGACCCTAGGATACACGCACCCTAACACCCAGACCCCCCCCCCCCCCCACCACTAAGAAAACCCCATAGACACCAGGACACACCCCTCAGACTCCCACGAACAACACCTCGAGACACCCCCCAAGAAACCCCTCAAAAGACCCCCCAAGTCAACCCCACAGAAACTTGGTCACAACCCCCCCCCCAAGACACCCCACATACCCTAGGACACATACCGCCCTTGGAACCCGAATAACCCCCAAGACATCTCTATAGAAACCATGACTCCCCCACCCGACGTCCCCCAGAAAACCCCTTGAGACACCCTCCCCCCCTGAGACACCCCACACAAACACACCCCAATAATGTGTCGGATAGACCCCCACACACGCACATCGTCTAATAACCTGCCTCTAGAAGGTATAAATTCCTCCCATTGGGAACCAAACTCGCGTTCCAGCATAATCACCCATGCATTTCCACTGCTATTCTGATATATCATATACATATTATGTATATGATAATTTAAATTTATCTACATACAAATTTATTATATTATATATATATAAATAAATAAATAATTTTTTGTATAATATATATGTATATATTTTTGTATAATATAAATATATATCTAATATATTAGATACATAAATATTCGATAATATATAATATATTTGTGTATAATATATATATATTATATTTGTGTATATATAATATAAAAAAAATATTTACATACATAAATATATATTTATAAAGATATTTATAAATACATTTATATTTGTATGTGTGTGTGTATTTAAGTATTTATATAATATTTATAAATGTAATACAATTATAATATATATTTATATAATTTATGGTATATATTTTTATTTATCTACGTGTGTGTAACAATAATGTTATTTATTATTATTATTATTACACTTATTTTTTAGACTATAAAATTTTATATTGGTTTTATAAATACTATACATTTATATGTTGTTAAGATTTAAATTATTAATATATTATTTTAAATACATTTATATTATATATTTATGTACGTGATCATATACATTTATATTATATCATGTATACATATGAATATATATAAACACAAAATTTAATACAATTATATAATTGGAAATATATAATATAATTAAATGATATGTATATTTAGTAAATTAATTAATAATTAATGATGAATATCACAATATATATAAAATAATTATATAGTATATATTTCTATATATAAATACATAAGAAAATATTTATAATACAATATATGATATTATTATATAATATATATATATATATATATATATATATATATATTTGTATTTAATTTTTTCCATATTATATATATTAATTGGTGTACATAATATAATATAAATGTATTTATACATAAATATACAATAAAAATGTATTTAACATAATATATGTATGATATAAATCATAATATATTGTATAGTATTTGTAAAACCATATATGGATATTATATATTTAAATAAATATATTTATAATTACATTTATATTATGTATACCAATATTTATAAATGCCTACATTTTGGTTTATATGTATAGGTATTTATTTAAATTATTTATATAGTTTATATATATATATATTTATAATGTAATTAAAGATATTTATATAATGTGTTTTTGTGATATATATATATATATACAAACATGCATGCAGACACATATATATTATAAAATTTGAATTTATATGAGAGTTATTTTAAAAAATAAATAAAAATTTAGAGGGGGTTTAAAACCACCTTTATTCAAAGGGATTGGTAGTGGCTCATGGTCCTCATCTACTCTCATAAATTAGATGGGGTTCACAACCTCCTCTAATTTGTTAAATTATAAGGGGATGAGAACACCCTCAAATCTAAGGGAATAGTAGTGGTTTATGAAGCCCATCTAATTTCTTAAATTTAAGGGGGTTCCAAACCCCCTTTAATTTAAGATAAGAGAGGGGTTTTTCAACCCCAACAATTTCCTTAAAAATATTAATAATATATATGTATATCCTCTAATATCCAAATGAATATATATATATATATATATCCTCTAAAATCCAACCGAACATATATAATGTGACACCCTGAAATTATAAAGTACAACTTTGTATTCAATAGAATTTATGAAACAAAACACCAAATATGTATGGAAATATAATATCCCAAGTATCTACTATATATTTACTATTTTAAATAAATTCAACACATGATATTGCTTGTAATGCACGCAACACTGAGTTATCTTACATTGCACACAAGAGTGACTTCCCTCGATAGCTTGTGTTACATGCAAGAGATAACTTCCTCAATAGTTTTTGTTACACGCAAGAGAGACCTTCCTCGATAGCTTTCGGTACACAGAAGATCGAGTTTCACCAAATAACAATGTTTTATTAAAATATTTTTATTTAATATAATATGATATAAAGTAGATGTTAAATAAGATGTTATAAATAGTAAAAACCGTCTTCTAAAAATTATGGTTTACACCAATTTGAATTAATTCAATAACAATTAATGATAAATGAAAATAAGAACCAATTTGATATAAAAAGAAATAATTTTATTTTTATGCTTCCAAATGAGTTTTACATTAATAAAAATAACTAATTACAATTAGTGAATGATTTTAATGAAACATATAATTTATATATTCAATCAAATATTTTTTATATTTATCCATTAGTTTTGATATGCATAAGATAAGAACAAACCATATTTCACACATAAAAACCTATATTTTTATAAAGGCAATTTTACCAACATTTAATGGCGAACCAATTTGAAATATTAATTTTGATTCTTAGAAATTTAATTTTACATAATATACTTAATTATAGAATTAATAATTTCAAAATTATCTTAGGTTCTATTTCTGGTATTTTTTTAAAAAAACATTCTTCGATGAATAGAGAAAAATAATGCTTTTATTTAAAAACTACCTTTTCAATTAATTATTTATTAATGTTAAATTGTATTTTGAATTTTATAAAAAGTAACATTAGATAAATAATACATATATTAATAAAATTTAGTTTATTATAATCTATTTCACATTTAAATTGAATATAAAAACTCAATAATATTTTGATCATTTTTCTACTAAAACCAGTTTAACTAGTTGTCTGTAAGATTAGAATTAATATTAATTTCTCTAACTCTATAATTTGAATTTAAAAAAATGGACATAAAACATTTTAATAATGATGATATTTTGATTATAATAATATCAACTTAATTTTTTCACAAATTTTTTACTAAAAGTGATTAAAATTAAATATACTGATTAAGGTGTAATTATGCTTAAAAATTACAAAGCCTTATATTTAAGGTCCCAAGTTACCTATAAACTGTTAGGGTTGGTGTCCTGAGAACCAAATATTTTGTACTTTGATTGCATGAATGTTCACTTATTATATATTGTTCATTGTCTACATGACTATAATATAATAATTTTCTAGAATATTTGTTGCATTGATAAGGTCATAGCAGATCCCTTCTATGATGAGAACCTTGAAATGCTATAAAAATATTCTTAAATAAAGTTCTACGGTTGGATGACATACTATGATAAGACACATGGTATACAGACCATCATGTGTGAGTACTCGTAAGAAGATGAGACTCTCCCTCATAGAGTTCGCACTTGGTAATCTCCAAGATGGGAGATTATGATAATAGACCCACCAGTAGAAATTCCGCATGTTTTGGTGTCATCGTACATTTCTATCTATGAGCGTGTGTAATGGTCCTTAGACTGGAAGATTATCATTAACTCATTTCATGACTCGCGCACTTAGATTTTCTAACGAAAACCGTCAGGAAGACAGTTGGCGGGAAGTAGGGTACGTTGGGTGCGTCATGAATGACATGTTTTTAATGGATAAGTTGAGGAAGGATTTGTCCCTTCCATGTTTATGGAAGTAAATATCTCGGGCCCTTTGATTGAAATAGAACTATCGAACAAATTCCATGGCCATGGTGTCATGATGAGTTTATTTCTGGAAGTCAAAGAATGACAGATCAAGCATATAGGTTTATGACACTGCCATGAAATCTGCTTCATGAGATATTGAGACAAAGGGATTAAATTACACAGTAAGCGTTCGTATGAGGTGACACGTCAATACGGCGTCAACTTCTTTCTCTTGGGTGCCTTGACTCGTTGCTAGATAGTAATATTGGACTTTAGGCAAGCCCGCCTAATGCCAACGAGAAAGAGGCCTAGAGGGTCACACACTAAGTGTATCCAAGTATCTAAAATAGAATAAATATTATTCCCATATGTGGTTTAATAATTATTCAAGGAATCCTAAATCATTTTAATGTTGGAGGAAGAATAAAATGAAAACAAGTACACACCATGTATTAATGATTACACGTCATGTAGTTTTTATTTTGAAAACAAGTACACGTCGTGTATTAATGATTACATGCCATGTAGTTTTAATGAAAAACAAGTACACGTCGTGTATTTATGATTACACACCGTGTAGTTTTTCCAGTCGGGATTTTGAGGAAATATCATTTTATTAAATGATATTTATTATAATCAGCGTGGGCGCATGTCAAAGAAATAATGATTTGACATGGGGTTTTCAAAAGAGTTAATGAAATAAATAAAACGCGTAACGTGTTTATTTATTGTCATAACTCTACAACCTCAAACCCGATTATAAATATCCTCACAACCCCAAATATTTTCCCAAGAATCATTGTGCACAAAAATTCTGGAGAATTCTCTCAAGACCGAAAGAACTCCGTCCTCCAAGAATGCTCTCAAGACCGAGAGAGATCCACCTCCATCGGATCAAGGCGATCTAAGGCGGACAATGCAAGAAAAGGCTTATCCATGCTAGCACCCGGGGATTCCTTTAGCAATGTCCGGAGATATATGGTGCACGTGTGGATCACTGCTAGAGGAAGTCTACACTTGGCTTCTGCGATGTAACAACGAATCGCATCGGAACGTGATCAGAAATATCAACGAAGAAAGAACGCCATAAAAGGTACTTCTTGTCAATTAATTAAATTAATTATAATCAACCTGTGATGATCCTTCCTTTATGGTTCTTGTACTTTTCTTCTTCTTTTTCTATTTTTGTGATTCGATCTGTGGAGACCGGCGTTTATCATCGTATTGATCCCGGATTGATCACTGCAAATGACAAAAAGCCAAGTGGGCACATCCACCCACGTGCTTCCGCTGCACCCGGGACCTAAAAGTGGTATCATAGGAGGTCACAACATTGATTATAGTTATTTAATTTTCGTTGAAAATTTACGCATTTATATTTGATTTAATTCAAGATAAATCATTCTATAAAACTGAATGAATGAGATTTTTTCTTCCTCTTTCATTTCTCAATTCACATCACAGAAATGACCTTTTAATTTTGATTTTGATTAAATTAAAAACGAGTAACTCATCCGGAGTATCCACTCTTTTTGTCCGTACAACACAATAATACACGGTGTGTAGTGAAAACTACACGTCGTGTACTTAGGTTCAACAAACCGGTACTGGTCCGCCAAACCACGCCGTATGAATTGAGTATACCAGAGTTTTATTACACCGTGTTGACCAGAAATGAATGGTGCGTGGAACCGGAATACATGGTGTATATGTTGAATCAACGCGCCATGTAGTCCGATCTGGCCCAAGTGAAACTGTGTACATGGAGAAGTTGTGTTCCGCATACATGGGATTACTAGGCTGGTAACCGCATAACAAGGAAGTACATGCCATGTTAGATTAATCTACACGCCATGTACTCCAAAATTTCCAAAGTACAGAAAACACACCAAAGCCCCTGGTGTGTACTTTGGATAAAGGGTGAAAAATACACACCGTGTAATATTTCCTACATGTCGTGTACTTTACAGAAATGGAATTTCGCCAGGTTTCCTCCAAAAGTACAAAGACGTGACAAGGTATATGGATGAGAATAATCTCAAGGAAATTTGGAGAGGAATTTAAGATAAAGAATTGATTAATTATAAGATCATAATTAATTAATTTCAAGCGTGACTTATCTTAAATAATAGAACGATTAAAAGAATTTGAATTCTAAATATGTTTAAATGTAGTTGCATGCTATGGATGATCATTAGCTAGACCAATGACCCTTTTTATGTGTGTATGGTTTCATTTAAATTTTTTTAATTTAAATTCGTTGTCCTGCGAGCCTTCTTCCAATAAAATGTAGGGCATGCGTGCCTATGGTTTCTTTAATGTAAACCTTATGTAATAGAGGATCTCCCAATCCAGAGGAGATGGTTCAAAACCCAAAGCTGAGGTGAAACCAACCCAATAATATACAAAGGTGGACAGGTGGGAGATTCAAAACACGAACCATCGGTTCAATATGTTTTTCCATAGGTCAGGGTTATCTTATTAAACCGCTAGATAAGCTAACTGATAGAATCTCATGATCATGCCATATTATTTTATTTCTATCTGATTGCATGGTTTATTTATTATGTATGTGTTTTCACGATCACATAATTTATGAAATAAAAAAGCATGCAAATATGGAATAAAATAAAAACCGGACTATGCGTAAACATTATCATAACATGGTTAATCACTTAAGTAAGAATCACTTAATATTAACAAGCATGTGATAATGAAAAACTACGCATAAAGAATAAAATCCCTCAAATACCATATTAAGTCAGACCAAGCCTTCCATTACTTGATTAAGGGCAAGACTTAATAAAACTATGTGTTTGACCAACCCTTGTTGGGACACTTACTTTTATAAAGGAATCTCTTATGAAAGTTTTGGGTAGACTTAAATATTTTACATCAAGAGGAGTAGCCCTTGCTAGACTTGTTTTAAAATGTAGGCAAGTGTTGAGGAAATCCAAGTCAGGATTTCAGGATTGGGGATTCCACTCAATAGATTAAGGAACTGTAAGCTCACAGTTGGCAAAGACCTGCCTACCTAAATACCTTCAAATAGCTTGACCAACCCTTGTTGGGGTTATGGGAAGGGGAATATGGATCCTTTCCACTAGAATCTCAAAGCAACTAGACATTCCAAGTTCAATGGTGAGAGCCATTGGGACTTGATAAAATAGTGGGAGAATTAATAAATTCATTTATTATTTTTCATAAAATGTAATCAATAAAGTATTGATAAATCTGCTCTTTTAATTTATAGAATCAATATGACAAACTCGTCAAACACCTTTTCTCTGCGATCAATTCTGGATAAAGACAATATCCTCATCAGCAGTAACTTTCAGGAATGGTTTAGGCACCTTTGGGTTATCCTACGCCATGAATGAAAGTATTACGTGTTGGAGTACTCACTTACTGATTCTCCTGCCCAAGGGGCGAGTGATGAAGATTTCCTAGTCTATGATCAATATTTAAGTGATGCACTCAATGTTCAATGTTTGATGTTATCATCAATGTCAAGTGATCTCATGAAGTCTCATGAGGACATGTATGCCTATAGAATGTTAGAGCACCTCCGTGGTCTATACCAGGAGAGAGAAAGATAGGAAAGGTTTGAGATCTCTAAGGCTCTATTTCAGAGAAATCTTGGAGAGGTTTCCCCAGATGGGCCTCATGTAGTCAAGCTCATTGGCTACATTGAGCTCTTGGAGGTTCTAGTGTTTAAACTTTCCAAGGAACTGGGTACCGATCTCATTCTCGCATCACTCCCCCATAGCTTCTCTAACTTTGTTGTAAATTTCAACATGAACAACATTGAGAAGTCTCTATCTGATCTTATTATCCTCATTCACCGAGTGGACAATGACATGAAGCGTGAAAAGCCTTCTGTCCTTATGGTGAATAAAAGGAAAGGGAATGAGATGAGATTTAATCCCAAATCTTCTTCAAGGCCTTCTAAGAAAAGGAAGATCAAAGTGGAGGCAATGGAACAAGAGGTTGTTTGTTTCACATGTGGCAAGAAGGGCCACTGGAAGAAAAGCTGCACCCAGCCAAGGAAGCAAAGGGAAGCTTCATGTGTGTTTGTTATTGAATGCAATCTATCTGTTTCTACAAATTGGGTATTAGATACAGCTTGTGGTGCTCACATATGTATCCAAATATAGGAACCAAGTAGATTCAGAAAGATTGACCGAGGTGAGGTGAATCTGCGAGCAGCCAACAGATCCAGACTCGCTGTTGTAGCTGTCGGAGACTACCACCTCACATTGACTACTAGGATGGTATTGATTTTAAAAGGATGTTATTATGTACCTTCTATAACCAAAAACATTATATCAGTATCCATATTAGATACTGATGGATTCATCTTAAAATTTGGAAATGAATGTTGCTACTTTTATAAAGATGGCATTTTTTTTGGTAGATCACATTTATATAATGGCCTTTATGTGTTAGACTACACAAACCAGGTAATGGAAATCGATGACAAAGTTAATTCACACGACTCATACCATACCAAACTTTGGAATCACTATCTAGGTCATGTCAATGAGAAACATTTGACAAAATTACATTAAGATGGGTATTTAGATTCTTTCGAACTAAACCCACGTGGTGTATGCCATGCGTGTCTATAAGGAAAAATGACAAAAGCCCCATTTAGTGGGGAAAGGTGAAAGGGCTAAAGATCTTCTAGAATTAGTTCACACAGATGTATGTGGACCATTTCCAATTGAATCAAGGGGTGGGTTCTCATACTTCATAACTTTTACTAATGATTTTAGTAGATATGGATATATTTACTTAATGAGGTATAAGTTAGATTCTTTTGATCGGTTCAAAGAATACAAGAATGAAGTCGAGAACCAGCTTGGTAAGAAGATTAAGAAACTCCGCTCAGACAGAGGAGGAGAATATCTTAATCAGGACTTCATTGATTTCTTATGGGAGTTTGGGATTCTATCTCAACTCACTCCTCCTTACACGCCTCAGTGGAATGGTGTAAGTGAAAGGAGGAACTGAACCCTGTTGGACATGGTGAGATCAATGATGAGTCATGCGAGTCTTCTATTATCTTTTTGGGCATATACATTACAAACAGCAGCACACATACTAAAACAAGTACCAACTAAATCGATAAATGATATTCCATACGAATTATGTAGTGGACGCAAATCCATGTTATCAAATTTACATGTGTGGGGTTGTGAAGCATTTGTTAAGGCCTCTTCAGGTAAAAAACTTGCACCCCGAGGTACAAATTGTATCTTTATAGGATATCCCATGGAAACAAGGGGATATTACCTATACAACCCCTCATAGAAAAAGGTTACAGTGGAAAGACATTCCATATTCCTTGAGAGGGAGTACATCTCCAAAAGAGATAGTGGGAGCGAGATAGACTTCGATGAATTTGAGGCTCAAGATACATAGGAGTTGGTACAAGAACAGATTCCACAAATCCATGTGGAAGAATAATCTGTTCCAGTGACACATGAACTGTGTAGGAGAATGAGAGAGGTAAGAGAACCAAAACGATATGGTTTTCTTGTCATTGAGGATGGTGACTCATTATTAGTTGATAATGATGATCCTCTTACCTACAAGGAAACAGTTAAAGGCACAGACGCTGCCAAGTGGCAAGAAGCCATAAATTATGAAATGGATTCCATGTACCAAAACCAAGTCTGGATTTTGGTAGATCCTCTAGTTGATGTAAATCCTATTGGTAATAAATGGGTATTCAAGAAGAAACTGGACATGGAGGGGAAAGTTAGCACCTATAAGGCACGACTGGTTGCAAAAGGTTTTAGACAGTGTCAATGAATTGACTATGATGAAACCTTTTCACCGATTGCGATGCTGAAATCCATCAGAATCCTATTGGCCATTGCCGCTTACCATGACTATGAAATTTGGAAAATGGATGTCAAAATAGAATTCTTTAACAGGAACCTCTAGGAAGATGTCTACATGACATAACCTGAAGGGTTCGTGACTCCAAAGGATACCAACAAGGTATGCAAGTTGCAGAAATCCATTTATGGATTAAAGCAAGCATCAAGGTCATGGAAAATTCGTTTTGATGAAGCCGTAATAGAATTTGAGTTGTTAAGAATGAATGTGAGCCTTGTTTCTAAAAAAGGTTTAGTGGAAGTGCAGTTGTTTTCCTAATAGTATATGTTGATGACATATTACTAATTGGAAACGAAGTAACTGTCTTACAGTCTGTTAAGGCATGGTTGGATAAATTCTTCTCTATGAAAGACTTGGGTGAGGCAACATATATTCTTGGGATCAAGATCTATCGTGATAGATCCAAAATAATGTTGGGACTAATTCAAAGTACATACATTGAAAAGATACTGAAGAGATTCAGTATGGAACAGTCCAAGAGGTGATTGTTTCCAGTGTCACATGGCATTCATCTTTCTAATAAAATGTGTCCTCAGACACATGAGGAAAGAGATAAAATGGCAAGTATCCATTATGAATTCATGATTGGGTCAGTCATGTATGTTATTCTATGTACAAGGATAGATGTTTCTTACACATTAAGTGCGGTAGGCAGATATAAATCTGATCCAGGAGATCGCCATTGGATGGCAGTCAAGACTATCCTTAAGTATCTGAGGCGTACTAAGGATATGTTCCTGGTTTATATAGGAGATGAGGAACTAGTCATCATAGGACATGTAGATTCTAGTTTCCAAACTGATCAAGATGACATGAAGTCGCAGACTGGATACATCTTTAGTTTAAATGGAGGTGCAGTGAGTTGGAAGAGCTCAAAGTAAGGTGTGGTTGCAGATTCTACAGCAGAGTCCAAGTATATCGCAGCTTCTGAGGCAGATAAAGAAACAGTATGGATGCAAAGCTTCATCCAAGATCTGGATGTAGTACCTAGCAGTAAATATCCTATCACAATCTATTGTGATAATACTGTAGTGGTGGAACTTGCAAAAGATCCAAGGTCACATCAGCAGACAAATCACATACTTCATAAGTATCATCTCTTGAGGGATTTTTCTCAGAGAGGTGAAGTTGTAGTGAGAAGTATTTCCACAGAAGACAATGTGGTGGAACCCTTGACTAAATCCTTGACTCAGCAGAAACATGATCATCATGTGAGGTCTAGCGAACTAAAAGTCGTAGGCAGTTGGCTCTAGTCCAAGTGGGAGTTTTTTAGGGTTGGTGTCCTGAGAACCAACTGTTTTGTACTTTGATTACATGAATGTTAACTTATTATATATTGTTCATTATTCTGAATGACTATAATATAATAATGTCCTAGAATATTTGTTCCATTGATAAGGTCATGGAAGATCCCCGCTATGATGAGAACCTTGAAATGCTATAACAATATTCTTAAATAAAGTTTTACAGTTGGATGACATAATATGATAGGACACATAGTATACAGACCTTCATGTGCGAGTACTCATAAGAAGACGAGACTCTCTCTTATGGAGTTCGCACTTGGTAATCTCCAAGATAGGAGATTATGAGAACAGACCCACCAGTAGCAATTCCTCATGTTTTGGTGTCATCGGACATTGCTATCTATGATCGTGTGTAATGGTCCTTAGACTGGAAGATTATCATTAACTCATGTCATGACTCACGCACTTAGATTTGATGACGAAAACCTTCATGAAGACAGTTGGTGGGAAGTAGGGTACGTTGGGTGAATCACAAATAACATGTTGTTAATGGATAAGTCAAGGAAGGATTTTTCCCTTCCATGTTTATGGAAGTAAATATTTCAGGCCCTTTGATTGAAATAGAACTGTCGAACAAATTTCATGGTCATGGTGCCATGACGAGTTTATTTCTAGAAGTCAAAGAATGGAAGGTCAAGCATATAGGTTTATGACACTGCCATGAAACCTTCTTGATGGGATATTAAGGCAAAGGTATTAAATTACATAGTAAGCGTTCGTATGAGGTGACACGTCAATGCAGCGTTAACTTCTTTATCTTGGGTTCCTTGACTCGTTGCGAGACAGTAATCCTGGACTTTAGGCAAGCCCGCCTAATTCCAACGAGAAAGAGGCCTAGAGGGTCACACACTAAGTGTATCCAAGTATCTCAAGTAGAATAAATATTATTCCCATATGTGGTTTAATATTTATTCAAGGAAGCCTAAATCATTTTATTGTTTGAGGAAGAATAAAATGAAAACAAGTACACACCGTGTATTAATGATTACACGTCGTGTAGTTTTTATTTTGAAAACAAGTACACGTCGTGTATTAATGATTACACGCCGTGTAGTTTTAATGAAAAACAAGTCTACGCCGTGTATTTATGATTACACGTCGTGTAGTTTTTCCAGTTGGTATTTTGAGGAAATATTGTTTTATTAAATGATATTTATTATAATTAGTGTGGGCGCATGTCAAGGAATTAATGATTCAACATGGGGTTTTCAAAAGAGTTAATGAAATAAATAAAATGCATAATGTGTTTATTTATTTTCATAACTCTACAACCTCAAACCTGATTATAAATATCCTCACAACCCCAACTATTTTCCCAAGAATCATTGTGTACAAAAATTCTAGAGAATTCTCTCAAGACCGAAAGAACTCTGTCCTCCAATAATTCTCTCAAGACCCAGAGAGATCCACCTACATCAGATCAAGGTGATCTAAGGCGGACAATGCAAGCAAAGGCTTCTCCACGCTAGCACCTGGAGATTACTTTGGCGACGTTCAGAGATACGTGGTGCATGTGTGGATCACCACTAGAGGAATTCTACACTTGGCTTCTGCGATGCAACGACGAATCACATCCAAACATGATCAGAAATATCATTAAAGAAAGAATGTCATAAAAGGTACTTATTGTCAATTAATTAAATTAATTATAATAAACCTGTGATGATCATTACATTATGGTTCTGGGTCTTTTCTTCTTATTTTTCTATTTCTATGATTCGATCTGTGGAGACTGGTGTTTATTGTCGTATTGATCCCGGATTGATCATTGCAAATAACAAAAAGCCAAGTGGTCACATCCACCCACATGCTTCCGCTGCGCCCAGGACCTACATAAACTTTCCCAACATCAATTTTATATACATAATTAAGACATTATCCATCCATTATTGAGTTTTGTTGGTTTTTTAGGTCTTTTTTTTTAGGTAAGAACATGTGTATACCTAACTTGTTTCCAAAAATTCCCAGTGAGTCATTTTCCTTCCCTATAATTGGCTACCACCTCTCCCCCTTTCACACACCACTAAATCCACATTTTCTCATAAAAACACTACCCAATTAGTCTCAAAAAATATCTCCCCTAATTCTAGAAGACTCATATTGGGTATAAATAAATCCATAGAATATTTTGGTTCAAACCAAAATAATTTACCCGATTAAGAGGTAACATCTTCTCTCAATCTTTTTAGTTACATTTCTATTATTCAACCCCTGTACTCTTCTTATCCTATGATTATATAACTAAAAAATCATTATAAATATACTATGAGGTTTTTAAGTTATATTTTCTAACTAAACTTACACATACCTCAATCGAATTGGTGACAAACATACGGCTTCTGTGTATAGCAAACTACTACCTCACGAAACGATGATTGATCATTTTTCCATTTCCAACATTCGTGGTTGGACATTATGATGAACACAATGTTTATATATATACATATATATATATTATTATATTATTATATTTATTATTTTTTATGATTTTTTTAATTCTTTTTCAACTGATACCCTTATACTTTCCATCTTACGTTAATATGATAACATCATTTGAGGAAGTGTGGACTACCGACCTCTCAATGCGATGTGATTCGTTCACACGATTTATTGAATGTATAAAGGATGGTTATAATTTAACATATGAAACATACACAAAATATATATGATATTAATGACATAATTAACTTTATGGAAATATATATATATATTTATATATACATATCATTTTCTTTATTATCCTTTCACACACTAAAAATTAATAATGTAGGTCATGGACCTATGGACTACAACCTCCTCGACGTGATGTTATTAATTTTAAATTATTATAATTTTATATATAATTATAAATTACTAAATGATATGGTATTAATTATATTATTATTAATTTGTAAATACAACCCTCAATTTACCTTCTTTGCATAATGGTCATTGAAAAATGAGAACATTACTCATGTGTATGTACGTCCTACCATCTCCACAATTGTAACGCTGGTTTATTTTTCATAAATATATATATTGATTGATTTTAAAAGTATAATTTATATATAAATGTTATAATTATGTCCAGATTATTATTTTAGATATGTTATATATTGACCCCCTTGACCATAATTGACCTACCAAGGTTGTTTTTGACACATAACCAAAATTTGGTCAAAGCACAAGATGTAAACATAGTTGTTTAAGTAGTTGTATAAAAATAGTAATAAGTAAAATAAAATTAATGATAAAAATTAAAAAAAAAATCTCATTAAAGTATAAAATTATCATAATTTATCATACAGAAAGTTAAAGGATGGTCACCCAAAAGGAAACACAAGGTAAGGGACTCTTGTATGGATTTTCTTTCTATGAGGCATAATTTATTGTTGTGAACATAATTTATTATATTTGGTGTAAATACTAAAAAATTGATATTAATATCATGAATTATATTATCTTCATGAAATTTAGATGTTTAAATTTATTATTATTACTTTTGGGTATTTCAATTCATATGTAAGGGATTATCATCTCACTTTTTACATCTATGATATAAATGTCATGTTCACCACTTAAATCTTTTGTGTGGTGTATTTACTACCCATTTTTATAAATTATATCATGAATTAATTTATATTATTGATATTTAAGGGTTTCATTTAATATTATTCCTTCGTGTGGTTTATGATTTAAAATGTTTCAAAGTGGTATGGGACACTTTGGAATGTTTAAAGATTATTTTCCTCAACAATAACATTAATGATATTTCAATGGTATTTCCATTTGAGGAAATTATTGTACCATTGTTCAATAAACCCTTTCATTTTACAATACTCTGTTAATTCATGACCTTTTTCAACAATTAGTACCATTTTCTCACTCTATGTCACTCAAAGTGTTTTAAAAACGTTTTTAATAAAACCTGACTTCATTTCTCTATATAGTTGGAAAACCGGTTTTCTTCTAAAAACCGTATTTTATTAAAATATTTTCAAAAATTATTTTAAAATGATTTGGTAAATTTTTTTACCCATTTTCCTTTTACCGTTTTTTAAAAAAGAATCTTCTTGTGTTTTTTCGAACAAGTCATTTTTTGATCCTTTTTACCTTGCAAAAGGAATGTTCTTTTTACTTCATACGACATGTAAGGATTTACCTGCAATAATTTCTTCAAAAAATTCATTGTGTGTTTAGAAGGTTTATTTTTAAATAAATTATTTTCAAAATAAATTTTCAAAGAAATGGTTTTTAAAAAAAATTAAGAACAAATAAATATTTTTTCTCAATAATTTTTTTAAAAGATCTTTTTATAACATTTCTATTCATCGATGACAAAAACCATTTATTTTACTCCACTAAGAGTATGTTGTGTTGATACCATCCTTAATCATCCAATTATTGGTTTATGATTGATTTTTTTAAGGATAGTATTCACATTCACTTCCTTAATTCATGTTACCCCCCATGAAATATTCAATTTCATGTGATCCTTGAACATTGAATTTCCCCTAAATATCGATATCATTTTTTATGGATATGATTAATTATTGAACTGTATTCCATTTTTAATATGGTGTATACTTTGAAAGTTATTTGATTATATGGGGAATTATTGATAAACTAATATATTTTATTCAATGCTGATATTTTATAAGGAAATTTATTTATTTAAATGATTTAGACATGCACTATACAGGTTGGCGACCGGTTAATACAAGCCCTGCAGGTTAGAGACTGGTTAGTAAAATCTCTACGGGTTGGGGACTGGTTAATGAAAGCCCCACGATGCATCGATAATCTCATGGGATGAATTATTTGCAAAGATTAGAAAATTTTAAACTATGACATAACAGTAAAGGTATCATGCTCCTTGGAAACACGACATCCAATAATTGAGCATTTCCCTCATATTAGTTTAAGTTATTATTCATCTATGAGATTTTGTATCGACATATATATGGATACATTTCATTTTCAGCTATTTAGATGCATGTGTTTCAGTTTATTACCCTCCCATACTTATTTTTTCATATCTAATTATTTGGATGGAATGTATTTCCAATTATTATCTTGGCATATTTTTTATGCACGTCAATTAGGTTTATTTATTACATGGTAGGTGTGTTCAGTTATTTACCTTGCTATATTGACTATTATCATTGATTTTTTTTATTCCAATATATTTTTTCCTTACCGAGCATTTGATCTCACCCTTATTATGTTTCATTCCCCAGGAATCCAGGAAGTGTGCTGTGAATGTTATTTAGTAATTTACTAGATGGATTAGAGTTATCCTCAATGATATTTATTTAGAAATAAGAAAAAAATTATGTTATAATTAGTGTATTCATTTGTAATACAAGACTATTTTATATATCTATTTTATGAGGAATACTAAACTCTCGGTCCTTCAGAGCTTGATTTCATGTAATCATGCCAATATATTTAGTAGAAGACACTAACTCTGGGCTTCCTGGGGTTAGGGTGCAACAATTGGTATCAAAGGAAGTTTAGTAGCAACCTTGGGAACTTTATTTTAGAAAACATAGCTTAGAGAACATAAACCTAAGATAGTAATTAAGGATAAGTATAGAATAA
The DNA here is from genome assembly GCA_963277665.1 of Viscum album. Lineage (NCBI taxonomy): Eukaryota > Viridiplantae > Streptophyta > Magnoliopsida > Santalales > Viscaceae > Viscum > Viscum album. Next base: position 102,096,764 of record OY728147.1, on the reverse strand, counting down.
TACCATTGGATTTTGTTAAGGTAGAGATTATATGGGTCTTCCTAGAAATACATCCATGTCTGGATACTACATGGGTAAGTGGTTCTAGCACAAATGTACATAGGAGTAATAACTCTGGGAATTTGTTTCAAGTCTGACTTGGGGTAACCTAGTACACAACAATAGGTCTTACTATGCACCTGGTTTAGAAATCCTAGGGGATATGCTTAGGATAATTAAAATTTTCTTTACAAACTATTATGATGGATTTTGACAATGAATAACCTAGGTTAACCCAAAGGTGTTTAAATTTAAGATAAGGTGTCATGATTTGTAAATCATATAAATGATATTATGGATAAACCTTAGACCAAGTAAGGACCCATGTAGAAATAAGTAGATATATTATTTATGTATTAGGGTCATATTTAAAACCTTTGTTAAAAGTATATTTAGTGATTAACATTATTTCCTGTATGTCTATTAGATTTATTTAGGAAATTATATTAATTTAGTTTTAGAAAAGGATAACCTATAAGCTCAGTGACAACCAGTCATATTCAGAAATGTCATGGGTATAGAACCCATTACTGAAGGATGATAAGGGTTTTACACCAATCACTAACCTACACAATATCCTGATTTATTTTTCATAGTTTTTAGTTAAGAAATTTGACAAATACATATTAATAATGAACCATTAGTATCATTTTTGAGGATTAGAAATTAATAAATTAACCGTATTGGTTTTAGAAGATATTTAAAGACAAATTGTTGGAATTTTCGCTGTTTTTTGGGGCTTAAGAGCCTTTAGAAATTTATTTTAGTGTTTCAAGCAAAAAAATGATGTTTTGATGAATTATAATTTGATTAAAGTGAATTCAAATTTTATTATTGTTTATATGAAATTTAAAACTACCATGGAAAAATATTTCCTTATATTCTTGGTCAGTAAAAAATTACACAAAACTAGGAAAATAGCTTTGAAAAAAAATGTCCTAAAATGATATCTCTTTTTAACCAATGGTCTTCTAAATCATCTAATATTTATGTATTTGAGTCCCTAAACATTCTATTGATCATTGACTTGTTTGTGATTGATGACCTTATTCCCTTCTTATAAATATTTATTCTTTTTCTCCAATCACATATCTCTACTTGCCACTAATGATATCCTACTTAGAAACCTAGTTATGTGGTAGTCCATGTAACCCTCGTACTTCACATTCTCTCTTTTCATGAGGATGTTTTACAAACCCTTATCATGATGTGGGATTTCAAACATAAGAAGTAACAAACAATATATAACCATGATCGAGTTTAAAATGCGTGGATGCAATTTAATTATGGTGGGGAGAATATAAAATCCTAAAATTATAAAGAACAACTTTATATTAAATAGCGTGTATGAAAGGAAACACCAAATGTGTTAGAGAATATAATATTCCATGTATTTACTATTTTAAATAAATTCAACATATGATATTGATTGTAATGCACACAACCCCGAGTCTGATTGCATTACATGCATGAGATACCTCCCTAGATAGTGTGTTTTATATAAAAGAGAACCTATATTAATATATTTTGTTATTTGAAAAATATACCTTCCTCAATATCTTTTTTTACACACAAGACCAAGTTTCACCAAATAATAATGTATTATTAAAATATTATTATCTAATATAATATGATATAAACTAGATGTTAAATTAGTTGTTATGAATACTAATAACTAACTTATAAAAATTATGTTCTACATTAATTTTAATTCATTGGTTAAAAATTAATGAGAAATGAAAATAATAACCAATTTGATATAAAAAAGAAATATTATTATTTTTATGCTTCTAAAGGAGTTTAACCTTCATAAAAACAACTAATTACAATTAATGAATGATTTAATGAAATATATATGTTATATATTCAATAAAATATTTTTTATATTTATTCATCAGGTTTTATATGAATAAGTTAAGAAAAAACCCTATTTCACGCATAAAAACCTATATTTGTATAAAGGCAATTTTACCGCCTTTAAATGGAGAACCTATTTTTAATATTAACATTGACACAATTATAAACCTAATATGATAAAATAAAATTCATTATTGAATTAATAATTTCAAAATTAATCTAGGGTTAATTTTATGTATTTTTCTGAGAAACATCATTTTTTGATGAATAGTGAAAAATACTACGTTTTAGTTAAAAAATGCATTTTCATTTAAGTAATTATTAATATTAAATTATATTTTAAATTTTTTATAAAGTCAAATTAGATAAATAATAAATATATTAATACAATTTAGTTTATTAGAATAAATTTCACATTACAATTGAATATAAAAACTCAACAATCATTTGAACATTTTTCTACTAAAACCAATTAATCTGTCTGTCTGCAAGATTATCATTAATCTTAATTTTTCTGATTCTATTATTTGAATTTAAAAAAATGTATATACACAATTTTAATCATGATGATATCTTTATTATAATAATATGAACATAAAATTTGACCAAAATGATTAGTGAAAGTGATTAAAATTAATTACAGTGATTAAGGTGTAATTAGGCTTAAAAATGGACTAAGCCTTATATTTAAGGACCCAAGTGACCTAGAAACCATTCTAAAACCCATTTTATGTCCATAATTCTTCAAATAAAATTCCATTATTGATTTGGGTTGTTTTGTTATGAAATTATTTAGGTAATAACATGTGTACACCTAACTTGTTTCGTAAAATTTCAAGTGAGTCCTTTTCCTTCCCTATAAAGGCCACCAATTATCCCCATTCCTCACACCTCTAAAGACACATTGTCTCATAAAAACTCTTACCAAGTAGTCTCCCAACATCCCTATTCTCATCCTATAAGCCTCATTTTTATAAGAATTAAATCCAAGGAAGATTTCGGTTCAAACCAAAAGAAGCTACCCAATTATGAGGTGATGTCTTCTCTAATGTTTTTTAGTTTCATTTCCGTTCATCAGCCCCTGTTCTCTTATTATTATATTATTAAATAAAAACACTAGTATTATCAACATACTTGGAATTTGTTTATGTAAATATGTATACCTACATTTACACACACCTCCATCTAATGGGTAACGAACATATTGTTTGTTTTTATGGAGAACTACTGCCTCACGAAACAATGATTGTTCATTTTTCCATTTCCAACATTCATTATTGGACATTATGATGTAAATAATATTTATATAGTTAATATATATGATATTTATTATTTATTTAATCTTATTTATTTATTTTACAACACATACCCTTATTCTTTTCATTTTGCGTTAATACGATATCATCGTTTGAGGAAGTGTAGTCTACCGCCCCCTCAAAGCGATGTGATTCGTTCACATGATCCATGGAATTTATAAAGTATGATTATAGTTTTAAGTATGGGAAATAAAAAAATATATATGATATTAATGACATAATTACCTTTTTTGAAAAATATATATATTCATATCATTTTTTTATTATCCTTTCAAACACTAAAATGTGATAATGTCGGTCGTGGATGTGTGGACTATTGCCTAATTGACATGATGTGATTACTTTTACATAAGGAGAAATTTATATATAAGTATAAATTACTAAATAATATAGTATTAATGATATTATGGTAATTATAGAAATATATAATTCTACTTACCTTATTTCCATAACTATCATTGAAAAATGAGAACACTACTCATGCGTACGTACGTCCTACCGTCTCCATGATTGTAACATTGGTTCATTTTTTCATAAGAAAATTTAATGATTGGTTTTAAAAGTATAGTTTATGTATAAATATTTTAATTATTTCATGATTATTATTCTTGAGATGTTATATATTAAACCCTTTGACCATATTTTACCTACAAAGATATTTTTGACACATAAACCGAATGTGGTCAAAACACCCAATGTAAACATACTTGTTTAAGTAGTTGTATAAAACATATTATAAGTGAAATAAAATAAATGATAAACATGAAAAAATTTCTTGATAATTAATAAAATTTTCATAAGTTTTTTATATAGTAATTTAAAGGATGAACACCCAAACATAAACACAAGGTAAAGGACTCTGGACTCACTTTTCTCTCCATGAGGCATAATTTATTGTTGTGCACCAAATTTGTTATATATGGTGTACATAATTCAATATTTACATTAATATCATGAATTATATTATCTTCATGGTATTTATATGTTTTAATTTATTATTATTACTTTTGGGTCTTTCCATTCATATGTAAGTGATTCTCGACTCACTTTTTTACATCCATGAGATAAATTTTATGTTCACCACTTGCATCTTTTTTGTGGAGTATCTGCTACCCATTTTATATATTATATAATTAATTCTTTTATCTTCATGGTATTTAAGGCTATAATTTAATATTATTCCTTCATAAGGTTTATAATTTAAAAATTTTCAAAGTGGTATGGGACACATTGTAATGTTTAAAGATTATTTTTCTCAATAATAAAATTAACGATCTTTTAATGATATTTAAATTTGAGTAAACTATATTAACATTGTTCAATAAACCCTTTAATTTTTCTATCCTATAGTAATTCATGACCTTTATCTGGTATTATTACCATTTTTCTTCTCTTTGGTACTCAAAGTGTTTTAAAAATTCTTTAATGAAAACCCGACTCCAATTCTCTCTTTAGTCGGAGAACCTGTTTTCTTCTAAAAACCATGTTCTATTAAAATGTTTTCAAAAATTATTATAAAATTATTTTTTAAATAAATATTTAACATTTTTTCTTTTACAATTGTATTAAAATGAATCTTTTTTTCATTTTCCAAATAAGGAATTTTTCTATTTTTTTAACGGTGCGAAAGGAATGTTCTTTTTATCTCATATGACATTTACAGATTTACCCACCATCATTTTTTCAAAACATCATTCACATTTTTAGAAGGATTATTGTTAAAGAAAATGTTTACAAAATAAATTTTCAAATAAAAGGGTTTCTAAATGTTTTTTAAAATCAAAATCATATTTTCCCCAAAAATGATTTTGAAAGATATTTTCATAATATTTCTATTCATTAATGACAACAACCCTTTATTTTACTCAAATTAGGGTATATTGTGTTGATACCATAATTAATATTCCTATGGATGGTTTATGATTGATTTTTCTAATGATAGTATTCACATTCACTTCCTAGATTCATGTTACCCCCTTGAAATATTCAATTTCCTATGATCATTGAACACTGAATTCCCACTAAATATCCATATCATTTTCATGGATATTATTATTTCCTGAACCATATTTGATTTTTCATACAGTGTACACTTTGAATGTTATATGATTTTTTGGGGAAATATTGATAAGACCGTATCCTTTATTCAATATGGATATTTTATAATGCACTTTGATTATTTAAATGTTTTAGATATACACTATACAGGTTGGGGACCGGTTAATGCAAGCCCAATAGGTTAGAGAGCAGTTAATGCAAGCTATGTGAGTTATGGACTGGTTAATGAAATCCCCTAAATGCATCGATAGTCTCATGGGATGAATTAGTTTTAAAAATAGGAAAAGTTTAAACTGCCTCTTGACAGTAAAGGTATCATGTTCCTAGAAAACATAGCATCCAATAATTAAGTGTTACCCTCATATTAGATTCAGTAGTTATTAATCCATGAGATTTTGCATCGACATAACTATGGATACATTTCATTTTCAATTTTTTAGATGGAATGTGTTTTACTTTATTACCATTAAATATTTATTTTCCCTTATCTAGTTATTCGGATGGCATGTGTTTACAATTATTACCTTGCCATATTTTTTAATGCAGTTCCATTCAGTTTATTGATTACCTGGAAAGTGTGTTCAGTTATTTATCTTTCCATATTGACTATTCTAATTGATTATTTATTGATTCTACTATATTTTTTTCTTACTAATCATTTGATATTACCTTTATTATATTTATTTCCCCAAGAATCCAAGAATCATACTATAAAAATTATGCAAGAATTTACTAGATGGATTAGAATTATCCTGAAAGTTATTTATTTATAAAGAAGAAGAAAATTATATTGTAATAAGTGTATTCATTTGTAATACAAGACTCATTTATATATCTGGTTTATGAATACTACTAAACTCTTGGTCCTTCGGGTCTTGATTCCATGTAATATTTAAAATTTACTTAGTAGCAGACACTGGCTACATGCTTTCTAGGGTCGAGGTGCTATATATATTAAAATATTATTAAATTAGCCATGGTTTTAACATAACTACCTCAAAATTTTAAAAAAGTATTTTAGAAATAATGAAAAAAATTCATAGGGGTTTTTGAACCCCATAAAATTTTGATGATTAGTGGGTGTTTTGAATAAACCCCTCTAAAATGATTTTAGAGAAGGTTTTAATAACCTAATCGAAAAAACTATTGTTAATCTATTGTTTTTTATAGTGGTTGTTAATAGTTTAATACGACCATTTTATGTATTGGTATAATAATTTCTATCATCATTACATGTTCATGAGTTAATTATATCGCAAATAGTCAATAAATTGAATAAATTTTCTATAATCAATTATAAGTTCTAGGTTCATTCCATGGGAGTTTCAGGTATTGTTCTCCAAGATGAAATCCATACCATGGTTGTTTTATAATTTTTTTAAACATAAAAATGGTATATTAATATTGAGTTAAATCTCAATATTAATATTTTGGAAATAGATAAAAAAATTATTTCTTATTAAAATAATATATTATATGTAATTAAATTTCTATAACCATCCATTATAAAAATTTATATCATCGTTCACATAGGTTGTTAAACCAATCCAAAAAAGAACATTTCACAATCAATGGGCGAGTATGATATTTATGTAATTTTTTTATAATATCATAATTATTAAAGTACAATATTTTAAATTGGGTGTTATTAAATAGATTACTTATTATTTACTATCAGTGGATAAAGAGTATTAAATAAAAATAATGGCAAGAAGTTATTACTTACAACACAGAAATCGGTGCATCTCTTAGATGCCTTCTGAGGTTTTGAAGGAATTAGGGAAATATCATGAGACAAGAATCTAATTTATGGATGGGAATATGTCCATTTATTGGGAGTAATTATGATTTTATGTGTGACCTTGATAGGGTGGTGGAGCGGTCCTTTTATAAGTGTGAGTGGTATCATTTTTGCAAATACTAATTTATTAATATAAAAGGAATATTAGATTCAACTAAGGTGGATCCAAAATAGAAAATTATAGAAAATAATATGATGGTAGCTTTAGGAAATTTCCAACACACCAATTTAGTGGAGAAAAAAAATTGTGACTTTATCTGTTGATTTAACACTTTAATATCATTTTAGGCTTTACTGGGGTAAAAAGATTTCCTTTCTAAAAAATTTTTATGAATAATAAATAAATAAAACATATTATTAAATTTAAAAATTATGACTTTATATATTAAATACAATTTATTTAACTCAATTTTTAATGGTGATGATAAAATTATTTTAAAATAAGTACGCACTATGTAATAAAAACAAATTTTTGAAAAATGTATTTTTAAGCTTGAAATGAGTTTATTTTTATATAGACAATTGATTGTAAATAGTATTTATTCCAATTATATTTATTGTCTTATGATTTAAAAATTGGGGTTATTTAAATTTCAGACCAATCCAAAACCAAATGGAAACTTATGAATTCTTAATTAAAGGAAAAGTATCAAGAGTATAGTTTTTATTAGAGAAAAATATAAATTGAGTTCAAAAATCCAAATATAGATTTATAAAGACAAAATTATATTTATAAATACCTTAATTTACTCCTTAAATATATCTTTGGTTAATAAAAGAGTTTTAGAAATTTTAAATTCATTCTTATATTGTAACACCCCATGATTTTAAATAAGGAACATCATGTTCAATATCATATATAATACCAAACATCAAGCTTATAAGAGATTTTAACACCCTGAGACATTATAATATATTTATTTTTAAATAAATTCAATCTCTTTGATAGTGTACGATGCACACAATTCTAGGCGAGGATAAAGGGGGTCCCTTTTATCGGCGCTGTTAATCGAGGCGAGGATAAAAGAGGTCCCTTTTATCAGCGCTTTTAAAAAGCGATGATAAAAATTGAAAAAATATTAAAAAAAATTGCAATTCTGGGGGCTTCAACAACGCTTGAAGCCCCCCCCCCCCTTAACAGGCGCCCACCGCCATGGTAGCCCACGCACGCCCCAGGCCAGCTCCACCCAACCACACCCCCCTTTAACAACGCTAGGTAATTCCTCACACCTGCACACGCGACCTACCTCCCCTAGGATTCGAACTCGATACATCTTGCCTACGCGTCTAAGCATTTACCACTCCACCATATTGTTTTGCTTTTCATTTACAAATATATCTATTTATATATATATATATATATATATATATATATGTATATATATATAGTCATATTAATATATACATATATTTAATTATATTAATATATATATACGTATATTAATATATATATATATAGTCATATTAATATATACATATAGTTAATTATATTAATATATATATCCGTATATTAATATCTATTTATATCTATTTATATCTATTTATATATATATATATTTAATTATAATTTTTTATCCGTATATTTATTTGTATATTAATATATATTTATAAGATTAGTTTTAAATACATTTATAAAATATGTTTTATTATGTGTGTTTTTATAAATAAATACATACATACATACATACATACATATATACAACACACACACAGAGATATATATTAATTATAATTTTTTATCCGTATATTTATTTGATTTGCTTTTCATTTACAAATATATCTATTTATTTATATATATATATATAGTCATATTAATATATACATATATTTAATTATATTGATATATATATATACGTATATTAATATATATATATATAGTCATATTAATATATACATATAGTTAATTATATTAATATATATATCCTTATATTAATATCTATTTATATCTATTTATATATATATATTTAATTATAATTTTTTATCCATATATTTATTTGTATATTAATATATATTTATAAGATTAGTTTTAAATACATTTATAAAATATGTTTTCTTATGTGTGTTTTTATAAATAAATAAATACATACATACATACATATATACAACACACACAGAGAGATATATATTATATGTATATCTGTAGGTATAATTATATATATTTATATATATTTACAAATATTATATATTAATATGTATATACAAAAGTGCTGGAAATGGAGTCTCGAAAAACCTAACAAATCGCAGAGTCACTGAAAAAGACATAACTTCTTCTTCAGGTGTCCGTTTTAGCTCTGTGAACAGTCAAACTGAAACTCATGGAACAAACTACGATAACACAAGTGTCAGAGGCTGAACAAACACACAGATCAGAAGTTATAACCATTTTAATAAAAATTTGACAGGGGTCCGGACACAGAAACTGAGTTTTGGAGGGATTTTAGGGTCCTAGATGTGATTGAGACTATGTCTAAGTCAACCTGTTGCATAAATCTCTTTTCTTCCTTTGATTTGATATGTGGTAGAGCCCAAACGGACACTCGGAGCGAAAGTTATGGTCGTTTGAAGTTTTAACTTTTTTTTTGGAATGTTATAACTGATATATCATTCGTTCCTCCGATCTTCTAACAGTTTCAATTGAACGTGATCGTCACTCGTTTTGCGAGCTTCGATTTGACTGGTCGCGGCGCTCAAACGAACAATCGGAACAGAAGTTATGCCTGTTTTAGTGAGTTGCTGGTTTCTTAGGTTTTTAGAAGATACGGGAGTTGCAAAATTTCAAACGACAATAATTTCTGCTCCGAGTGTCTGTTTTGGCTCTACCACTTATCAAATCAAAGCTTGCGAAAATTTAAATACTTTGGTGATCACCGAAACCCCCTCTCACGTTCTTTGAGGTTCAAAAAGGACCAAAAACCCTCTGAACGGTCATAAGTTTGGCTCCGGGGGTCCGTTTTGTCATAACTTCTGCTCCGGGTATCCGTTTTGCCTCAACCACATATCAAATCGAATCTTACGACTAGACCTACACTACGGTGACCATTGTAACACCTTCTCATATTCTTTAAGGTACTAAAAGATCCTTAATCCCTACAAACGACCATAATTTCTGCTCCGGGGTGTCCATTTTGGGTCTACAACATATCAAATCGATATAAAACATATTTTAAAAAATATTTATTATATTTATATCAATATAAATATACTTATATATCAATATATTTTTTTATGAATTTTTTTTGAAATATACACATTTATCAGCGCTAGGAAAATGCGCGCTGATAAAACCCCCATTTATCAGCGTTTTTTTTAGCACTGATAAAGACCCCCTCTTTATCAGCGCTTCTTTTTTAGCGCTAATAAAGGGGTAGCGCTTCTCTTGCCCTGTTTTGTGGTAGTGATTGCCGTATACGTGTGGCTGGTTCAGATAGACCATACTCTGAGGTTTGAGTACTTCCGATTAGCATATTTGGGTTATCTTCCTTGTGATCTTTCCGTGTGCACTCTCTGTATTGTGATATGAGCAGACTCACTCTCTACTAATGCTTTGTGCTTTGTAATTTTGAGGTGCCCTTATGTATATATTTACCCCTGCATAGGTTTTCCATGCATGTGTTGTGTCTGATACAGACGATAGGCCCTTATATAGAGTCCTAGGAGGACAAGAATCAGGTGGAGCATAGTGGTGTTGTGTAGTGGAGATAGTTGGTTTGTCGGTTTTGACTTCAGAGATAGATACCCTTGTTTGCAAGTTAGACCATACATTTAGGTCTGTATTTTCCCCTTTATATTTTTTGTACCTTCTATCATACTACAATTCAGGATATTAGTAGTTCATGCATGCATTGTGTTCCTACCGGTAGTTTACCACATTACTTGGTGGTTGTGAGATGTGTATGTGTGTGTGTACAAGTGCATTAGGTTAAGGTCTCTCGTGTGTGTGGTATGTCTACTGTATGCTAGTCGTAAGCGCATGGTCTATTGGAGATGAGTTTGAGGTGTCATATTCAGCTTGTTGCTGACTATGTGGTTGGTCCCTGGTGGGTCGGGTCGTGAAAGTATCTCCTGTATGACAACTCTTATCAAGGAAAACCAGGACTGTTTTCTTTAGGATAAGCAATTTTGAATAGAACGCCACACTTTCGAAACCATGGCATGGTTTAGCATGGGTTACTTTGTGGTTCTCTTAATAAAATAATATTTCAATGCTGTGTTTTACAATGTTCTATTTTTACAATATTATATTTTCCATGAAACTTTTTTTATCTTAAAACACATCGTGGGTTGGAAAACTTCATGAACCATGACCGTTTTCTTCAAAACACATCATGGTTCAGGAGAAGATGCATATAAATTTAACATTTTTTAAAATAAGTCTCATGGGTTTTATCGCAAATTTGTTTTTTTCAGATTTTATTCCGTTTAGTGAATATTGGCGTTTCCGCATGGGAGTGGACGGATGATGATCCTCGAATCTGCAGCAAATCCAAACAGCGCGACCTCCGGGATGAGAGCCAAACGCGTCTCCCACGCTCCAACCTTGAGCGCGTGTGATCTCTACTCCACGAGCCCTCCACCCTTTAATGTAGCAAGTGAGAGTCAGGTGGAATCATGAAGTTTCACACCTGGCACACACTCCTCGTTACAGGCCAATGCCACTCGCTCCTGCGATCCTTTTCAGGAGCGTGTCCGACCACCCGCGCATTTCGTTTATTTCGTCGTATATTCTTACTTTTTCATTCTTTTTTTGCAATATTTGTTTTCTAAAATAATAATTACTCGGACTTTAAAATAGATATCATATCTTTTGCGGGTTTATTTTTTAGCTTTTATTAATTTGTTTAGTGTTTTTGAGTTTTTTTTTAAATATTTGATTTTTTAACACATGACATGTTTTAGATTTTAAATATTGATTATTCAATTTATAAAATGTTTTTAATTGTTTTTAAAACATAAAACCTATGTTATGTGAATTAGTTTTTATTTTATTGATTTTTTAATATTTTTTAGCTTCTATATTTTTTTGAAAAAATATTTAAATATTTTTTTTAACGCAAAACATATACCGTGTCTTAATTATTGATCTTTCGGTTTTTAAAATATTTTTAGTTTTTTTAACACATAAGAATGTTTTGTTGTTTTAAAGGTCACTCGTTTCTAAGAGCTCATTTTTAAGAAGTGGGGAGTGATGTTTTACTAGTTAGCTTGTTGAGCACATAGGAGAGTGAGATTACAGTGAAACACAGATTTCTATTGCGCCTACAAGTACTCAGGAAGACTCGATCTTGAAACCTCTCACGAGACCCCTCAAAAGCATAACCAATAGGCTACACCCCTGGTGACATTTTGTATTTTGATTATTGATTATTCTAATGCGTGGGGAGGTGTCAGGGTTAGTCTCCCCGAGTACGGTGGAGGCGCCGACATATTTTCCTTATTTTTTGTGATTTCTCCCCTCAACCGTTTGTAAATACTAAAGTGCCCGAGAGTATGATGTACCACTCGGGGGGGTTGAATCATTAATACATTTTCACAATTTTCTTTTAATTGAAATTAACCTTTGTGACTTGTTAGAGCCTCATTCCTTTCATCTTTATATCTCACTTTTACACGTATACGTCAAGAATATAAATCACCACAAGACATAGATTTTTGCAACGTTTGATCCCAATGTGAGTACCTACTCATTGTTGTGTTCAATTTCACCCCGAGATACAAATTTCAATTTGTGGGAACCAAGGTGATTCGTGTTGGTGATTGAGGATGTGTTGTGTTTGTTAGGCGTCTCCAAACCTGACCCGCCCCAACCTGGGTAGGTCGGGTTACACGTGGAGTATGGCCGAGTCAAGTTAGTTTGGGCCGGTTCGAGGTCGAGTTAGGTCAGGTCATGGGTTGGTAAAATTATGACCCAATCCAACCCGACAAACCCAACTTTATGTATATATAGTATATAATAACTAAAAATTAATAATGATTGATAAATAATTAATTAAAATAACCAATAATTGACAATTAATTAGCAATAATTTATAATAATTGACAATAATTTAAAATAATTTATACTAGATAACAAATATTAACTACAAACAATTAATAATAATTAATAATAAATAACAAGGTTATATAATGTAAATATAACATTGTATTTACATTATATTGACATTATATAACTTAATATTTATGTTATATAACATTATATAATTTTATATTCACATTATACAATGTTATACAACATGATATTTATAATATATTTACGTTATATTTATCAATCAATATTAATTTTTAGTTTAAATTTAATCAATAGTTTCACAGATTTTTTTTGTTATTATTTACTAGTTTTTTTATATGGCCCGACCCGATCCACCGCTGGTCGGGCCGGGTCAGGTCATTGCAAGAAAATGGTTGCGGCCTAACCCAACCTGACCCGACCAGACCACTTTTGCTCAGGTCAAGTCCTAAATCTCCCCAAACCCAACCCGACCCATGGACACACCAGTGTTGTCAATCATTTTCTAGACTTGTCTAGGTGTTTGAAGTCAAAGACAAATGATTTATAGTTTTTTAGAATCCGAAAGTTCGATGGAGGAAGTGCCAAATTTGTTTTTGGTGCTAAGCGGCCAATTCCGCGCTAGTCAAAGCACATTCGCACAAGTGGTGACAATTTTGCGTTAGTCAAGGCGCGATCCGTGCTATGTCTGGTCGCCCACACTAGCTAGGCAGACTCGCGCAAATGGAAGTAGTGTAAATACAACACACAATGCGAGAGGGGAGGTGTCGCGTCAATCAGCGTGCACCAACTTGCACGAAGTTGGGGGTTTGCCTATAAATATTGACTTACCTCCATCACTAGAACTAACAAAGTTTTGGGATAAGGATTAGAGGCCCTCTCTTCGTAGAAGTGTTACTTGACTTGAGCAAAATATCCAGGCGAAAGAAGTTGTGCGAAAGGGAGTTGTGCGAAGATAACAACACGAGCATACCAGAGCGAAGGAGGTAGAGTGAACTTACCTAAGTGAAGGAGGTTGCACATACATAGTTCCACAAATAGAATAGAGCGCATATACTTGGGCAAACTCACCTTAGCGAAGGGAGTTGCGCGAACTGCACTTGAGCGAGCACACCAGGGAAAAGGAAGTTGCATGAAGGGACTTACGTAAACAATAGTAGCGTGAAACCATACCTGGGCGAAGTCATACTAGGGCGAATGGTCATCAACATCACGCCTAAGGATTACGTTGGAGTATCATTCACTAGTCTCCATGATGCAAAACACCCAATACAATTTTCATGATATGGAAACAACCTTCAAGTCATTAAACCAAGGAAGACATTATTTGAAGCAGTGAGCAAGGAGTCGACAGAGGTGATCCGAGGGAGGAAGTGAGTCATACCAGAATCAATTTATAAAGGCAGTGAGCCCGACGTAGAGTGACCATACCCAAAGAATTTCATCCACCAAACTAGTGAAGGTTAGTGAATTCTGGTACACGGACACAATGCCATGTGCATGCTCCTTGGACTAGCTCTCAGTGGTGAACCAAGAAAATTCATCATGCCTTGTTTTCATTTCTACATTTGTGTTGTGGTGAATATGCAACTAACAACAACAGGTTTAATGCATTCCTACTAACGTGGGAACAAGATCCAAAGAATCTAAAAGAAAATGTTCACACCTAGATTCACCCCCCTCTTAGGGTGTCTCATGTTGCAACAAGTGGTATCAAAGCCATAGGTTGCCGATGTTAAATCTGTTTTCTGAAGTCCGACCCCATGGAAAATACAGTTAGTGCCAAAGGAGTTATTCTCTTTGATGGGAGAAACTATAAGATTTAGAAAAATAGGATGAGATCGTATCTTCAATCTCTTGGACTGGAGGTTTTATCAGTCACTCTTCATGAGAATCAAGTTAGTGATGCGACAGAACAGTTGAAAAAAAATACCAGATGTTGATGCTAAAGCTCAACATGCTCTAACATGATCCCCTGTCATATCAGATTTATTTGAAAGTGGTGAGCTGTACTTGTGCCAAGGTCACGTGGGACAAGATGGACAATATATATGAAGGGGGAATTAAGAGTGTTGCACAATACGTTAAATGATCTGAAAATGCATCATGATGATAATGTAGATTGTTTCTTCAATCGTATAACCGATGTTGTCCGAGTGATTCGAGGGATAGGTGGAGAAGTGAAAGATGTTGATATTGTCAAGAAGATTTTGTGATGACTACCACCTATATATAATATGAAAGCATTAGCTCTTGAAGAAAGTGATTCGACCAAATTATCTTTTGATTATCCACTAAGCAGTTTAGTGGCTTACGATATACGGGTAAAGCCAGAAGGAACATCAAGTCATTCAAATATGGTGATAGCTGTTGGTCAGAGTAGATTACTCAAGAGGGGAGGGGTGAATTGAGTAACTATAAAAATTTCTGTTTAAAAAGTGTTCTTAAAAGGATTTCCCCTTCAAGTTAAATATAACCCAGTTAATCAAGGTTATACTCTTATAAGAGTTTGACTGTTTAAATAACTTTTTAGAAGATTGATTAATTCTCATTAATCTTAATAGTTATTAATATTACTTTTGAAACTATTTTACTAAGACAAAGAAATTTTAACTTCTTTCAAAGATTAACTATCAAAGTAAGTTTATTGATTTATGAATTATACAGTAGAGAATTAAAACAGAGAAAACTAAAGTAAGCAACACAATGGATATGAACGAGTGGTTCAGTCTCAAGCTGAGACCTAATCCACTCCACTTGGTGATCACCTGCCACCAAGCAATTTATATAAATAAACTTTGATCCACACCCTGGATCGAGGTTAAAAATAGTACAGAAGACTGTCTAGACCATACAGAGACCTCTTCTACAATTATTCATGGGTACAGACTACCAAACCACATAGGGACCTCTTCCACACTTATCAGTGGGTATACACAAGAGTAAAAGAATGTTTGAGTAAGGATATATTGTATCCTTCAGTTTTATGCAGGAGACAAAGTGTGTTATTATACAGAAACACACACTACTCGAAAGTTAATAAAAAGATACACAACAGAGCAATAATATTGAGATAGGTTTAGAAGTGCTCCGAGTGTTAGTCTTTGTAGCTATGGACTTCTGAGATGCAGTAGATGTAGAACCCGAGTCCCTATCTGGAAAACAGAGTGTCGCAAGACAGACAAATCTGGCTTGTGTTCTTCGTGATGTTTGACAGTGTGGAGATGTTCTCGGGATTCTAGTATGCTTTGTGTGTTCTTCGCAGAATCGAGTTGCATGAGCCAATTCTCTAAAATGTATATTGTTCTCACGTTCACGCCCACCATCTTGTTCTTTGTGTCGTGCCTTTTTTTGGGCCGTACTACTCTTTTATCTTGGAGTACATGTGTTGGGGCCGATAGGTTGCATGTATTATGCACCTCGTACCTCATACTATCTGATGATATGTCTACAAAGAAACATTAATTATGTCATTGCATTAAAATCTTCAAATATGACCGTTAGAGATTAAATTGAAAGACGCCAAAATATATTAGGAAACAGTGTCACAATATGTCATGGAAACAATGTCTCCTTCACACGGTGTCTAGATTGGTCACGATGTCTCGTAGTCACGGTGTCTCATGGTCACAGTGTCTCATGGTCATGATGTCTCATGGTCACAGTGTCTTGTTCACGGTGTCTGCTTGTTCACGGTGTCTTGTTAACGGTGTCTTGTTCACAGTGTCCTGTTCACGGTGTCTTGTTCACAGTGTCTGCTTGTTCACGGTGTCTTATTCACGGTGTCTTTTTCACAGTGTCTTGTTCATGGTGTCTTGTTCATGGGGTCTTCTTGTTACAGTGTCTGATTTAATTTACCAGAAAGACATAACCAATGGCAGACTCACGGTGTCTCAGACTTTTCAAAATAACTGTATTCAAACTTAAGCAATGATGATCATAGAATGAATTAGACTTAATCATTTGTCAAAGAAGGTATTATAAAAGTAAATCAAGGACAATATAAAGTAAATAAACTGAATGTAGATCAATCAAGATCTTTAATGGCTCTTCTTAAAGCATGAGAATACTTAAACAATAATACACATGATTTGATATAATTTACAGGATTTAACCAGGTTGAATAGGATTTGTGATCATTAAAACATGATTAGTACATGAGGAGTCCAACAACAGCCTTCAAAGAAATGAAAAAACTTGACATCGTTAAAGGAAACGATGATAAAGAATATGTGGATGATGAACTCCTATCCCTTATGGCTAGAAAATTTAGGAGAGGAAAAGGTATATTCGAAGGAAAACTACTTTTGACATTCTTTAGATATGGTGAAGTGGGGAACATTATAGAAAGGTGCCCGAGAAGGTTTGATGATGAATAAAGTGCAACAGAAGTCATATAGAAACCCCCAAGAAAATCCACTCCCATAAAAGACTCTTGTGATGAACCTGATCCAGATACCCCCTCAAACTAGTACCTGACCCAAATTTTCACATACCCGAAGGGGGTTCCCAATCCCCATAGGTTGGTGATTAGCACCGAGACATTAACAACAACCAGAGGAAATGATTTATCCAAACCTGAAGCAGAAAACATGATATATATATATATATACACACAAGACAGGAAAAAACAGTGGAAGAAGAAACAAGTGTATATGTCATAACAAAAAGGAAACAACATAAGCGATAAAACTCAAAAATAGCTAAACAATCTCTAAGAGACAAGTCCAAAAACAAGGACAACAAAAACCAAAACAACAACTCCATGTGATATCATAAGAAACTCCCACCATCTCAACACCAGCTACCTGGACTCAGCTGACAAAAACCTCACCACCTCATTGTGGCGCCTTACCTTTCCCTAAATCGAAATACATACAAAGGGCTATACACTGCTGAAGGGGTGCGTAGGGTGTGAACTAAACAGGATCGGTAAGATCCCACCCAGATGTTCCATAACAAGTCTATGTACAACAATATGAACATGCTCAAATTTAAAGAAAAACAATTTTTATATCAAAATCATGGTAAAACGTTTAATTTTCCCTTTTTTTACATTTCCAAAATAAGATAGGTAAAATAGTTTCAAAGCATTTCATATAAATCAAAGAAGTCAAATCAAATCAAAGCATGAATCAAATATCATATCAAATCCATGGTAGTACAAGCAAAACCAGTATAAGCCAAAGCACATGTAACATCATGACAATGATCACTAGAGGTTGGCTAGCTAAGACACTTGTATCCAGACATAGAAAACAGTACACATCAACCCTCTAGACATATGCATTAAATATAAAGAGTATAGAAACACCCTAGAAAGCGAACCTCCAAATAGTGTCTAACAAGTCCCTAGATCAACGAGCCTAGGGAGCAGAGGAACACACCATGAGTGACCCCCCACAATATCAATAGACGAAGCCTATTACTACACCTTCCACCTAAGTACCCAAGGCTTCCCATGTGCTCAATTTTCCAAACAATTTCATCAAAACCATGCTTTGAAAACCATTTTAAAAATCCATTTCAAAATGATTTGAAAATACTTTTCTTTTACCAAAACAAGGGGGAAACCATATTTTCTCAAAAACCCATTTTTTCACACAAATCAATCATGAAAATTCATTTATAAAATAATTTCTAAAATCAGAACAATATAGTTCATCCAATATGGGCTATAGACGGAACCACCTACCTAAAATTTGGGTTTCACAAGCCCAAAACGGGATCCACCAACCATAATAGAACACAAGGTCAACATTAGAGGCCCTAAGATTGATTCCCATGTCTTAGAATCATATCCCACAAAAAAATTTTATGGGGAAAATGGTAGATCATGAAAATCCTAAAAGAATATGCACCCTCCGCATCACAACCAACAAAGGATCGACCCTTAAAAGAAGATCACATAGAGGATCTAGAATGAATAACACCACAAGATCAATAGATCTGAAAACATAGGGCAACGTCACTATTGTAATAAAGAGAAATGAAGAAAAAGGCAGATCACTTACCTGGATGCAACACAACAACATTGATGACCAATCTCCAAATGAAGTGATTTAGAGGGAGTGGAGGTCCCCAAAATTTTTTGGGAGAGCTCCTAGGTCAAGAGAGAAGATCTTGCAGTCAAATGAATGATCAGACACCCATGCAACACCCTAAAAATTACATACCGCAATAATTACATGGTGTGTAAACCCTTCACATCGTGTAAATTCCCGATTAAAAGTCTTGTCGAAAAACGCATCACCTCAGATTAAAAATATGGATCCCAACCATTTCAGGACATGTAAAATTTTCACGGTGTGTAAGCTTTTTACGCCTTGAACCCAACTCATGACATCTGCTCGACAACCAATACACAATGTGAACACTTTTCATGGTGTGTAAAGATTTCATGATGTGTAATCATTTCACAATGAGAAATCTCCCAACAAACATCAAATAGTCTAGATTATTCTCAAAATCCCAAACCAACACCAGTGTTCTTTGAAATTGGGGAGAACCCCACAAAGCCTTTAACACATTTATACCCAGACTCCATTAATTCAAGAAAACATACATCCCCAAACATTAGGTAATTTTCCCCAGAAAATTCTCTTCGTCCTCGAGAGACCCAAAACACACCCAAATAAAAAGGGAAATGAAAAGAGAGAAGATAAATACCTAAAAGTGGGTAATAAGATGTTACAAACTCCCCTCTATAAAAAATTTCATCCCCATAAAGTCGTGTGGAAGAATAATGTTCGGAAATAGGTGAGGTCACTGCTCCCTCACCAACGATTTGTGCTCCCAAGTCTCATGAGAATCCGATCCATATTGCCACAACAATATAACCAAAAAAATAGACTTCCCATGCAATAATTTCACTCGAGAGTCAACGATCTCTACTGGATGTTCCACAATAGAAACGTCTGAATCCAACTCAATCTCTTCTCAACTCAAAATGTGAGAGGCATCAGAATGATATTTACTAAGCTACGATATATGGAAAACACCCCGAATGCCTGTCAACTAAACTAGCAATGCCAACCGATAAGAACCATGTCCAAGCTGCTCGGTGATCCCAAATGGTCCAACATATCTTGGAGCCATCTTTCCCTGCTTTCTATGCTGATGGTGACCCAATCGAGCAGAAACTTTCAAGAAAACCTGATCACCTACGGAAAACTCTAAAGGACAATGTTGATGATCTACATACGATTTATGGCCACTCTGAGCTGTAACCAAACATTGATGTATATCCTGATTCTTCACTGACGTCTCCTGAATGAGACTCAGTCCCACCAAAGTGGCCTCACCCACTTATGCCCAAAAAAGAGGTGATATGCACAAGTGACCATACAATGCCTCGAAGGGATCCATTTTGATTGATGACTGATAACTGATGTTATAAGCAAACTCTAATAGTCCCCAGATGGCTATCCCATGATCCGCTAACACTACTAGAAATTCGATTATTTGTGACGAACAAATGACCTGTCACAAATAGACCCCAAACTTGGATTATTTGCGACATAATAAGTGTTTCGTCGCAAATAATTACTATTTGTGACAAAAGAAACTATTCCGTCACAAATAGTTTTGGTAGGGATTCTCGCCGCCTGACGTCAAAAACATTTGCAATGGGAATTTGCGAATGACTACTACTTCTGTCGCAAATTCCCATCGACTCAAAAGTATTTATGACGAAATTCAATTCCCATTTCAAATACTTTTGACCGAATAACTATTTTCAATAGAATTAAATCCGTCACAAATAGCCCATCACAAATAATAATTTCATTTAACCCACACAACCTCCTTCCTCTTCCTCCTATCTTCTTCCTCATCTTCCACATAGCTGCTCTGGGACTCCTCCCCTCCTCTGGGACACACCGCATCACCGCTGCACCGCTCTGCTGCACTACCACACTGCTCCGCCACTCCATGATGCTGCTCTGCCGCTCGCTCTTCCGCACAACCGTGACATAGCGCTGCCCCAATTCGCCCCACCCAGATCTGCTAGGTATGGACTTCAGTTCTATTCTCTTTCATTTTTTTGCATATTTCGGTTCAATCTTATGAATAATGGTCTGGTCAAAACCTAGGTTAATCAATTTACCCGTTTTTTTTAATTTATTTGATATTTAAGATTAATCTAAATTTATTAGTTTCTATTTGGGTTTCAATTGTTTTTGCAAGAATTGATTTCATTTTATTTTAGGGTTAATATATATATATATATATATATATATATATATATATATATATATATTTGGGTGTCAATTGTGTTATAATGCTTTTATTCCAAAATTGATCACTGAGAGAAGTGATCCACTGGTTTTGGCTTTTAGATGCCATAGATAAATGGGACTGTGTACACATGAATTGTTCACCCGAATATAACATTATAAGGGAAGTCTCATGTCCATGGATATAAAGACTTCCCTTATAATGTTATTTCATGGATAAATGGGATTGTGAAACAATTTGAAACCCAAAATTGATCACCAAAATTGTTTTATAATGATTATAATGCTTGTATTCCAAAATAGATTTCTATTTGGGTGTCAATTATTTGATTTTAGGGTTAATTCACCTTCAAACTTTTAAATTAATTTTATAATGCTTGTACTATTAGATTTGGGTGTTAATTGTTTTTGTAAGAGTTGATTTCATTTAACAAAACGTTATTTATAAGATTTTTTTATTATAAAAAAACATTAAAAATGTGGTTTAATGAAAAAACAATAACAATTTAAAACATGCAATATTTATTAAAAACTTAGTTAATAAAAATTAGAATAATTTTATATAATACTTTTTAAAAAAATATTACAAATAAAAAGAATTATTAAAAATTTGTAAAAAGTATTAATTATTAAAAATGTAGTATTAATTTAAATAATTAGTAAAAATCATTAAATAATTTATAATATTTAATAATTATTGAGTCATTATTATTAATAAATTGTAAATATTAGTGTTAATTATAAAATAATAATAATAATTTGTAAAAAAATGAAAAAATAAAACTACTATCAGAAATTCATAATAACTCATATAATTATTGTATTAATTAAAATAATAAGTATTAATAATTCATATAAATGTTGTAAAAACACCTGATGCACTCAATTGTTATAATGCGTTTAGGGTAAAAATTATTAATTCAAAAATAATTAATTCAAAAATAAAGAACAATTCAAAATAAATATTATTTCAAAAATATTAACTCAAAATTATTTATTAATTATTTATATAAATTATTAATTCAAGATAATACATTTTATTTATAATCAAAACTAACTATAAGTAAAATTACTTATAAATTATATATATATATATAAATAAATATGTTTATATAGATTTGATATATGTATATTTGTTTAAAAAAGTGTTAGAATATATATTTGATGTATTTATATTAATTAAGAAATCGCGATATATACATAGTAATTATTAAAAATGTAATAATAATTTAAATAATTAATAATAATCATTACATAATTTATAAAAATTAATAATTAATTAGTCAATATTATTAATAAATAGTAAATATTAGTGTTAGTTATAAATTATTATTAATAATTTCAAAATTTGAGGAAATTATGAATATATGTAAAAATTTGTTAAAGAAAAAATATGAAACACTAGTAATAGTTAAATATTAGTAATATTTATTAAAAATTCAGATATAAATAATAAATAATTAGTATAAATTAACAAATAATTTTATAAACTACTAAAAATTTAAAAAACATCTCTAATAAATACTAATTTTTTATCAAACCTTGCCAAAAAATATAAAAAATAATAACTATTAAAATTCAAAATAATTCATGTACTTGTTGTGTTAATTAAAATTAATTGGTTTAATAATTTGTATAAATGTTGTAATATATATATATATATAAAATAATATTAATAAAATATTAAAAATGACACCCTAGCATGCGATGTTACTAAACACGAGTGCTTAGAAATGTTATATCGCGCCTAGGGTAAACCCAAAATCCTCAATCTAACTGTGGTCTCAGATTTTTGATATGATACACCATTACAGAGATACTTCAATTTTTTTGAGAAATTATAATAAAAATATTAAATGAGATTATCATCGTGCATGATGTTTCCAAAGTATCGATGTGAAAAAATGATATGTCGCCTCTAGGGTAAACCCCACACTCTGAAACCAACATTGGTCTCTAATTTTTCATACGATACATCATTTGAGAGGTACTTTAAATTTTTATAAAAAATTATAATAAAAATATTAAGTGAATTACCCTTGTGCATGATGTTACCAAACATCCGACCCACACAAATGTAATGTTGCGTCTTGGGTAAACCCCAAATCCCAAACCCAATGGTGGTCTCCGATTATTCATTTGATACATAATTTGAAATATATTTTAAATTTTAATAAGAAATTATAATAAAAATATTAAATGAATTACCCTCACGTGCAATGTAACTAAACACCCGACGCTCACAAATGTTATGTTACGCTTAGGGAAAACCCCATATCCAAGACCCAATGCTGATCTATGATTTTTCATATGAGGCACCATTTGAGATATATTCTATTATTTTCAAAAATTAGCGTGTGCCTTATATAATATATTTCATGTTTTTATTCTATCTGTGTTGAGCCTCTACGAGCCCCGTAATCCAGTGTTGACCCAATACCTCACTTTGATCATATTCCATAGAATATTTCAAGGTGTTAAAATTTCATAATAATTTACATCTAGTCAAAGCGATTATTAATTATTATTCTTATTTCTATTTTTTTTAGATAACTATGGACTCAGGAAGTAGACACCAGTTTCTATTACATGATCTTAATTGGATAAATCATTGCAAAAAATCCAAACAGATCTAGTATAAATCCTATCTACATTGAAGGTGTTTAAAACTTTATATCATTTTCATCGTTGAATTCTATTTTTTTCCTGAAGGAAAAATTAAATGTTCATATCAGAAATGCGATCTTAGGATATTCAAAACATTTGAAAATGTTGGACTCTATCTTTTTCATTTTTCTTTTCAGAAAGATTATATTTTTTGGTGTCAACATGGTGAAAATAATTCAGTAGAAAATATTTTTTTTTGGGTTTTGGATTCATCATTTTAGAATTTAGTACATGAGGCTGTTGGTCCATCTATTCTTGAAACAAAAACTCCGAATGATATTCCAAATCCTGAATCAGAACCTTCTCAGTTTTACAATTTGTTGAAATATGCTGAGGAGGACTTATATTCAAGATTTTAGATGGGAAAACTTAAAGATGTTACAAAATTTATGGCTTTTAAATTAGATTTTAGAATGCCAAATAGTTTTTTTGATCAAATTTTATCTTTGGTTAAATCATTGTTACATGACGGAAATACATTACCTATAAGTTTTTATTAAAATAAGAGGTTGGTTCAAAATTTGGGTCTTAGTTATCAGAAAATCCATGCATGTTAAAATGACTGCATCTTATATTATAATGATTATGAATCCTTGGTTAATTTTCCAACATGTGGAGAATCGAGGCATAAAGAGGCACAATAAGGAAAGTCCATAGTTCCTATGAAATAGTTGAGGTATTTTCCAATTACACCCCGTGTTTAATTTGGTTCCCAAGAATAAACTTCTGTGTACTTTATGATAAACATGTATTCATTGTTTTTAATATTAATAAACTGATTATCACATCATGATTATTCTTCTACATGACATAGTATGTGATAATGTTCTAAGAGTAGTAGTCTCACTAAAAGGTCATAGCAGTTCCCCACTACGATGCGAACCTGGAAGTACTACGATACTATTCTTGAATAAATGTTCTATATCTGGATGATATCATTTGAGAGACACAATTGATATAGGCTATCAGGGATGAAGACTCATAGTACTTTGAGGCACTTTATCATGGTGTACGCCCTTGGTAAAATCCATTAAGATATTATGAGAATGAGACCCGCCAGTAGGAAATCCACATTTATAATTGTCATTAGATGTTTCTATATGAAGATGTATGCATTGGTCCTTATAATTTAAGATTATTATTAATGATTATTATGAGTCATGCACTTACATGTATTGATGAAACTGTGATGAAATATATTCGCAGTGAAGTAGGATATGTTGGGTGCGTAGCGAGTAATATTTCATTAATGAATAATGTGAGAAAGGATTTTTCACTTATTTTTATTAATGAAAGTTGATATCTCAGGCCTTATGATGGAAATGATATAGCCTAAATAAATCCATGTCCATGGTGTTCTAAAGATAATTTAATTTTCCAAGAAGTCAAATAAAGATACATCAAGCACATAAGTTGATGGCACCAACATGTAACCTGCTTGATTAAAGATACAAAGATAAAGGGATTATATTACACAGTAAGCATCCGTATAAGGTGACATGTCATTGCAACATTAACTTCTTTCTCTATGGGTGCCTTGGAATATTTCTAGATGCTAACCTTGAACTTTAGGATACTTTTTCTAATGCCAATAAGAAAGAGTCCTAGAGGGCCACACACTAAGTGTATCTAGATTCTCAGCTAAATAATATATATTATTAGTTATTATTTAAGAAGTTGAATAAATATTATTCCTGTACATGGTTAAATAATTATTCATGTATTCTTGATCGTATATAAATATTTATTTTCTATTTAGTAAATATAATTTTTATTTATTTATTAGTGAATAATGAAGTGATATTTATTTAATAAATAAATAATCATTATTCAAGGTCTAATAAATATTATAGAGGAATGATGAACTGATTTTTTAGGTATAGTGAGAAATAATAAACACTGAATATTATTTGATTAAATAATATTTAATTATAATTCGCAAGTTAAGTGCATGTTGAGAAATAATGACATTATTATTATTATTTGATATGGGGTTTCTCTAGGATTAAATAAATAATTAAGGGCACTTGTGCAATTATTTTAATTTAACCCTAGTGATATATAAAACCAGTTATGCTATTTTCTCATTAAGACAATTCATTTGTCTTGCTTGTGCACAATGGATTTAGGGAAACCTCTCAAGCCTAGCACTACCACAAAAACAGTTTTTCGCAGCGCCCCGCCTTTATCAGTGCTAACGAAAAAGCGCTGATAAAGGGCCCCCCTTTATCAGCGCTTGTTTAGTAGCGCTGATAAAGGGGGGGGGGCTTTATCAGCGCTTTTTTTAAAAGCGTTGATAAAGGGTCAACTTCAAAAAAAATTTAAAAAATATATTAATATATTAATATATTAATATAGTTATATTGTTATATAAATATAATATATAATTTTTAAATATATTTTAGATAAGTATAAATGTACATTTACACTTATTATACTTAATATATAAGATATTTAATGAAAATGGCTTCTTAAAAGATTAAAAAAATATTTTTAATTAATAATTTGATAATCATTATGGAGTAATAGTCATTTAATAACAATTTGAAGACTAAAAAAATTTAAAAAATTAAAAAAAGATCCAAAATATGTTGAAAACGCAACTCAAACTCCAAACGGCCATAACTTTTGATCCGGGTGTTCGTTTGAGCTCTACCACATATCAAATCGAAGCCTGCGATGAGCTCTACGTCGCTGTGACTGGGGTAGGACCCCCGTTAAGCGATTTTTGAGGCCAAAAGAGGCCCATAAGGCCTCCAAAACTGAGTTTTTAGTCGGGGTACCCCGATTTTTTAACATTTTGTTGATTTTCACCCTCGTTTAAGGGGGTATTATTGGATTTTTTTGGCGGGGTCTGAATTTATTCCAAGGTATTACATTAATATTGATATTATGCCTTTGAAATTTCATCCTTTTTTATAATGCACTGCTATTTATAATAAAAAATATAACAATATATTCATATTTTTTATATATTCACACCTAAAAATTTAATTATAAATATAAATAATAAAATATATTTACATATAAAATATATTAGCTTTATCTAAATAATAACTAACATCCATTTTATTTAAAATACAAATATATGAATATTTATATACCTATATATTAATCTAACTATATATATATATTAATCTAACTATATATATATTAATCTAACTATATATATATATATTAATCTAATAACTATATATATATTAATATAACTACATATATATATATATTAGTATTACTATAAATATATATATTAATATCACTATATATATATTAATATAACTATATATATATTCATATAACTATATATATGTTAATATAACTATATATATATATATTAATATAAATATATATTAATATACGAATAAATATAACTAAATATATATATATATATAGATATAGATATATATTAATATCACTATATATATATATTAATATAACTATATATATATTAATATAACTATATGTATATATTAATATAACTATATATATATATATATATTATAATATAACTATATATATATATATTATAATATAACTATATATATATATATTATAATATAACTATATATATATTAATATAAATATATATTAGTATACGAATAAATATAACTAAATATATATATATATATAGATATCATGAATTGGAAGATAAATCAAAATAGAGTAGTGGTAAAGGCTTAGGCGCGCAGGGGGGAGGTCTCGAGTTCAAATCCTGTGGGAGGCAGGGGCGCGCGCGCATGGAGGAATATAGCAGCAAACGCTGTTAAAGGGTGAAGGGGGTGCGTGGTACAGGGGTAGAAAAGCACTGTAAAATGGGGGGCTCAAGCGTTATAAAAGCCCACCCGATTCGCAGTATTTTTTAATTTTTTTAATTTTTTTAATTTTTTTAACTTTTATCAGCGCTTTTTTAAAAGCGCTGATAAAATGGTCCTTTATCAGTGCTAAAACGAAAGTGCTGATAAAGGAAGCGCTGATATAGGACCCCTTTTATCAGCGCTTTTTTTAGCGCTGATAAAGGGGTCCTATATCAGTGCTTTTCAGAGCGCTGATAAAGGGGACTCCCCCTTTATCTACGCTGGCTTTATCAGCACTTTTTCTAGCACTGATAAATGCCATTTTTAGCGCTGATAAAGGCCGTATTTGTAGTAGTGTAGAGAGATACCTTCTCTAAGAATGCTCCCAAGGACAGAGAGTAATCCTCCTCCACTGGATCAAGGAGAATGTTTTGGAAGTAGTTTTAGAAGAGATCAAAGGTGGATGATGCAATCACAAGGATCTACCATGCTAGCAACCGAATATTCCTTCGGTGATGTTTGGAGATTTTTAGAACACGTGTGGATCACCACTAGAGGAAATCTATACTTGGTTTCTACAACGCAACAACGATGGATTCACCAACGAAGAATTAATTCCTTAAAGATATTTATTTATTTAATTAAATTAATTATAAATAATATGTGATGATCCTCCCTCTGGTTCCAGTGTGATTTCCCTTGTCTATTTTCTTTGATTCACTTCTGTAGATCTCTATGTTTATCATTGTTTAGATCTTAGATTGATCATCGATCATGAAAAATTAATGTTTTGTACATCCCATCGCATGCTTCTGCTACGTACAGAATATACAAGTGGTATCAGAGTGGCCACATAATTATTTATAATTATTTATAGATCATTTGTGATTTACACATTTTAATTTAGTTTTTCAATTCAAGTTTGATTATTCTTTTAATTCAAATCACGATATTTGCTTCTTCCTCATTCATTTCTTATATATCTAATCGAGACAATTAATTTTATGATTAAAATAAAATCAAGAGTCTCATCCAGAGGTGCTAAGGTTTTTGGATGGACAACACCATACTACATTCCATGTAACCAGAGTTACATGCTGTGTAGTCACATTCAATGCATCAGAATTGATTCTAAAATCAATTCAAGATTATGAATCGATTATTGAATTAATTACACACTTAATGCACTGCATGTTGACCAAAATTTAATAGAGCATGATCCTCTAGACTACACACTGTGTGGCCCACGTACATGGCATGTAGTCCCTTTGAGTCACATATGGGCCATGTATTCCATACACGGCCTACCTAACTGGTGACCGTGTAACTCAGAGTTCTTACAACGTGTCGCCCATTGGACACACCATGTACTCAAAATTTTATGAGGTATGAATTACACAATGAGTCCCTAGGTGTGTGTCTCAGATAGACGGTGATAGGTGTGCACACCATGTAGACCAAATCTACATGACATGTACTTATACTAAGTTACATAGATTTAAATTTTATTTATTTTATTATGTAAACCTTGAGATATGTACTTGCATGTGGTCATAAATATAGGACACGCCATGTGATAGGTTTTAATATTAATAAATATTTAAATGTTTAATTAATATATGAATAATGTTTTGATCTGCATATCATGTATGAGTTGTATTACAAGTTGTTACTCTATATGCATTTAAGCATAACACATGACCGAAAAATCATGTAATTCATGTAATCATCCATGAAGTACATGTTTTGAAAGTACGTGATAAGTCATGTATGCCATATGTAACAAGAGTAAAACAGTATACGAGTATAATACATGTTGGGTAGAATCGGAAAAGTATTCACCATGTTGCCTCCAAGGTACATTTATGTGCAAAGTTAATTTTAAATGAATTTATTTAATTTGTTTAAAATTATAAATATGACAATCTCAAGTAAATTCAGATGATAATTAAGATAAAAGGATTGATTAATTAAAGATAATAACTAATCGATTTGAGTGCAATTTATCTTAAATAATAATGATTAATAATTGAATGCTAGTTTTATTAAATACGTAATTCATTGCATGCATGTGGATGATCATGAGATTGAACTTACCTTTTATATGTGATTGGTTTCATTTAATTTACCATTAAATTAAATTGTTGGCATGTGTTCCTTCTCTCCTTTTATTATGTAGGGATTGAGTGTCCATGGTTTCTTTTATGTAAACCCCCTTTCCCCCTCACCTGTGTGTGAGTAAAGACATATATAATGGATGGATCTCCCAAGACAGTGGAGGTAGCTCAAGTTTAGAGCCGAGGTGAAACCAATATGAGGATATACATAGGTGGACAGGTGGAAAGATGCAACACGAACATTAATTGGTTCAAGGTGTTTCTCCTCTAGGTCAAAAGTGAGTTTATCAACCGATAGATAAACTAATCACAAGTAAGATCTCATGATCATACCACTTCATTATTTTATTTTTTTCAGTTGCATGGTTATTTCATTATAGATATCTTATCACAATCACATAATTAATGAATTAACAAGCTTGTAAGATAGAACTAAAATAAATTGGCATATGAATAAATATTATCTAAGATATGGTTAATCACTTAAGTAAATACACTTAATGTTAAAAAGAATGTGATAAAGATAATAATTAGAAATTTATGCATAAAAGGATAAAATCCCTAAATTAAATATATTAAGTCGGTATAACCTTCCATTACTTCGGTTAAAATTGAACCATAGTTCAAAGTTATTGACCAACCCTAGTTGGGGTGATTTCAATTATCAGGGAATTTTAACTTGAAGTTTTGGGTTAACTTAACTTAGTTCACATCAAGGGTTGACTTCCCAAGAAGGAATTGGTGTATCTGAGAGACAAAGGTTGAGGAAATCCAATTAAGGATTTCAGGATTGGGGAGTCCACTCAAAAGATCAAGAAACCTTGAGTTAATGCAGTTGGCATTTGGAATGCCTACCTAAAACAATTCAAGTTGCTTGACCAACCCAAGTTAGGGTAATGAGAAGGAGAATAAGGATCCTTGCTACTATAATGTCCAAGAAATAGGATATTCCAAAGCCAATGGTGAGGGATATTGGGTTTTGAAAAAATAGTGGGAGACTAATAAATATAATATTTATTTATTTGTCTAACTTTTTTCAGACAAAGTACTAAAATTATGATTATCTTATTTTTTTAGAAACAATAATACAATGACATCAAACATATTATTGAGATTCATACTTGAGAAGGAAAACCTTCTCATCAGCATAAATTTCCAAGAATGTCAAAGGTGTCTATTTGTCATCCTTCTCCATGAAGGGAAATTGTATGTGATGGAAGAGCCTTTTCTAGTTGCGCCTAGTAATGAGACAAGTGATAAAGAATTATCTCTCTATGAGAAACATCTGAATGATGCTACATATTTTCAGTGTTTCATGCTACCATCCATGTCCAATGATATTTTGAATTAACATGAGGATATGAATGCCTATAGCATGATGTCTCAGCTTTGAGATCTCTATAAAGAGAAGGTCAGACAAGAGAGGTATGAGATCTCCAATGATTTTTTTACAACTATGCTTGGAGAGTATGTGCTAGATGGGCCTCATGTATTCAAGATTATTGGATATATTAAACATTTGGACATCTTAGGGATTAAATTCCCAGATGAGTTGTATACAGATCTCATACTTTCATCACTACCCAAGACCTTATCCATCTTTATTGTTAATTATAATATGATCAATAACGAGAAGAGACTTTTGGAACTTCTTACTTTGATTATTCAAGTGGATAAGGAAATGATGAATGAAAAACCCAGAGTCCTTATGGTGAATAAGAAAAGGAGGAACACAGAAAAGGGTCCCAAGAATTATAAACAATATAAAGCTCCCAAGAATCATCATTCTAAGAAGAAGAAGATCTAGAGGTAGGGAAAGGAAAAGGAGGCAATTTGTTTTGTATAGAACAATTTAGGCCACTGAAAGAGGAACTGCACCCAGAAGAAAGGGGAAGCTAAAGGTGCATTCGTTATCAAGTGTACTCTTTCAATATCTACACATTGGATATTAGGTATAGATTGTGGGGCTCAAATATGTATCCAAATGCAGGAACCAAGTAGATTCCAAAAGATTTATAGAGGAGAGGTGGATCTGAGAGATACTAATGGTGTGAGTCTAGCTACTCTGGCTATTGGTGACTACCACATATCATTTCCAATAAGAATTATTTTTGTTTTGAAAGATTTTTATTATGTACCTACAGTTACCAAAATATAATTTTTGTATCATGCCAAGATACAAATGGGTTTATTTTCAAATTTGGAAATAAAAGTTGTTTCTTTTATAAGGACAACATATGTTATGGTATGGAACATTTAAATAATGGTATTTATGTATTAAATTATGAAAACCAAGTGTTGGAAATTGATAATGAATCATGTTCACATGACTCATACAACACCTAGCTTTGGCATCACCATCTTGGTTATGTAAACAAGAAGCGTTTGACAAGGATCTATCAAGATGGCTATTTAGACTATTCTGAACTAAAACCACTTGAAATATGTCATTCTTATTTACAAGGAAAAAAGACCAAACCACAATTTGGTGGATAATGTGAAAGGTCTATAGAGTTTTTAAGATTAGTACACATAGATGCGTGTAGACCATTTCTATTATAAGCTAGAGATAAATATTATTACTTAATAACTTTTACTAATGACTTGAGTAGATATGGATATATCTAATTATGAGGTATAAGTTTGATTCCTTTGAGAAATTCATGGAATTCAAGAATTAATTAGAGAATCAACTTGGTAAGAATATAAAGAAGCTTTGATCAAAACAGGGTAGTGAATATCTTAACCAAGAGTTCATCAACTTTTTATGAGAGTTTGGAATTCTATCTCAACTAAATCCACCTTATACACCATAGTGGAATGGTGTTAGTGAAAGGAGGAACCATACCTTGTTATACATGGTAAGGTTGATGATGAGTCATGAAGATATTCCATTATCCTTTTGGGGATATGCATTACAAAATGTGGAATACACATTAAAACGAGTTCCAAATAAAGCAAAAAATGGGATTCCCTTCAAGATATGAAGTGGAAAGAAACCAATGTTGTCACATACATGTGTATGGGGTTGTGAGGAATTTTTTAAGGCCTTCTTGGGAAACAAAATATCACTCTGAGGCACGAAGTGTATCTTTATAGGGTATCCCAAGAAAACAAGGGGATACTACCTATACAACCCCTCAGACAAGAAAGTGAATGTTGCTAGATAATCCGTCTTTATTGATAGGGAGAAAATCCTCAAAAAGGATAGTGGGAGAAAGATTGAATTTGATGAAGTTTATGCTCAAGATACACAAGAGTTGGAATATGAACAGATTCCACATGTTCATGTGGAGGAAGTAGTTCCTAAAATGCAAGTACTATGTAGAAGCATGAAAGAGGTAAGAGAACTAGAAAGATATGGTTTTCTAGTCACCGAGGATGGTGAATCATTAGTTGAAAATTATGACCATCTATCCTACAAGGAGGTAGTATAAATCTTAGAAGCTACAAGATGGAAATAAGCCATGAATTTTAAAATTGATTCCATGTATCAGAACCATGTTTGGGTTCTGGTCGATCCGAAAGTTGATGTAAATCCCATTGGATACAAATGAGTATTCAAGAGAAACCTAGACATGAAAGGTAAAGTAAATACCTATAAATAAATTCTAGTGGATAAAGGGTTTAAACAACATCAAGTAATTAACTACGATGAAACCTTTTCGCTAGTTTCCATGTTTAAATCCATTATAATTATACTTTCTATAGTAGCTTATCATGACTATGAGATTTGTTAGATGGATTTAAAAACTAAATTCCTTAATGGGAACCATTAGAAAGATGTCTATATGAAAAAACCAAAAGGGTTTGTGACTCTAGGTGATTCCAAAAGGATTTGAAAGTTACAGATATCCATTTATGGATTGAAGCAATAATCCAGGTTATAGAATATTCAATTTGATGAAGCCATAAAAGAATTTTGTTTCATTAAGAATGAATATGAGATGTGTGTTTAAAATAAGTTTATTGGAAGGTGGTCGTTATTCTAGTAGTATATGTTGATTCCATATTACTTATTGGAAATGAAATACCAGTCTTACAGTCAGTTAAGTACTGGTTAAACAAGTGTTTCTCCATGAAATACTTAGGTGAACCAGCCTACATTATAGGGATCAAGACCATTCATGATAGATCCAAGAGGCTTCTTGGACTAATTTAAAGTAAATATGTTGACTAGATACTAAAGAGATTTAGTATGGAATAATCCAAGAGGGGATTGGTTCTAGTGTCACATGGTTTAAATCTTTTTAAGAAAACGTGTCCTCATACAAAACAATAGAAAGAGAGAATGAGCAAGATCCCATACAATTCATTGATAAGATCAATCATGAATTCCATGTTATGTACTAGAATTGATGTTTCCTATGCATTGAGAATGGTAAGAATATATCAAGTAGATCCAGGAGAATAACATTGGACTACTGTTAAATCTATCCTTAAGTATCTGATAAGAACTAAGGATATGTTCTTGGTGTGCGGAGGAGATGAGGAGATAGTCATCAGGGGTTATACTGATGCTAGTTTTCAAATAGATCTGAATGATTTGAAGTATCAATTAGAATATGTTTTCTGTCTAAATGAAGGATCTATGAGCTAGAGTAGTTCAAAGAAGCCAATTATCACAGATTCTATAGTGGATTCTGAGTATATAGAATCTTATGATGTATCCAAGGAATCCATTTGGATTCAGAACTTTGTCCAAGAGCTTGATGTGATACCTATTAGTAAATACCTTATCACATTGTATTGTGATAATACTACAACAGTGGCTCTTGTAAAATAGCTAAGGTCAAACCAACAGACAAAGCACATACTCCAAAAGTATCAGCTCTTGAGGGATTTATATTAGAGGGGTGAAGTTGCAGTAAGTAGAGTACCCACAAAAGATAACATAGAAGAACCCTCAAATAAATTCATATCTCATCAGAAGCATGAGTATCATGTGATAGATATAAAATTAAAGGTTCTTAGCAGTTGTCTCTAGTGCAAGTGGGGGTCTGTTGGAGTTGGTGACCTAGAACCAACTTATATGTACTTTATGATAAACATTTACTCATTATTTTGAATATTAATAAACTAATTATAACATAATGATTGTTATTATGCATGATATAGTATGTGATAATGTTCTAAGAGTCTCTATCACACTAAAAGGTCATATAAATTCCCCGCTATGATGAGAACCTGAAAGTGTTACGACACTATTCTTGAATAAATGTTTTATAACTAGATGATATCATTTTAGGGACACAAATGATAAAATATATCAGGGGTGGAGTCTAATAGGAAATTGAGGCAACTTATCATGATGTAAAAACTTAGTAATATCCAGTAGGATATTATGAGAATAAGACCCGCCAGTAGGAAATCCACATTTATACGTGTCATTGGATTTTCCTATCTTCAGACGTGTGTATCTATCCTTAGAATTTAAGATTATTATTAATGAGTATTATGAGTCATGCACTTATATGTTGACAGAGCTCATATTTTCATATTTTTACATATGTTTTTAAATGATTTAATCCATTCCCATTAATAAATTTGATATTATTTACACCATTTTATGACTTTTGG
Organism: Viscum album; assembly: GCA_963277665.1. Taxonomy (NCBI): domain Eukaryota; kingdom Viridiplantae; phylum Streptophyta; class Magnoliopsida; order Santalales; family Viscaceae; genus Viscum; species Viscum album. Next base: position 102,061,294 of record OY728147.1, on the reverse strand, counting down.
TGATTTTTGATCTCAAGTGTGAAAAATGGTTAATTTTGGACATTTAACAGTTTTATGTCACCTTTGTATTTCGAGCATAACTCCTAAAATATTCATTAAATTCATGTAATTACTTTATTTTAGGATTAAATGATTCGTGGGATACATATAAGTCTTCTGGAACCATATCCAATTCGAACTCCAACATGAAAAACAAAATTAGTCAATATGAATACTGATTCTAGCTGGCAGAATAGACCACGACTCATTCAGTGATCCATATATCTAGATAAAGACAGAAAAATTAGATGATTCAGGATGGGTTCAAAATCCAACTCGACGAGGAAAATTCACATTAATTTTCATGGATAAATGATTTCATTTAGGCCACCCTTAAGCCGGTCAAAGTATGGTTGGTGGAATAGTGATTGGCGGCCAGAAAAATCTAGGTCTACTAATTCGGCCATAACTCATTCCACACAACTCAAAATGCCTTGAAACTTCGTGGATAGATGGAAAAATACATTCCTCACCTCCTATAATATAGTAACTTATCCTAATTTGATAAGAGAGTGGGATAACTGAAGCTATCATTCTGATAGATAGATTCTGAAGGAGAAAAAAACTTTTTTCTTTCTTTTCACTTCTTTCTTCTTATTATTTTTGTAATTCCTTCATCTTAATCATTATTATAAATTAACCTTACCATGGTGGGGTAAACATATGAGGTGATTGGTGAGGGAAGGTTTTATATTTGTAATGATTTTATTTCTTACATTTTATTGAATAAAAACTCTCTCTCTTTTGCGAAGTTGTTTTCAAATTCTAAAAACAATATTTATTATCTTATGCGATCATATTTGATTTTCTATTATGTTGTTATTATTTATTTTATAAATTATAATTTTCTCCCTACATTAGGTTCTGGTCTATATTTGATAAAATAAGATCATGTCTTAGTGGTGAAGTACTTGGCGATCGCTAGTACGTGTGGGAGGGGTGGTGGATATAAATGATTATTTGGATAAACAATACCCGATTGAGAATTGCCTAAGATAATTGGGGGTATTCACTATAACTATATTGCACACCAGAATAAGTGTAGACCAAACTAGAATTTTGTTAAGGTCTATTCTTATTATAACCATTTAACCAAAGAAGCGAGTTGAAGTATTTATGGAATCTCATTTAAATCAACTTAGTAGAAGAGGATTGAATAAAATCTAACAATGATAGTATTGCAATTATAAAACTGACCAAAACTTGATCACCCATATCATAAAATAGTTTTTAAATCACTTTAATTTCATATTTGTCTTGAATCTATTCCTTAATTTTTTCTTTTTTTTTTTCTGTTTCTCTCTTGGATTTCAAAACCAAACAATTTAAAAAACGCCTAACTTTTTCTCTAATTAAAAAGTGAAAAACTATTTTGTGTGCACTCCTCATCGGGAGAAAACCTAGGTTAATCAATATAATATATTTTAACTTAGTAAATAATTGTTTTTTCAACACGCACATGTCAAAACTTGGCACCGTTGCCGGGGAGGAAGTGCCTCAAAATACAAAAACTAAAAAACAATTTCTTGAATGACCCATAGTTCAAATAACCCCTTAATTGAATTTGATCCTGAAATTGATCATACAATAACCCAATTGAGAAAGAAAAATTTTAAAATAGGGTTTAAAGAAATACACCTCACGGATTCAAGTGATACTTTCAGTGATCACTCTAAACCTACAACAATGGCTAATAATCCCAACCAAACTCTGCAGGATTTCTGCACACCTCAATTTTCTAATCAAAATAACCAACTCACTGTCCCTAACATAGAAAATTATTTTGAACTACACATTAATATGATTCAAGTTCTACCAAAATTTAATGGTCTTGTAGGTGAAGACCCAAATCGACACATCCAAGAGTTTACCTATGTGTGCTCCAGCTTCAAACCCTGAGGAGTCGCAGAAGAGCAAGTAAAGTGGAGGGAATTCCCCTTCTCACTTGAGGGAGCAACAAAAGAATGGATGTACAATCTCCAACCAGGGGAGATAAACGATTGGGAATATATCAAAATAAGATTCTTGTAGATATTCTTCCCTACATATAGGATCACAATAATTAAAATAGAAATTTATGTCATACTTCAATCGACTGGAGAGACTCTCTACGAATACTGGGAACATTTCAAGAAACTTTATGCAAGCTGCCCACACCAAGAAATGGAAGAGAACCAATTTATTGTGTTCTTTTACCAAGGATTGCTTGAAAATGATTGTAATTTACTAGATGCATCATATAGAGGATCCATGATCAACAAGTCACCAACAGATGCCAGAGGCCTGATTGAGAAGATTGCGCAAAACTCACAGTAATTCAGAACTAGAGGTACGAGTGCTAGAGGCATCCATGTGGTAAGAACTTCTGATTCATCCTCACCCTTACTTGAAGCAACAATTAAGGAAATGACTAGTGTGATGGGAAAACTTGCTGTGAATAAAGTGAAGGAACAACAAGGCCCGAATCAGGTATGTGGTTTATGCTCTTCTAGTTATCATTACACTGATCAATGTTCAGAAGTGCAGGGGACTGAAAGTTGTGCTGATAACTATCAATAAAGTAAAATCTATTCAAATCAGCCATGTCAACCCCAACAAGGATATGTATTCCAATATAACAAAGATATGACTCCATTTTAAAATTAATACCATAATCCTCCACCATTCCAACAACCCTATAAATAGCCATACAAAAAAAAAACCATATGAACAACCTTCAACAAGTTCTCATAGGAACCACCAAGAAATAGAGATTGAAGTTCTAAAGAAGATACTAAAAAATTTAGATAATAAATTTGATATCCTTATGGATATTCCAACCAAAAATCAAGGAAAACTCCCAGTAAAAATAGTTCCAAATCCCAAGGAAAGCGTAAGCGTCATTACAACACAAAGTGGAAAAGAGCTAATATCACCTAAACCAAGTGAGGATGATGATTCTAATAAACCTACTGAAGAAAAACACATCCATCCAAAATAAGGAGACCATAACAACAAAGGAGAAAGAATCAGGTTTAGAAAGGAAGGGCCAAAAACACCTTTGCAAAAACAACAAAGGGAGAGAAAGGATATCCAAGGACCATTCCCATCTGCATTAGTTGATTCAAAGAAGGTTGAAGAAGGGAGACTTCAAAAATAAATTCAGGATACTTTTTAGAAAGTTGAGATCAATATCCCACTACTAGATGCAATAAAAAAAATCCCTAAGTATGCAAGTTTTTTGAAGGAGTTGTGCATAAAAAGAAGGAGGTTGGATGGAAATGAGAGAATCGGCTTAGGAAGAAGTGTCTCAACACTGATCACACCAATGATACCAAAACAATGTCAAGATCCAGGGACATTCTCTATTCCCTGCACTATTGGGTCTTTAAATTTTACTGATGTACTATGTGATCTAGGAGCTTCAATAAATGTTATGCCTCACTCGGTATTTTCATCCTTGCAAATCGGATAACTAAAACCAACTTGAGTGGTGGTCCAATTAGCAAACAGATCCACCATTTTCCCAGCTAGAGTTATAGAAGATGTACTCACTGGAGTAAGTGGATTGATCTTTCCAGTAGACTTTTATGTCCTTACCATGGAAAAAGACAGATCTCTAGTCCACTCTCCCATCATCCTGGGGAGACCCTTCCTAAAAATAGTAAGGACTATCATCAATTTCCATGAAGTAACACTCACAATGGAAGTTGTAGATAGTATAGTGCACTTCATCATTATTGATGCAATGAAACATCTTTCTAGTAATCACTCACTTTATACGATCTCTCATGAAGAAGGTATAGAACCAATTGAAGATTCAGGTATGCTTCTTGACTTCTTATCATTAGGAGAACATTTTTCATTTGAAAATTCCAATTCCCATGAACCTAAAAATTCTAAACCCATGTTAAAGAATGAGGTAAAATATGACTTTTCTGATGATTTATTAAAAGAAAATGAGATGATATCGGAGATTCCAGTGTTAGGAATAGGATACCTTAATTCAATGTCATCCCTTGAACAACCCCCTTGTCTGGAACTTAAGCCATTTCCATGTGATTTGAAGTATGCCTACCTAATGGAAGGAGATAAATTACCAATAATAATTACAAATAACCTATCCCATTCACAAGAGAAAACTCTAATTGGGCTACTCAAAAGAAATGTCCAAGCTGTAGTATGGAGTTTAGGTAATATACCTAGAATCAATCCCAAGGTTTAATCTCATATAATATTTTTAGAAAGTGATTCTCAACCAGTTAGACAACCTCAAAGAAGACTTAATCCCACAATCATGGAGGTTGTTAATAAGGGATAGAAAAATTTCTAGCAGCTGACATCATTTCCCCAATCTCTGATTCTCAATGGTTCAACCCCATTCATGTAGTCCCAAATAAAACTGGCCTAACAACTGTCAAAAATGAAAGAAATGAATTGATCCCCATGAGAGTAAAAAATAGCTGGAGAGTGTGTATAGATTACAGGAAGCTAAATCAAGTTACCTGAAAAGACCACTTCCCTATTCCATTCATCGATAAAAAGCTAGAAAGATTAGTTGAAAAAACCCATTACTATTTTTTAGATGGATTCTTAGGATACTTTCAAGTACCAATTGAACCAGAAGACCAAGAGAAGATGAACTTCACCTGTCCATTTGGTACATTCTCCTACAAAAGGATTCCTTTTGGGCTATGAAACACCCCAGGTACATTTCAATGGTGCATGGTGAGTATTTTCATAGATCATATTGAGGAATTCCTGGAGGTATTTCTTGGTGATTTTACAGTTTTTGGTAATTCATTTGATAATATATTAGGAAATTTGGAAAAAGTTTTGAAAACATGCATTCAAAATAATCTTGTCTTAAATTTTAAAAAATGTCATTTTATGGTTGAAAATGGAATAGTGTTGGGGCACATAATTTCACAAAAAAAGGATAGAGGTTGATAAATCAAAAGTTGAAGTAATAAATTCCTTTCCACATCTAACTTTTTTAAAATGTGTTAGATCCTTTTTAGAACATGTATAATTTTACAGAAGATTCATCAAAGAGTTTAGTAAGATTTCTCCCCCTCTCTCAATATTACTACTAAAAGAAGATGACTTTAATATTGATTATGCATGCATAAATTCACTTGATTAATTGAAGAAAAGGTTGATCACACCTCCAATAATGCAACCACCCAACCGGGATTACCCTTTTGAGTTTATTTGTGATGCATCCAACCAAGTTGTGGGATCTTCTCTATCAAAAAGAATTGAAAAAAAGAATCAAGTCATATTATATGCATCAAGGAACTTGGATGCCACACAAATCAATTACACAACCACTGAGAAGGAGTTCCTTGCATTTGTCTTTGCGCTAGATAAATTTCGATCATATCTTCTTGAAAATAAAGTTGTTGTTTTTTCAGATCATACAACACTCAGGTATTTAATGAAAAAGGTAGATGAAAATCCAAGGCTTGTGATACGGATGCTACTCTTACAAGAGTTCAATTTGGAAATTAAAGATTAAAAGGGAACTGAAAATCAGGTGGCTGATCATCTAAGTTGACTACCCCACACCGCTGAAGGAGATATTCTAAACCAGAACCCACTTAATGATGAGATTCCTAGAGAACAACTGTACATCATCAACAATGAAGTTCCATGGTATGCCAATATGGTCAATTATCTGGTAACATCTCAAGTACCATATCATTTAAATTCACAAAAAATTCAAAAGATGAAATCTAAATCTTGATATTACATTTAGGATGATCCATTTCTTTGGAAGATTTGAAATGACCAAGTAATAAGAAGATGTTTCACTGAAAGTGAAATTAATTATGTCTTTGAGTTTTGTCACACATTAGATTGTAGAGGCCACTTTGGAACTCAAAGGATAGCAAGGAGGGTTTTAGAATATGGACTTTATTGGCCCACCCTTTTTAAAGATGCTCATGAATTTTGTAAAAGGTTTGAAAAATTTCAGTTTTTTGGAAATATTTCAAAGAGAAAATAAATTCCCCCACAACCACTTAATTTTTGTGAAATTTTTGAATTTTGGGGAATAGATTTTATGAGTCCTTTACCAATTTCATTTGGAAATTATTATATCTTACTTTCTATTGATTATGTTTCCAAATGGGTGGAAGAAAAAGTCACCAGGACGAACTATGCTAAAGTTGTTTGTGATTTTGTCAGGACTAAAATATTTTGTAGGTTTAGAGTGCCTAGAGAAATCATTAGTGATCAAGGGAATCACTTTTGGAATAGTAGAATAGAGTCATTGCTGAAGAAATATGGGGTGCATCATAAAACATCAACTCCCTATCATCCACAGACTAATGGTCAAGCTGAAGTGTCCAATATGGAAATGAAATGAATTTTAGAAAAGAATGTTAATCTAAATAGGAAGGATTGGAGCCAAATGTTATAAGACTAATTATGGGCTTACATGACAACCTACAAAACTTCGATTGGAATGAGTCCATATAGGTCGATTTATGGGAAAATCTATCACCTACCTGTGGAATTGGAATATAAAGCATACTGGTCTGTGAGGAAGATAAATTTGGATATTGAAAGTGTTGGGAAAGAGAGAAGATTACAGTTGCAGGAGATAGAATAAATTAAAATGGAAGATTTTTAAAACTCCAAAATTTATAAAGAGAGAACAAGAGTGGCTCATGAAAAGTTGATCCAAACAAAAAACTTCCATCCAGGAGACATGGTGCTATTATTCAACTCAAGACTCCAGTTGATGCCAGGTAAACTTTGTTCCATATGGGAAAGTCCATTTATAGTTACTCATGTATATCCTTTTTGGTACTATTTAGATTGTGAAGGATGGAGAGAGTAAGACATTCACTATTAATGGCCATTGGTTGAAGAAATTCCTTGGGACCATACCATCTGAGCCAGTTGAGGAGATCACACTCAAACCCATTTATCAATAAATCCATTAGGTCGTACCTCTCCTTACCACTTTATTAATTGCTATGATTCCATTTAAAATACAATTACATATTAAATCTAATTTAATGCATTGAGGACACTGAATCATTTAACTATGGGGGAGGGAAACTTTATAGTTTAGTATTTTCAATTGTGTGTTTTTCAAATTTTTGTTTGTTTTTGAAACTTTTGAGCTGAAATGATTATCATTACATATTTTGAAACCCATTTCAATGTGTGAAAAAATTTATCCCATGAAACCAAGCTTAAATGAATTCTGAAATTGACTTTTCTTCAAGTTCAAATATTTGGAAATTTCATTAAAATTACTCTGATTTTTGAATCCCATGCCATAATTCACTATATTTATATTTGAAACCACATTCTTGTGAGGCTTCTGATCCTAATTTTCATATTGTTTTCATTAACTTCACTTCTTGAGAGAACCATACCATGCTTGATTTAACCAGAATTTGATTTATTCCTATCAAAACTTGAGGGTTTGATGTACATGTGTTTTAAATGATTGAGGCGTTTCTTTGGTATTAAAGACCCTATTTCATATGGATCCTTTTTATAATGTCCCACATTGTAAATTTAATCCTTGTAGCCCATAGAATCCATGAACATCTTGTTAGGTTAGCCACATTACAAGCCAATTTTCTCTATCCAACCTTCTCTTGAAGTGAAATTGCATAATCTAGTTGAACTTAAGTGTGGGGGGAGGTTGAATTGTGTTGTGATACCTCATTTAGATATACATTGGGTGGAAAATCAAATGTTAAAGAGGTGTGATTTTTTCTGAAAAAAATAATTCTGTTGGAATCTGTGCCTTTTTTGGATCTTTCATACATGAGAAGTTGTGCCTTTCTGGAGCTTCTAATGAAAAAAAAGTTGTGCCTTTTCTGGAGCTTTAAATAATAATCATGTTTGAGAAGATTGAAAAAATTTCTGATGAAATGAAGAATGGGGTAAAATTTCACTGATTTTTCATGCTAGTGGAGCTGATTTACTGCAAAGGGGAGTGAGGAGGATACCATATTTAAGTGAAAATTAGAATAATACAATTTTTTCTTCAAAAGATCCAAACACTCCTTATTCTACCTCAAACTTTTTTCACATCAAAATCCTACCAACCTAAAGCCACCGAAAAAACTTGAAAAGTCCTCATGATAAACATATGTCCTTAAATCACATCGGGTAGAGATGTAGGAATTTATCAAGCCTATGGTGACCCTTGCATGAGTATTGGATGATAAAGACTTATTGAAAAATTGAAATTTTTATGATGAGAGAAAATACAAGTGAGGTAAGTTTTTTATTACATGGGAGGAGAAATGAAGTGGAAAAATATTTAATGGTATAAATGGTGAACATGAAATATTTTTTGTTGATGAGGCATGATATATTTTGTTTCTTGGTGTGAAATTGTTGGATCCCATGGATATGTGTTTTAATTTGATTTGATTTGATTTTGATGTTTATTTGTCCAGGAGTCCAAGTGCTAAGTGTGGGGGAATTGAAAGAGCTCATATTTTCATATTTTTACATATGTTTTTAAATTATTTAATACCTTCCCATTAATAAATTTGATCTTATTTTCATCATTTTATGACTTTTTGTGAGTTTTGATCTTAAGTGTGAAAAGTGGTTAATTCTGGACATTTAACTGTTTTATGTTACCTATGTATTTTGAGCATAACTCCTAAAATATTCATCCAATTCACGTGATCAATTTTTTTAGGATTACATGATTTGTGGTATACATATAAGTCTTCTGGAACCAAATCCAATTAGAACTCCAATAGGCCAAACAAAATCGGTCAATATGAACACTTATTTTGGACGACAGAATAGACCATGATTTATTCAATGATCCATATCTCTAGATACAAGCCACCAAATTGGATGATTTCAGATGGGTTATAAATATAAATCGACAAGGTAGTTTCAAATTAATTTTCATGGATAAATTATTTCATTTAGGCCACCCTTAAGCTGGTCAAATTATGGCTGGTGGAATAGTGATTGGAGTCCAGAAAAAGTCAAGTGTACTAATTTGGCCATAACCCATTCCACACGGCTCAAAATACCATGAAAATTCGTGGGTAGATGTATAACTCCATTACTCACCTCCTATAAGAAGGTACCTCGGTCTGATTTGATAAGAGAGTGGAAGAACCGAATCTATCATTCTGATGGACAGATTTTGGAGGATAAAAAAACTTTGTTCTTTCTTTTCACTACTTTCTCCTTCTTATTTTTGTAATGCCTTCATCTTCCTCATTATTCTAAATTAACCTTAACATGATGGGGTAAACATATGAGGTGATTTTTTAGGTAAGGTTTTATATTTGTAATGCTTTTAGTTCTTACATTTGATTGAATAAAAACTCTCTCTCTTCTAGGAAGTTCTTTTCATATTCTAAAAACAGTATTTATTATCTTATACGATCGTATTTGATTTTATATTATGTTTTTATTATTGATTTGATAAATGATCATTTTTATCCCTCCATTAGGTTCTGTTCTATATTCGATAGAATAAGATCATGGCTTAGTGGTGAAGTACTTGGCGATCTCTAGTACGCGTGGGAGGGGTGGTGAATATTCATGATTATTTGGATAAACAATACCCAATTGGAAATTGCTTAAGATAATTTAGGGTATTCACTAAAACTCTATCACACACCGAAAAAAGTGTAGACCAAACTAGAATTTTTTTAAGGTCTATTATTATCATAACCATTTAACCAAAGAAGTGAGTTGAAATAATTATGGAATCTCACATAAATCAACTTAGTAGAAGAGGGTTGAATAAAATTTAACAAGGATAGTATTTTAATTATAAAACCGACCCCGACTTGATCAAACATATCATTAAATAGTTTTTAAATCACTTTAATTACATATTTTTTTATTTAATATATTCCTTAATTTCTTCTTTTTGTTATGTTTCTCTCTTTGGATTAAGTGGATTGATCTTTCCAGTAGACTTTTATGTCCTTACCATGGAAGAAGACAAAGCTCTAGGCTACTCTCCCATCATCATGGGGAGACCATTCCTAAAAATAGTAAGGACTATCATCAATTTACATGAAGGAACACTCACAATGGAAGTTTTAGATAGTACAGTGCACTTCATCATTCTTGATTCAATGAAACATCCTTCTAGTAATCACTCACTTTATCCGATCTCTCATGAAGAAGGTATAGAACCAATTGAAGATTTAGGTATGCTTCTTGACTTCTTATCATTAGAGGAAAATTTTTCATTTTAAAATTCCAATTCCCATGAACTTGAAAATCCTAAATCCATGTTAGATAATGAGGTAAAATATGACTTTTCTAATGATCTATTAAAAGAAAATGAGATAATATCGGAGATTCCAGTCTTAGGAATAAGATACCTTAATTCAATGGCATCCGCTAAACAACCCCCATGTTTGGAACTTAATCCATCAATAAGTTATTTTAAGTATGCTTACCTAATGGAAGGAGATAAATTGCTCGTAATAATTTCCAATAACCTATCCCATTCACAAGAGGAAACTCTAATTGACCCACTCAAAAGAAATGTCCAAGTTGTAGGATGGAGTCTAGGTGATATACCTGGAATCAATCCCAAGGTCTGCTCTCATAGAATATTTTTAGAAAGTGATTACTAAATAGTTATAAAACCTCATATAATAATTAATCCCAAAATCATGGAGGTTTTTAAGAAAGATATAGAGAAATTGCTAGTAGTTTACATCATTTTCCCAATCTCTGATTCTCAATGGGTCAGCCCCATTCATGCAGTCCCAAAGAAAAATAGACAAACAACTGTCAAAAATGAAAGAGATTAATTGATCCCCGTGAGGGTACAAAATATATGTAGAGTTTGTATAGATTATAGGAATCTAAATCAAGTTACCCAAAAAGACCACTTCCCCATTCTCTTCATCGATCAAATGCTAGAAATGATAGCTCGAAAAACCCATTACTGTTTTTTAGATGGATTCTCAGGATACTTTAAAGTACCTACCGCACCAGAAGACCAGGAGAAGATGACCTTCACCTATCCATTTGGTAGATTTTCCTGCAAAAGGATGAATTTTTGGCTATTCAACGCCCTAGGTACATTTCAACGGTGTATGGTGAGTATTTTCTCAGAACATATTGATGACTTCCTGGAGGTATTTTTTGACAATTTAACAGTTTTTGGTAATTCATTTGATCATTTATTAGGAAATTTGGAAAGAGTTTTTGTCTTAAATTTTGAAAAATTTCATTTCATGGTTGAAAAGGGAATAGTGTTGGGGCACATGATTTCACAAAAAGGGATAGAGGTTGATAAATTGAAAGTTAAAGTCATAAATTCATTGCCATATCCAACTTGTTTAAAACATGTTAGATCCTTTTTAGGGAATGCATGATTTTATAGAAAATTCATCAAATATTTTAGTAAGATTTATCTCCCTCTCTTAAGATTACTAATAAAAAATTTGACTTTAATATTGATTATGCAAGCAGAAAGTCATTTGATGAACTGAAGAAAAGGTTGATCACACCTCCCATAATGCAACCACCCATCTGGGATTACCCTTTTGAGTTACTTTGTGATGCATCCAACCAAGATTTGGGATCTACTCTATCACAAAGAATTGGAAAAAAATCCTCAAGTCATATCATATGCATCAAGGACTTTGTATGCCACACAAATCAATTAAACAACCACTAAGAAGGATTTCCTTGCAGTTGTCTTTGCACTAGATAAATTACGATTATATCTTCTTGGAACTAAATTTGTTGTTTTTTCGGATCATACAACACTTAGGTATTTAATGAAAAAGATAGATGTAAATCCAAGGCTAGTGATATGGATGCTCATCTTAAAAGAGTTCAATTTGGAAATTAAAGATAAAAAGGGAGCTGAAAATCAGGTGGCTGATCATCTAAGTTGAATACCCCACACCACTGAAGGAGAAATTCCAAACCAGAACCCAGTTAATGATGAGCTTCTAGGAGAACAAATATACATCATCAGCAGTGAAGTTCCATGGTATGCCAATATGGTCAATTATCTGGTAACATCTGAAGTCCCATCTCATTTAAATTTCCACCAAATTCAAAAAATGAAATCTGAATCTAGATATTACATATGGGATGATCCATTTATTTGGAATATTTTCAATGACCAAGTAATAAGAAGATGTTTGCATGAAAGTTAAATTAATTCAGTCTTTGAGTTTTGTCACACATTAGTTTGTGGAGGCCACTTTGGACCTCAAAGGAAAATAATGAATGTTTTAGAATTTGGACTTTATCGGACCAACCTTTTTAAAGATGCTCATGAATTTTGTAATAGGTGTGAAAAATGTCAGTTTTCTGGAAATATTTCAAAGAGAAAAGAAATTCCCCAAAAACCACTTAATTTTTCTGAAATTTTTGAAGTTTGGGGAATATATTTTATGGGCCCTTCCCCAATTTCATTTTGAAATTATTATATCTTTCTTTTCGTTGATTATGTTTCCAAATGGGTGGAAGAAAAATACACCAGGACTGATGATGCTAAAGTTGTTAGTGATTTTGTCAAGACTAAAATATTTTGTAGGTTTGGAGTGCCTAGAGAAATCATTAGAGATTAAGGTAATCACTTTTTCAATAGGAGAATGGATGCATTGCTGAAGAAATATGGGGTGCATCATAAAACATAAACTCCCTATAATCCACAAACTAATGGTCAATCTGAAGTGTCCAATAGGGAAATCAAAGGAATTTTAGAAAAGACTATTAATCCAAATATGAAGGATTAGAGACAAAGGTTGGAAGATACATTATGGGTTTATAGGACAGCCTATAAAACCCCGATTGGAATGATTCCATATAGGTTGATTTATGGGAAAAGCTGTCACCTACCCGTGGAATTGAAACATAAATCATACTGGGTTGTGAGGAAGATAAATTTGGATCTTGGAAGTGCTTTGAAGGAGAGAAGATTACAGTTGAAGGAGATAGAATAAATTAAAAGGTAAGATTTTGAAAACTCCAAGACTTATAAAGAGAGAACAATAGTGGCTCATCACAAGTTGATCTAAATGAAAAACTTTCATCCTGGAGACATGGTGCTATTATTCAACTCAAGACTCAAGCTGATTCCAGGTAAACTTTATTCCAGATGGGAAAGTCCATTTATAGTTACTCATGTATATCCTTTTGTTACTATGCAGATTATGAAGGATATATAGAGGAAGCCATTCACTGTTAATGGTCATCAGTTGAAGAAATTCCTTGGGACCATACCATGAGAGCCAGTTGAGGAGATCACACTCCTCAAACCCATTTATCAATAAATCCATCAGGTCATACCTCTCCTGAATTCTTTACTGATTGATATGATTTCATTTAAAATATAATTACATATTCAATCTAATTGAATGCATTTAGGACACTGTATCATTTAAGTGTGTGAGAGGGAACCTTTATAGTTTAGTATTTTCAATTGTGTGTTTTTCAAATTTTTGTTTGTTTTTGTAACTTTTGAGCTGAAATGATTATCATTACATATTTTGAAACCCATTTCAATGTGTGAAACAATTAATCCCATTAAACTGAACTTAAATTAATACTGAAATTGACTATCTTTCAAGTTCAAATATTTGTAAATTTCATTAAAAGAACTCTGATTTTTAAATCCCATGCCACAATTCACTGTCTTTATATTTAAAATCACTTTCCTGTGAGGATTTTGATCCTAATTTTCATATTATTTTTATTCACTTCACTTCTTTAGAGAACCATACCATGCTTGATTTTAGCGGAATTTGATTTATTTCTCTCAAAACTTTAGGGTTTGAGGTACATGTGTTTTAAATGATTGAGGCATTTCTTTGGTATTAAAGCCCTTATTTCATATGAATCCTTTTTAAAATGGCCCACCTTGTACATTTAATCATTTTAGCCCATAGAATCCATGAACATCCTATTAGGTTAGCCACATTACAAGCCAATTTTTTCTATCCAACCTGCTCTTGAAGTGAAATTTCATAATCTAGTTGAACTTAAGTGTGGGGGGATGTTGACTTGTGTTATGATACCTAATTTAGAGATACATTGGGTGGAAAATAAAAAGTTGAAGATATGTGATTGTTACTGAAAAAAAATCATTATGTTTGAAGCTGTTCCTTTTATGGAGCTTTCATACATGAGAAACTGTGCCTTTTTGGAGCTTCTAATGAAAAAAAGTTGTGCCATTTCTGGAGCTTTCAAGAAAAATAATGTTTGAGAATATTGAAACTATTACTGCTAAAATAATGAATGGTGTAAAATTTCTCTAATTTTTCATGCTAGTGGATCTTATTTACTATTAATAGGAGTGAGGAGGATACCATATTTAAGTGAAAATTAGAATAATACAAATTTTCTTCAAAAAGATCCAAACACTCCTTATTCTGCCTCAGATTTTTCCCATCAAAATCCTACCAAGCTAAAGCTACATAAAAACCTTGACAAGTCATCATGATAAACATATTTCCTTGACTAACATCGGGTAAAGATGTAGGAATTTATCAAGCCTATGGTGACCCTTCCATGAGTATTGGATGAGAAAGACGTTGTTAAAAAATTGAAATTTGTGTGATGAGAGAAAATACAAGTGAGGTAAGTGTTTTATTTAATGGATGGAGAAATTAAGGGGAAACATATTTAATGGTATAAATGTTGAACTTGAAATAATTTTTGTTGATGAGGCATGATATATTTTGTTTCTTGGTGTGAAATTGGTGGATCCCATGGATATGTGTTTTAATGTGATTTGATTTGATTTTGATGTTTACTTGTCCAAGAATCCAAGTGATAAGTGTGAGAGAATTGACATAGCTCATATTTTCATATTTTTACATATGTTTTTAATTGATTTAAAACCTTACCATTAAGCAATTTGATCTTATTTTCATCATTTTATGACTTTTGGTGAGTTTTGATCTTAAGTGTGAAATTGGTTAATTCTGGATATTTAACAATTTTATGTTACTTCTGTATTTCGAGCATAACTCCTAAAATGTTAATCCAATTAATGTGATTATTTTTTTAGGAAGACATTATTTGTGGGTTACATATAAGTATTCTAGAACAAGAGCCAATTCGAACTCCAACAGGCCAAAAAAATCAGTCAATATGAAAACTTATTCTGGACGGTAGAATAGACCATGACTCATTCAATGATCCATATATCTGGATACAGACCACCAAATTATATTCTTCTATATGGTTTCCAAATACAACTCAATGAAGAAGCTTCAAATTAATTTTCATGGATAAATTATTTCATTTATGTGGTCATTAAACCGGTCAAATTATGGTTGGTGGAATAGTGATTGGCGGCTTGAAAAAGTCAGGTATACTAATTCAGCCATAACTCATTCCACACGGCTCAAAATTCCTTGAAACTTCGTGGGTATATGGAAAAATCCATTAATAAACTCCTATAATAATGTACCTTGTCCTTATTCAATAATATAGTGGGATAACTGAAGCTATCATTCTGACAGAAAAATTTTGGAGGAGAAAAAAATTTTGTTCTTTATTTTCACTTATTTCTTCTTCTTATTTTTATAATGACTTCATCTTACTCATTATTCTCAATCACCCTTACTATTTTGGGGTAAAAATATGAGGTGATTATGGAGTTAAGGTTTTATATTTTTATTGCTTTGAGTTCTTACATTTGATTGAATAAAAACTCTCTCTCTTCTGCGAAGTTGTTTTCAAATTCTAAAAACAATATTTATTATCTTACGCGATCGTATTCGATTTTATATTCTGTTTTTATTATTGTTTTGATAAATGATCATTTTTATCCCTACATTAGGTTCTGTTATACATTTTATAGAATAAGATCATGTCTTAGTGGTGAAGTACTTGGCGATCGCTAGTACGTGTGGGAGGGGTGGTGAATATTCATGATTATTTGGATAAAAATTACCTGATTGAGAATTACCTAAGATAATTGGGGGTATTCACTACAACTCTATCACACACCGGAAGAAGTGTATACCAAACTATAATTTTTTAAGGTCTATTCTTATCAAAACCATTTAACCAAATAAGTGAGTTGAAGTAATTATGGAATTTCACTTAAATCAACTTAGCAGAAGACGAATGAATAAAATTTAACTAGGATAGTATTGAAATTATAAAACCGAGCCCAACTTGATCACCCACCTCATAAAATAGTATTTAAATCACTTTAATTCCATATTTGTCTTGAATCTCTTCCTTAATTTATTCTTTTTTTATGTTTCTCTCTTTTATTTCAAAATCAAACAATTTCAAAAACACCTAACTTTTTCTCTAATTAAAAAGTGACAAACTATTTTGTGTGCACTCCTCATTAGGAGACAACTTAGGTTAACCACTATACTATATTTTAACTTACTAAATAATTATTTTTTCCACACCCCAAGATAGTCACATGTCAGATGTATTGATGAAAACCATGGTGACAGATGTTCATGACAAAGTAGGATATGTTGGGGTGTCACAAGTAATATTGCATTAATGAATAATGCGAGAAAAGATTTTTACCTTTTGTTTATTAATATAAGTTTATATCTCATACCCTTTGATGGAAATGATATAGCATAAATAAATCCATGTCCATGGTGTTCTAAAGGAAATTTCATTTTTTGAGAATTCAAAGAAAGATACATCGAGCACATAGGTTGATGGCACCAACATGAAACCTACTTGATTAGAGATATAGTAAGTGTCTGTATGAGGTGACATGTCATTTCAAAATTCACTTCTTTCTCTATGGGTGTGTTGGTGTGTTGCTAGATACTAACCTTGGACTTTAGGCAGCTTCGCCTAATTCCACTAAGAAAAAGGCCTAGAGGGCCACACACTAAGTGTATCCAGAATCTCAATTAAATAATATATATTTTTATTTATTATTTAAAAGGTTTAATAAATATTATTACCATATGTGATTTAATAATTATTCATTTATTCTTGATCGCATATAAATATTTATTTTCTATTTAGTAAATATAATATTTATTTATTTATTGTAAAATAATACAGTGATATTTATTTAATAAATAAACAGTCAATATTCAAGATCTGATAAATATTATAGAGGAATGGCGGACTGACTTTTTAGATCTGGTGAGAAATAATAAATATTGAATATTATTTGATTAAATAATATTTAATTATAATTAACAAGTTAAGCGCATGTCGATAAATAATGACATTATTATTATTATTATTTGACATGGGGTTTCTCTAGGATTAAATAAATAATCAAGAGCACTTGTAAAATTATTTTATTTTAACCCTAGCGATATATAAACCCAATTATGTTATTTTGTTATTAATCCAATTAATTTTTCTTGGTTGTGCACAACATATTTAGAGAAACCTCTCAAGCCTAGAGAGATACCTTATCTAAGAACGCACCCAAGAATGAAGAGAACTACTCATCCACCAGATCAAGGAGAATGATTTTGAAGCTGTTATCAAAGCAATCAAAGACGGATGACACAAGCACAAGGATCAATGATAACACCTAGATATTCCTTCTATGGTGTCTAGAGATTCGTGGAAAGTGTGTGGATCTCCGCTAGAGGAAATATACACTTGGTTTCTACAACACAACGATGGTGGAATGAATATCTTTCACTAAATTCATTAATGAAGAAAGTATTCATTAAAGGTAATTCTTTATTTAATTAAATTAATTATAAATAACATGTGATGATCTTCCCTCTAATTCCGGTGTGATTTCCCTTGGCTGTTTTATTTGATTCACTTCTATAGATCTCAATGTTTATCATCATTTAGATATCAAATTGATAATTGATCATGAAAAAAGCAATGTTAGGAACCTCCCATCACATGCTTCCATTGAGCCCGAAACCTACACCTCATTTACAACATTTATTTATGTCTCGTAACACAACTGGATTGATGAAATGACATAAATCAAATATTCCCGTCAGTAAAATCAAAAATCATCCATGTGATGGTGATTCATGGAAACAATTTGATGAGATACATACTTATTTTTCTTCAAAACCTTTTAATATACAGCTGTGCCAATCTACTAATGGTTTTTATCCATTTTGTGCTTATGAAAGTCAATATTATTGTTGGTCTATTTTCATTACTCCTTACAACTTACCTCCTTGGATGTTGATAAAGGAACTATATATATATTTGATGCTATTAATTCCAGGACATCCAAAGAAGAATATTAATGTTTATATGAATCCACTGATTGATGATTTGATTTAATTATAGAACAATGATGTGACTGCATTTGATGTAGTTGCAGATCATAATTTTATAGTGAAGGTTGCATTATTATGGATGATCAATGGATTTTTGGCGTATGGTATGTTATCTGGATAGAGAACACATGAACTAAAATCATATCTATACTGTATGGCTAAGAACAAGGTGTTTATTCTTAACAATGAGAGAAAGATTAGTTATTTTGACTATCATCAGAGATTTCTTCCTGCATACCACCCTTTTCAAAGGAATATAAATAATTTTCCTGAAGGTCAAATTGAAATAGAAAAACTTTAAGTAGTGTTCTTAGGTAATTAGGTAAAATATATTGTCTCTGCATTACCTCATGTTACTTTTGGACCAACCATAAATGAAATTTTTTTTGGGGAGAGATCATAATTGGATAAAGTAAAGTATTTTTTGGGATCTTACATACTGGTATGATTTTTTGGTTCGTCACATGTTAGATATAATGCATATTGAGAAGAATTTTTTTGATAACATATTTTATACCATGATGGACACACTTGGTATGACAAAAGATATTGTAAAGAAATATTTAGATATTTTCTAGATCTGAAGACATCATGAACTTCAATTATTTGAAGATGAAAGATTACAAAAATTAATGAATCCAAAAGTAGTTTACTCACTTACTAAATAAAACCATTTATTATTCTGTCAATGGATTATAGATTTGAGGTTACTAGATGTTTATTCTTCTAATTTTTCTCATTGCAAAAAAATAAGCATATTACCAGGTTAAAAAGACATGAATGTCAAATCATAATTGAAAGATTACCACCTATTGGTCTTAGAGGGATGTTGAATTCTTCAATATGGGACATGTTGACTGAGATATCAATTTTTTTATGAGATATTTGTGTGACAACATCATATTATGATGCATCGAGTTTACTGGAAAAAGATGTTGTTTTAATTTTATGTAAATTGGAGAAAATATTTTCACCAGTCTTATTTGATTCCATGGAACATTTAATATTACATTTTACATATAAATCTAAATCTAGAGGGCCAATAAAATTTTGGTGGATGTATCCATTTTAGAGATGTATGAAAAAATTAAAGTAAAAAGTACATAACAAGGAATTAGTTGAAGGGTAGATTGCAGATGCATACTTACAAGAGGAAATTTTAAATTTATGTTCTTATTATTTTTAGTTGGAATATCCTTCAAAACATAATCACATGGGTTGCAATGAGGCCAATTTTGATGATGTCACAAACCATCAGTTATCAATTTTTAATCAGCCTAAGCTTAGTTTTGGTGGTTATCATGAAGGATGTCGTACAAATGAAAAACTCCACATGGATATATATATTTTATGCTAAAATTTTAATAAATGACATGATTTGTGTGGTAAGTATACTTTTTTATTATTTTGTAAATTATTTCTAAAAGATACCTTTATTTACATTAACTTTTTTATAGACTATATGATGACCATATCAAAAAAAGTTATACAAATTACATATGTTTCTCTTTAATAATGTCGTCAACAAAATTTTTCATATTGGTTTTAAAGACTAATAATTTATGTTTATTTTTATTAAATAATAAATAAATTTTGAAATAATATCTATTATTAATAATTTTTATTTTTTACAGACAACACAGCATGAAAATAAAATTGATAGTTGATTATGTGTGCTCAAAAACCCTCCATCAAAATTGGTAAAATCTTATAATGGGTATGTGGTTAAAGGATTTAGATTACATACATGCATATATGATGACTCAAAGAAATCAATGAATAGTGGTTTTTCTGAAAGGATACCATCACAAGGAAAGTGAAGTTGAATTTTATGGTATGTTGGATGAAATAATTGAGTTATGTTATCTGGGACCAAATTATGTAATAATTTTTAAATGTCATTGGTTTGATACTGATTGAGGGTTGTGAGTTCATCTACGACATGGAGTCGTTGATGTTAAATATAACAATCTTCTTGCATCAAATGAAATATTTATGTTGAAACATCAAGAACATATAGTTTATTATGAAAATTACTATGATGTTTCGAGAGATTTGAAGGACTGGTGGAGTGTAATAAAAATTAAATCACGTGACAATCAGTTTATTGAAAATAAAAATGGTTATGCGGAAGTGAAACATATTGAATTTTTTCAAGAAACATCCCAAAATATATCTCTTACTAGATGAGATATAAATATCGACGATGAAACACCCAGTTAATGACTAATAATATAGATAATGTTGATGAAGTAATAAGGGATGATGAAACTGAAATTCATATGGAAGTTGACGATGATGAAGATGAGGATGAAAAAATTGATCTCAATGAAATTGATGAAGAAAATGATTATGGGTATATTATATTTTGGTCTTTAGTTATTGGAAATTATTATATTTTGATATTTTTTATTTTTTTTTGTATTTAATATTTTTATTAACAATTTGTTTTAGGTAATATTATTATATTTTGGTATTTATTAGTTTTTTATATTTGATATCCATATTAACAATTTCTTACATGTAAGAATATTTTTTTAGATGGCTAGAGATGATCCTGATAATCTATTTCATTCTCTCACTGATGACAGACTTCCTGTTGATTAGTTTGGTTTAGCTGATCCTTAGACTGGTGCGCCTATTAGAAGGGGGCGTAGTCTTTCTCTATTTATGATTTCAGATCCTATTTTAGATAGGCAACCATCTATTGATTTTGATCCTCATTTATGGAGGTATGTTTAATTATTTAAGATATTTATTTTATATTAACTTTGTGTATTAATTTTGGTAATAATTTTATGATTATTTGTTTTTATTTTCATAGTTCTTCGCATTTAGCTGTTGGGTAGGTTGGTGCGATTCTAAGAAATTATTTTTCTAATCCATGGGTGTCATGGGACCTAGTTCTTATCACCGTGCATCACCAGATGTTCGACCATTGGATTGTAAATTATTAAATAATATATAATTTTTAAAATTAATTTAATTACTAACATATTTTTTTAATTGTCTTACAGAATATATTTTCTCTGATTCTTGATATCCTGAGAGGTCCTATCTGAGAAGAATGAAATATTTTTATATGTGAGAACTTTCATCAGTTTCTACATGACCTTATAAAGTGAGCTATGGATAAATCTTATGCTACAATTTTCGACCAGTCTTGCATCTCCCATCGACTCGACTATATCTCAGCTTAGGTATGGGATGGATTGTGTTCCTTCTAGTTAGGAGATACTTTTAGGAGGAGGTCATCATCTGGATGTCAGAGACAGAGGAGCCAAGAGGTCACACATAGGGCTAGAAGTCATACATTTGGCATACATCAATGACATATGGAAAGTGATATTATTTATTAATGTATATATAATTTAACTATAACATGTTTGTTATGTTATACAGGACACTACTAACCCATTTGTTACAGAGTTTGATGTTTATAAGAATATGTATACTAATCCCTATACAAAATAAGTTGTAGGCGACCGAAAACTCCATATTCTAGTTAGTATTTTATTTAAATTTATGGATAATAATCTGATTGTTATTTTAATTTGTCATTATATTTAAAAGAAATGTATGTAGTTATGACTTATCATTCAAGGGAGAGTCAATATGATAACGAACAAGATGCCACTGGTAATTTAACTTTCGATGAGGGGTCCTGTATACAAGCGACTTTGGAGGGTGTTAAGAAAGTTTGGGTGATTGGTATCAGTTTTCAAATGATACCTAAGAGTTATTATAGTACTTCTGCGATGATATCTGTGAGTACAAAGGGAAATCATGAAGAGTCATTGTTGATGTCATCGTCCACTGCATAGTATGAGTATAGGTTAAGATCTCAGGATAAGATGATAAAGAAAATTCAGAAAGAGGGGGGAGGAGCATGAGCAATAACATCAGAGAGATGACCAGATCTTGGATTATATGCAGTGACTTGTGCATGGCACTTGTATGGAGTTTCCCCCTGGTCCTTCAAGTGATCCTCCTCCACTTGACGATAGTTGATGATTTCTGAAGTTTTATGACTTTTTTGAAATTTGCAATGACAAACATATTATGTTTGAAATGTTGTATTACTTTTATGTATGTTTTATTTTTTTTAATTTTTTTAATTATTTAATTTTTTAATGATTTTTAAATATTTGTAATTTTTTTAATTATTTTTAAATATTTCAAATGTTTTAACTTTTTTAAATTATTTTTATTATTTTTAATTATTTTTAAATATATTTAAGTTTTTAATTTTTTTAATTATTCTTAATTTTTTTAATTAATTTTAATATTTTCTTTTATTTTAATTATTTTTAATTATATTTATTTTTTAAATTTTTTAATTAATTTTATTTTTTTAATATATATATATATTTTAAATTATTTAATTAATTTTAATTTTTTATTTATTTACTTTCTATTATTTTTTAATATTATTTTTTTTAAAAAATTATTATTTACGACGGATGGACGGTCTATCACAAATAATCAATAGTGATGATTTTTCACAATTGGTTATTTAAAAATATTACCACACTTATTTGTGATAAATGATTTATTCATTCTAATTAATAACTATTTGCGACAGACCGTCGCAGATAACCATAATTGCAATTCCATTTTTTGCAACGGTGCATTAGTAACAGACTCCTATTGTAAATGAATTTTTGCGATGAGATTCCATCACTAATAGACTATCAAAAATAGTCAAAACTTTAGTAGTGCAAAATCCAAGGCATAGGCACATAGAATATCTTCCAATAACAAGATTTGTTTGACTATCTATCTGTGGATGGTAAACTGTACTCAACTTGACATGAGTCCCCATAGGATCTTGGACAATTCTCTAGAACTTCGAAGTAAACCTGGGATCCCTATCTAAAACCATGGCAGAAGGATCCCCATGTAACCTCACGATCTATTTCATATACAACTTACCTAAATCTTCAAATTTTGTGGTGTCTTTGATCGAAATTAAATGAGATGACTTTGTCAACCGATCAATCATCACCCAGATAACATTCCTCCCATGAAGAGTCTATGGTAATCCAACAACAAAGTCAATGGACACCTTGTTACTTTTACAAATTGACACCAAAAGAGGCTGGAGAAATCCAAAAGGTTTCATATGCTCTACCTTTATTTGTTAGTAGGTGTAATAATGAGACACCTAATCTGTAATTTCATAGGTTATACCCGAACACCAAAATCAATGTCTCATGTCATAATAAATATTTTTAGTTCCTAGATGAATAGAACATAAGGAACCATGATATTCAAATAAAATTGATCTCCTCATAGATACTAAGATGACAAACTAATCCAAAAAAAAGATATTACCATATAAAAAGAGAGACCAACCAGAAACCATCTCCCCACCATATAAGGTTTCTCAAATTCTTCTGAACTCATCATTCTACTGATGAACTCATAGAATAGACTTAAGGAGAGATGATGATAACTTTACACTAGTCAGAACCATACCTGAAACATTCTCCGGATAATCCAGGTGAAACTGAGAGAAAATACCCATAAGGTTCCACTCTTTTTTTTTGATTCCAAAACAACCAGTGATGGTACATTCCTATCAAGAGTATCTGAAATGACATCCCCCTTCCCTGGGATATAGGCGAAGTCAAAGTCAAATGTCTAAATGTATTCCATCCATCACCTCTGTCTGAGGTTCAAGTATTTCAAATAAAATATATAGCCTAGAATCTTATGATTAGAAAAGACCATAAACCTATCCCCAAAAAGATAGTGCCACCAACACTTAAGCACATGAATAACTGCAATAAGATCTAAATCATGAGTGGGGTAATTTTTCTCATGCTTTAAAAGCTAGCAAGAGCTGTAATCCACCACATGATCATCCCGTATAAGCATTAAACCCAAAATAGAACCAAAATCATCACAAAAAACAATATACCTATTAACGGGATTAAGTAAGATCAGAATGGGAGATAATTTCATAATTTATTTTAGCTCATATAAAGAAGACTAAAACTTTGCATCCTATATGAATTTCACCCTTTTCGAGTAAGAGAAGTCAAAGGTGACACCAACTTTGAGAAATCCTTGACGAACCATCGATAATATCCAACAAGACTAAGGAGGCTCCACATCTCAAATACATTTCATAGTTCCTTCAAAGAAAAAATAACCTTCACCTTCATAGGATCAACTGATAATCCATGCTTATAAATCATGTTACCTAATAAATTTACTTATTGGATCCAAAAATTTCATTTTGAAAGTTTTCCATACAAATGTAGACTCCTGAAGATTTCCAGAACCAAACCCAAATGGTGCTCGTGCTCGCACTTGAATCTCAAATAAACCAAAATATCATCTACAAACACTACCACAACAGTGTCGAGATAATCATGAAATATCTAATTCATAAAATACATGAAAACTATAAGAGAGTTAGTTATACCAAATTAAATCACAAGATATTTTTAATGGCCATACCTACTCTTGAAATCCATCTTTGTTATATCAGACTCTTGGACTCTAAGATGATGATAACCCGAACAAAGATCGATCTTCGAAAACCACTTTCCCCCTATTTAACTGACCAAAAAAATCATCTACATGGGGAAAATGATATTTATTATTAACCATCACCCGGTTCAACTTCTGATAGTCAACACACAATTCAAGTAAACCATTTTATTTCTTGGAAAAGAGAATAGGGGATGCCCAAGTTGAAACACTGGGGAGAACAAAACCTCTTTCCATTAGATCATCCAACTGAAACTTAAGATATTTTTATCCCTATTAGTTCCATACAATAATATTGTATTGAGATTGGTTACATACCTAGAAATAGTTCAATCATAAACTATACTTCCCTCTCTAGATAAATTCTAGATAAATCATTTAGGAAAACATCAAGGAAGTCCTGGACAACAATAATAAAAAACAAAAATAGAAGAAACATTATCCTGCTCAACTACTAAAACAGAAAAAAATCCTAAGCTTTGGGTGGGAAGTTCCTATATGATCTAACCTTAGATACCACTCCCCATGAAATAGCCAAGATCCTATCGATTTATAGAAATAATACATGCTGATGATAACAATAAACCTCAGAATGATTAGTGAAAAGCCAATCCATCCCAATCATAATTTCAAATAGATCCAGATCGAGAACGAGGAAATCCCAGACTAATTCTGTATTAGCTATCATTATCGAACACGATGTACACCGAAAACCCTACTCTTTCCTCTTCTTAAAATGTGTTTATAACTCTATAAAAAAGAAAATTATCTCTATTGGATGTTTAATCATATCAACAAAATGACTAGAAATAAATTAGTGGGAATCACTAATATCAAATATAGAGATTACTACAAAAGATTCAATAAATATGGCACATCTCACTATCGTTAGACCCATATCTACCTCCATCAAAAACTCATTTAATGCATGAAGGTGCTTCAATCTTAAGGCATATGGATGGATCCCTATAGTCTTTGAAGAATTTGACTATAACTTAGTAGCATTTGGATTCGACGATCCCTGACTATAACTAGGTGTAAACATAGATTGAATTTTTTTTGCAGATGACTGTAATGCCCACGACCATTAGTCATCTTCACAGGTGTAAAATAAGAACATTGGGTGTACCCAACCTTATCACCCTAGTAGAAAGTCATAGGCACACTACTGGCTACGACTGAAGGTGCAAAGGAGGCCTACCACTAAGAACCACATCCACCACTCCCGTGATGATCTTTCCACTTCCTTTTCCCCCTTCGTACCACTGAAGCTACTAATGGGTGGGAGAGAAGGGGAAGAATAACCAAACTTTCCTACTATATTCATATATTCCATCATTTCCCTATCTACTATCTTAAAATATTTTATAAGATTCAGTATAAATACCTATAATCTGATATTCGGTCACAAACCTTGTAGGTACTTATGATCCTTCAGCTGGTTATTCTTTACTAAATTTGGAGTGAAATGAACTAGATTTTCAAATCGATTGGTGTATGTTGACACTGAATTCTCTCTCTACTGGAAGAAGAATAACTCCATATACTTCTACATCATCAAAGACTCAAGAAAAAATTGTTGGAAGAAGATATTCTTGAAACCCTTACAGTAAAAGACCACTATACTATTTTCTTGTACTATAGAATCCCACCATCTCTTGCTAGGACCCTCTAGTCTGAATGCAACACACTTCACCTTAATACTCTTAGGTGTACCAAGGAAGTAAAAGATTTGATAGATATTTTCCAGATAGTCCTCCACCTCTTGAGTTTTATTTTTACCCTTAAAGGATGGTGTATTCTCATGTAATAACTCTTGTTATTGATTCATGTCTCCTCCAACTCCTAGTTATACCTCAACAACTGCGTTATGGACTTGTGAAACATTTTTATTGACAACACGAATTGCCCACATGACAACCTCAATAAGATTATAATCCAAAAGAGGATTCCCTTGAGGAACATCCAATAAACCCTACCGAGGAACCCATGAAAGACGTCTTGAAGGCATACCACTGCACACCAAAACAGAAGAAATGACCAGACAATAGAATAATCTTAGTTTAAACCAAAAAACCATAAGTAAAAACTGAGATTAAGATCAAGAATTCAAAATAAGAGACACACATCCCAACATCCCATGGTAACTTGAGTCTCATCATGAAAAAAGCTAGCTAGAAACTCACTAAAATCTACATCAAAAGCCCTGACAAACCTATCTCTAGTCTACCAAACATCCCAAGACAAGGAATCTTTAGAAAAAATATCTCTTAGATACTAAACTATGATGAAAACAACCTGAATAACCTCTCAAAATGGCACCTAACCTGAATTTTCACATCCCTGAAGGGTGTTCCCAATCCCCATGGGCTGGAGACTAGAACCTAAGCATCAACAACAACCAGATAGAACTATTTCACCCAACTAAAAGTAGACAAAATGACACACACACACACATGATGGGAAGAAACAATAAAAGAAGAAACAAGTATATATGTCATAACAAAAAGGAAATATAAGAAGAAATACAACTCAAAAGTATCTAAACAATATCTAAGAGACAATCCCGATAACAAGGACAACAAAAACCAAAACAACTACTCCATGTGATAGTGTGGTAAACTCCCACCATCTCAGCACCAACTACCCATACTTAGCTGATAAAAACCTCACCATCTCACTGTGACACCATGCCTTTTTTTTTGAATCGAAATACATACAGTGGTCTATGCACCACCAAAGGGGTGTGTGGGGTGTGAGTTAAACATTCTCAGTAAGATCACACCCACGTGTTCCATAACAACTCTTTATATAAAAATCTATACATGATAAACTTTAAGTAAAATCAAGGAATAAATAACGATTGAAATTTTTTAATATCAAAATCATGGTAAAAAAATTAAATTTCCCCTTTTCCAAATTTTCAAAATAATCCAGGTAAAATAGTTTCAAAGTATTTCACATACAACAAAGTAGTCAAATAAAATCAATGCATGCATCACATATCATATAACATCCATGATAGTACAAGCTAAAATATTACAAGCCAAAGCATAGGTAACATCATGCCAATGATCACTATAGGTAAGGATATCTAGGACACTCATCCCCAGACATATAAAATAGCACACATCAAGCCTCTAGACATATGCATCGAATCAAGAGAGAAGAGGAACACCCTAGAAAGTAAACCTCCCAATAGAGTCTAACAAGTCCTTAGATCAATGGGCCTAGGGAGCAGAGGAACACCCCCCGAGTGAACCCCCCGATAGTATCAACATAATAGTATTATTAGTAAACCTTCCACCTAAGTACCCAATGATTCACATGTTCTCTAGTTTTGAAACCATTTCTTTAAAACCATGCTTTGAAAACCATTTAAGAAATCCATTTCATAATACTTTGAAAATATATTTTATTTTAACAAAACAAGGGTAAAACTATATTTTCTCAAAAACCCATTCACACACACACAAATCTGTCATTTCAATTCATTTATAATAAAATTTATAAAAATATAACAATACAGTTCATCAAACATAGTCTAGAGATAGAACCACCTACCTCATATTCAGGCCGCACATGCCCGCAACGGGATCCACCAACTAGAAAGGAACACAAGATCAACAAAATAGGCCCTAAGATTAATTCCCATGTATTAGAATCACATCACACAAACAAAGAAGATTGAATAAAGGGTAGATCATGAAAAAACTAAAATAACACACACTCGTTGTACCATAACCAATAAAGTATTGTCCATTGGAAAAATATTACACAACATATCTCGAAGGAACAATACCACAAGATCAATGGATTTAAAAACACAGTGAAACAAAACTTATAAAATCAAGGGAAATGTATAAATAGGAAGATCACTTACCTAGAGAGACACAATGCAACAACCCTGATGATCAATCACCAAACAAAGTGACCCGAAAGGAGTGAAGGTCCCCAAAATCGCTTAGAAGAGCTTATAGGTCGAGAGTGAAGATACTGTGGTTGAATGAATGATAAAACACTCATGCAGAACCCTAAAAAACATAGACCATGATAATTGCATGACATGTAAACCCTTCATGTTGTGTAAACTTCTGATTAAAAGTCCCACTAAAAAACACATCACCTTAGATTAACAATTTGGATCCCAACTATTTCACAATGTGTAAAATTTTCATGGTGTGTAAGTTTTTTATGCCTTGAACCCAACTTACAACATAGTGTTAGAAACAATCGAAACTCTAAGATAGTTATTTAATAATTGAGGATCCATTAAAATGTCAGGGACATTAGGAGTAATTAAAGTGAGAAGATATTCCCTCTTATTAAATGTAAATTTTGTGGTTATCTTGGCCACACCATTTCATACCATGGAAAGACAAGAAGATATTTGAATAGGGAAGCACTTGGAAGTCTGCAAAGAAGGATGAGGTTATATAATCCCTATCATAAAACAAATTATTTCTATGGATATTTTTTTTTCACTTCTCAAATTTTGGTCATAAATCTATTGATCATAGATAGAAAAGAAATGATAATTACCACCTGGGAAGTCAAAAGGAGGATGCATGCAAGGAAACCCAACTCGATTCCAATAGAAAATAGATACTGTTAGAAGGGGAATATATGTATTATTATACAAACATTACTAAAAAGAAAGAGGATAAGATATATTTTACCTCAACTCAACTGGGTATCTCAAAGAAGGAAAAGAAGAAGAGAGATAAGGATAACCTGTTCGGGATTACTCTCAAAGCTATAAATAACAACAACACCTGGATCCTTGATAGTGAGTGATCATACCATATGACTGAAAATAGAAACTTTATAAATAATGTGAAGGTAAAATTGAACAAAACATTGCATTTTTTAAATGAAAAAACATTATAAATTAAAGGAATAGGAAATATTATATTAGAAGGTGACGAGATGAAAAAACATAAGTGTTCTATGTGGATGTATTATGACACAACCTATTGAGTGTGAGACAACTCTATGAATGAGGCTAATATTAATTGTTAATATATAAAATATTCACGTGCTTAATTATTCATAAACACCATTTTAGTTTATTTTACACTTTGAACATTATTTCAAATTATTATTGTAATTATTTGTTAAAGTGCACTATTACTTGGTACAAATTTGAACACATACTAAAATAAAAAATGTGTCTTTATTTTATTTTAATATTTTATTTTCATATATCCCATTCTATAAGGAACAATTAGTTATTTTGTATCACTTGCATATTCATATTGGAAGACCACCAAAATGGGATTTCATGCCAACACATTCTAGGAAAAGTAAACTGTACTGCAGCCCAATAAACAGACTATAGAGGACAAGATACAAGCCCAATGATTCTAAAACTTTAATACTATAGAGGAAATTATGGACAATATTTAATCCAATAGTGATAAGAGCTAATTCGGATGTTTTAATGGAGTTCCAGGCATCCCAAGTTGGAGATAAAATTCTGGGCCAAATTCTGCGGCCCAGAAAAACATCCCACTATTTCGATAATATCTCGCAAAAAAAAATTCAATTTGGGATGAAATTTTACAGGAGATTAGGATACATACAGATCTCTATTTTATTATGCTATGTATCAGTCTAATTAGGCCATATATAAGTTCATTTAGATGCTTCTATTCAGTGGATTCAAGTTGCCTTCCACTTCAGTTCACGGGTGGAAAAGTCTAAGTTCCACAAGATTTCCACCACCCTATTCCTAGCATACTCAAGTGGGATGACTTTAAATATTGGATTCTAGACACAATGATCCTAAAATTCCTATTTAAGTAAGTGGTGTTGAATGATTTATTCATCTTTTTTGCTTTCTTTCATGGTAATGTTATGCTACAATTTTGTTGTCTCAAGTTTGTCTTTCACATGTAAGTTGTTCTTGTAGGTTCCGGGCATAACGAAAGTGCATTGGTGGGTTTGACCAACTTTGATTGTAGCATTAAAAAACGTTCAAACTGAGATCCATCACGATATAAAACGTTGGATCTTAGGAATAGAACGAAGAACAAAAAACAAAAGAGGGAGTCCTGGAACCATAGAGATAGGATAATCATATTTTGGTTATAATTAATTTAATTAATTCACAAGAATTACCTTGGTGGAATTATTTTTTCTTTGATGTCTTCGGTCACAATCTTGTGATCCGTCATTGCATTATAGAATCCAAGTGTAGGATTCCTCTAGCGGTGATCCACACGTATGCCACGTATCTCTGGACGTCGCCGAAGGGATCTCCGGGTGCTAGCACGAAAGAACCTTCGCTTGCGATGTTTGCCTTCAATCGCCTTGATCCGATGGAGGAGGATCTCTCTTGGTATTGAGAGCGTTCTTGGAGGAAGTAGTTCTTTCGGCCTTGAAATAATTCTCCAGAATTATTGTGCACAATGATTGGGAAAAGTGTTTGGGTTGTCAGGATATTTATAATCAGGTTTGAGGTTACAGAGTTATGACAATAAATAAACATGTTACACATTTTATTTATTTCATTAACTCTTATTAAAAACCCCCATGTCTAATTATTAATTCCTTGACATGCACCCACACTAATTATAATAAATATAATTTAATAAAACAATATTACATCCTCAAAATCCCGACTGAAAAAACTACACGGCATGTAATCATTAATACACGGCGTGTACTCATTTTCCATAAAACTACATGGTGTGTATATTTAATATACACGGCGTTTACTTTTATTTTCCATTTTTCCTTATTTCCTCCACCACATTTATTAGACCTTGAGTAATGGCTATTTATTTATTAAATAATTGTAACTACATTAATCGCTAATAAATATATTATTTCACCCACAATATATTCTCTCGAATAACTAGTGTCGAAATAAATACGATCATGCATCCTTAAATAATTATTAAACCACAGTTGGGAATAATATTTATTTAACTTGTTAAATTAATATTTAACTGAGATACATGGACACACTTAGTGTGTGACCCTCTAGGCCTCTTTCTCATTGGCATTAGGCGGGCTTGCCTAAAGTCAAGGATTATTGTCTAGCAACGGGTCAAGGCACCCAAGAGAAAGAAGTTGACGCCACATTGACGTGTCACCTCATACGAACGCTTACCATGTAATATAATCCCTTTGTCTCGATATCTCTAATCAAGTGGGTTGCATACTAGTGCCATCAACCCATGTGCTTGATTATTCTTTCTTTGACTTTCTGGAATTGAACTTACCCATTCCTTACCATGGCCATGGATCTACTTAGGCTATATCAATTCCATCAAAGGGCCTGAGATATCTACTTCTGTTATGGAACAGAAGGGACAAATCCTTTCTCGCATTATCTATTAATGCGGTATTACTCGTGACGCACCCAACGTATCCTACATCACTGCGAACAATGTGTCGTCACAGTTTTCATCAATACATCTAAGTGCATGAGTTATAATACCCATTAATAATAATATTAAATTCTAAATACCAATACACATGTTCACAGATAGGAACATCCAATGGCACTATGAAATGTGGATTTTCTACTGGCGGGTCTCGTTCTCATAATATCCTCCTGGATATTACCAAGGGCGCACACCATGAGAAGGTGCCTCAAAGTTTTATGAGTCCTCACCCCTAATGGCCTGTATTATTTATATCCCTCAAATAACATCATCTAGCCATAGAACATATATTCAAGAACAGTGTTATGGAACTTCCAGGTTCTCATCATAGTAGAGATCCGCTATGACCCTTTAATGCAACAACTATACTTTGGACATTATCACATGCATTGTCACATAGAAGAACAATCAAGATGTGATAATATGTTTATTTAATGAATAAAGTACAAATTAGTTGGTTCTAGGCCACCAAATCCAACATACCCCCACTTGGACTAGAGCCAAATACTAACAAATTTTAACCCGCTAGCTCTCACATGATATTCATGCTTCTGCTGAGATAGGCCTTTAGTCCTGGGGTCTGCCACATTTTCTTCTCTGGACACTTTTCTCACTATAACTTCACCCCTTTTATAGAAATCCCTCAAGAGGTGATACTTACGGAGTATGTGCTTTGTCCGTTGATGTGAACTTGGTTCTTTTACAAGATCAACCACTATAGTATTATCACAATACAATGTAATGGGATCTTTACTGCTAGGCACCACATCAAGATCCTGGAAAAAGTTTAGAATCCATAAGGATTCGTTGGCTGCATTAGAAGCTGCTATATATTCGGAATCCACTATAGAATCGGTGACAGCTAGCTTCTTTGAACTCTTCCAGCTCACAACTCCTCCATTGAGACAGAAAACTTATCCAGATCGCAACTTCAGATCATTCTGATCTATCTGAAAACCAACATCAACATACCCTCTAATGACAAGATCCTCATCTCCTCCATACAACAGGAACCTATCATTAGTTATTCTCAAATACTTAAGGATAGTCTTAACAGAAGTATAATGCTGTTCTCCTGGATCTAATTGATATCTTCCTACCATGCTCAGTGTATAGGAAACATCAAGTCTGATACATAACATGGCATACATGATGGATCTTATAGCCGAAGTGTATGAGATCTTACTCATTCTATCTTTCTCTTGTTGTGTTTGAGGACACATTTTCTTAGAAAGATGTAGGCCATGTGAAACTGGAACCAATCCTCTCTTGGATTGTTCTATACTAAATCTCTTTAGTATCTGGTCAATGTATATACTCCGAATTAGTCCAAGTAGCCTCTTGGATCTATCATGAATGATCTTGATCCCTATAATGTAGGCTGCTTCACCCAAGTCCTTCGTGGAGAAACACTTATTCAACCAGTCCTTAATCGACTGTAAGACTAGTACGTCGTTTCCAATAAACAATATTTCATCAACATATACTACTAGGATAATTATCGCATTCCCATTAAACCGATTATAAGAACATGGATCACATTCATTCTTAATGAATCCAAATTCTTTTATGGCTTCATCAATTCGAATGTTCCATGACCTGTATACTTTCTTTAATCCATAAATGGATTTCTACAACTTGCAAACCTGTTTGGCTTCACCTGGTGTCACAAACCCTTATATTTGTGTCATATAGACATCTTCCTGAAGTTCCCGTTAGGGAATGCTGTTCTGAAATCCATTTTCCAAATCTTGTAGTCATGGTAAGCTGCTATGGAAAGTATGATTCTTATGGATTTAAACATGGAAACTGACGAGAAGGTTTCATCATAGTCAATTCCTTGACGTTTTTAAATCCTTTAGCCACTAGCCTTGCTTTATAGGTGCTAACTTGACCTTCTATGTCCAGTTTTCTCTTGAATACCCATTTTCATCCAATAGGATTTACATCAACTGGATCATCGACCAGAACCCAGACTTGGTTCTATTACATGGATTCTATCTCAAATTTCATAGCTTCTAGCCATCTTACAACTTCTGATCTTTCTACTTCTTCCTTGTAGGAGAGAGGTTCATCATTTTCCAACAATAATGATTCACCATCCTCAGTGACTAGGAAACCAAATCTCTCTGGTTCCCTTATCTCTCTTGAGCTCCTATGCAGTACTTGTGTTTCTGGAACCTCTTCCACAAGGACATGTGGAACTTGTTCCTGTACCAAATCCTATCTATCTTGAGCATCAACTTCATCAAATTCAATATTTCTCCTACTATCCTTTTTGAGGATGTGCTCCCTCTCAAGAAATACATCTTGTCTGGCAACAATCACTTTCTTTTCTGAAGGGTTATATAGGTAATATCCTTTCATTTCCTTGGGATATCCTATAAAGATATACTTCATGCCCCGGGGTGCTAGTTTGTTTCCTGAGAAGGCCTTAACAAATGCCTCACATCCCCATACATGTGTGTGCGACAAAATGGATTTCTTTTCATTCCATAACTCAGATGGAATTCCATTTTCTGCCTTAGTTGGTACTCGGTTTAATGTGTATGCTGCAGTTTGTAATGCATATCCCCAAAAGGATAATGGAAGATCTGCATGAATCATCATCGACCTCACTATGTCCATCAAGGTGCAGTTCCTCCTTTCACTAACACTGTTCCACTATGGTGTATAAGGAGGATTGAACTGAGATAGATACCCAGACTCCCATAGAAGATCGATGAACTCTTGGTTCAGATATTCTCCACCTCGATCCAATCAAAGTTTCTTTATATTCTTACCAAGCTGATTCTCTACTTCATTCTTGAATTCC
Organism: Viscum album; assembly: GCA_963277665.1. NCBI lineage: Eukaryota > Viridiplantae > Streptophyta > Magnoliopsida > Santalales > Viscaceae > Viscum > Viscum album. Next base: position 102,026,339 of record OY728147.1, on the reverse strand, counting down.
TTAAATTTATCTAAGGCCTCTGACTTATACCTCATTAAGTAGACGTAGCCATATCTACTCAAATCATTAGTAAAAGGAATGAAATAAGAATATCCACCTCTAGATTATACTGGAAATGGTCCACACACATCCCTGTGTACCAATCCTATAAGCTATGTGGCCCTTTCACCCTGTCCACCAAAAGGCGGCTTGGTCATTTTCCCTTTTAAACAAGCATGACATCTATCAAGTGGTTTTAGCTCAATAGAGTCTAAATATCCATCTTGGCAGAGCTTTGTCAAGCGCTTCTCATTTACATGACCGAGACGATGATGCCACAACTAGGTGATGTATGAGTCATGTGAGTTTGTTTCGTTCTCGATTTCCAACCCTTGGTTTTCATAATTTAATACATACAAACCATTATTTAAATGTGCCATACCACAACATACGCTGTTCTTATAAAAGAGACAAGCCTTATTTCTAAACTTGAAAATAAATACATCCATATCCAAATAAGATACATAAATTATGTTCTTGGTAACACTAGGCACATAATAACAGTTATGTAAAACCAAAATCATCCCAGTCGGCAATGAGAGGTGGTAGTATCCAATAGCCAATGCAGCCAACCTGTCGCCATTGGCAGCTCAAAGATCCACCTCTCTTCTGGAAATATTTCTAAATCTACTTGGTTATTATATTTGAATACATATGTGATCTCCAAAAGCTGCATCTAATACCCAATGTGTAGAAATAGAAAGACTACACTGGCTAACGAATGCACCATTAGCATCCCCATGCTTCTGGGTGTAGTTCCTCTTCCAGTGGCCTTGCTTTCCACATGAAAAACATACTGCCTCCCGTTCCATGCCCTACCTTTGGATCTTCCCCTTCTTAGAGGGATGGTGCTCGGGGGCTTCAGACCATTTATAAGTCCTTTGCCCCTTTTCCTTGTCCTTCATTTTCTTATTCACCATAAGGATTGCGGGTTTGTCATTCCCCATGTCCTTATCTACCTGATGAGTTAAGAGCAGAAGTTCCGATCTACGTGCAACTGGAACAGGCTCTTCCAACACATACAATTTCCTCTCGTGGTGATGGATGATGCGTAAAAGCCTTTGCCACTCTTGGAAATTGGTGCTGGTGAGAAGGTTTTCTTTCTCGAGTATGGTTTGAAATGATATGTTTGAAGTCATTTTCTTGTCGTTTCTACAATTTAAGATGATCAAAGGTTTATTACTTTATTACTGAGACAAATTAATACTTATTAGTCTCCCACTATTTTATCGAAATCCAATAGCCCTCACCATTGAATTCAGAATATTTTGTTGACTGAATATTCTAGTGGAAAGAATCCATATTTCCATTTGTATTACCCAAACTAGGGTTGGTCAAGCAACTTGAAGGGTTTTTATGTAGGCATTCAAAATGCCAACTGCATTAACTCGCAGCTCCTTGATCTGCAGAGTGGACTCCCCAATCCTGAAATCCTTTTATTTTGGATTTCCTCAACCTTTGCCTCTTGGTCACACCAAGTCCTGCTGTTGGAGTCAACCCTTGATGTGAAACAAGTCAAGTCAAACCAAAACTCTGAATTAGAATTCCCTGATAATTGAAAGTACCCCAACTAGGGTTGGTCAAGCACTTTGAACTATGGTTCGATTCTAACCAAGATTATGGAAGGCTATACCGACTTAATATTTCTTTGAGGGATTTTATCCTTATATGTAAATTTCCAATTTATTATCTTTTATTACATGCTTGTTAATATTAAGTGGGATATACTTAAGTGATTAACCATGTCTAAGATAATATTTACATATAAGCCGGTTTTATTTTAGTTCCATCTTGCATGCTCGTTTAATTAATTAATTGTGTGATCGTGACAACACACCCAAAATAAATAAACCATGAAACTGATAGAAATAAAACAAATGGTATGATCATGAGCTTGTTATATTGGTTAGTTTATCTAGCGGTTGATAAACTAACCCAAGACCTAGGGGAGAAACACCTTGAACCTCGTGGGTTCATGTTTACAGCTTTCAACCTGTACACCTTTGTATCTCCTTGGATTAGTTTCACCTTGGCTCCTGACTTGAGCCAACTCCACTATCTTGGGAGCTCCATACCTTACATATGCAATTATCTCACACAGGTGAGGGGTAAAAAGGTATTTTTACATAAAATAATCCTTGGGCATGCAGGCCCAACATATTAATAAGGATATGTCTCACAGACCAACAAATTTAAAAATAAAATAATAAAATAAAAAAAATCATTCACATACAAAGGTCTTGGTCTAGCTCATGATCATCCATACATGCAACGATATTTATGCATAAATAAAACTAGCATTAAATTCTTTAATCGTTTTTTCTTAAGATAAATCACACTCAAATCAATTAATTATCTTAAACCCTTTTCTGAATTTACTTGAGATTCTCATCCATCATAATTTTAAACAAATAAATTCATTTAAAATTATCTTTGTACGTAACTTGCACCTTGAAGGAAACCCAGTGAATTCCCGTTCATAACTACCCAATGAGTAAAATGAACATTACGCAGATTGTTAAATTAAACACATATATATAAAACACCTATCACGTGTTATGCCTCATCTTTACTCCTGCACTATGGTACACGTCTCAAGGGTTTGTATAATATAATAATAAATTTTAATAAATCTACGTAATTCGTATGAGTACACGACATGTAGTTCCGACTACACGACATGTAATTTTGTTCACAGTCCATCCAAAGTAAACACCTGGGGACATGGCGTGTTATTGTACTTCAGAAATTTTCGGAGTACACAGTGTGTTTAGTGGGAAACACATCGTGTAGTTTCCGCATTACACGGTTTCCAGCCGGGCAAGCCGTGTACGGGGTACACGGTCGAACCCTAACCCGAAGGGATTACACGCCGTGTTCCTTTGGACCAAACGACGCGTAATCTGGAAACCGTGTGCCACCTATTCCTGGTCAACACACAGTGTCATAAATTACTTAGATAGGATCAATACATGACCTGATTTGGCGGAGCAGTCCGATGCATGAACCTAGACTACACGACATGTACTTCCGAACACACGCCGTGTATTCTCGTGTTGTACGGCCAGGAACGTTTGACTCCTCCAGATGATATCATCTATTTTATTTTAATCAAAAATTAAAAGAAAAGGTCATTTTTGTATGGTGAACAAGAAATGATAGATGAGGAACAGATCTCGAGATTCAGATTTAAAGAATGATTAACTTGAATTGAAACAACTAAATTATTAAATGCATAAATCACCAACAAAAAACTAAATAATTATAATCAACGATATGACTTCTATGATACCACTTGTAGGTTCCGGGCGCAGCAGAAGCGCGTTGGTGGGTTTTCCCAACTTTGATTTTAGCGTTAAACAACGTTCAAACCAAGATCTGTCATGATATAAAATGCTGGATCTTCAGAATAGAACGAAGAATGAAAAACAAAAGAGGGAGTCCTGGAACCATAGAGATAGGATCATCATATGTTGTTTATAATAAAATTAATTAATTCACACGAATTACCTTGGTGGAATTATTTCTTCGTTGATGTCTCCGGTCACGATCTTGTGATTCGTCGTTGAGTCATAGAATCCAAGTGTTGGATTACTCTAGCGGTGATCCACACGTGTTCCATGTATCTCTGGGCGTCACCGAAGGGATCTCCAGGTGCTAGCACGGAATAACCTTCGCTTGCAATGTCCACCTTCGATCACCTTGATCCGATGGTGGAGGATCTCTCTCGGTCTTTAGAGCGTTCTTGGAGAAATTAGTTATTTCAGCCTTGAAAGAATTCTCCAAAATTGTTGTGCACAACGATTGGGAAAAGTGTTGGGGTTGTGAGAATATTTATAATCAGTTTTGAGGTTACAGATTTATGATAATAAACAAACATGTTATGCATTTTATTTATTTCATTAACTCTTATTGAAAACCCCCATGTCAAATTATTAATTCCTTGACATGCACCCACGCGGATTATAATAAATATCATTTAATAAAACAATATTACATCCTCAAAATACCAACTAGAAAAAATACACGGCATGTAATCATTAATACACAACATGTACTCGTTTTCCATAAAACTACACGGCATGTATATTTAATATACACGGCGTGTACTCGTTTTCCATAAAACTACATGGCGTGTATATTTAATATACACGACATGTATTTTATTTTCCATTTTTCTTTATTTCCTCCACCACATTTATTAGACCTTGAGTAATGGATATTTATTTCTTGAATAAATGTAACTGAATTACTCGCTAATAAATATATTATTTAACCCACAATATATTTTCTCGAATAAGTAGTGTCGAAATAAATGTGATCAGGCATCCTTAAATAATTACTAAACCACAGTCGGGAATAATCTTTATTCAACTTGTTAAATTAATATTTAACTGAGATACATGGACACACTTAGTGTGTGACCCTCTAGGCCTTTTTCTCATTGGTATTATGTGGGCTTGCCTAAAGTCCAAGATTACTGTCTAGCAACGGGTCAAGGAACCTAATAGAAAGAAGTTGACGCTGCATTGACGTGTCACCTCATACGAACGCTTACCGTGTAATATAATCCGTTTGTCTCGATATCTCTAATCAAGCGGGTTGAATGATAGTGCCATCAAACCATGTGATCAATTATTCTTTCTTTGACTTTCTGGAATTTAACTTGCCCATTCTTTACCATGGAAATGGATTTACTTAGGTTATATCAATTCCATCAAAGGTCCTGAGATATCTACTTCCGTTATGGAACAGAAGGGATAAATCCTTTCTCGCATTATCTATTAATATGGTATTACTCGTGATGCACCCAACGTATCCTACCTCGCTACGAACAGTGTGTCATAACAGTTTTTGTCAATACATCTAAGTGCGTGAGTTGTAATACCCATTAATAATAATCTTAAAGTCTAAGGACCAATACACATGTTCGCAGATAAGAACATCCAATGACAATATAAAATGTGGATTTCCTACTGGCGGGTCTCGTTCTCATAATATCCTCCTAGATATTACCAAGGGAGCACACCATGAGAAGTTTCCTCAAAGTTTTATGAGTCCTTACCCCTAATGTCCTGTATTATTTGTGTCCCTAAAATAACATCATCCAGCCATAGAACATATATTCAAGAATAGTGTTATGGAACTTCCTCATTCTCATCATAACAGGGATCCACTATGACCCTTTTATGAAACAACTATCCTTGGGACATTATCACGTGTATTGTAATGTAGAATAATAATCAAGATGTGATAAGATGTTTATTTAATGAATAAAGTACAAAGTAGTTGGTTCTAGGCCACCAACTCCAACAGATCTAATTTATCTTATTTTCTTAATAAAAGTTATTCTTCTCCTCTTATTATATTCTTATTCATATAATGTTGATATCTTTGGCTCAAGGTGTGAATTTCTTCACACCAAACCTTGTGAAATTATCACATAATAGTGGAGTGATTGTTATTTAATTGTTTTCTTTTTTACTTCTTCATTTCCTCCCTCGTGAGTCTACTTCCCGATTCCATTGAAACCATAGCATAAATGGAGGGCTAACCCTCTTATGGGTTGATCCAAGGGAGTAACAAGGGGATGGATTGGATGTTATTTATCACCCCATTAATGTATAATCACTTATTTTAATTGATATTTTTATTTGATTATTTTAAAACTTCTTCATCCTTGTTGAATTTTAAGGCCACATACTTCAAGTACTAATATGAACCTTTACCTTGGAGAGCTCATGAATTTGATCCTCCAAGTGTATAGGTGATTAGTATTATGATGTGTTGGTGTTAAACGAGTAAGTGATGAAGTTTCTTAATCTTCTTGAATAAACCCATCTCAAATATAAGAAACTAAAACCATTAAAAAAGAATTTCATCCAATCCACCCCAAGTGATAACCAAGGATCAACTCATTATTTTAAATTGAATTCAATTAAGTCTCTTAGTGTTTACTTAAATCCATATAAAATCAACCCAAGTTGGCCACTTTATAGCCAAAAAAAATCCATAGAATGTACATGTCTGTAGGTTACTTATTAGGTATCTAAGGATTCAACAACCCAAGCTAAACTACAAGCGACCGCTTAACCCTAAAAACTTGGGTAAATTTGGGTGAGACCAATGACTCAGGAATTGAGGTCACATTTAATAAGGGATGAATTATAAAAGGAAAGGCTGATAAATCTCTAACAAATGGTTCAAGGATAATTAGTAATATTTATGAGTTAGATAAAAAAGAAATTACTTATCTCTGACTGTAGAAGAGGAGAACAACATGTGGCACCGAAGGCTCGGTCACATTCACCAGTAGATCATGAAGAACTTATCCAAGCTAAAGGCTACAATGGATATTCCAAATCTGAAACAAGATTATGAGAAGACCTGTGATACTTTTATGTGGGAAAAATGGTCCCATATCCATATCAACAAAAGAAGAAAAGGGTATCCAATCTCATTGAACCAGTGCATTTCGGATTATATGGACCAATGAATATATCACACACATATGGAGAATGTTATTTCATTCTATTTATTAATAATTACAATAGAATGTCTTGCATTATGGTCACATAGGGTAAGAGAGAATGATGGACTGTATGAAGAGGTATAAGAAAAGAGTAACAAATGGAACTAGATACACTATCAAGTTCTTAACAAAATGTTTGATGAAGAGGGTATAGTTGATACTAATCCCATGGTTGCACAAATCTCCCCAACTAATGAAGATTCTGAGGCTGATTTAGAAGAGGAGACAATTATAGAAGAAATTTAGCTTGTACCTTAGAGGAGCTCTATGCTAAAATAATCTTTTCACAGTGGTTTGAATTGCCGCTAAACTGTTTCATAATGGTTTTGAAAAAATGCCACTAAATTGTGTGTCAACAATCATTTAGTAGTGATTTTTCAAAAACCATTGCGAAATGATTTAACGATTTTTTTTTAAAATTTGGAGAATTATTTTGTGGTGGTTTATTATTATTATTTTTATTTACATATTTATTATTTAATTTTTATTAATTAATTATTTATAATTTCTTTCATATGCACATGTCATGCATGCATCTTCCATCCAGAAATTTAGCATATCTATGTGTTGGGTGAGAGTTGAACCTCTTTCCTCTTGGTTATTCTACAAAGAATTTACCACACTAACACGCTCTTCATGTGGCGACTAAACAAAATTTAATATACTTATATATATATATATAGATAAAAAAACAAATAACAACATAAAATAATAATAAATACTAAAAAAAACTAAAAAACAAATAATAAATAACAAATCAATACAAATTAAATTATTAATAATCAATAATTAATAATTAATAATTAATAATTAATAAACAAATAATTAATAAATAACAAAAAATGATAAATAAATAAATAAATAAATAAATAAATAAATAAATAAATAAATAAATAAATAATAGGTTAATAAATAATAAATAATAAACTATCATTAATAATTAATAAGTAATAAATAAATAAATAAATAAACAAATAAATAGATATTATATATTATTAATAAATGAATAATAGATAATAAATAAGTAATGAATAAATAATAAATAAATAATAAATAAATAATAAATAAATAATAAATTAATAAAAAAGAACAAAATTAATACATGATAAATAAGTAATAAATTAATAAATAATAAATTAATAAATAATAGAAAATAAATAAGTAATACATAAATAATAAATAATAAATAATAAAATAATAATAAAATAATAATAAATTTTTAAAAAAATAAATGAATAAAAAATAAAAAATAAAAATAAATAATAAATAATAAATTAATAATAAATGATACCCCAATTATAAATGAATAATAAATAATAAATAATAAATAAATAAATAATAAATAAATAATTAATAAATAATAAGTAAATAATAAATAAATAACAAATAAATAACAAATAAATAACAAATAAATAATGAATAATAAATAAATAATAAATAATAAATAAATAATAAATAATAAATAATAAATAAATAATAAATAATAAATAATAAATAAATAATAAATAAATTATAATTTATAAATAATTTATAATAAATATTAAATAAATATTAAAAAATAATTTAACAATAATTTATAATAAATAATAAGTTAATATATAATAAATAAGTAATAAATAAATAATTAATATGTAATAAGTAGTAAATGCATAAATAATAAATAATCATTAATGAATAATCATAAATAAATAATTAATAAGTAATAAATATATATGAAATGATGAATATAGAATTAATAATAAATTATAAATATTATATAAAAATATATAATTAGTATATAAAAAATATTAAAAAATATCAAATATTAAATAAAAAAATGATAAGTGGAGAAATAAGAAATAAGAAATAATAAATAAGAAATAATAAATAATAAAAAATAAATAATAAAAAAATAAAATAAAATAAAAGAAAATAAATAACAAATGGATATAAATATCTATAAATATATATACATATAAGGAAATTTACATAAATATATATAAACATAAATTTATGCCACACACACACACACATATAAATGCAGATGTGTATATAATTGTATATTAATATAAATATATATATAAACATAAGAAAATGTAAATATCAATAAATATATATACCCATATAAGATATAAAAATATATACACATAAATACATATAAATATTCATGCATAAATACAATTATTTATAATTTTAAATAAATAAATAAATAAATAAATAAATAAATAAATAAATATATATATATATATATTATAAATAAATATACATTGATGTATATAAAAAAAATAAAAATATAACAACAACAACAACAACAACAACAACAATAACAACAACAATAAATCACTAAAAGAGGAAAAACCACAATAATTGCAATACCATCAAATCAATAGGAATGCAAATGCATGAAAAAAAATCATAGATATCCCAACAAGCATATAAAGACACTCTTAAAAGAAGTTGAAATATCATTGAATGTTAAAAAATCATGGTATTCGAACCAAAAACTCAGTTTTAGAGGCCTTCCAAGCCTTTTTTGACCTTAAAAAAAAACTAGGGTCCCACCTAGTCAACACGATGTATATCTCATCACAAGATCTGATTTGATATGGGTTAGATCCCAAAAAAATACCCAAAAGAAATATTATTGTTGTTTTAAGTTCAAGTTTGATTTTCAATTTTTCTTAAAACTAAAATATTTTTTATTCTACTAATTATTACCAAATTGTTATCTAATTTCATTGTATATCATTTCCTAAGCTTCAATTTGACTGGTTGTGGGGTTAAAACAGACCCTTGTATCAAAAGTTATGTTCATTTGATGTCGAAACAAGATTTTCAACTTATCCACGAATTAATTTAAGTTTTAAATAATTACTAACTAATAATTATAAATAATTAATAATTAACACATTATAATTAATTAAAATAATAAATAATAAATAATAAATTATTATAAATAATAAATGATAATTATTAATAATAAATTATAATTAAATATTTAATATTTAATGTTATTTTCCATTAATTTTGTAGCAGTTTTTCAAAACCGCCCCTAAAAATAAATTAAAAAGAACTAATAAAATTAAAAAATATGATTTAACAGCAGTTTTTCAAAAACCATTGGTAAAGTTAAATAAAAAATTTAAAAAATTTAAAATACATTTAGTGACGGTTTTTAAAATCACTGCTAAAAACCATTGTGAAATTCAGTTTTTCCTGTAGTGGAGAAACATGAGAATAAAAGTAGATCGATCTAATATAATCAAAGATAGAACTACTCCTACATCGACACATAGAATGAGGAATGTTATGCATGCTGCTATACTATCAATGGTAGAACTAACGTCATTTGAAGAAGCGATAAAGGATGAATCATGGGTTAGATCCATGAATAAAGAACTAGATCAAATTAATAAAAATCAAACATTGGAGCTGGTGAAAAAACTTAAACATCATAATGTGATCCAAAAAAAGTGCATCTTCAAGAATATATTTGAAGATCATGGAAACATGAACCAAAATAAGGAACGTTTATTTTATAAAGGCTATACTCAGATTGAATGAGTCAATGTGGAAGAAACATCTACACCAGTGGCTCAACTTGAGTCAATTCATCTCTTCTTAAAAATGCCAATCCAAAGAGGTTTCATGATTTATCAGATGGATGTTAAAACAATGTTCTTGCATAGGTTACTCCAACAAGAGGTTTATATTGAGTAGATAATGTGTTTCTTGATCATTAATGATGAAACAAAGGTGTGAATATTGAAGGAATTGTATAGTCTGAAATAGGCACCATGATCATGGTATGAATAGTTAGACACACACTTGAAGAAGCTAGAATTCAAAATATGCGGTGTTGATCACAATTTTTATGTGAAAACATCATAGGAAGAATGATTCATAGTGCTATTCTATATTGATGACATCATTTTTAGAGGAATAAGACAAAAATCTGTTGAAGAATTTTTTATTCTGATGAGTTCATATTTTGAGATATCTGTGAATGGAGAGCTCTCATATTTTTTTGGGGCTATAAGCGATTCAGAAGTTGAAACACACGTTTATCTCTCAATATAAGTATCTGAGATATCTATTGAATAAATTTGACATGCATGATTCTAAACCAATATAAACTTTAATTTTGGTTTGAACTAAACTTGGGAAGCATGATGATGGGAAATTTATGGATACCACACTGTAAAAATAAATAATTGAAAGCTTTCCATATTTGACTATAACATGGCTGGATATTGTCTTCGCAACATGTTTAGTAGCATGTTTTTATATTAATATGAAGAATGATCATATTACAATAGTTAAATGAATTATTTAGAACATCCAGAGTACTCTCAATTTTGGATTTCTCTTTGATGTTGGGAAGACTCATGAACTATCAATATTTTTTGATGCGGACTGAGCTAGTGAGGTGGTGAATCAAAAGTCTACAAGTGGTGGTACAATATTCATTAGAAATAAACATGTATTCTGGTTGATCCAAAATCAATGAAGTAAAGTTTTGTGAATGATAGTGGTAGAATACATTACAGTAACCAAAGAGTGTACTCAACTTCTGTGGATGAATCAATAGTTACAATATATCAATGAAAAATTTAAACAACCAATGATGATATTATGTGATTACAAGAGTGTGATTGACCTCCTAAAAAATATTGTATAGTAATTATGCACCGAGCATACTAAGAATAAGTATCACTTAATTAAAGAAAATGTGTATAAAGTAATGGTAATATTAGAGCATGTTCTAAATAATGACCAAGTGGAATACATCATGACTAAACTGTTGGCCACACCAACATTTTAGATAAATTGGTTGAAAATTAGTGTTCAATGAATTCCCTCATCTTGAGGAGGTTCAAATAAATCCTCTCTCCCCATTTGTATCTAATACTTTATATGTTCTATTTCATTATTGAAAGGTTCTTTATCTTTTGGTGTATTGTTAAAGGTGGAGAAAGTTTAATTTGTTAGTGTAATTGGGTCTAACAAGTGGTGTGAATTCAAGGTATAAAATTTTGGGGAGATACAATCCATGAGGAATGATGGATTTGAGTTTGATTGAGCTATAAGACTAGGGTATTTCTAGGAATAAAAATGACACAAGTCATGGAATGCTCTCATGAACTATTATTTTTTATGTTGAGAAATGATCACGTAGAATTAGAGTGATGGATGAATTTTTTACATTGTCATTTAGAATTAGTAAAGTGTTTGCGGAGTATAATTTCACTTTATATTTCTAATAAACCCAAAATGGGATAACTTTGGATCCATGGTGATCTGTGTTGGTGATTAAGCATGAGTTTTGTTTTTTGTAAATCATTTTCTAGGCATGTATATGTGTTTTAAATACAAATATATATGGTTTACAACCTTTGTGATTCATAAGTTTTATAAAGGAATTTACAAAGTTATTTTTAGTGATAAGGGGATATATTATCACTAGTCAAAGTGAATTCATGAAATTGGTGGAAATTTCATGCTGCTTAGGGCATGATCCATGCTATTTCAAGTTTCTCATTCTAGTTAGAAAGACTTGTGAAGATAGAAGTTGTGTGAATGAAACACATAGGTATAGTTTCATGCAGATTGTGAAAGGGGAGGCTCCACATAAATGAAAGCATGCTAACTTGCATAAAGGTTGGGGTTTCCCTATAAATACTAGATTACCCCTTCATTAAAAAATAATGATGTTTTGGGATAAGAACCATAGTATATGTCATTAAGTTAGTCTTACTTGCTTGAATTGTACTTGATATAAATATCTATGTGAATGTATTTTCATGGAAGGGAGTTGTGTGAAGATAGTAGTGTGAACATATGTGAGTAAAGGAGGTAGAGTGAACTTACCTAAGTGAATGCGGTTTCATAAACGAAGTTTCATGAACAAAGTAGATCACATATACTTAGGAAAACTCACCTTAGTGAAGTGAGTTTCACGAATCACACTTGAACGAGCACATCTGGGTAAAGGAAGTTTTGAAAAGGGACTTTCACTAACCATAGTTACGTGAAGCCATACCTGGGTGTTATCATACTAGGGATAATTCTTATTTAATTCAATCTTGGGGATTACATTGGAGCATAATTCAATCATATTCATGATGGAAAACACCAAATACTTTCTTGATGATATATAAGTGAACTTCAATTCATTTAATTAAGGAACACTACATCTGAAATAGTGACCAAGGAGGAGTCGATGAAGGAAATTAAATAGACGCAGTGCATCGTCCGTGAATCAATTTTTAAAGGTAGTGATCTTGTAATGAAGTGAATATAACCAAATAATTATATCCACCGAACCTATGAATATTAGTGGATTCTATTATGCCATCACAAACCCGTGTGTATACTCCTTAGACTATACCTTAGTAACAGACCAAGTAAAATCATTATTCCCTATTTTCCTTTATAAATTTTTGTCATGGTAAATGTGAAACTAAAAATTAAAGGTTTAACATATTCATACCAATGTGAGAACAATATTTGAAGAATTGAAAAGAAAAAGTTCACCCCCTGATTCAACCTTCCCCTCACATGGTGTCTTTGGTTCCAACACCACTATTACCATAAGCTATTAAAATGAGGAAGTTATTATCCCAAAACCAAAAGTGTTTCTCTGTAATTAAGTAGCATGGGGAGGAATCATACTTTACTCAAAAGTGTTTACAAAAACTTATGTCTCATAATAAATAATGATAATAGTTCCCACCGGTTTACAATGTTACCACCAACATAAAATGAGAAATATCACATTAACCCCATACTACTTATTCAATAAAAATTTTTCTTGATCTAATCCTTCAGATTAATCAAAATAAAATTCTTTTAACAGTATCAATTTATGGAACTTCAATATCTATAATGAAAACTACTATAACTTTATCTTCTTTTCTCATTAACTTATAAGTATTTTAGAATTTAAACTTTTCCTAAAATACTTTGAAATTCACTTTAATCACAACCCCTATTATTTGAAAAACCATCTTCTAGAACATACTGGTCAAGTGCTCTATATATATTCTATCAAATTATCACTAGTAATCTCTGAATGAGTTCAATCTTCACATAGCCAATCTCACTTCATAATATATAGGAAAAAAAGATTAATTTTTGAATCTATTTCATTTCTCAAATCATAAACAACCACCTTAAATGCCTCTTATAATATCATATATTGATTTCATAAAGTCCTCCACAAATCTTAGTGTCAACTATCTTTAATGATTTCAAAAATATTAGGTATAATCTAGACTTCTTCTTCATAATTTTGGATCTTTAAGTCTAGATCAACAAAATCAATTTGACTTTGAATTCTCATAAATGTTATGAGAAATATATTAACATATTTTTGTTCTTTAACTTCTATAAATGTAGGATAATTATTATGTGTGATATGTTCTAATTTTTCTTCTAATTCTACCTCTGCCTCTACATTACTCAATAATCTGAAGATTTTGAATCTTTAAACCAACTATGATATAGATATTGAGTATCTGGTGTTCTTTTTTAGAGATCCAACACATCATCAAACCTCTAAATTACCACATATCATATTTTAAGCTTCCGATGAACTCAATTTCCAATTGTCTCATCATTTGAGCATCTTTAGATTTCAATCATATTAAATTACAATCATCTCAACTTTCAATCTACTTAGTATCCACACATCTAAAATACCTTAGATCATGGTATATTTAATTTTTTTTTCTTATAGACTTAATAAATTTATCAAATTGAACCACCTTCCAGCTGAGAATCACGAAACTTTAACTTTATCCATAGCTTCTATTGATTTACATTATCCTCTAATAATTCAGTTTATTTTTACTTCATCTAGAGAATTCATATCACTTGTATTAATTTAACACTTTTAGATTTACATAAACTATATATATCAACAATACTTACTTCTTTAACTTCTGGATTTACCTTCTAAACATGACCTAGATTGGTCTTTAGTTACCTTTCCCGTTGCAAATTCAACTCAGCTTGAATCACAATTGATTCTCAAATCACCATGATGTATGATACTGTGAATGATCAGTGTATCATCATCTGGATTAACTTTAGAACCTTTCATATGGTTCATAATTTATTTCCCACTCACCCAAATCATCCTTTATATTCACCTCAGTAAAACATCTATATACATTCAAATAAATTACATAATGTATAAGATTATTCCCTTTTCTTCTTTTAATATTTATCTAAGAAATTCTTCAATATGTGTTCTGGAAGTATGTCATCACAAATTAAGAATGATTCAAAAGGAATTTTAGATCCATGTAATATATGTGAAATCAAGTCTTCAACAACAACTCATAACTTTTGGTTTTGGAACTTTGTTAACTTTCAGATACATAATCATGTTACCTCATCTTACATCATCCAGATCCAAACCTTCAAAAATAATAACCTCATATTTAAATATTTTTCAAAAAAATTATCTCATATAAGGTTTAAATAAAATGAAATACCTTTAATAATTCCATGGTTTCTTCAATCTTACACTTTGTATTTATTTTCAAAACTAACAAGTCTCAACACAAAAACTTTCAACTTTTCATCAAAACAAAAACCTTTCTCAAAGAGATGTGTCCTAGCACCACACTACTAGATAAAACAATTTTTTAAAGATAATTACATCCTTTTATGATAATAAATTTTGTGACCATGATTTTTATATTATAATACTTAATTAAACCACTTAACTTTTCTTCCCCTTTTGAAATAAAAACAACACGAGATTCACCCAAGATAAAGTTCAAATTTTTGTTCTTATTAGGTTCATGATAATCTTCCTTTTCACTGAATTTTTTAGAACTATCCCTGTTAAAACTAAGAAAATTATTAGAAATTATGAAGCTTTAGTTCAAACTAGAATAAATTTGAGACTTGAAAATTAAATTTCTCTCATTTTTCAAATTGAAAAAATTAGTTACAGAGGTTGCTAAGCACAAGTTGTGGATAAATGTAATGAATAAAGTCTTCAATCAGATTGAAATAAATAACACCCGAGAAATTGTTTCTAGATTATAAGAGAAGGATGATACAAGAACCAAATGGATGTTTAAGAAAAAAATCAATGAAAAGGGTGAGATCTCAAGAAATAAATATATATCAGTTTGCAAAGGGTATTCATAGTTGTAAGGTGTTGAATTTAAAGATTTGTTTTGAACCTTTTCAATACTTGAAGTTATGAGATTTTTTGTGACTGTTATAACTTATATTCACTAAATTTTTTATTATATGGATTTAAATTCTATCTTTATGATCATATATCTTGAAGAAGATGTTTTTATTAATCAAATTAAAGGTTTTGTACTTGATAATGATGAAACTATGGTGTGAAAGTTTAAGAAATCCTCACATGGGTTAAAGCATTCCCCGAGATCTTGGTACTCTAAAATTAATAGTTTTCTAAATCATTTTAACTTTTTTAAAGTAAATTTTGAAAGAAACTTATATGTGAAAGAGGTGAGCATAGGTACTCTTTGGAATAATTTTTTCAGGTGTTAGTGAGTACACTTATGAGGAATTTTCAAAACAAATTAAGATGTATTTGAGTTTTCAATTATCATAGAGATGAATTTATTTATGGGACTATAATTTTTTTATAAGGAAAACACATATTATTATCTTAAGAGAAATATGATATGGAATTTGTGAATAATTTTGGCATAAAATATTCAAAGAAAATATCCACACCCTTGATAGTTGGTGTGAAGATGAGTTAAGATAAAGTAGGAAAACGTATGAATTAGAAGGATTTTAGGAAGATAATTGGAATCTTTATTTATCTTATAACATCAAGACCAATCATTTTTTACATAATAAATTATATCAAAGGAACATTGAGTTATGGTAATATGTATAAAAGAAGTTAAGAAATGAACATTTTGGGTTTCCTTGATATTGATTAGTCTGAAGATTGTAATAAAATAAAATCCACATAAGGAGGAACATTCTTTTTGGGAGAAATTTACGTGAGATAATATAGTAATAAACAAATTTCTATGACTCTGAGTGCAATTAAATATGATTATATTACTAGAAAACATTCTTGTATACAAATGTTATGGATTTAAGTACAGTTGGAATATTTGAAAGTGATCATTGAATTTCTATTGAAAATTACTTGTGATAATTAGATTACAATAGATATTTACAAAACCTAGTATAACACTCCAGATCCAAACATATTGATATCAAGTATCATTTTATCACAGAGAATCTAGCTAATGGAGATGTGAAGTTAGAGTACATTTCTATAAAATATTATACTACTAATATGTTAAAAACATCTATGCTAAGAGAAAGATTTGAAGAGTTGAGACTAAAAATTCATTTTCAACCCTTCCCTCTCACTTAAGGAAGTTATGGTTTACCCCCATATATTTTGGATTTTGTTTTCAAATTGGGGGAGAAACATAAAACTATGTATTTTATCTTGTGTTAATATTAATATATGGTTATTGAAAAGGGTGAGGAAATTTAAGTTAGTTTATTGGGTGGGAATCAAATTTATGGACAAAAAATTGATTGTTAGTGAGGGATGAAATTATAATATCTCTTCAGTTAGGGTAGATATATCACGAAATATTATTTTGAAATTTTACCCAAATTTCCTTTACCCATATGGACAATTATTTTTTTATATATCTTATTTTCATATTTAGCACTCAAATTGAAAGAGTTACTTGGGTTTACAATTTGGAATAAGTTACCAATGGTTCTTTCTCCCTTAGTGATAATTATTCTATCTTTTGAACACTTGATAAAAAAGAGTTTTTATTTAAGAAAAATTTATTCCCAAAATCATAAATTTGTCTTACACTCAATAAGTTTCATTTAATTACATAAACAAATATAAAATTTTTAGATTTCAGTTTTTGTGCTTGAATCTCAACCATATTGATTCCTCTAATTTTTAAGGAACCATCATTCCCAAAGGTAACTGATCCTCTATTACATTATTAAATATTATTAAATATTTTTGTAACACCAGTCATATGAGTTGAAAAACCACTACCAAATATTCACTACTTAACTTTCCTACTATCTTTTTGATCAAATACAATAAAAAATGACTTTCCTTCCTTTTTCCATTTCTGAAATTCCTTTCCCTTTTCAGAATAATGAAAATATCCTAGAACAATAGATATAAATTCTTCAATATAGTGACACTATTGGTCACATATTCTATAAATTTCCACTAGAAAAGAAAATATATTCTGAGTAGAAAGACTTGATGAACTTTTAGTCACAAATTTTTCCTTCCTTAAATATTTCTTCATCTTCATATATTCGCTTCCAATTATTTCAAAGTTCCCACCTCAACTCATGCCTATTTCAAGGGAGTGGAATTTTGTACCAAAAAATATTGGATTTGTTCCCAAATATTCCACAACACTAAAAATAATCTTTTAATTTTTACCCCATATAATAATATGAGTTTTTTTTCAGGAAAATATTATTGATAAGAAGCCATATTTTTTATCATCCCATTTCCTTTGGCATGGGTGAGTATTTATCCAAAAGTTTTTCTTAACATCATTTTATGTGTAGGAAGATGCCTCATGATTATTCTCATCCATAAATTACCCAGTTATAGTTTTTTAACTTGAAAAATTAGTAAATACAAATGTATATTGAAGTTTCACAGAAGTAGGTTTAACCTAACCACTTTATATAATATTTATAGTGGCCTAATAAGATTTATATTTAACTTCTTGAGACCTGTTGAAATATTTAATCATATTTTTTAATGTATTATCATCAATATATTTCACCATCTTTCCTTTCTCTATAACCTTAAAATTGAGTATTTTAATTTCTTTAATGTAACTATATTCCCTTTTGAGAAACTCTTCATTTACATAATTCTTATTTTCACCACCTTTCTTTAATAGTTTGGAATCTTTTTTTAGTTTAGTGTTTTTTTCAAAACATTTCTCAAGACTAGATTTCAGTATATGTTTCATGTTAGTCTTTTTACTTTATTTTTCTTCACTTATTGATGTTTCTTCATGTTTTTCAACATGATCCATACATTTTATAAAATTTTCAATAATATATTTTCCATAATTACTACTTGAATCAGAGTAGTATTCCTATTTTTTTCTCCAAATAATCCTCATTTTACTTATTAAAGAATCATTCCTAGAAAATTCTTTCTCTAAGGCCTTTATTACTATTCATTATTCTTGAGCTCACCAACTTCATTTCCTAAAAAATTTAGTATTAAGTGCCCGAATTTAACACACTTAAACAATTTCAACGAGATTTCACCTTCTCACTTACCTTTTTAATTTTTAAATTTTTTTGATATAATAACCATAACCCTCATATACACTTCATCCTTATCTCCACCATCTTATAATTCACTAGAATACTCATCTTTATATTCCAATATTTTAAGATTTCTCACGAATTAATAGACTATAACCTCCTTTATTTTCTTCTTAAATACAAAATATTTCCTCATCTCATAAGAAATAAGTATGTTTTGTAGTTCGTCAGGATATTAATCATATTTACCCTACAAAACTAAAACTTTGACATCATTAAAATTATGGAAGTTTCTTATTAAAAACTTGATGATAGTAGAATCTTCCAAATTATCTCTAAATTTTATGTTGTTGCTTAAAATTTCATTCACTATTATGAAGTAATAATTAATAGTTTCTTTATAATCCATCCTCACATATTAAAAATTATTTCTACATATCTATATATTTTCTTCCTTAAATTTCAAATTACATTTAAATATTCTTTCAAGTTTGTCCCATGTCTATTTAGTAGTTTGGAGACCCATAACCTTCATATATGCTCTATCTAATAAGGACATATGAATCACATTTATTTCTATTCCATCATATTATAAGTTTCTATTATCAGAAAAATTCATGAAAGAATATTTACATTTTGGTAAAAATACCACTGTAGAAGGATTTACAACTTTCAGGAAAAGTGAAAGAATATAGAGAATGATCTTATTCTTCCATCCGTAATAAATTTTACATAAAAAGTTAGAATTCATTTATTGTTGACTAAATTTAGATTATTTATCTAAAAAAAGTAAGGATATATTAGAGGGAACCTGGGTTTACCTGGTAATAATTGAAGTACCTAGGATTATAATGTACCACTAATATTGGGGGGGTGGGATGAATCAGTTGTACTCTTTAACATTTTCCTTTTAACTGAAATTATCTATTATGACTTGTCAATATTGATGCTCTTTAATTTATATCTGATCCTTAACCATATTAAAAAAATATTAATCAATATAAGCAACACATGTTTTTAAAAGGTCCATTCCTAATATGGGAACCTACTCATTGCTGTGTTCATTTTCATCTCGAGACACAAATTTACACTATTATCGTAAGGGGTTACAATGAGGCAGTTATTATCCTAAACCTAAAATTATTTCCCAATAATTAAATAGTATGAGTAGACATTATCCTTCAAACAAAAGTTTTTTACAAAACTTATTCCTCCCAAAATATGATTATAGTGGTTCCCACCAGTTTAAAATGTTACCACCATCACTGAATGAGAAATATCACCTTTATCCCCAACTAATTCCACAGAAAAAACTAATATTCCTTCAAGAATTCAGAATAATAGAAATATGCTTCTACTCATAAGATCAATTTTTAGAAATTAAATGTAAGGAAATAAAACTCCATGAACTTCACTTCCAATGATATAAAATTCTTAAGAATCACTACTCCTCTTCTTAAACTAAATGAATCTTCTAAAACATACACATTCAGATCCTGGTATCTCTTCCCTCAAATTAATAGGAATGATCTTCAAATGATATCACCCTTTATATAAACAAACTAATTATGAAATAAATAAGAATGATAGGATTAATTTCAAAATCTCCCACCTTTCTCAAATCATAGTCAACCACCATCAATTCCACAAATAATATTATACATTCAATTCATTAAGGCCGCAAAAAATGTAAACATCAACTATATTCAATGTTCCTAAAAATCCTATCTTGAATCCCAATGTATCCTTCATGATTTTGTTCCTTTAATTATATCTTAGTATCCCCTCTTTGTCTTTGAATTTAAATAACTATTTAAGGAAATGTATTTTCATATTCCAATTCTTTAACTTTTCTAAACTTAGGATAATTTTAATGTGAACTATATTATGATTTTGCTTCCGGTTCTACCTCTGCCTATGAATTATTTACTCATACATGAACTTTGAATCTTTAAAGCAACTCTAAAAAAAGATCTTTAGTATTAGTTTTTCTTCTTATATATCTACAACTGGTAATTTAAACTCTGCCTTATGGAATATCATCTTATTAGATTATAATTAGCCCAGATTTTGATCATCTCATCTTATGATCATATTCAAATTTCGATCAACTTAACTTCAGAGCATCTCATATTCTGATCTACTCAGATTTTTTACATTTGAAAAACCTAAACTTCTGGTCAACTCAATTTCCAATCTTCTAGACTTATTCAATTTATCAACTATAACCAACTTTTAGTCAGAACTCATACAACTTCAACTTCATATTCATCATATTCTTTAACTTCCATTGATTTGTATCATCCTCTACTGATTCATTTGTCTTTTGATTCATCTAGATTAGTCAATATCACTTGTATTACTCTAACACTTCTAGATTTACATCAACCAAAGTTATCAAAATTACTGTCTACTTTAACTTTTACTCTCCAACTTTCAGATTCACCTTATAAACATGATCATGATCCATATTACATAATCTTTTCCTTTGAAAATTCAACTCATATTGAATCAAATTTGATTATCAAATCTCTATAATGCATGTTACTTTGAAATATTAGTGTATCATCATCTAAATTAAATTTCAAACCTTTCGGATGGCTCAGACTTCACCGCTCAATAATTTGTTTCAACTTCTAGATGCACCTCAATTTGGTATCCATATGAATTCAAATATCTTACATACTATGTGAGATTATTCCCTTTTCTGATTTTTAGCTCCACTTTATAATGTTTTCAACTTTTATTTTGGAATTATATCAGCATAAATTTTGAATGATTTATAAAGAATCCCATATCCATATAACATCCAGACACTCAAGTCTTCAAAAATAGTTAATAACTTCTTATTCCAGAACTTGGTTAACTTCTAAATATAGAATCATGTTACCACATATTACATTATCCAGATTCAAACCTTGAGAAATAAAAACTTTATCTTTATCTATTTCTCAAAAACATTCTCATATAAGATTAAAAACAAATACAATACCTTTGAAAATTTCATGGGTTCTTCATATTCATATTTTAAAATATTTTTTATGGTTTTTTTTAAATATAGAATGTGTGTTTTGTGAATTTTATTTTTCAATTATTTTTAAAAGTTTTTAGTTTATATATATATATATATATTAAATGCATCAATATTGATTTTTTTACCACAAAACAAATGTTTTGTATTTGAAATTAAAATTATTTATTTTTAGAAGTTTTAAATTGATTTCAAAACCCCAAACACATTTTAAGTGAATTTATTTATTTTTATTATTTTTTAATAATTTTGAGTTCGTGTATGTTTTTTTTAAAAAGTTTAAATATTTATTTTTAACATATAAAATCATAGATTTACAATAAATTTTTTATGTGTTTTTGTTCTTAAATTAAATATGTAAATGTCAAATTCATTTCCTAGTTTTTTTTATTGATATTAACCAAGAATTTAGGAAAATATTTATCACTTAAGTTGTTTCCTTATATATTTTTCTAGTATAATAGAATTTTGTATATTAAAATGTTTTTATGAAAAAGGGCAGCCTACCAGTTGGGTGACAACCCGTCACATTCCGTGAGGCCACGAGGCTCAAACCCATGACTAAAGGGTGACAAGGGAATGTTTAAACCCGATAGGAATTATAGAAAATGATAAGAGGTATTTATATGATATATGTAATTAACATGACTGTAGTAATAGTAACTTGACCTTTGGAAAATATACCATATCATAAAAACTATCATTTTTCAATAAATAATATTTTTTCATTAAAATTTAGATTTATCATATTTATAAATATTTTTTTAAAAAATAATTTTCATTTTTATAATAAATACATCAAATTAATCATTGAGTGAATTTTTAAGTTTTTTATGGAAAAGTTTATTTTTAGGTGAATAGTGAAAATACCATTTTTCTCATAAAATATATCATTTATGACATAATAATTGTATGGTATTAACTTAATATTTTTTCATAATTTTTATTGATAAAAAATAATTTTACACATTAATATAATTTATTTAAAAATATCAAGCTACATTTATAAACCTATCTTTGATATTTTGGAACCTAAATTATATATTTTCTAAAAATTGTTTTTATTCGTTATACAATTATTATTTTAGAATTTTTTTATAAATTTAAGAAAATGAATAAATTAAAGTGGATTTAATATTTTGAATCAAAATATCTAAATCAGGTAACAAGTTCAATTTGATTATTTGGCATAAAAATAAGTTATCGAGGTAAAAAGTGAGTTAGCACAGTAAAAGTAAAATAATACAAAAGATTAAAATTAAAATGGAAATGCATAAAATACATAAAAAACCATTAAATATGTGTATAATGGTTTTAAAATCTTAAAAAAACTTTTTAACATTAATCATCAACCAAATTATTTGAAATTAATGGAATCAAAAATTGGTTGGCCTTAAAAACAAAATAATCACTATTTTAACCTTTAAATACCTCCCTCCTTATGTATAAATACCCACACCCTCTTATAATTTTCACACACCAAAATTAGAATTTCTCTCATTATATATCTCTGACGGTGTCTCCTCTATTTCTTCCTCATCAATATTGAAGAGTTTTTTTAGTTAGAAGGGTCGTCTCTAAGCTAAGAAGATCAATAAAAGTAAGGGTTTCCTCAATCCCTCTCTTTCCTTTTCAAGTACATTAATTTTGTTATATTTTATTTTTAAATTATTTTTTTAATATATTGAAATTATTGTTATTACATGGTATTATATTCCATTTTATATGTTTTTATTGTGATTTTAAATATTAAATCTCATTATAACCTTTTTTAAGTTATTAATATACTGAAATAAGGGTTCCTCACCCCTTATTTCCTGTTATTTTTGTGGGATCTTTTTAAATTATCTTTAATTTGAATAGTAAATGTTATTATTCACAATTTTTTATAATTTATTTAATATTTTATCAATGATATATCCCCATTACACCTCGTTATACTACCTTCATAGGCCGTTGTAATGATCATACTTTCCCATGACCATAAAACTATCCTAAATCTGGAAGAGGAAAGTGTGTGTGCTTTTTGCAGTGATGACATACCTGTATAGATAAAAAAGTACATATAGACTTTTAAATTTTTTTACCTAGGGTTAATAACCCTAAAAATGATAGATTGGATATTAAATCGATCATCACCCGGTGCACAAAAAAGAGGCCTAACTACACACATGGTTTAAAACTACCGGGGGATATGATTTGGATAATTAAAATGCTCTTTATGAGCCATATTGAAGGATCAAAATATATGAATTTAGATTCACTTTCAATTGAAATACCTATAAAAATAAAGTATCCCCCACTACTAATTAATGAAATTTATTTGATAGGGGTACTATCCATAACATTGTGAATATCCTATAGTTTCTAAAGTCAACTGTTGGAGATTCACCTAGATAGCCACATTAATCCATTGTAAGTGGTTCTTTCCCACTCACTTTGTAACTGGTGATTATTTTCTCTACCTCTCTTCATATTTTTCATGGATTTTAACTTTCTCCTCCATGTATATGTTTTTATTTATATGTGGTATGGGATAAATGAAATATCTATAGAGAATGATCTATCACCCCATTTTATTTATCTTATCATCTGTTATTCATAACTTTTCTTCCAAATAATTTCCTTATTGGATAACACTGTATGATTTTTCTATTTGAAGGGTGATCACCTAGATACATATTCATCAATTGACTAGGAAAATTATTTACTAAACTATACACCCTTTATCTATACAGTGTAAATACCTTATCCTTAATTATAATGATTTATGGGTACTTACCTAGAAAGTTAATTAATTTTATTGGATACCAATTTAATTATAATGGGTTTATAATGTTGTTATTATAAATGAATTTATGTATTTTTTATCTATGTAGAAAACATGATTTTATACATTTTTAGGGTGCACCCTAATATCACTCCAATGTATTGGGTAAATAATTAGTCTCTAAAGATGACATTCTTATGGTACCCTAACATTGTGCCTTGGTAATGATTTATGATACCTTGGTGAACAAACATGGTAATATGTTTTAGGAAACCTTGGTGACATTCTTATCAATGTATCATGTTTATTTTATCGCCACATTCTTCTGATTCCATGACTTATGGTATCATTTTCTTTATTCCATGATATTATGTGATGATATACTATCATCCTTATTTATATTATCATGTTATACCTCATGACTCAAATGTTATACTACATCACTCAAGATCAAGAATATTAATGTTTTTAGGTCTCAAAGATTATGATTTATCCCTTACTATGCATTTGATCTAATCCTTTTCTCATGTCTCCCCATTTCTATAGGAATTAAAATTGATGGGATACATAAGAGAGATGCATGTATGTAGAATTTTTATAAATCAAATGTAATTTTCATTGAGAGTTAAAGATGTAAATTCACCTAGTTCCCAAAGATTCCAAGCTTTTGATTCTTGGGGTTGTATTTATCTCTTGAGATATTTGTATAAGTATGCATGTTTAGTACTAAATATGGGAGTGTAGGTCTGGGGTGTCCCAGTTGGTATCAGAGGCGAGTTTGGTTATTTTGGGGAATTAGGATTCAGAATATTTAGGTATAGTGCATTAGATAGATACAATTTTCTCTATAGGACTAGGGTAAACTAGTATGACCCAATAAGATTAATATTTCTAAGATATTTATATTAACCCCCTTTTATAAATAACTTGTAAGTGAATATTTGGGTTTAATAGGTGTTTATCAATGGGTAAAATTGTGAGGGAACATTTTTTTTAGGGAGGGGGGGGGGTGGAATGTTACATCCTAGATTTCCAATGAAAATTTTTATGAGTTTTTTTTGTAAATTAAATATGTAAATGTTAAATTCATTTCTTAGTTTTTGTTTTTATTAATATCAACCAATAATTTATAAACATATTTATAACCTAATTTATTTACTTATATTTTTTAGACTATAATGGAATTTTATATATTAAACTTTTTTTAAGAAAAAGGGAAGCTTTCTGGGAAATGACCAGTCATGTATTACGAGGGAATAGGGATAGAACCCATTATTGAAAGGAAATAAGGGCATAGCACCCACCACTAGGCTATGCTCTACCCTACTTATATGTTACATCCTTTATATATATATATATACTTATATCAATTTTATTATATTCTTGATTTTTTTTAAATATATAGTTTTATTTGATAACTATATTCCTTTTATGGTTTTTTTTTATTTTTACATCATCTTGGTAATGAATCCATTTTAATTTAATGATTAATAAAGTATGATGCATGTTTTCATAATCATAAAATTACAAATCATAACCATTGGAGATACCATCATATGACATTTTATGTGTAATGTGTGATAAAATAAATGGTTAAATGTAAGTTATATACTAAAATTATACTTTATTATATATTTTTGATTAACATTAAAATTAATTTATTTTCTATTTTTTATCTTATTCTATGAATTTTTTTTATTACTCTAAAATTTTCATTTTATATGGTTAAGTAATACATTTCATAATAAAAATTCAACAGTGATTTATTTCATTAATTTATAAAAAATATATTTACTGAACAATCATATCTAATAAAATAATTACTATTAAAATAGAAAGATAACAAAAAATAAATAAAACAAATATTTTTGGAAATTTTAGATCACTATGGTATCCTAGGATCATCATACCCATAAAAAACACTGTAAAAAAGATATAAAACATTAGTAATGAAATTGAAATTTTCTAAAATGATAAATGTTTAACCATGAGAGGAATTTTAAAAAATTATAGAAGGTATTTATATGATGTATGAGATTAATGTGATCATTGGAATAATAAATTGACCGTTGGAAAATATATCATGTCATAAAAACCATAATTTTTCAATAAATAACGATTTTCATTAAAAATTATTTTAATAATATTAATAAAATTATTTTGATACAAGTAATTTCATTTTTGGAACAAAAACTTTGAATTTATCTTGGATTAATTTTTTGGGATTCTTTTGAAAAAGTTGATTTTGAGTGAATAGTTAAAATACCATTTTTCTTACAAACTCTCTCATTTACGACCTAATCATTGTATGATCATAAATTAAGATTCATGAATCATTTTTTATTGATCAAAAATACATTTATAGATTAATATAATTCATTTTAAAATTATCAAATTAAATTTATAAACCTGTGTTTGATATTTTGGAACCTAAGTTATATCTTTTCTAATTTTTTTATTCGTTATGTATTTATTATTTTAGAATTAATTTTTTTTAATTTTTAGAAAATGATTCATGTAATTTTTTTTTCATATTTGGAATCATAATTTCAAAATTAGATAACAAGGTGAATTTGATTTTTAGGACCAAAAATAAATTGATGAGGTAAAAAGTGAGCTACTACAGTGAAGATAAAATAATGTAAAGGGTAAAAATTAAAAGGGAAAGGTATAAAATACCTAAACACCACAACATTAAATAATAGGTTATGGGTTTTTACGAACTTAACCAATATTTTCAACATTAATTATCAACCAAATTCATTGAAATTAATGCCACCCAAAAGTATTTGGTCTTAATAACAAAATAATCATCATTTTAACCCTTAAACACCACCCTCCTCATGTATAAATACCCACACCCTATTATAATTATGCCACACCAAAATTCTAAGTTATATCATTATATCTCTCACAATTAGTCTCCTACATTACTTTATCATCAAGCTTTAAGAGTGTTTTTTGGTTTAAAGTGTTTCTCTAATATAAGAAGATCAATAGATGTAAGGGTTTCCTAAACCCTCCACTTTCCTTTTCAAGTGCATTACTTTTTTTATATTTTCTTATTGAATTACCTCTTTTAATGTAGTACCATTCTTGTTATTCTATGCTATTATCTTACATTTTATATGTTTTAAATGAGATTTGAAATATTCCATGTCATTATAGCCTTTTCATAAGCCGTTACTACAATGAAATAAGGGTTCCTAACCCCTCATTTCCCTTTACTTTTATATGGCCTTTTAAATTACTTTTCATTTTAATGGTAAATTTTATTATGCATCATTGTTATAATTTTCTTACTATGTGATGTTTCCAAAGGACATCGTTAAATTATATATTAGAATAATATTATAAATTTATATGTTCCCGAATGACACTAACTACAAAGGCATAATAAAGTGGAAGTATGAGGTCGATCCCACATAGAGAAGGGATATTATACGAATACTTTTAACCAAAGGTTTGGTTTCCCCAATTTTAGTTTGAATTTATTTAAATAATTAAATGACATGGGTCTAAATCCTGAAATAGAAAATGGATAAGGGTCAATTTTAGGGTAAATGCAAAAATAATCCTTATAGGATCGAAATAATAAATAGAGATGCTCAATATACAAGAGGGGGGGGGGGTGATTTGTATACTTTAAAAATTCCTTTGGAACCTTTAAAGTTAAGTTTAACAAGGGTAAACAAAACATAAACAAACATTCACAAGACCTCTTAAAGAAACCCTTTCTATTTTCTTAAAAGAATGATTCTACCTTAAAGCGTATATAATCTGTAATATAATCAGAGTAACGGCATTACAAAGTATAAGAAATCTATACTTTCTAACTTTAACAAAGTTACAAATAGAGTGGAATTAAAACAACTTGAAATAGGAATCAAGTAACAATAGGATTCTTTTAACCCAAAGAGAACAACCTTGGATAAAGGTTCCTTGATTTATACCTTCAATAAAGTCTGTCTTACCCAAACCCAAGAAAGCCCTAAATCTGAAGATCGGTATCTATCTTGCTATCCCCGCAAGCCCTCAATTTAGAAGGAAATTGGAACCTCTGTCTTCCAAACCCGAAAGCCCATGATCAGCACGATCAGAGTCTGCACTAAGAAATTCTGAACAAGTTGTTCATTCCTGAAAAAGTTGTTCATGACATCCACACGAAGCACTACGAGTTGTAAGAGCCCCTCTCTCTAGAAATAAATTCACAAGATTATTAATTGTCAAGTACTTTACTCGTTCAAATGAGCTTGTATTTATAGGAAAAAATTTCCAACGGTCATCTCCTCTCCAACGGTCATATTTTCCTTAAATTTTAGAGGGAAATTGACAGGTGGAAAACATACAACGGTTAGTTTGTAACAGATTGTACAACATCGTTTCAAGTAATAGAAACGATGTTAAGTTAAAGATAAATGTTAAGTATAAGAACTCTTGGAATCCGATAATATTGGAATGATACATTTAGCAACTCTAACATTATTAGGAAAACAAATTCTTAAGAAATCAAGAAAATGGAATCATAAAATTGGTATCACATATACACTAGATTCGGTGTCATGAAGATCGACATCATATATACACCAGATTAAGTATTGAAGATCGACATCATATATACACCGGAATCGGTATTGAAAATCAGCATCATATATACACCAGATTCAGTATTGAAGATCTACATCATATATACACCAGATTCAGTATTGAAGATCGGTATCATATATACACCAGAATCTGAATCATAAAACTGAACCACATATACACCAGATTCGAAATCATAAAAACTGAATCACATATACACCGGATTCAGAATCATAAAAACTGAATCACTTATACACTGGATTTGGAATCATAAAAACTGAATCACAAATCGTAATGACAGATTTGTAATTATAACAGAATGGAAAATCATAATGAAGTCTAACAGAATGGAAAATCGTAATGATATATTTGTAAGCATAACAGAATGACAATTCTGGATCTTAAGAAAAATACAGAACTTAAAAAATATCCATAACTTAAGAAAAAGTGTTTGTGATTTTCAAAACATAAAACCATAGGAATGGAGAAGTCATAAGATATTCTTATAGACTCAACAATGCTAAGTCTATCTAAGGATAGACCTATGGATTAGACTACAAAGTGGTGAAAATGACACAAATTATTCTTGGTCATACCAATTGGATCTACCTAAGCTATAAAATAATCATTGGTCTAAAGATATTCTACAACTTAAGTGAAATAATCTTATTTTATAGGCAGAAAGAAACACAAGCTATTGGTCTTAGCTTGCCCAACTCCAACTAGGCTAGGGTCCATCGATTACATCTCTGATGGTCAGGGAAGCTGCAAAATAATGAGATTAAAAATTATTTTTAACCTAATTAATATCCAAATGGTTATCAAATTTTGATTTAGAAATTTATTACATTCAAATCTACCCTTACTTTCAACATCCAACCCTAAGAGTATTATCCACACAAGATGATATTAAACAAAATAGGGTAAATAGATGACATGATAGAAATAAAAAATAAAAGATTCAAAATAAATAAATCCAAAATTTTAATCATATAAAAAAGTTAAAAACTAACTTGATTTAACAAATAATAAAGAGCACAACAACAGTTGATGTTGGATGATAATTGGTGTTGAAATCATAATATTGGAATAAAAATAAAAATAAAAAGTCCTTTAAATAGAAAGTGGTAATAAAGGAATGATTAAAATGGTAAAATAAATCAATAGAAATAAGTTATAAATAAAACATGAAAGGAATAGAGAAGAAAATAGAAAACATTTTGGGTGTCCCATATCTCTTTTATGTTGAGGGTCATTGAAATATTTATAAGACTGACTGGCTCAAGACATGTAATTATTCACATCATGAAAATGATCCAGGTGACTTATTTTTCAACATTTACATAATGTGTAACTGGGATTTACATTGTGTACTTCATATCTAAAAAGGTCTCCAAAGATTTTAGATCTCCAGGATTTAATTTCTTGAATCCTTGGTGGGATTTAGGTTTCAAACTTTTCATGTTGGGTATTATATTCACATCATATATCTTCATTAGGTTTTAGATTTGATTCTTTTATGACGTGCAACTTAGATTCACATCATGTACTTGGTTCACACCATGTACTTGGTTCACATCTTGTAATTTGGATTCACAGGCTGGATTTTGGCACGCAGGTGCTATGCTCAAGGATTATACAGTGTGTACTTTATATTGAAAATGTGTAGTGTTGAACTCAGCTTCATCATTTTTTTTTCATGGATCAGTGCAAAGTTCTTTTATTGTCTATAATTTCCATGCTTTCCTCTCTATTTTTCAACATGTAGTTCCCGTTACAAGAATATAAAAAACATTAATATCAAACAAGAATCTCATATTTAATCAATTAATATCTAATGAATTCATATATAAAAGATATGAAAATATAGATATCACTATGTTATCAAATAGATACAAACATTACCTCTCATTATACTACCTTCATAAGCCATTATAATGATCAAAATTTTTCACATCCATAAAACCACCCTAAATTTTGTAAAGAAAAGTGTATGTGGATCTCCTAGTGACAAAATCCATGTCATGATATAAACAAGTGGATGGAAAATTTGGAACAGTTGCACCTAGAAGTAATAACCCTAAAAATATCATAATTGGGAATTAACTTGATCTTCACCTGGTTCATGAAAAATAGGCCTAAATACACAAATAGTTTAACACTCTTTGGGGATATTCTTTGGATAATTCATAGGATCTTCATGAGCCATAATGAAGGATTGTAATATATGGATTGATATTAACTTTCAATTTATATCCCTATTCCATGATAATACCCTCTACTACTACTTGATGAAATTTCTTAAAATACCCATAACATTGTGAATACCCTATAGTTTCTAAATTTTATTATTTTATATTCACCTAGATAGCCACATCAATCCATTAAAATATGTTCTTTACCACTCATTTTTAACCAATTATTATGTTATTTATCACTCTATATATTTCTAATGGATCTTAACCTTCTCCTAAATATCCATGTTCCCATGTATACATGGTATGGTCGAAATAATATATATATATATATTTATATATATATAATGATCCATCATTGTCTTTGTCTTGTTTTATCACCAACTATGCATAAATTGTATTCCAAAGACTTTACCTTATGGATACCCTTGTATATATTTTTTAGTTTTAAGGGTGTCCACCTAGATACTATTCTTAGATTTAATGGGTAAATTATTGACTAAAACATATAACCTTTATCTATATGGTGTAAATAA
The DNA here is from genome assembly GCA_963277665.1 of Viscum album. Lineage (NCBI taxonomy): Eukaryota > Viridiplantae > Streptophyta > Magnoliopsida > Santalales > Viscaceae > Viscum > Viscum album. Next base: position 101,994,355 of record OY728147.1, on the reverse strand, counting down.
CTTATACTTTATTATCTTGACTGCTGGGTATTTACCTATAAAGTTACCATATTTCATTGGATACCTATTTATTTTTTAATGGGTTTATCATTCCATGATTATTAATGTATTTAGGTATGTTTTTATCTATGTGTTATATATGAATTTAGGTATTTGAAGGGTGAACCCTGATAGTGAACCAATGCATTGGGTAAATAATTAACCTCAAGATATGTTATGTTTATGATACAATGACATCATGCCCTGGTAATGTTTTATGATACCTCGGTGAACAACCTTGGTAATATTTTTTATGAATCCTTGGTTGTACACTTATGAATTTTTCATGTTTATGTTGTTTCCATATTCTTATTATTCCATAACTTATGACATCATTTTCTTTATACCATTCTACCATATGATGATATCTAATCCTCCTTAATTATGTTACCATGTTATGCCTCATGAATAAAATGTTCCAATTCATCACTCATGATTAAGAATCTCAATGTTTTTATGTTTCAAGGATTATGATGTATCCCTTACTAAGAATTTGAGCTCACCATTTTCTTATGTTTACCCATTTCACTGGGAATTACAATTTAAGTGATATATATAGGAGAGATACATGTGTGGAGAATTTTTATTGATGAAATGTACTTTTTATTGAGATTTAAATATATAAATATTCCTAGTTCCAAAATACAATGAACTTTCAATCCTTGAGGTTGGTTATATATATTAATATATTTGTAAAAGTATACATTTTTAACACCAAATCTGGGATTGTGGGTTTGGGGATTCTTATAACATGTAACACTGCAACATGATAACATGAATCTTGATATATGAGTTGGAATGTCACAAGGATTCATGTATTATCCTCGATAATTATAGGCTGAAAAATAATTCCAAGGGATAAAATAAATTTCCCAGTGATTGATCTTCCCATAAAAGAAATAAATAAAAAAGAAAATAGATGCATGTGAATGCGAAACCCTTTTTTTTATTAAAAATGATTCATAAAATTGAAATTTTCAATGGAAACATTTAAATTTAAAAAATCAAAAATAAAATAAAGAAACCAAGTCTATATTATAACATAAATAAAATAATGTGACTCAAGCCTTAAGTCATGAAATCTTCTACTGTATTTCTAATATGGATCCATGATTTACAACTAATGAAGCATGAAAAATTATTTTGTTCACATAATGACCAATAACGTCTACATGTTTACCGAAGTACGTATGTAATAGTGAGTATAAACTCTATACGACTTCTCTAATGGTTTCAATATTTTAATGTTCTTGGGAAATTATAATAAATGAAATTTCTAACTAACAATGATACATCAAATACATTTTTTTCTAAAAAAATTTATTTAACAAAACCTTTCCTAAATAATATATATAATCCAACCATGTGAAATAATTTCAAAAACCACATTTTTATAAAATAATAACTAAATCCTTGATTTCAAATTAATTTATAAACCACTCCCCCCAAAAAAAACCATTTGTAAATTTTTTCCCTAATATCATTAGAAACTCCTTGTCCCCTAAATATCCAATCATGTTAATATAAATATAGAATATAATCCAATAAATCAAAAGATAACTAACTACCTCACATGATCTATCAGTCACTCGGATGGAGTTGAATCATTATTCAACAGGCTCGATGTGTGAACCATGTTATCAAGTATTCAAATGAAAACCAAAAACCATCATCTTTACCATGAAAAATAGTAGGTGTGTCCATATAGACCTAATCATTCCAATAATTTATCACCTTTACATATACACTATAAGTATCTGCTTTACCACATATGGTTTAGTGCTTTAAAAATATATTTTAATAAAAATATTTTTTTACATGAACACACACACACACATTGTTCAAGAATTTATAAGTCACATGAAAACCATTTATCAAAATCCAACCCTTCCCATGGATATTCCCAAAAAAATAATTTTTTAACAAATTTTACATTTTAATCAATATCATGGTTTCTCATAAAACTTAGAAATAAACTCACTTTTAGATCATAGACAATCAAAAAACTACAAATAGATTAGTCAATATCATTGAAATTATCAAAGTCACCTACTTATATTTCTTTTTTTTGGATTATCCATAGGCTCTAAAATTGATAATACTTACTAAAGAAACAGTTAATCATAAAAAATAATACATAAATCACAATTCATATACTAAATAAACAAAAACTCCATTAAAAGAAATTTAGAATGAATTGTGAAAATTTTTAATAGACACATGCACATTGGACATGACCCTTTCATAACTCATTATTTTGAGGTATAAAAAGAGAAATGCCTAAGTATGAAATCTATAATGTGGAACGAACCCTATTTATATTCTCTCAACCCAATATAAAATGCAATAAAACATAAATTAATGCCTTAAGTGTGATATAACTGACCTCATATACTCAAAAAATGACCTAACTAGGTCTCCACCTGACCTTAGGTATACCTCCATGTATGTAAGAGGCCACTGAAAAGTTATGAGGTCCTAATAAAGTCATGAGGATACGATTATCTTAATGGAATCCTATAAGGATCATGCTCGAATATGTAAAAAAATTGATATGTCTCATCAATATATCAAACAAAACCAGAACAAGAAGATATAAAATAGGGATCCAAGATAGTTTACTAGAACCTCATATATCAAAATAAATAATCTACATGATATGCACCAATATATAATTGAATAAAAATATATAAATATAAAACATAGTTGTAATAATACATGAAAAAGATAACCCCTCTGCTGATACATGTGGAGTAAAAGTAATAAAATAAAATACAGTAGCCATTAATCAAGCTCACTAGAAAATTTCATGTCAAATAACCAGTCTCCATGACACACCTTATGTTGAGTTACAACTCTATATCCCTGCTGAATACCTACACCTATAATGAAACATAACATCTTCCCATACATATTGAAACACATGTCATGTACATTAGTAAGGGGTGAGTGTAATGGCCCAATAGGCTTCCCCTACCCACCCCAAATCATAAAGTTATAGTGATAAATTGGATACATTTTCAATTATATGGTGAGTGTAACTAAAACCACCCATAAAAATAACCCATTCATGTTGATAGAAAGCCATACTTGTGTGATATTGTGTCAAAGAAGACACTGGAACCTTGAGACTTATACTAACACTACCCAACTTAGGTTAGGTCCCACTTTCTTATAAATGATTACTCATATACTCTTATTTACCTATGAGTCATACCACATGACCACTCATTTCTCTTCAAATGAAATGCTTCATAGGTATCATCTCATAAAATCAAGACTCACTCTCAGAGTCCCATCTGTCCCACCAATTATCTCACCAATAATTGAAAAATTAGTTTCTAAAATATTCTGGTAAATATTAATCGTATCAAGAAATGAAATAATGGGAAATAAAATAAGACTTAACAATCAATGATAAAAACTAAAAAAACCAAAAAAAAAGTATCAAAAGAGGTCCCAAAGCATCAAATATCAAATAAAAATAATCCCATGATAATCCAAATCAATAAGAAAAAGAATAGGGATAAACAATATTAAATAACAGTCTCAGCTCTCACACCCTACCCTATCACATATCACCGTTCCTCACTATGACTATCTAATAGATTACTAGTAGAGAACCTATGTCTCTATCCTATATATCATAATCCATCACATGTGATGGATCCCAATAACATCCTAGGAAATAATAAAATAATTATTTTTTATATTTATTAATATTTATGAATTAAATGGTAATTTTATTTTAAAGGGGATCCTATTTGAAATAGTATACCCGACACACAATAAATATTTCTCTAAAATATTATGTTGCACGCATGCTTGAGTTATACCGAAAAATAATATATTTTTAATATTATTCTTTTAAGAGTTAGTTATTGCCTAGAAATTGTGTTAGAGGGAATGAATAGGAAAAAATATATTATGTTTACACTTGTTTATTAATTTTTTTACATTAATAAAATAAGTTTTATATGATTAAAATAATAATAATCTAATTTTAAGCATAAAAATATCTATATTTTTAAAAGGTAGTTATAAGGCCTTCTAATGGAGAACCCCTTTTAAATAAAATTTTGGACACTTGTAACTTTTATATGAAAAAATAAACTTCATTTTTGAAATAGGGACATCAAAATTTTAACTTGGGGGTATTTTGGTATTTTTTTGAGAACTTTCACATTTTGATGAATAATGAAAAATACTGAATTTTAGTTCAAAATTATTTTTTCATCCAATTTATTTATATTGTTTAATTATGTTTTTATTTGGTTATAAATTATAATTAGATCAATTTTATATCATTTAAAATAATTTAGGTCATTGGAAACAATTTCAAATTGAATCTATTTATAAAAACCTAGCAAATTTTAAACATTTTTACATTAAAAACCCGCTTTGCTATACCATCTGCAGGATTTAATTTAAATTAATTTCTATGACTTATGTGATTATAATTTGGAAAAATGGATTCCATATATGTAATTAGAATAATTTATAATGTCTAATAATGTAAAAATGTTTTTTAAAAAATATTAGTGAAAGTAATTAAAATTAATTACAATGATTAAAAGGAAAATTAGCTTAACAAGGGACTAGACCTTAAACTTAAGAGCCAAAATGAAAAACAAAACTTGTTAAAAGGACATCATATGTTAATATTTTTAACCTATACTCTCTTTTATAAAATTTGGACCATTATTTTATCCACTTTTCATAGGAAAAACGTGGGTGAAATTCCCTTTTAAAAAAATTACAAGAATGCCACTCCTCCTCTACTATTTAAAGGCACTTACCCTTACCATTTATTCACACATATCAAGACCTTAGGATAAAAAAAATCTGCTCAAAAAATCTCCAAAAATACTTTCCTTCATCCTAGAAGAATCCATTTGGGCAAATATCCATCCAAGGAATCCCAATGGTGAAAACCAAATGGAGTTAACCAATAAAGAGGTAACATCCTACCTCAAGCTCCTTTGTTTTATTTTCATTATCCACCACCTAAATTTTTATTTTTTCATGATTATATAATATAATCGGTATCGTAAATATACTAATATGTTTTTGTTATAAGGGTTCTACCTACACTTACACACACTTCCATCTAATGGGTAACAAACTTACCATTCTTGTATACGAAAAACTACCGCCTCACGAAACGATGTTGTTCATTTTTACTTTACCACCTCTCATGGTCAGGAATTATGATGGATACTATATTTTTTTATATGATATATATGATATATATGATATCTTTATTCTTATGTAATTTTTATATACATATACCTTTATGCTTTCCATTTTGTGTAAAAATGGTAATGTCGTTTGTGGAAGTGTGGACTACTGCCACCTCAAAGCGATGCGATACATTCACACACTACATAGAATGTATTAAGGATGGGTTTAATAAAAAAATATGATATATAAATAAAATAAATATTATATTAATGACATAATTAAATTTATATAAATATAATATATTATTTTCTTTAACACCTTTTCATATATTGAAAAAGTGATAACGTTATTCCTGGACACGGGACCACCGACTCCTCGACACGTTGTGATTACTTTCAGATCACAAGAATTGTATATGTAAGTATATATTATTAAATAATATGGTATTTATGATATAATTTTTATTCTATAAATATAAGTGTTACTTACCTTCTTTCCATAATGATCATTGAAAAATGGGAACGTTACTCATCCGTACGTACGACCTACCATCTCCAGGATTATAACGTTGGTTCATTTTTTCATAACCATATTTAATGATTGGTTTTAAAAATAGTATTTATGTATAAATATGATAATTATTTCATGATTATTATTCTGGATATTTTTATATAATGACCCCTTTAACCATAGTTGACCTACCAAATTCGTTTTTGACATATAAAACAAATATGGTCAAAACACCTGATGTAAACTTAATAGTTTAAGTAGTTGTTTACAACATTGTAATAAGTGAAATAAAATTAATGATATACTTGAAAAAGTTTCTCAATAAAGTAGATAATTAACACAAGTTTTTTATTCAGGAAGATAAAGACCCATGTGACTAGTCGGACTCAAGGTAAGGGATTTCATCTCAATATCCTTTCATTGAGATATTTCTTAATGATATGCACCTTTATCCTTTTATAAGGTTTATATACATATTATTTGACATTATATATCCATATTTCATCTATTATAATGTTATTTAATGTTTTAATATTTTTTATTTCAGGGTGATTATGATTTAAATGTTCAAAGTGGTATGAGATATTTTGAATTTTTAAATATTTAAGCCTTTCCTTTCAATATTCTTGATATCATTTTACATATTTATTTATATTTATATAAAAGGGTTATAGAGAAAATTTTATATCAATTTTTAATTCTATTCAAATTTTTTAATTGAAAAAATATTTTTACATGTTTTATACAAAATGTTTTGACAAATAATAAAAGTAATGTTCTATTCTTAATGTACACAATGCCAATGACTTTTCCACCACTATGGACTTTATTTTATTTTTGGATTACTTTAAAAGATTTATATTTTTTTAAATTAAAAACCTTCAATATATTTTTTGATATTTTGGTATTTAAAATGGTTTTTTCAAAATAATGGTTTATTTTTTTTTATTGAAAATGGTATTTTTGAAATAAAATTGTATTTAAATATTTGAAAGTGTTTTTCATATGAGTTTAAAAGAGTTTTTAAAATGATGTAATGTTTTAATTCAGGTTGTGGTTCTTGGACCTTATAAATGATGGGTGTTCCCAGATAATGCTGGGTGATCCAATTATAGCTTAAACTCTAGGTGTGTATAGATAGTACTTCAATACATTGGATAATTATTATATTCTCCGGATAATTATATTAGAAGTTAACTGTATGGTTATTACAATATGTAAGGGTTTTATAAGGTTTTAATGTGATGATGTCCCAAGGTACCTACATGATTTTTCTATGTTGATAGTGAGTTTTCATGGAAATCATTTATTTTAAAATGGTAAAGTAAATGATAGTTTTTAAACGATGATATTTCCATCTTTGGGTAAAATTTTATGTTTTCAAGTAAATATTTTCATGAGTTTTAATGTTAATTAATGGACTAACAGTTTTATTCTTTTTATATCCCTTATTAAGATTTTTATGGACATAGAATGTTTTTTAATGATTTTCACATGACTTAAGGGTGATTAAATGATTGGAAGAATTTATATTGAAATTCATGAAGAGTTTTCTTAAAAGAGATCATGAATTATTTTAAAAGTTTTAGATTATGAAAAAAATGGAAAATGTTTGGTAGTTTCCACTTTGTATTTTTATGGTTTTGTTATGTTTAAGTTATTGCATAATTCTAAAAAACTATAAACCTTAAAATATCCTCAATGTGAAAGAAAGTAAAATTCATGACTTAAATAAATATTTTTTAATGTTCAAGGTCCGGGCATGATAGTTAGTATCAAAATTCAGTTTAGATAAATTTAGATTTTAGGGTAACATTAATAAATTTACCTTAGAATATTTTATCTTATGGCCAAGTTAAAATGTTATAGCATTTGGGGATTACCTTTTTTTCTTCATTTAAAACATTTCTATTAAGAATGGTTTATGATAGAGGAAACGTAGAAGCGATTGTGTGAAGGAAACTAGAGGAAGATATCCTTCCAAATTAATATCTTTAAATGGTCCTAATAGAAACATAACAATTTTTCACTATTATGGATCAGTTAACTTAGGTGATAAATAGTTGTGGTGTCCATGATATAGAGGAACCCGATATACCCCAAAGGAACATGTATTTTTTAGATAATTTCATGAGGTAACATCCCCCATCATTTAGTGGATCATCTAACCCAGTGGTATCCAAAGGATGTATCAGTGTTATAGAAAAGATATTTTATGTCATGTGATGTTCAGAACATCAAAAGGTAACCATAAATATTTATCATTTTGAATGTGAAGATGATTGATGGTGGTCTTTGTTTAAGAATATCAGATAAAAATACGATCTTGATTCCATGGAATAGAAACAATTCAAGTAAGTTTTCCTTGAGAAATATTTCCCTAAGGCAATTAAACTTTAAATGGAAAATAAAATCCTGGAATCGAAGAAAAAAGTTAAATATTATATAGCTGTATATGAAGTGAAATTAAAAATATTGGACCAGTATATGCAAATTTTATTTGGGACACTGATAGAAAAATTAATTAGTCTTACTTAGGATTGAAACCAATTATACGAAGATCTTTGGCTGCGTGAGAATTTAAAAGCTATGAGAAATTTATTCATTATGCTGAAAAGGTTGAGATTTAGTTTTCTAACACTTATGTGCCTTATGATAATGATAGTAAGAATCATACATGATGGAAGAAAATAGGGAAACATTCAACAAATAAATCCAGGGGTAATAAAATGAAGTTCCCATCTTGTAGTAAGTGTGGTAAAAAACACCCTAGAAAATGTATTATGAAGATAGTGAAGTATTACTAATATGGAAATTATATCCATGTGTCCTGTGAATGTAAGGAAAAGGATCCTGAGGAATTAAATAATGTGGTAACTAATATTCATCTAATGGTAATATGTTTTAGCATTAATAAGATAAGTAATTATGCTAATTCATATTTTAATTTAGTGGCACATGATGTAAATATTCATGATCATAAACATAAAGGTGTAGTGAGGTCATTTGATACTACTACAGTTGATTTTGGGATGTTAAATGAGGTTGTGAAAGGTATGTTACTTGTGTTTTAAAATTATTCCAATACCTTGTTTAATTCTGGATCTTTGCATTATTTCATTTTTGAGAAATTTTCTATAAAATTGGGGATATCACCACATGAATTTAGTTTATCATGCTAGGATAGATTTCATTTCTAAGAAAGTTGTGTTCAATGATTTCATGCCTTTGATAACTTACCAAGATGCTAAGAAATTGACTAGATATGAAAATGAAAGTTACCTTGCTTATATTTTTGAAAATAAAGAATCTATTAAAATTAGTAACATGATAGTAGTAAATGAATACATGGATGTTTTTATGGATGATTTTCCAGGTGTTATTCTTGATTTATAGGTTGAGTTTACTGTTTACTGAGTACCTGATGAGAGGCCTATTTCTAAATCCCCTTATCAAATGGCTCAAGTGGAACTTTTAAAGTTGAAAAAGTAATTTCTTGAGTTATTAGGTAATGGTATTTTCTGACCTAGAACTTCACAATGGGGTGATACTATCTTTTAAAAAAAAATTAAAGATGGATCAATGAGACTTTTCATTGATTATAGAGGCTTGAATAACATCACTATTAAGAAAAAGTATCTTGTACCTCATGTAGATGATTTATTTGACCTGCTCTAGGGAGCACAATATTTTTCAAAGGTTATCCTGAGGTCAGGCTACCATTAGTTGAATGTAAAGGAATATGAAATTTTAAAGACTGTGTTTTGAACTAGGTATGGCCAATATTAATTTTTAGTTATACCATTTGGGTTATCCAATTCACATGCTATATTCATGGATCTTATGAATAAAATTTTTCACGAGTTTTTGGATAAGTTTATGGTTTTTTTTATTGATGAAGTTTTAGTATTTTATAAAAGAAAAGAGGATCATGAAAGGCATCTAAGGATTGTTTTTCAAACCTTAAAATAAAATACATTGTATGTGAAATTTAGAAAGTGTGAATTTTGGTTGGAAAAAAATTTCATTCCTTGGTTACACTATTGCTAAAGATGGAATAACTGTTGATCCTACTAAAACAAAAGTTATTGAAAAATGTACAAGACCCACAAATATCATCAAGATTCATAGTTTTCTTGGATTAGTGGGTTACTACTGGTAGTTTGTTGAAATTTTTTCTGAGTTCTCTAGCCTACTAACCAGGTTAAATCGAAAACGAGTTAAGTTTATCTGGATAAAAGAATGTGATGATCATTTTTAGGAACTGAAAATAAGATTCATGAATGATCCTATTTTCTCCTTTCCTTCCATAAATGGTGAATTCTATATCTACAATGATGCTTTGTTGAAATTAATTGGTTGTGTCCTAATGGAAAATGATTAGGTAATTGCTTATGCTTCACATGAGTTGAAACCTCATGGCTTAAATTACCCTACACATTATTTGGAATAAGCTCATATTATTTTTGAATTAAAAATTTGAAGGAATCATTTGTATGGAGTAAAGAGTGAAATATATACTTATATTTTTTTGAAGTATATATTCACTTAGAAATAATTGAACATGAGATAAAAAAGATAGATGGAACTAATCAAAGATCATTATTGCTCGATTCATTATCATCCAAGAAAATCAGTCAAGGAGGACAATGATTTGAGTTGAAAAATTAATTCTACATTAACAACGTTACGTTTGGAACATGACCCTTTGTTTAATGATTTAATGAATTTTGGAATATAATTTGGGGATGCTGGGATATCCTTTTTTTTTTTAGGTTTTAGTATAATCGAATTTGTCAAAAAGAATTAAGAGGGATCATAAGGTGGATCAATATTTATAATAAAAGGTAAAATATGTTAAGAATGGTAAGTTTAATAATTTTAATATTGATGAAGAATGTGTTTTATGATTTGGAAAGAGATTACACATGCCTTGGGTACTGAATTAAGTTTTTTTATGGCTTTTCATCCCCAGTTTGATGAATAGTCTAAGTAGATGATTCAGACATTATAGGAAATGCTTCGTTCTTGCTCAATATATTATTAGGGAAGTTGGTATCAACATATTTCTTTGGTTGGGTTTTATTATAAAAAAAGTTTTCATTCTAGTACACATATGGACCAATTTGAGGAATTATATGGTAAGTAGTGTCGAACACTAACTTTTTGGGATGATTTAGGAGAAAGGAATTTTATGAGACCAGAGTTGATAGAGGAAGTGATAGAGAGAGTTAAATTGATTCAGTGAAACATGAGGGAATCTTAGAGTAGAAAAAAGTGTTATGTAGGTAATTGAAGGAAATATCCTTCTTACGAGGTATGTGATCATGTCTTTTTAAAAGTTTATCTATGGAAAAGTTTGATGCTTTTTGGTAAGAAGGGGAAGCTGGGTCCATGATTCATTGAACCATATAAAATCCTAGATAATGTTGGATTAGTCTACTAGTGAGAGGATTTACCTCAACGTTTTTCCCAGGTACCCAAATTATTTCATGTTTCAATGTTAAGGAATTATGTACTAGATTTATCTCATGTTTTGAGTCCTGAAGTTGTTCAACTAGAAGAGAATCTTTCTTATGAGGAAAAAATTGTTCATGTGTTTAACCATATAGAGAAAGTGTTGTGGAATAAGGTGATTCATTAGGTTAATGTTTTATGAAAAAACCATATGGTTTATGAGGAATCATGGGAATCTAAAAATTCTATGAGGGGAAAATATCCCCACTTATTTGATAAGAAAATAAAATTGCGAGGATGCAATTTCCAAAAAGGGGAAGGATGTAACATACCGAGTAATGATAGAATAAGTAATTTTATATTTATTAATTAAATTGTAATTTTATTTTAAATGGGATTCTATGTTTGATAGAGTACCCGACACACAATAATGAGTTTTATTTGAAATCTTATGTTGCATGCAAGAATAAGTTATACAAAAAATAATATATCATCAGTACTATTATTTTAAGTGGAAGTTATTTTCCAGACATTGTTCTAGTGAGAATAAATAGGGCTAACTATATTATGTTTACACTTGTTTATTAAATGTTTTTACATTAATCCAGCAAGTTTTATAGGATTAAAATAAAAATAAATCCAATTTTAAGCATAAAAAGATCTATATTTTTAAAAGGTAATTTTACCGCCTTTTAATGGTGAACCCATTTTAAATATAATTTTTGAAACTTTTATAAATTTTATATGAAAATATAAACTTCATTTTTGAAACTGAATTTTATTTCAAAAATATATTTTCATATAATTAATTTATATAGTTAAATTATGTTTTTATTTGGTTTAAAAGTATAATTAGATCAATTTTATATCATTTAAAATAATTTAGTTCATTGTAAACAATTTCACATAAAATTTAGATATAAAAACCTAGAAAACTTTTGAACATTTTTAATTTAAAAACCTGTTTTTTCATCCCATCCACAGGATTTAATTTAAATTAATTTCTACCATTTATGTGATTGGAATTTGGAAAAATGGATTCTATATCTATATTAAGAATAATTTATAATGTCTAATAAGTTTAACTTAGTTTTTGAAAAAAAATATTAGTAAAAGTAATTAAAATTAATTACAGCGATTAAGAGGAAAATTAGCTTAACAAGGCACTAAAACTTAAACGTAAGAGCCAAAATGATCTATAAATTTATCCAAAATCTATTTTATGATCATATTTTTATCCTATACTCCCTTTTATAAAATTTTTGCCATTATTGGATCCACGTTTCATAGAAAAAACATGGGTGGAATTCCCTTTTCAAAAATTTACACGAATGCCACTCCACCACCACTATTATAAGGCACTCACCCTTACCATTTATTCACACTTATAAATACCTTTTTAGATCCCAAAATCTGCTCAAATAATCTACCAAAATCCCTCTTTTCATCCTAGAATCCTTTATTTGGGAAAAAATCGATCATAGTAATCCCTTTAGTGCAAACCAAAAGAAGTTACCCATTATTCTTCCCAGATCCTTTATTTTATTTTCATTATCCACCACCTAAATTATTATTATTACATGATTATATAATGAACTTATTATCCTAAATAAACTTATATATTTTTATTCTAAGGGTTATACCTAAAATTAAACACACTTCCATCTAATGGGTAACGAAGTTACCATTCTTATGTATGATAAACTACCACCTCACGAAATGATGTTGTTCGTTTTTCCTTTACCACCTATCATGGTTTGAAATTATGATGGAAAATATATTTTTATATATTATATATATGATATTTATGATGTATTTATTCTTCTATAATTTTTATATACACATACCTTCATTCTTTCCATTTTGTGTAAAAATGGTAATGTCGTTTGTGGATGTCTGGACTACTGCCTCCTCAAAGCGGTGTTATACGTTCACACATTAATTAAAATGCAGTTAGGACGGGTGTAATAAAACATATGTGACATAAATAACATAAAAATGATATTTATTAAATAATTAACTTTTTTTTAAATATAATATATCATTTTCTTGAACACCCCTTCACATACTAAAAAAGTGATAACATTGTTCGTGGAGGTGTGGACTACCATTCCTCAACGCGATGTGATTCCTTTTACATAAAAAGAATTATAAATGTAAGTATATATGATTAAATAATATGGTATTTATGATATAATTTTCATTATGAAAATATAATTGTTAAATTATTTCCATAACGATCATTGAAAAATGGGAATGCTACTTATGCGTACGTACAACCTACCATCTCCATGATTGTAATGTTGATTAATTTTTCATAACCATATTTTATGATTGGTTTTAAAAATATAATTTATGTATTAGTATGATAATTATTTAATAATTATTATTCTATATATGGTTATATAATGACCACTTTGATTATAGTTGACCTATCAAAGTTGTTTTTGATGCGTAAACCAAATATGGTCAAAATACCCGTGGTAAAAATAATTATTTAAGTAGTTGTTTACAAAATTGTAATAAGTGAAATAAAATTAATGATAAAATTGAAATTTTTTTACTATAAAGTATATAATTAACATAAGTTGATTATTCAGGAAGAAAAAGACCCATGTGACAAGTCAAGACTTAAGGTAAGGGATTTCATCTCAATCTCCTTTCATTGAGACATTTCTTAATGATATGCACCTTTATCATTTTATAATGTGTATATATAGAACCTTTTAAATTTTATATTCCCTTTTTATCTATTATTATGTTATTTATTATTTTGTTAAATGTTATTATTTCATGGTGCTTATGATTTAAATGTTTCAAGTGGTATGGGATGCTTTGAATGTTTAAAGATTCAATCATTTACTTTCAATATTATTGATATTATTTTACATATTTATTTATATGGATATATAAAAGGGATATAAAGGAAATTTTATTTCTATTTTTAATTCCATTCATTTTTTTAAAAAAGAATCTTTTTACATGTTTTATAACAAATGATTTGAACAACAAAAGAAGGAATGTTCTATTCTTAACATACACGGTGACAATGAATTTTCCTCCTCCATGGACATTATTATTTTTGGATTCCTTTGAAATATTTAATATTTTATTAAATGAATAAAATTCTCTCTTTTTTGGGTATTTTGGTATTGAAAATGGGTTTTCAAAAGAAATGTGTATTTTGTATTGAAAATATGATTTTTGAAAGAAAATGGTATTTTAATATCTGAAAGTGTTTTTCATAGGAGTTTAAAAGATTTTTTCAAATGATGTAATGTTTTATTTAATTTTTCGGTTCTTAGAAATTATAAATGATGGGTTCACCTAGATAGCACTGGGTGATCCCATTATAGCTTAAACAATGGGTGTGCCCAGATTGTACTCCAATGCATTGGGTAATGATTATATTCTCTAGAGAATTATATTGGAAGTTTTACATTTGGTTATTAAAATCCATAAGGGTTCAATGTTATGATGTTCCAAGGTACCTCCTACATGATTTTTTTTATATTGATAATGAGTTTTCATAGAAATCATTTTTTTAAAAAGGTAAATTAAATGATATTTATTAAACAATGATATTTACCTCTTTGGATTTTTTTTATTTTAAGTATTTTAATGAGTTTTAATGCTTTTCAAATAAAATTATATTTATAAAAATGAGTTATACACTAACTCACACCACTAAAAAATACATATAATGTTCCACCAATACATATTCAACCAAGGTGCTGTTAAAAAAACCATTTAACAAGATATATAATTCTATAAGGACTATTAGGACAACATGATTCCATCTCATTTATGTATAAATATCATGAAATTTCAAAAATACACTATAAATATAGTAATAATAGCTCACTAGTATACAATAAACAGTAACCATGTCCATATAAGCCAAGTAATTAAAATCCTTAATGAATATAAGCTACTTACTTCAATTATCTATCCACTTAATAACTACAATAACTGGAAACTCACCCAATAATCTTGGACCATAACAATTTTTGATTCACTATTGACATACCAAGTTCTATCCCCAAATGATAACCATAATTCTACTATAAAACTCTTACAGATGAGAAAACTACATGTGAAAAGGTACACCATCCGATCACCTAGATTCCCACTATTTTTTCTATGAATACCATATAATCACCAATATCATTATTCTTTACACTTACTATACACACTTTCATAACGAAATTATGACCACTCGATTACTCTACTTGTTCGCATAACCAAAACAACAAAAATATTCATAATCACATCCATTGACACCTAAACATTGATAAAAAATAAATACCTATCTTTATAGATCTCCTCATTATTAAGATTGAGTACTAAAAACCTATCTCACCAAAGGGTGATTCTTATTATAGGAATCACTTATCAAAAATTCATCTCGTGTAATCTAAATTATGAAATTATCATTTATCATATCTTACTATATAATACTAAGTCTATACTCCTATATTAATATACTAATCACAAAAATATCTCAAAACAATCATTAGAAAAATATCAAGATATATAATTAAAAATTCCTAGGTAATTCCAGGTTATATAACTAAAAACTTGAAACATGGTCATAAGAACCAATTTCCCATTTGGAAGCCCAGAAATATCATTTAACATACACAAAAAATCCCATAAGTTTTCATCAAAAACCCCATGGCATTCAAGGTTTTTTAAAAACTATGGAATCATAAATAATCAAAATATCTAGTTTTTTCTTTGAATATAATTTTAATTTCCAAAAACATTTAATAAATAAATATAAAAATTGTTTCCCACAATTTATTCAAAAATAAAAAACCTAAAAACTCTGACCATGCTGGTAAATTTTTTAAATATCACTTGAAAAAATCACTTTACACACATAATGAAATAAAAAAACCATTTTTTTCCTTGAAAACATGATTTTCGTAAAAACATCATTTTATTTTAAAAGAATTAGATCCAAAAGACATTTTAAGCGAAACTAGTGTATAATTTTTTTAATACATTCCTTGTACCAACACAAAAATATTGTTTTTCAAAAAAACCATTTGTAGAAATTATAAAAATACTCCCCTATTAATATCCAACAAGAATTATAAACACATCCATGGGAATGTGAATTTAAAACAACACATCCAGGGGAATGTGTACCATGCTCTAATAATATCACTACCGTGATGCATGAACAATTAAAAACATAACTTATAATTGATACCTTTAGAACATTCCAAGTCCTTCCCATATTTAAATGCCTAAACCAAGGCCTCACTCAACCAATAGTATCCATTCCCCTTCATAGGGTATCTCTTAAAACTTTGGTTTTAACCATAACATTGTTAGACAAGAATGCTCATGGTCTACCAACAAAGTCTTGAAACCTAATTTTTACCTCTAATTAACTCCATTCCAACTGAATACATGATTTAATACTATAAAAACCATGACATTGATACCTATAAAATATCTGATTTAGGTCACTACAACATGATAGGCACACCTACCAATCATTAGAGGCTGGTGTATACAATAAAGTATAGATAATAATTATGTGACATATGGTTTTCCCTCTTTAAAGCTATACTATTTGATGAAATTTCATTACAAAATTCAATAAGATTATTTTAAGAATGGGATAGAATGAACACATAACCTTCCCACTAGTGGAAGTACCTATATAATCAGATAGTTCTAATAATGCAGGAAACTATATAAAAATGTATAAATATAAGTACATCATTGAAACACATCATATATACCATCTAAAATATATAACCAACCACCCAAAATATACACCAGTGTCGGGTTAACTAATTATACACTAAGTAGAAAAACGATAAGGTTCTATGAGTGTAATATCCTTCAATAAATAACTAAGGACAACCCATATAAATCTCTCTTATATGGAACATAAAAATCCCAAAAAATATCCAAACTAATTCCTCACTCGAATAACTATGAACTACCATGATTTGGTGCCTTTTCATTTCCTGTATCACTTATAAAAGGATCTACAAGCATCACAAATGGACATGTGTATGGTGTGAGTGTTTTATACCTAGTAGGCAATCACCACCTTATTCATTCCTACCAATTATAAACTCAAGTGTATACTATAATAATAAAAAATAAGTAGATAAAAAACTAAAATAATCAACATAATTTATCCTCAATAAAAAACATTAATATTAGCTAATATATGTAATTACAAATCCAGGAAGGATCTATAGTTATTTTACTAGATTTGGGCCTAGACTAGAATCCATGGAATGAATATGGGAATCAATTAGGGTATAAAAACTATCCAATGGAAAATGGGTTGATGCATACCAAGTTGAGTAAATTTTATAGATCATCCCTTTAAGAAAAGGTGAAAGTGTTATAAGAAGTCAGGGATTTAAAATACCATCCTATCTTCATGAACCTATTCATTAATCATAGAATTACCAACTCATGAAAGTTATGATAGTCATATACCCATTTTTATATTTATAAAAATATTTAAATCATAGGTATAATCCATAAACAATACTAATAATGATTACATGTATCATAATTCATTAAAAAATTCCAGCAAATCACACATGGAAATATAAACTATAAATAAAACTTTGGGGTATAGTAGTAAAAAATGACCATCAATCCAAATAAATATATAAATTAATATGAATAATAATTAAGTATTTCCAATTAGACAAAATAAACATGAGGTGAATCATATAAAATAGTTAATGCATGCTATTATGAACAATATAAATAAACTAACCAAAACAACTTCCCACATTCATTATTATTTTTTAAATCTTCATTATTAAAAACCACTTATTTTTAATTAAATCTACCCATCCTCATACCATTACTTACCCAATAATTTAAAATCATGAATTAAAGTAAGGGTAACCTAGAAAACCAATGAAAAACTTTCTTTTAGGGTTAATATGATGAAAAACTTCACCACAATACACCAAATTCAGAGTTTAGCAGTGGTTTACTAAACCACCACTAAAAAAATTGCATGATTTTAGTGACGTTTTTTTTTAAAAATCGATGCTAAATATTAATAATTTATTAAAAAAAAGACTATTTCTCCCAAACCTCCCCACTATTCTCCTCCAAGAACCCCCTTCTCATTAGAGAACCCCTACCCCAAACCTTATCCACCTCCCCTTGCCAACAGTCTGGTGTTCCACCCCACAATGGCGCTCCTCTTTCCCCTGAGCCCCCCTCTGCACGCTCGCAACCCTGTGGCCCTCACATTTTCTAGTGGTTGATACCGAACCCTTTTCTAGTGCTCAATCCCCCTGATCCCTTTCCATCACCAGTGATCAAGACCCTCCCTCGCTTGGATATACGGTTTCCCCTAACCCCATCACCGTCACCCTTGACCTCACTACCTTCAAGTATTTTTTCTTTGTACAGTGTAAATTTTTTCTATTTTTTCCACTATAATTTTTTACTATTACTGTAAGATGAAGTGATGAATGGATTGTGTTGCTGTAGACCATAAGGTCTTGGTGATTTCCACATGTTTTTTTCTTAGTTTTTTTTCCTATTATCATTATCATTTTTTTCATGTCAATTATTGTTAGTTTCATTCTATTTTATTGGGTTCATTTTTTTTAAAGAGGTTCATTTTTATTTGTATCAAATTAGTTTATTTTTGTTCATTTTGGTTAAATTTTATTTTTTATTTGGTTTTTATTAGTAGGGTTTAGTAGTTTTCAATTCATTTTCATTCAATTGAGTTTGATTTAGTTTGGAATAATTTGATTTGATTTGATTTTGATAGGTTTTGATTGGTGAAATTACATTTCATTATTTTAGTGTGATTCAAGTGGAGTTGTGGTGGAATGGGTCATGTAAAATTTGGTTGAATTTATTTGATCCAATTAATTTAACTTACTTCTAATATATATAGTGTAGGTTAGTATCATTCGATATTTGTTTGGTTTTATGATATCTAGTCTATATCCGTTTAAGTTAGACATTTATTGATTTGATTATTCTTAATTATTATAATTCTATTAGGTTTGTTTTGGTTCCTCTCACATCATACTATGAGATATTTTTTTTATTTGGGGTATTTTATAACATAAATAAATAAGTTAGACCATTTGAAAACCATACACTAACCATGAAAAGTTACTACCCCATTCTTCGAAAATAAATAGTTAGTGTACTTGGTTTTACTACCTCATTATATTTTCTTATGTTATTGGAATTTAAAACAAGTTTATTAGATAAATAAAGTTAATATAATGTATCTATGATTATTTTATCAATGGAATTCAATATTTTCCATGATTTTTATATTTACTTAAAAGGGAAATTTCATAATTTAATTATATTTTTAGTTCAGAAATAAATTGGCACACACAATATGTTTTATAAAATGTCTATTAGGTTTTTCTCTAAAATAAACGACTTTTAGAATTTTTTTTGACTAATCATAATTTATAAAGTTGGATTTCCTTAATTTTATCAATTTTCCTTCCATATATAAAGGTTTTCTAGGTGTATGTCATCATAATAAATATTTTATTTCTTGATTTTGATTATTATTTTGAGTCATTGATTTTTCTATTAGATTTTATACTATTTCAAAGATTGATTTCAATGATATTACAATTCTATAAATATCTAGAAAACAATTGTTTATGAATTCAACTCATTTTATAAATCTAAAATCCCATTTTATAAACAAATATAGTGTTTTCATCATGTAAATAAATAACAATGAGGTGGTTTCCTATTATTTTTTTAATTTTTAATTTTTGATATTATGTTATAAAAATTATTTATTATTGAATATAATTAATTAAATGGAATTTATTGTAATAGGTGAATGAAAGTGGGATATGTGATTTACCTGGTGTGTTTATTAGAAACTCTATTATAATTTTATTATTATTTTCTACATTTTTGTTAGAAATTATCATTTGAACTCTTGGGTAACATAGTGGGAAATTGCGAGATGGATGTGATAGCAGTTAAGATTTTTCATTGGTTATTATCCCCTATTATCCCAAGGATAAATGAAATTAATACAATAAGTGGGGGATGAATTGTTCTGAAGTTAATTTTATTTGATTAATTGATAGGAATTCCAAGGACGAAGCGTTTCACTGATCCCATTTGACTCTCAGTCGATGTTCCCTCAAAAACCCTAAAGGATGATAATCCATCGGTCTCCCTCCCTACTATATCTGAGACACCCTCCTTATGGCCCATATACCATCTATCACAACCTCCACTCCATTACTGTCTAGTACACCCTCCATCAGCATCCCATCAACATCTGAGATAATGGCTCCCCATTTAGCTAATTTAGTAGCGAGGGAATATGTTGTATCATAAGAATATTATAGGGTGATAGTTATAGGTAAAAATTTTAAGTGAATAAATTTATTGAACTTTTTTTATAATACTAAATATTTTTTTTAAAATACACAAAACATGTTATTATAGAGAGAAATATTAATAGTTCAGATGTCTAGAATTTAAATGAATTGATGATAGTTGTCTCATTTAACTGCTTTGGGGTCCCCACTGATGATGCCGCCGGATTACTTGGCAAGATTCTAGGCGAGCTAGCAAAGGATCCGGTTAACCTTTTGATTATCGATGCAGATTGGAGGCATGTGCCTCAGACTTGGAAAAATGAAGTTTTTGATTCATAGATAAAGGTAATTTTAATAAATTATGGTGTAATTGAATGTCATTATGTTATTAAATTCTAATATTTTAAAAATGAATCTCTTTTTAGATATGTTTGTCAACTTTACTATTACTGATCTGATCACATGAAAGTGGACATTTAAAAATTTGGGTAAGAAATAAAATAATTTTAAATGGAGATTATGGAATGAATTCAAGGATACTTCATTGAACGACCTATATCTTTATGATAAGGTACTAAAAGTGGTACCTAGAGATCAATGGAAGGTTTTTGTAGATAACCATCATCATGAGAATCCATGGAATTGAAATATATATTATTATATTATTCTCATTTTATATATATACATGAATATGAAAAAGAGATAAAATTTCATACATCACTATTAATTTACATGTTATTTATTTCAGGTTTTTTAAAGGAAAAATACATCAAGTCAAGATGAACAAATCATCCCTCACACCGTTGGGTCAAAGAGTTTTTCCACAAATAGATTGAATCAGGTAATATTTTCATTAGTTTAAATTTTATAAGACAAAATTATCTATTTCATATATTAAATTGTTGATTTATATTTGTTTAATTAAGTCAAAGAATTTAATTCACAAAGTATTCTGAATAGAATTGTGGTTGGATGTTCATACAAAATATGATAAGAGTTATGTTAATGAGCCTATTAAAGAAGTTAGGGTATGAATTCCTTTTTCATTAAGTATAACTTATTATCAATTGTCAATATGTTAATATTTATTACTCCAAATATGATGGACATTCAATTTATAGGTAAAAATAAATGAAATATGGGATACCAATACCCTATGATTTTCTCAGTATCCTAGGATGACCTTGTTAGTTAAGTCCTTGGGAAGGATCATCCTAGTCGAGTGTGTGTAATGAGTTTAAGACCATTACCATCTGAGGAATTTGGCATACCATCAAGGATTATAAAAGCCTCTACTCCTAGTTTTAGTGACTCCCTAGCTCAATATAGATAGAGGGAGTTTTTTTAATGTAAAACACAATTCAAAAACAAGGGAAATACATAAATATTAAAGAAGTAAAGATTATTGATTAGTAGAAATAATTGATTGAATTATATTAGAAGATGACTAGATCTATCCCCACTGATATTACATCGATGAATAGTATGGAGGAGGTAAATCACACAACTTAAAAAGCATTTAGTACATAAACATTTTTGGTTTCCTGTTTAAATTTAATTATACAAAATTGTTTAATTTTCAATATAATTGTCATGCAGGTGCCTATAATAGGAAGTGGAGATGGATATAGAGTGGATATCGATGAAAGTTCATATGGTAGTGATTAGGGTTCACTATGGATTTATATATGATGTTTAAATTAACATATGATGGTTTCTTGACACATTTCCTTGATAAACCTGTTTTTTTAGCTTAAACACTTAATTTATTTCTTACTACCCCCAAAAGTCCCACATGGGAATCCTTAGTATTTCACATCTTTCATATATCCCAATTCTCTCCCTCAAGCTTCTTAATACTTGAATTATTCTATTTTATCAGTTATATTTTCAATCTCAGTTAACATATATCCATATTTTTTCCATGTTTTTGAGCCTTATAAGTATGATCCTAAACCCTATCATGTTAAAAAATGGGAAGACCTAGTTTTTGAATTGGATATATTAGTAATGAAGTGACCAGTTCAGGTTTTTGATTCTTTGGAAACCATTCATTGTAAGAAATATCTTCCACTAGTTTATGTGTTGTGGTGAAATAGAATATACTTTCATAAGATGCGGGAATGATAATAGATGATATGGGAGTAGTGGTATTATATTTTACTTGATATGTCTTATTGAGCTGGAATATTTTAGTTAAAATGTTACATGGTTAAGAGAATTAACAAATCATGATGTCACATTGAGGTGATTATATTTTTTACCATTTTTTTGAACAAATATCTTTTTTAAGGTTAATTTTGGGACATTTTGTACCTTTCTAAGCATGTTCATGGTTAGTTCATATTTAGGAAAAACCATGTGTAATTCTAAGATAACATGTATCTAGTGATGTTTTGGGGATGAGGAATTTCACATGGTTTGTACACAGTTAGAAAAACTATTTGACTAAACCATGTGGCTTCCCATGTAGATAGAAATAGGAATATTATTAGTCAATCAATTTCCAAAATGTCCATCAAAACCATGATATGGAAATTAAGTTATCAAAAAATTATTTTTTTGAACCCCTCAATAGTCAAATTCTTCCTCTGAATGATCAATATCTTAACCCTATGTATTCATCTTAGAAATTTTGGAGAACCCAACCATTTTGGATAGTGATTACAATTGTTATCAAGGTGTTAGGTCTTTGAAACATAGATAATAGATCAATATTTATTGTTCTTCATAGTTTTTATGATGTTCTATATTCCTTTTGATAGGAAAGATATATTGGGGATGTTATTTCTATATCTATGGGTTTTTTTCAATATCTAATGGGTTTTAATATATATCCATTTTGAGAAAATAATGAAGAGACTAGAAAAATGGGTTTTATGTGGATTCTTATTGTTTAATCAGTGTTTTTTATTTCAAATTCTCTCATATGATAGTGTTAAGGTCTTGAATTGTTGTTTGATTTGATTTCCTATATCTTGTGGACTTTTGGTGATTTATTTTATTGAATACCTTTTTTAATGAGTTTATTAATATATATTCTATATTATTGTCTTTAGAACTTCCAATGAATGATGATATATAGATATACATGTAAATTCTTCTAAATTTGGTTTGGTTTGGAGATTTACAAGAGGTTTATTTTTTGGTTGGCTGTTTTGGGAGAAAGATTCTAGAATTGTATTTTTTTGAAAAGTGATATACAATGGTAGTTTAAACCACTACTGTATATATCAAATTAATTTTTATAAGTAGTTTAAATTTCCACTATATTAGGTCGAATTTTTTTAGCAGTGGTTTTTAGAGTTTTAGCCACGGTTTATGGTCCCAAAAAATGGAGTGAATATAACAGTGGTTTTAACTGCTACTATACTCTTGGAATTTTTTGGGAGGATAAACTGCCGCTAAAACTATAAAAACCACCTCTAAAAAAATTTTATATGATGATTTCTAGAAATTATTTCTAAATGGATGGAAGGGATGAAAGTTGGTTGCCGATGCCAACTTTATCGGCTGTTTTTGGAGACTGTCATGAAAACATTTGGTGGCAGTTTAAAACACCGCCATATTAAAAAAACTACAACTATCAGTTTATTTTGTTGTAGTTCTATTAGAATAGTTAGACCACCCTAGTATATATAATATTAAATATTGAACCACTAAAAATGAAAGGGAAGAAATCTATTAATTGAAACAAAATAAATACCCTTACGTTACATATCATGAACTCCCATAACCACCACAAATTTGAAATATGAGAAGAAAAAAATATTTTTTACATGGTCTATAATAGTGTATTTGAGAATTAAATTTAGAGACTTAAATAAATAAGAAATAAAAAAAGATTACAGGAAACACCAACTACATCATTATTTAAGATGATATCTTACAACCTCTTGGAGGTGATCTAGTCAAGGATTAAAGAAGGATTTATTGGGAGATGAAAGAAAATGAAAGGGAGATCCTAAATAGGTAATAGATGGAAAAAATTATCTAAAATCCTAATCCAAACATATTTTTGGATTTGGACTTTTAGGTTAAATGGCTGATTTTACTCACATTTTATAAAACAATTCTATATCCTATCAGGTACCCAATACAATCCCATCAGGTACACGATGGTGATGATCGATGTGTCTATAACCCACTAGATTCCATCTGGTACTTAGTACAATTTTATTGGGTACCCAATGCTGCCCCAATACCTATCCCCCTTTCATTATCCTTTAAAATGTTCACCAAACCCATCTAGTTCCTATTAAACCAAAATTTACACTAATTAAAAAATTAAATGAAAAAAATTCAATGAAGGTTTATTACAGATACAATTTTTAACATCCCCAAATGGGTCTACCCAAACAACACTTGATCTAGGTCACCACTAGACCTCACACACACCTTTCTATATGATAAAGGATTAAAATTAATGAAAAGGGGATAACAAAGTTATGGGGAGACAATGTTCTTATGGGAGTCCCATAAATATCATTTATGAATATACTAAAAATTTATCTTGAATCATCCATATATTAGACATACCCAATACCCATGAATATAAAATAGGGATCCAAGATGGAATGCCATAGTGAAATATATAAAAATTGATAGTATAAATGAGTCAAAATATTTTATAACAATAATATATAAATATAAATTATAGGAATCATAATATAGAAACAAGATAGCTCCTCAACCAATACATTTATAGTTAAATTAATAAAATAAAATAAAATGGTCTCCAACCTAACTCACTAGACAAGATCCCATAGAATTATCAACCTCTATGAAATATATCATCCCAATCCATAAATATAAATACCTATTGAATACCTACACCTATAATGAAATATAATATTTTAGCATGTATATTGAAACACAAATCATATATGCAATAAAGGGGTGAGTCTAATGATCTACTAGGTTTCCCCTACCCACTGTAACCAATTGAGTTATAGTGATTAAGTGGATTCATGATAATGTATGTAGTGAGTTTCACTTGACCCAATAATATACATAACCTATGAATTATCATACAAATCCATACATGAATTACATTATAGATAAGAAGACACATACACCCCAAGACTTATACTGGTGCTAACCAACTCAAGTTAGGTCCCACCCACCTATAACTAATGAATTTTATACTCTTATGTCTCTATGAGGTATAATAAACAACCACTATTGTCTCATGAGAATAAATCCTTAGTAAGTATTATCATAAAACCATAAGTCTCACTCTCAGAGTCCTACCTGACCCGCCAATCATATCACTACATTAAAATAATTAAAACCCAAAATATCATGGGAAATGTCAATCTTATCAAGAAATGACATAATGGGAAATAAAATATGGACTAATGATTGATGAAAAATTTAAAACTATAATTAAAATAAAAAATGGGAAGTCAAAGAGGGTCCAATACATAAAATATTTGACGTAAAAAAATCCATTGATAAACTAAACATGCATACTAAAAAATGGGGACAAACCACATTAAATAACAGTCCCATCTCTTATTTCCCACACTATCTAATATCATTGGTCCTCAAAAAATATATATTCTTAACTACTCATATATAAACTAATACTTTTCTTCATACATCACATGTCATTATAGGGGTTGGCACCCACTTCATGGATATATAATTCTATGACCACACACCAATCATTGGGATCATATCCCAAATCATCAAAACAAATGTGTACCATATCCATGGTCTTATATAGATAGAAACACGAAGGAAGATAGTCTTATTAATCAAATATAATCAAATAATATTCCCAAGAGTCTTTCATCATCTCAAAAAGATATTAATCTACTATTGATCTGTGTCTGTACCTTTTATTAAATAACTTATATAACACGAGTATAAATCCCATCCAGGAAAAACAATTAGTAAATTTGACCTAAAAGATAAATAAAAAACATGCTTCTCATTCCAAATTTTAAACCACAAGTTCATCTTATACATCACCTACCATAGGCTTATTTCTGATTCAAGATGTTTATTTCCTAATATAATTTCCTCATTGTAAGTTCCTACCTACTTGATTTCGCACTAGCCTAAGACAACTCTCTAAGGAAGAAACCCACCCTTATCTTAGATTAAAACAAAAATAAGGTAACCCACTCTCATATTATTCTCAAATACTAACCTAAACTATATATTTATCAATACCCAAGGAATATATCCCACTTTAACCATAATGTTCAATCAATGGGGCACTCCTATAAGGAACCATGGAGGCCAACCACTCATCAAGAGTATCAATTTTCTGCCTGAGGACTGATGGAAAATGGTGTTAGACATCACTTAATCAAATCCATGTGTATCACACTAATCAAAAAACTTTAATGATCCCATAAAAGTCTCATTTAGATCCATTTACATAGCTTAAAGTAGTATAGAACACTAAGAGTCCTAAATTTTATCACTATATTAAAGGGTACACACTAAGGTCCCATGAATAACTTTCCATTAAAAATCCCACTAGAAAAGTATAACTACCCCATTACATAAGGGAATTATATATATATTATTCCTATTCTATCATGAATCAAAATTAATTAGGGTATAACAAATTAGGGAACCATAAATATAAAGATATTACATAAGAAAAAATCCTTGAAAAATTGGGAATCACCCCCATGAGGTTAATCAGACCAAACCATTTATCAAAACAAGATATATTTTCTTCCCTTTCAAATATAAGTGAAGAATAATTTTTAAAAATAATTTTAAAATGCATCATATACTAAATTTACCCATACAAGGACCTATGAAAAAATAATAGTGGAAATCATCTTTGAAAAACCATTCGTTCTTTCCTTTGAAATACCATTTCAAAGTTAATCAATTTCATTCATCTTTCTATTTGAAATTCCATTTTAAAACCAAAATTCCATTTTAAATATAATTTAAAATTTCAAACCACTTTATATTTAAAATAAAGTCAAATAGTAACCCACACCTCATATAAATCCATATGATAGGCTACCAATACTTGTTCAACTATGGCACCACCAAACAAACCATTTAACAAACTGTATGATACTTTGGAGATTATTATGCCAACATGATCCCATCCAATTTATGTATTGATATCATGAAATTTCATATATTCAAGTTCACTATAGTAATAATATAATATAATCATAAAATAACTATTAGAAATTCTATATAAGCCGGATGATTGAGAACCTCAATGAATAAAGAAAAACTACCTTAATTATTTATAAATTAAAAAAATATAACCTTTTACAAACCATATTCAACTAAAGAACCACTTATATTATTAATTAATACTAAATAATTAAACAATAATCCATTTAAAATGAAATTACACAATTGGTCTAAATCTAGAAAAATTCACCCAATGAAGATATAGCTCTGAAACCTTAAGCAACATGGTGTAGAGAAATCATGACATATAAAAGAAGCTATGATACAAAAAATATTAAATTATTATGTAAATATATATCATAAATTTACTCCCCATTTAATGAAAAATCTATAATAACTTACTAAATAATATACTGCAAGATAACTGATGAGCAACGATCAGAAATCACCCTTTTTGAGCCTCCTTTAAGGACTTCCAACAAAAGACAAATGATTCTATTGTGATTACACCATGTTTTAGTGGAATAAAAAATATAATATCTATTAATAATACACCAAATTATTGTGAACAAATGAGGAGGATAAAATAAGAAGTAAATAGAAGATCCCACATTTGATCAGTGTGATAAAATAAACTTGCACCACCTTGATTGATGGAATAATAAGGGGAGGAATAGAGGGAGGGGAGGTTTGCACCCACAATATGTGAAATATGTTAAAAAGGGAACCAACTAGTTGTTTTTCTTATATAAAATGTGAATTCCATATTTTAGTCTATTTTTTTAAAAGGGAGGTATAATATCCATGGAAGTTTGGTAGACCTCACTAGACTTCTGGTGAGACAACTTGGGTCATGGTTACCCCACAATGAGATCCCAGTGGTGGGTGTTATCCCCACTATACAACCACCAGAAACTGTACTGGCCTCACATAGGGGTTCAAATGGGATTCTTTTACCACCCATTGAGGCTAGTTATTTTCACCTATGAGAAAATCTATTCACTAAACATTCTTACAAGCCTCATAATGCCCAACACCAACTGTTTAGACTCTTGAAAGACAAAAAAATAAACTCACTTTCAATCCAAATCTAAAAATTTAATTCCACCTTATTTAGATTTCCACTAAATCTATAAATTTCTCCCATTCCATCAATACACAATGATTTTGGTAATTACATCAAGAATAATAATGTTAAAAAAAAGAGTTATAAGAAATTTACACACCAACAAGCACTCTAAATAATTTATATAAAATATAGAGAATAATTCATTCAAATATCCTTATAATATAATTTATATCAAGTCTTAAGTAACCATCTACCTATATTTCTATCACCAATAGAAAATCATGATAGAAATAAAAGATACAAATAGTATATTCCACTGCTCCTATTTATAAATCACACTGTAAATCCCATCATTAATCCATTATGTGAAACTCACAAATTTTAATTTGTTAATAATCTTATTTTATCTTCTCTATAAATATTTTAATATCTTTACCGTAACTCTCACCTCTCCATCACAATTTTGTTCCTTCCATTATAAATCCAAAGTGGACCAAATGTAATGCATTATCAAACCTCTCCCTTAATCCTCTAATTCCACAAAACTAACTATAATAAATCATGATTCAATAATTCTAACCTAAAATCCTCAAATAAATCCCCCTATCCTAATAATAAATTAATATCTCATCCATCATATGTTAAAAAATTCCCCCATAATTAAATAATAACAATAATAATGATATTATAACATTTTACATGGAGATCATACTTTAATAAATAAAATCAAATCATTCTACATACCTATTAAATAAACTCAAAAATAGAGGTATTATAATTCTCCCCACTATAAGAATTTACATATCCAAAAAATCAATGATTATCTTTATCACTGAAAGGTTTTCACTATTCCCACATATGATCTTCTCTTTCCCCTATTTCTTTCCAAATTATCCTATGCTACCATTACATTATTTCCAAAGTAATACTCCATCATATGAAAATATTTCCTCTATAATAATTAATTTGAATTGGTCCTTCCACCTAAGAAACTTTAGGATATAAATTGAGTTTCATGTTTAATTTTTTTGGTGTAATAATCTATTTATTAAAATTTAAACGTTTCGAAGTTCAAACATAGTCCAATTATCCTCTTAGAAACTATACTATCTATAAAATATATTTCTTAGATAATCAATCATTTGTTTTGGCCAATATTATTACTTAATATATGGGAATATTTAATAAATAAACTATTAACAACCACATCTTATATAGTTGTGTTTGGATAAATATTCTAATAAGTTGATTTTATTCTTTAAAATATATAATAGTTATGAGGTGAAAACTATTTCCCTTATATTTTAAAAAATATCTTGGGTAAACTATTTTATCTTAAATAAAACATTTTCCCCTTATCTTCTTTTCAAATATGTTACATAATGGATTAAATCATAAACTGTGTATATAGAAACAAAATCTCATTTAATGATAATAACTATTATTTACAATAATAGATTACTTATCAAGAAATAGAAAATGAGATTAAAACTAAAAATCTTTTATAATTTATAAATCCATCAATCATAAAGTATTACTTTATATTCAAAATATGTATAATAGAAATAATTTATACTTTATTTAAATTTAAACTTCAATATTCATCAATCCTTTCCTTAATTTTATAATTTTATATATTTAATTTTTTTTAAAATATAAATATTTGGTATCATATACCCTTAAAAATTGAATAATTGATTTATATGACATTAATAACTTATGTGGACTTTCCATGGAGTATTTGATACCCCTTTAGGTATTCGGTGTAATTCCATCTCTGATATCAAATCTTGATATAAAAGGATATTGAATATCATTTCTAACACCTCTATTAGGTCTAAAATAACTAGAAAAACTATTGAACCATAAAATCATCATCTTCTAGATTAAAATTTTACTTTTTTATTCCAACAATATAATACTAAATCCTAGACATTTCATGTATAGTTCAACTATCCTGAAAAAATTAATATACTGAGTAAAATTTCATTGAAATTATTCATATTATTAGAACCATTCTAAAAATTATTACAAAATGAATCCCATAGCTAGACCAAGCCTTAAAAGTGATCCTGATTTCTCCAAGTTATTATCATACTCAATAATATGAAATACATGAGTGTATATTGAAATCCCTATAGTCATTTAGAATATAAATATTACATTTGAAACCATTAGGTGAATCATTATTATTATTATCATAAGCATTGAGATCTATTTATTAACTAACTTCACTAGTCACCTACCCTGGAAGGGGTTACTTTAACACATATATTTTTCTTTCTTGCATAATATTTTATTTATATTTCTATACCAACCTAATATGTTTCTTCTATTAATATTCTCCTTTTCCAAAATTTATCTTAAAACCAATTTTGATGATAATAATTCCATTTTATTCATAATATAATTTTTTATCAGATGATTATTATGCTTTTCATTCAATAATAAAGACTTTTTTTAAATATTATCCCATTAAAATGATTCCAAAATTTTAATTTTACATAATATCTATTAATTTTACATGATTTATAATTCACTAAAAAATTGTTTCCTCTTTGATTTTCCTCTCATCGCTTGCTATTTAGGTTGCAAGAACCCAGTTTTTCACTTTGGTTCGGATACTTTAAAATTTGGTCTAATTCCTTATTTTGGACCTAATATGGATGCCTAGTGGGTTAGTGAAGATTATGAGGCTTTTTGGGTCATATTAGGAGCTCTAAACACAACTTTTTGGAAAAAAGGGCTATATCGCATGGTTAAAGTAAACCGTGCGGAAGGGTGCACAATTAGATCTAACCGTGCAGATGGTCTGTATTTCGTGCAGAGCTATCTCCCATAGTTGTCGCATGGATTCCCTAACCCTACAGCCTAACCATGTGTATGACCCTCTTATATAGGTACCTGTGTGTGGTTTATTAATGGTTTGGCAAACAGTGGGGACAAACCGTCCATAATCTAAATTTTGGGTAATTTTACCTTTTTTCCCTTAATGATCTAATTAAGCCCCTCCTTCTTCCCTATTGTGATTTCTAATAGGATTAGACTCTATTTATCTCATTTTTGATATTTTTTAAGGCTTAATCTAGGGATAAAGATATTTCCTTCATAGATGATCTATTTGAGTTTTCATTCATCATGTTGGATGCACAACGGTAAGTACTCAATTCCGTTTGAGCCGTTCTTCTTCTCTCTTGCTTGCAACCTAGTTATCAAGGTGTGAGCGTTTTTATCTTTTTATCAGTTCTACTCTAATCCAATCCAAATAAGAGACTTATACTAGAGTAGTAGAGTCATACAAGCCTAATATGGGTGTTCTATAACTCTTCCCTTAAGTTTGTTGATTTTAGAATTATCGTGTGGGGCCCGCCGATTTCATCGTGTGCTGTTTATTAAATTTATATTCCATGCTTATAATCATTAGAACTGTATGGTTATTATATTTACAAATTTTTGATTAGTTGTTTGTGGTTATACCAAAAAATCCATCCATCCCATATAGTATGTTATGCCATAATTGTTTTAGTGTTTTGACACATTTGATCCACCGTTCGAGTGTGACTTATCTTAACCTTTATAAGGGTAAGATTTTCTATATTAAATGGATTGATCTATACTATGAATTTCATAATGTAAAGTACCATGTATTCTCACCACTTTACTCACCTAATGTAAGTGATTCAATTAATAAACTTATGTGAAAGTGAATTTGGAAAGTATACTTAGAATATGACTTTCCATTTTTAAATGTAATTGAATAATTGGTTGCACATCCGTAACACAACTTACCATGTTTATGGAAGGTATCAGAGTTAACATTTCTTATTAAAATTCCTTAAATGGATTAAATGAATGGTTTTATGTTACTTGGCCCTGTCACCCTAATTAAAGTTAAGGCTTGAACCAAATGAACTTATTGATTAATAATGTCTTTATTAAATGGTTACATGATTAATTAACCTTTTCGCACTAATAAAAGGTAATGGATTGGATTTTATGAATTATATAAGACTTATTTATCAAAATAAGAGTGGACTAACTTGAGACTCCCTTGGATTCCCAGGGGAATGCCTTAAGCTCTCAAGGACCCCATTCCTAAATCAAGGATATGGATTTATTAGGTTGAGACCCCCCTAGAACCCAATATTTGTATAACTATGGATGCCTGGTATGACACTGGAAGATCCCTCATATAATACTATAAGATTCCTTGGATACCCTACTTGGATCCATCATTGACAATTAGGTGCCATGGCTAAATCCCATCGGGCCCAATCTTTTCTTAACCCCATTTTACCTTTGATGAACTCTTTCGACTTGGTAGGCATCTTATTGAGGAATGTCTCTAACTATTCTCCTTAGATTACACTCTTACCCTTAGCCAGGCTATTTTCATTACTAATTTGGTGACCCTTGAGTTCTATGTTACCTTGGTTATTACCTTGGAACTTCACTATTAAATATCATTTTTGGTTGCCTTGTTACATATTGGAACCTTCACTATTGTTAAAAAGTGACTTATTTATAAACTGGTAACATTCAAATAATGAACTGGCTATATGTTCAGACACCAGATGAGGGCTGAAGCAGGTACTTGGGTATTTAGTTACATTGTACTACTTTACATTATATATTCATGCTTTTACACTCTTAAATTTATATTATAGGGGCCACATGTTATATACACCATTGGTGGTGGGCCACTGAGATTTATCTCACACCCTCTCTAGGCGCAGTTTGGTACTTGGGGAAAATTACATGAATGCAGGTTTTGATAAAGGGAATTATATGGAATCTAACACTTTATTTATTTCTATTTAGGATGGATCTTTATAGAATATGACTGATCTGGATATCAAGATGCTTGGTATATTTTTTTTATTTTTTTTATACTTTGGTATAACATGTTATGCATACTATCTTGTATCCATGTCTTCCAGTTTTCTAGTGACATGACTATCATCATCAGTTTTTTTTTTCTTGTACGTTATTCCAGTTTTTTTTTTCTTGTATCTCTATTTTTGGTTGTGACTTCTGTTTACTTATATTTATTTAACTATTTACCTCTATTTATACCTATTTCATGTGCTACAATTTGGTCGTAAGGGAATAGTTTCCCCAATGACACACCCTAGTCCCTCGTTGTTATTCGGTAGCCTCTACTGTTTGTGGAGATACTCTTGAGGCCATGTGGCCCACCGAGATCAGTGAAAATTAAGTGGAATTCAGGTTTGGGACATCACAAATTGGTATTAGAGGATTTATTTTCTAAATTTACTATTTAAAGACAATAGATTGGATATTTGGAATGCTTGGGACTTGGTTATAGGCCATTCTTGGGTGTCACAAACCCAGGTTCAAGGTAAAATCTATGTTACCCAAAATAAATTCTTGTTATATTTTTCCTATTTCAATTGAAATTATTTCAACATTGGGTGACACACATGATATGTGGAGTTATTGATTATTTCTATGATTGAGGATTTATTTCATCCTTGGCCCGATGATATGAGGGAAATGAGTATTGTTACATGTATCTTATTAGGAACCTAGAATTCTCATTCCATGCATATTACCATGCCATAAAGGTTCATTTCACTAATTTGCATTGATTGATTTTCCTATGATTGTTGAGTGATTTTGTGATAGTTATATTATTATTCTATTACTCTTGGTTGTGATTGAGTGATTACCTATCTCAATTCATGAGGTGTATGGGTCCTCGTGGGTTGGGATGAGTCATTTACTAAGTCAGGCCTTTATGCTATAAATAAATGGGTGTAGTTTTCAGTGATAAGGTGTATGGGAACTAATTCAATGGAAATGAATATCCATTATAAATTGAAATATAACATCTAAAATAAAATGGTTTCACATCATTATCCCACCTTTTCATGTTTATGAAAAGTAAAGGAGTGAACCTGGTAATTAAATTTAAAACGAAATGAAACTTATACTAGGCCACTTACCAGTACCTAGTCATCTAAGTGGGTGGTTGTAGTAGTATTCCTTGGTTAGTGAGTCTTCCTCATTTAGATTCTGTAAGTGTTTATATCTATATTCTTAAAGCTTATTATAAAGTGTTTTCTTGACATTTGTAGACTAATGCCGCCACAACGTCCATGTATCATATGATAGGAAGGTGGTGATGATTATGCTTCAGATGTGGTGGTCCCTAAGCCATCAGTCTTACCTCCTGGAGTGACACTTGAGGAACCGCCTACTGTACCTGATTTGGGCAACAATGACCAAGTTCGTGATAGTTTCCTATGTGTTATGTAGTCTATGCATGGTGCTCCATGAGTTACACATAGGATGGATGATCTGACTCACAAGTTCCAAGAGAAGCATCCTCCTACTTTCTTAGGGGATGAAAGTCCACAGGATATTGAGTCTTGGATAGAGGCTATCCTATGTATCTTTGAGAACTAGAAATTCCTCTGGAGTAGAGGGTCAATCTTTCCACATACATGCTTTAGGATTCGGGAAAGCATTGGTGGGATGTAGTTACTTAGGCTGATCACCATAAAGGCATGGTATGGGATGACTTACATACTATTTTCTATGATAATTTCTTTCCTCATACATTGAGATCTGATATATTGAGAGAGTTCATGCATATAGAGTAGGGTTCTATGTCAGTAATGGAATATTTAGTACATTTCACTGAGTTACAGATATTTTCACTGCTTGTTACAGGTGATAAACTTTCGCGTGCCAAATGCTTCAAGGATGGGCTTGTGTACACCATCCATACGCAGGTGAATGTCTTTCACCGACCTAATTTTTTCTAAAATAGTCAATCATGATCATATCATTAATCAAAACCTAAGGGTTGAAAATTGAATCAGGAATAGAGGATCAATGTCGTGGTAGGACAGTAGTTCTCATAGTGGCAGGAAGCGTTCCCTTGGGTTTTCTCTTCAGGGAAATGACAACCAGAGTACCCATTTTGATAGATTTATGGCATGTCATCAGTGTGGATGGTGGGGGAAAATGAATCCTCATTTTGATAGAGACCTAATGTATTTTCGATCTTGCAACCATGTGAGGCATGTTTAGGGGTTCTACTAGACCTTTCCACTATCTTGGAGTAGAAAAGGATCCGCACTAGCTCCACCTTACAGAGTGGGTTCTTTTACTCAAAGTGAGGAGGGGAGTTAGAATAGCACCCACAGGACTGGCTGAGGAGGAGGTCATGGCCGCAGTAGTCAGACCCCTGATCACCAGTAGTGCCAACAATGTAGTTATGATTGTGGTAGTCAAGCTATTGCACAAGGCTGTGCATCAGGACAATTGCATGCACTGCAGTCGATACCCGAGGATTAGGCTATAGAACCATCTTTGGTATGAGGTACTATTATAATGGATTATACTATTGTATATACTTTATTTGATATAGGTTATTTGAACTCTTTTATATATGTATCTATCGTGGAAAGTCTCATACTAGAGATACAATATTTTGGTGGTGTAATGACCTTAGACACACTGTTGGGGATACTGTTAGATGGAATATGCTAGTGTAGGGACTGTCCCCTTAAGGTAGGAAGTTACCCTTTCTTATGGAACCTCTTTGTTCTTGAAATGACAGGATTCAATGTAATTCTTAGGATGGATTGGTTGGTTTGGTGTCATAGTTTTGTAGACTGCTATCACTGTAGAGTATCATTTACATCACTAGAGGGAAACAATAATCAACATAAGGGTGAGCAGGATGTCCAGACTAGTAGAGTAGGACCAAAGCATCATGGGCTAGGTGGAGTGACTACCCATATTTCAAATATCTTCATGAAGGATCAAGGTTTATGTCAAGCTAATTTACCTCCAATAGTAGATCATTTAGGGATGTTTTTCCTGATGACTTTTCTCATTTACCTCCTCAGATAGAGATAGAATATATGATCAATCTTGGTTTAGGAGTGGATCTAGTGTCCATTCCCCCATATAGTATGGAAACTACTGAGCTCCAAGATCTCAAGCTAAAATTATAGGATCTAGAGGCCAAGGATTTTATACGGCCTAACACTTACTATTAGGGGTTTTCTCATGCTTTTTGATAAGAAAGCAGATGATAACCTTCATCTTTGTGTGGATTATAGATCGCTGAAATAGATTACGGTTAGGAACTGGTATCCACTACCTCAAATAGATGATCTATTCGACCAGATTTGAGGATCTTGGTTCTTCTCTAAGATCAACTTGAGGTTGGGATATCACCAAGTGTGAGTAAGGCCATCATACATGCCTTGTATAACCTTTTTTAGCAGGTATGGTCTGTATGAGTACCTTGTTATGCCGTTCGGTCTTACAAATGTGCCCACCGTTTTCATGGCTCTAATGAATAGGGTTTTTCATCCCTCTCCTGATTCTTTTATCATGGTCTTTTTGGATGACATCTTGGCATATTATAACACTCATGATGACCGTTCCAATCATCTTGAGATCATGATGAGTACACTGAGAGAACATCATGTTTATTCTAATCTTTCTAAGTGCCACTTTTTGATCGATAGGGTTCACTTCTTGGGTCATATTATCTCAGAATCAGGTGTATCTGTTGACCCTGAAAAGGTTAGTGCTATAGTTTCTTGGGAGAATCCCAAGAACCTATTTGATATAAAAAGTTTCTTGGGGGTAGATATATATTATAAGCATTTCATATGCAACTTATTAGTCCTTTATTCACCTATTACTATAATTACAGAGAAGTGTGTCAAGTTCCTATGGTCAGAAGCATGTGAGAAATCCTTTTAGGATCTGAAAGGGAGGCTTGTCTCACCACCAATTCTAATTATACCAAATCCAGGAATATGTTATATTTTCTTCTACGATGAATTGGGAATTAGGATATGAGTATTACTAATTTACAAGGATAGAGTTGTTATGTACGAATCTCGATAGTTGATTCCTCATGAGAGAAATTACCCAATGCACAACCTTGAGATAACAATAGTTTTTGATGACTTACATTGTTGGAGACATTATCTATTGGGTGAGTGATTTTTGGGTTACATGGACCACAATAGCATCAAATATATCTTTACACATCTTGAATTGACCCTCAAACAATGAAGATAGGTTGAATATCTACAATCATTTGATTTTGATCTTGCCTATACACCTGGGAAGGGCAATGTGGTTGCAGATGCGTTGAGTTGGAAAACTCAAACACATGCTTTATAGGAAGCCAGTGATGAATATAAGTTAATGGAATTATTTTCTGAGCTTCATTTGGAGTTTCATGATAGTCACGAGCAGTCTTACCTCTCATATTTGAAAGTTAACTCTTCCCTCATTGATATGGTTAAGGGTAGACAATTTTTAGATCTTGAGGGTTTGGTTCTCCATGAGAGTATGTCAGGAGATAGCCTGCTTCCAGATTGGTCTATGGGCTAAGACGAAATCCTGTGTAATCATGGATGTGTCTGGGTTACTACAGATATGAGAGGGGAGTTGATGTGTATGTCCCATGTTTCTCAGTGGGTAGTTCATTCAAGCATCTCCAAGATGTATCGAGATATGTGATGCAAGTATTGGTGGCATGGTTTTAAATGTCATATTTCAAGATTTATCACTAGGTGTTCCACCTATCAGTTGGAAAAGGAATATAACTAGAGACCGACATGATTTTTATAGACTCTTCCAGTTTCGTAATGGAAATGGGAAGATACTGCTATGGATTTATTAGTCGGTTTACCTAGGTCACTAAGATACAGTGATGCTGTATGGGTAGTTATTGAACGACTAACAAAAGTATCCCATTTTGTTCCTATTAGGGATAGTTTCCTAGGTTATGAACTGGGAATATTGTATGTCCGTGAGATTATATGACTACACAGAGTCACACATACTATCATTTCAGATAGGGATACATGTTTCATATCATAGTTTTGGCAGGGATTACAAGAATCTATAGGAACACAGGTGCTTCTAAGTATAACTTTTCACCCTCAGACTGATAGAAAATCAGAATGGATGATACAGGTTTAAGAGGATATTATCCAAGCATATGTCCTTGATTTCTGTGGCTCTTGGGAGATGCACATCCTTCACTTTGAGTTCACCTTTAATAATAGTTTCCAAGTGAAGATTTAGATGGATCCTTTTGAGGCCTTGTATGGAAGGCCATTTTGTTTACCCATGTTCTAGATAGAGGTAGGTGATGCAACACTATTAGGTCCTTGTATCATTTAGAAGACTTCAGAGTAGGTTCAGATGATCATAAATTGTATGAATACTTCTCAGTATAGATATAAATCTTATACCAATCACTATCTATGACCTCTAGAGTTCAAGGTCAGGGACCATGTTTTACTGAAAGTATCATCAAAGCTAGAAAAAATAAGGATACAAAGGCAAGGGAAGCTATCACCTCATTGTGTAGGTCCGTTTGAGATTCTAGAGGGAGTCGAGTCAGTAGCCTATCAGTTTCTACTACCTCAGAGGTATCGGGCCATGAACGACGTCTTCCATGTTTCACAGCTTTTCCAATATCATACTGACATGTCTCATACCTTTGATCCTAATAAAGTTGAGTTAGATACTGATTCTACATTTGAGGAGTATCCAATAAACATCATTGACCTGATCACGAAGGCTCTCTGAGGCCGGTCTGTACCTGTATTATGGGTGCTATGGCAGCATGACCATGTGCAGGATAAAACTTGGGAGTGAGAGATCGACATACGTGCCCATGGCCAGAGTTTTTCTCAGACAGTGTTTCACCACCCTTGGAAGGTGAACTCAGGGATGAGTTCATTTAATGGGTGAAGACTATAAGAACCCATTTTTTCACTCAGGTATAGATCCTTTAAATTTTAGTCTAATTCCATATTATGTACCTAATATGGATTCCTAGTGGGTTAGTGAAGGTCCCAAGGGTGTCTAGGGCTCGTTCAGATCCCAAAACTAAACTTTTTGAAAAAATGGCCCTATCGTACGGTTAGAGTAAACCGTGAAGGAATGGTACATAGTTAAATATAACCATCCAGATGGTGTGCATTCTGGGAAGAGACATCTTTCATGGTTGGAACATGGTTTCCCTAACTATGCAGCCTAACCGTGTAGATTCCCCTCTTCTATAGGTACCCGTGTAGGGTTTACGCACAGTTTCGAAAATTGTGCAGACAAACCGTGCATGGGTTAAATTTTGTTTAATTTTACCCGTTTCCCCTTAATGATCTAATTAAGCCTTTACTTCTTCCCTATTATGATTTCCAGTAGGATTAGCCTCCATTTCTCCCATTTTGGAGCTTTTTGAAGGCCTAATCTAGGGATCGGGAGGTATACTTCATCCAAGATTTGTTCAAGATTCCGTTCATCTTGTTGGATGCACAACGATAAGTACTCAAGTCCATTTGACCCATTATTCTTCTCTCTTGGTCTCAACCTAGTTATCAAGCTATGAGTATTTTTACCTTTTCCTAATATATACTCTAATCCAATCCAAATTAGAGGCCGATAATGGAGGATTAGTTTCATACAAACCTAAGGTGGGTGGTCTATAAGTCATCCTTAATGTTCGTTGATTTTGGAAGTGTTGTGAGGGACCAACTATTTCATCGGGTTCCATTTATTAAATTTATATTCCATGATTGTAATCATTAGAACTATATGGTTATGATATTTCCAAATATGTGATTATTTTTTAGTGGTTAGTCCCACAAATCCATCAATCCCATGTTGGATGTTATTCCATAATTTTCATTTTAGTGTTTTGACACGTTTGATCCACCATTTGGGTATACCTTGGATTGACCTTTCTAAGGGTAAGATTTTATATATTAAATGGATTGATTTATATTATGAATTTCATAATGTAAATTACCATGTATTCTCACCACTTGAACTTCCTAAGGTAAGTTTTTAAATTAATAATCTTATGTGAAAGGTAATTTGGAAAGTATACTAAGAATATGACTTTCCCTTTTAAAATGTAATTGAATAACAAGTTTCACATCCATAGAACCCCTTACTATTTTGATGGAAGGCATCAAAGTGAACCTTGATTTTTAAAATGACTTAAATGGATTAAATGAATGGTTTCATGATACTTTTCCTTATCACACTAATGATGTAGGATCAAAATAATGATGTAGATGCTCAATTTACAAGAGGGGGGGGGGTGAATTGTACACTTTAAAAATTTCCTTAAACAAGTAATGATATAAGTTTAACAAAGTTAAACTAATAAAATTCACAACACCTCTAACACCAATGAA
This sequence comes from Viscum album, assembly GCA_963277665.1. Classification (NCBI taxonomy): domain Eukaryota; kingdom Viridiplantae; phylum Streptophyta; class Magnoliopsida; order Santalales; family Viscaceae; genus Viscum; species Viscum album. The sequence continues at coordinate 101,953,400 of OY728147.1, read as the reverse complement.
AGATTGGTATAGGGTATGAAGTTACAAACTTCTAGTTCTATGCACTTTCTTGAATCTGGAAAGTGATTCTAAAAAACAGGTTCCGGAAATATGGATCCAGAAAATGAAACTTAACCAAAGTTTACAAAATGAGATTCTACCTTAAAGCGTATAGAATCTAAATTAATCAGAGTACAAGTGTAAGGAAAAATAAGAGAGTTATAATTTCCTTACAATATGAAATGCAGTGGAAAAACACGTAGAAAAACTACAAGTAACAAGATATAAGTCTTTTAACCCAAAGAGAAGGGTATCCAACAACCATGGATAAAGGTCCCTTGATTTATACTTTCAAGCAAGTCTGTCTTACCCATACTAGGATAAGCCCTCGATACAAAGATCAGAGTCTCTTTCTTGCTATCCCTACAAGCCTTCAACTTTAAGGTAGTTGGTACCTCTGTCTTCCTCAGCAAGGAAGCCCTCGAACTTCAAGGTAGTCGGCACCTATGTCTTCCTATCCCCAGAAGCACTCGAATGTAATCACCAACATTCATTGTCGCACGAAGCAATCTGCACAAGGAAAAGTTTGAACAAGTAGTTCAACCTTTCTTCAGGAAGCTTGAGAGTTAATAAGAGCATCTCTCTCTAGAAATCACTTCAACAACATGTAATCACATATGTCAAAGTTCAGTATTGAGATCGTTCAAATGAGCTCCTATTTATAGGAAAATTTCCAACGGTTGGCTCCATCCTCCAACGGTCATATTTTACTTAAAATTTGGAGGGACCTGTACACGTGTCACTCAACCAACGGTTAATTAGAAACAGAATGGATGACATCGTTTTATAACAAAGCATGTGTAACTGAATGGTCGACATCTTTTTGTACTGAAACAAGTGTAAGCATAATGAAAGCTAAAGTTCAGAATGTAAGCAAATCAAAAGTTTGTAATGTAAGCAAAAAAAAAATTGGAGTCTAAAAAAATGGAATTAGGAGTCTATAATAAAAAGGATATTAAGATTCTATTTTGGGAATTTGGAACCTGAATTCTGTAGAAATCCAGAGTATGAATTTCTAAGGAAATTCGGAGTCTGGTTTCATCAGAGTTCAGAATATGTACTTACAGAGTTCGGAGTCGAACTTTGTAAAAGTTCAGAGTCGAACTAGTAAAAGTTTAGAGTCAAAGTCATAAAAATTTCGGAGTCGAACTAGTAAAAGTTCAGAGTCAAACTCATAAAAAGTTCGGAGTCAAACTAGTAAAAGTTCGGAGTCCAGAATTCAGAGTTGAACTTTGTTAGAGTTCGTATCCAGAATTCGGAGTGGAACTTTATTACAGTTCATATCAAGAATTCAGATCCTGAAACAGAATGCTTCATACCTTAGCATTATATGATTCTGAGGTTTTTTTGTATGAATCCGAATTTTATACTTAACAAAAATATTTCTATGTGTAAGGAAATCTATGTTAGGGTAAATTTCTTTAAGGAAGTAAATTTTCCTTATGGATAGATTCTCTTAATTATAAGGTGTTTGTAATTTTCAAAACAAGAAGGAATTTAAAATTCATAAGGAAAATCTTGTTGACTCAACAATATCCCCCTTTTTGGAAAGCACAAATATCCTTACGAAAAAAATATAAGGACTTTGAAAATTTTCATTAGACTTTGAAATTAAAACTTATCTCCCTTTGTTTATGGATGATAGTGAATACAACTAACTCCCCCTTAGGCATTGAAACTCTAAGGATTGTATTCTGAATTTTCTGGAGTGGAGTTTTCATTTTCATGGGAATGAAAAACTTCGTAATGAGAAGCTCCCCCTCACATTAAGGGTATCTTCACTAAGAAAATTTTCTTTCTCCATTTTAAGTTTTCCTTCTCCCCTTTTGAGTTGTTAATTTTCCTTCCCCCCCTTTGTGATTTTCAAAAAGAAATTAAGGGAATGGAAAAAAAATAAAGTACCTGAAACATTAGTACATAACAAGATACAACCAACCAAATTTTCATTAGATTTGAGAAAATTTTGCAAGAGAAAATAAATACAACAAAAGATCAGAGTGGGTTTATTTTTCTTCCTTTTCCTTCGGGATCAGCTTCTTCAACAAGGTTTTTAGTTTATTCAAATCTCTTTTATCCTCCTCAGCTTACCTCTCCAAAGATTTTATCCTTTCATCTTGAGCTTTCAAAGCTTCTGCATGAACCTTGATTGCCTTTTGTTGTATCTTTACCAACTCATCTTGCTTTACAAGTCTTTTCTCAAGATCAATCCGGAGATCTATATCCCTTAAAAAATTTGGAGCAAGAGAGTTAGCCTTATCATTCAGTTCCTTTACTTGTTGAATCTGAGAATTTTTCTCAATGATCAGATCATCCTGAAGATTATTAATCTTGTTATCCTCGGTGTCAAAGGAATCTTTTACTTCATTCTAAAAATTATCATAATCAGCCATGTCTTCTTCAACTTTCTTAGACCACAAAGTGATTTTGGTGCATGACTTCCTGTGTAAATCATAATTAATAAGAAAACTTTTATGGTTGGACTCAATATTTATACACTTATCCATCACCATGGATAAGGATTCTGACTTCTGATTCAAGCTATTCTGCATCATCTGGCATATGGAATCTATAGTGGGAAAAATCGGAATGGTGTCCACCAACTTCTTCAGAGATTCCACCACAAAATCATGACCACGGGCTGATGACTCCGAATCATATAACTTGGTTGGAGATTGTTCTTCCTCAAACTAGACTAGCTTCCTTCTAGATGAACCACCAACCTATTTCTTTTTGATGATATCTTTTATTGGTGTATCCATGAGCACTTGATTTCCTTTGTCAGATTTTGGAATGGGTTGATCATATAAAGATTCTTCCTCACTTTCTGATAATTGAACAATCTGATCTTCATCTAGATTCTCCTTTTCTGCCCCTTCTTCAAGGAAATTTTTCTCATAAGTTTGTTCCTTATCAGATAAAACATATTATTCCTCTTCCTCTTTCTTATTGTCATCCTTGCTACTTTCTTTCTCAACTCCATTTCCCAGAGTGGGTAATTTTGCGGATTCAGCCTTTTCCTGATAGTCTTCTACTTGCTTGATCAAGTCATCCAGATCATAACTTACTTCTTCTTCTTCTTCTTCCTCTATTTCTTCTTCTACTTCTTCAGCAACTGTTTTCTCCATTTCTTCAACAACTTCTTTACCCTTAAGATTTTCCGGAGTGGAGTACTTCTTTCCAGGGGTTTCTGGTAATGATTGAACATCAAAGGTTTCCGGAATGGGAATCTTTTCAGAGGATAACTCTGTTTCTTTCAAAAGAGATTGAACAATCTCCTCTTTTGACATCTTCTTCTTCAACTTCTTTTCTTTCGATTGATTTTCTAACTCATCAGCAACTCTTCCCTTAAGGACTTAGCCTCAGTAGGATCCAGTCCGAACTGTGGATCCCCTTATTTTCTCTTCTCTTTTTCTTCCTTCCACTTGGCAGCCACTTCATGTGGGTAATCTTTTTGTTTCTTTGGCTTGGGGGGTGCAGATTGAGTTTCCTTAGAGTTGGGGGTTTTTTCATCACCAACCACTACCTTAAGCTTCCTCTTCTTAGAAATTTTTCTTACTGTTTCAGCCTTCTCCACATTTTCCGGAATAACTTCAGCCTCTCCCTTTGGCAAGCTATAAAATTCACCTGTTTCCTTAGAAAAATCCATATTCATTCTTTTCAGCGTATCATCACTGACAAGCATAAGCTTACAATTCTGAACCTTATACTTACATGCAACCTTGAAAGAATCTAAGCATCGAACTATCATATTTGATAGTAAGGCATGGTACATGATTATTTGAGCTCTCAAGTTTCCTTTCTTGATATTTTTGATAGTCACAAGGGCATGCCTCATCAGATTTATTTTTCTTAGATTCACCAAGAAGTCAAAGAAATATATGTCACTTTTCTTCAGGGTATCTTTATCTCCCTTTCTCAGAACCAAAAATCCCCGTACCCAAAGCTGAAGAATTGGATTATTAGAAGAAATATGAGAAATATTTGTTGTCTTGACATCAGAAAGTCCAAGACATTGTAAGGCCTTAACCTTAACAAAACTTCCTTGAGCATCTGGGAGTTTGTGTGAACAAAATTCAGCTTCTCCTTCATATTCTATCCCTACCATGCTTTCCACCTTGGTATAAGTAAGTTTGTATGTCTTTCCATAAGACTTGAAAGAAAAATTTTCTCTTCCTTCTTCTTTATAAAAACTTGCTGATTCATAAAATTATACTAGTAACTCCGGATAGACAACATCCTGATCACCTGTTTTGAAAACACATGCATCTTCCCAACCATTCAACTTGATGTTCTTGGTGATGATAGAATCGTACATGTAGAAGTTTGAATGGACCAATATTTCTTTGTAGACTTTCCATTTTGAAATTGGTTTTGAGGTAGACATATCTTGGGATGTTGCTTCAGCAGACATTCAGAATAGAGAGATCTGAAAGATTCGGAATGGGCTTTAGAGAGATCGGAACGGTCATTAAGAATAAAATCAGGGCTTCGAGACGTGAGAGATTGAAAAACCAATGTGGTACAACCCTCAATGGCCCCTTTTATATAGGTTTTGAGACGACGATTCAGTTTCCATGGTTGATCGAATGGTTGAGATACATTGAGATTTGATCTGACAGTTGAGATACAAACCCCAAGGAAAACTTGACTCCGACCTTTTGAGGTTTTAAAAAAAAACTCAGATTGAAGAGAATTAGAAACCGAAAAACTTTTAAAAGTAAGGAAACTACTAGAAATGAAAAATTGACTACGAAAACTTGAGTAAGGAAGTTATACCTTTCGGATTTGCTAGATGGATTGTTCGTAATAGGTGATTTTCTTCTTGATGAAAATTCGACAAAAAAATAATCTTACTACGAAAAACTAAACATGAAAAACATGAGTAAGAAAAATTTCATTAAGAAAAAAAACTCAGTACAAAAATATCATTACAAAAATTCTCAGTACGAAAATTTCATTACGAATATTCTCAGTATGAAAATTTCATTACGAAAATTCTCAGTATGAAAATCTCATTACGAAAATTATCAGTACGAAAATCTCATTACGAAAATTCTCAGTAAAAAAATTTCATTACGAAAATTCTCAGTACGAAAATCTCATTACGAAAATTGTCAGTACGAAAATCTCATTACGAAAATTCTCAGTACGAAAATTTCATTACGAATATTCTCAGTATGAAAAATTCATTATGAAAATTCTTAGTATGAAATTCTCATTACGAAAATTCTCAGTACGAAAATCTCATTACAAAAATTCTCTGTATGAAAATTTCATTAAGAAAACTTCATTACGAAAATTCTCAGTACAAAAAATTCATTACGAAAATTTCATTACAAAAAAAAATTTAGTTACAAAGGTTTGAAGAAACTGACTGAAAATTTTGATTATGCTAACATGAAAATGTACTCCCTCTATGAAAATGAGTTTATTACTGTAAGGAGAATTGTTCAACAAGAAGTTAATGAAGAAGGATTACCTTAAGGTTTTCATTACTAACTTCTGTTTAATGTATTCAAATCTATCAGAGGGTAAAGATTTTGTGAAAATATCAGCAAGTTGATCTTGCGTTCTGATAAACTGAAGAATGATATCTCCTTTTAGTGTGTGATCCCTAAGAAAGTGATTCCTAATACCTATGTGTTTTTCACGGGAGTGATGTGCATGTTTTTTACTAAGGGAAATGGCACTTGTGTTATCACACAAAATTTGAGTCTTAGTAAAACTCAATCCATAGTCCTTGAGTGTGTGTTGCATCCATAACACTTGAGCACAACAACTTCCAGCTGCTACATATTCTGCTTCAGCAGTGGAGAGTGCTACTGAGTGTTGCTTCTTGCATGACCAAGAAACTACTGAATCTCCTAAGAAATGACAAGTTTTGTATGTACTTTTTCTATCCATTTTACATCCACCAAAGTTAGCATACGAAAATCTCATTAAAATGAAATCATTTCCAGAAGTATAAAATAATCATAGATCCATGGTTCCCTTTAAGTAGCAAAAAATTCTTTTCACTGCCTTTAAATGAGATTCCTTAGGATTGGATTGATATCTTGCACATAAGCATTCGGAGAACATCAAGTCTGGTCGACTAGCTGTCAAGTAAAGTAGACTCCCTATCATACCTCTAAAAGATGTTTGATCTACTAGTTCCCCAGCTTCATCAAGATCAAGTGTGTTTGAGGTACCAATAGGAGTACTTATACTCTTAGTGTTGTGATAACCATACTTTTTAAGAAGATATTTAATATACTTATATTGGGATATGTAGATTCCTTCTGATTTTTGAGAAATTTGAAAACCAAGGAAAAATGTTAACTCACCCATCATACTCATTTCAAACTCAGATTTCATTAGATACGTAAAGGAATCAGTTAAAGATTGCTGAGTTGAACCAAATATAATTTCGTCAACATAAATTTGAACAATCAAAACATTTTTCTTATCATTATTTATAAAAATGGTTGGATCTGAATTTCCCTTAACATAGTTATTTTGAAGAAAAAATCTTGTAAGTCTATCATACCAAGATCATGGGGCTTGTTTAAGGCCATACGAAGCTTTGGTAAGTCTAAAAACATGATTAGGCTGTTTTGTATCTTCAAAGACAGGAGGTTTTTCAACAAAAACATCCTCTTGAACATAACCGTTAACAAAAGCACATTTCACATCCATTTGAAAAAGTTTAAAATTGAAGAATGATACAAAGGCAAGTAAAATACGAATAGATTTAAATCTAGATACTAGAGCATAGGTTTCTTAATAGTCTATTCCCTATTGCTGATTATAGCCTTTGGAAAATAGTCTAGCTTTATTTCTTACAATGACTCCATTTTCATCACACTTATTTTTGAATACCCACTTTACTCCAATAACAGAAGTTTCCTTAGGTCTTTCAACCAAGGTCCATACTTTATTCCTTTCGAATTCATTTAGTTCATATTACATGGCTTTAATCCAATCATCATCACCTAGAGATTCATCAATGCGTTTTGGTTCTAATTAGGAAAGGAATGCTAGATGTTATATTTCATTTCTCAAGGAACTTATAGTCCTTACAGGTTGATTTACATCACCAATGATATTATCACTGGGATGATTCTTTAGAAACGACTGGTTTGGGTTTTCTAAAACCTGTTCATCAACATATGGTAGAAAGTCTTCTGGGGTAAATGTTTCAGAAGTATCTTCTTGAACATTTTACTTATCAGAAGGATCTTCTATCAAAGGTTGATAATCAATTTTTGAAAATACATCCAAGGATGTGGGTTGAGATGGTTTAAAAAAAGGATCATACTCATAAAATTTTACTTGTACTGTTTCTTCAACAGTACAAGTGTTTTTATTGAAAACTCTATAATCCTTAGAAGTTGTGGAGTAGACTAAGAAAATTCGTTCATCATATTTTGGTGAGAATTTGTGTAGATTGTCTTTAGTATTCATGATGAATACCTTGCAACCAAAAACCTTTAAGTAGGAAAGTCTTGGTTTTCTACCATTCCATAACTCATAAGGAGTTTTATTAAGAAATGGTCTAATCAAAACTCGATTTATAGTATAACAAGCAGTACTTACAGCTTCATCCCAAAATTGTCTAGCTATAGAATATTCACTCAACATGGTTCTAGTTATCTCTTGAAGAATTCTATTTCTTCTTTCAACTACACCATTTTTTTGAGGATTTCTTGGTGGTGAAAAGTTGTGAGTAATACCTTTTTTACTACAAAAGGCTTCAAAATGAGAATTTTGAAATTCTACTCCATGATCTTTATGAATAGTTTTGAGTGGAAGGTTTTTCTCATTTTTAACTTGAGATCTAAAACTTTTGAAATAAGAAAAAGCTTCAGAATTTTTTGCTAGAAAATAGACCCATGTAAATCTAGTGTAATCATCAACTAGAAAAAAAACATAGTATTTTCCTCCAATGCTTCCAGTTTGTGTTGGACTGAAAAGATCCATGTGCACCAACTGTAATGCATCAGTTGTTGAGACTTCACCGATTGATTTAAAACTAGATTTATGTTGCTTTCCATATTGACAAGGATAAAAAACTTTAGAATAATCAAATCTAAGCTCCGGTTGATCCTTAACTAGTTTCTTCTTAGACAGTTTACATAAGTTTCTAAGGTTATAGTGGCCTAGTCTTCTATTCCATAACAAAGAATGATCTTCTATTGCACTTAGGCAAGGTAAGTCTTGGCTCCTAAGGTCTTCTAAATTCAAAGTGTAAACATTCTCTTGACTATTAGCAGAAGTAATAAATTCTTCCTTGGAATTGTGTACTAAACACTTATCATTCCTAAAATTCACAAGGTATCCTTCATCACATAGTTGACTTATGCTAATGAGGTTGTGCTTAAGAACCTTAACAAACAAAACATTTGAAATCAAAGTTTTACCAAGAAGAAAAATATTACCTATACCAAAAATTTCTCCCTGAGCATTATCTCTGAACGTTACTTTTCCTCCTTTCGTCTTGATAATCTTTTAGAAATAGTTTTTGTTACCAGTGATATGCCGGGAACATCCACTATCCATATACCAAGTATTGTTGTTGGTACATTCTTTATTTTCCTGAAAATAAGAAAAGAATTAGACTTTCGGAATCCAAACTTGTTTGGATCCAAGATTTTCAGATAACAAAATTTTGGGTATCCAAATTTGTTTAGAGAAATATGCTTTATGAAACCCAAGAGATTGAACTTTATTCAAAGAACAATTTTTCTTCCAATTTCCACGACTTTGACACTTAGTGAAAAAAGGGGCTCTAAAAGGAACAAAATAGTTGTTTTTGAAAACTGGTTTTTGATGAGTATAACCTACTCCAGTAGTGTTTCCTTGAGGTTTGATTTGAGAATACATCTTGCCAAAATTTTCCTTCATAGAAGTAAATTTTTCAAGAAGCTTCTTTAGGGAAATTTTTTTCAGATTTTAGTCTAATGACTAAATTCCTATCCTCAGGAATCATTTCCTTAGAGTTAAATTTTTACTCAAAAATTTTTATCTTTGAAATAGCATTATTAATATATTTAGAAAGTTCTTCCTTATCATAATTTTCTTTCTCAAGGTATTTAGAAAATTTTTCTACAAACTCTTCTTTATCTTTAAGATCTGAAGAAAGATCTAAAATCTATTTTTTAAGAAATTATTCCCTAGTATTTTCCTTGTCTAACTTCTTTGAAATTTTACAATTTTTTTTATTCAAGTAGCTTGGAAAATCTAGATACTTCTTCATATGAAGGTTTATCATTTTCTGAGGATGAAGTATCTTCATTAGAAGTACTATTTTTGGAATATTAATTATTATCAAGAGATAAATTGGTTAAAGCCTCGGCAGATCGTACCTTAGCCATAATACATGTATGTGGAAGAGAAGTATTAGAAATGAATCCCATATTCTTCTAAGCTGATGAATCGTATTCTAAAGATTCACTTTCTGAAGAGTCTCCATAGCTAGAACTCCAAGTAGTATTAGCTTTCAGACTTTTCTTAGCTTTATATTTGTAAAACTTCTTCCCGTTCCTTTCAGAATGCCTCTCTTTTCTTTATTTCTTTTTAAGCATAGGGTAATCAGGTCGTATGTGTCCACTCCTCTTGTATTCATAGCATGTGACCTCTGAATCTTTCTTATCTTTCCTTTCCTTCTTCTTATACCTAGATTGGAATTTTTTTTGACCAGCTATCTTGTTCATTCTTTGAGCAAGATTTTCTAACTCATTCTCTGAGACTTCACTATCACTAGATTCAGATTGGATAGTAACCTTCTTATACTTGGATTTGGTTACTCTCTCATGAGTCTTTGCTTTCATGTGATTTGATGTAGTAGTAAAAGAAACAGTACCATTCCCATTTTTATTTTTGATGTTGTCAGCATCTCTCTTCATTCTTGTTTTATGTTGGAGAAGAGTTCCAAATAGTTCATCTAAGGAAATTTGAGTAACCTTCCTGTTCTCATAAATAGATGTTCTCTTTAATTCCCACTCATTGGTCATAATATCAATAATCTTATCTACAAGAGATTCATCATCCAGACCTTTCTCTCCCATAGATTTTAAGATGTTCACGATAGTCATAAACCTTTGCTGTACTTTGATTATAGGTTCTCCATAAGGAAAGTTAAAACCATTATACTCAGCTCTCAACATAGCTCTTCTAGTATCTATGACTTTAGATGTACCAAAATGTGTGACCTCAAGTTTCTTCCATATAAATTCAGCTGTTTCACATGAATAAATTTGACTATATATGTTCCTAGTCATTGAACATAGTAGAGTATTGCATACCTTATAGTTTAATTGATAATCATGCTTCTCTTGGTTTGTGAAAGTGCTAACTTCCTTATCAGGAATTTTATAACCTTCAGTAAGCATAACAAAGTTATCTACTCCAGTATTGATAACGAAAGTCTTTATTTGATATCTCCAATACTCATAATTATTGCTATAAAAAATTGGGGGTCTTGTTGGATTTAGGTTATCGATGGAACCAACATTTAAGCCTGCCATCTTTAAGAAAATATTTCTACACAAAAACTTTTCAATAACAAAAGTTCGGATTCAAGGAAAAACTGAGCAGGGAATAACTTATATGTGAGTATAAGTATTTTAGAAACCCCCTCTGATACCAATTTTAGGATGGAAATAATGATGTAGATGCTCAATTTACAAGAGGGGGTGTGAATTATACACTTTAAAAATTTCCTTAAACAAGTAATGATATAAGTTTAAAAAAGTTAAACTAAGAAAATTCATAACACCTCTACAACAATGAAATATTGGTACAGGGTATGAAGTTACAAACTTCGAGTTCTATGCACTTGCTTGAATCTGGAAAGTGATTCCGAAAAACAGGTTCCAGAAATATGGATCTGGAAAATGAAACTTAACCAAAGTTTAGAAAATGAGATTCTAACTTAAAGCGTATAGAATCTAAATTAATTAGAGTACACGTGTAAGGAAAAATAAGAGAGTTATACTTTCCTTACAATACGAAATGCAGTAGAAAAACAAGTAGTAAAACTACAAGTAACAAGATATAAGTCCTTTAACTCAAAGAAAAGGGTATCAAACAACCTTGGATAAAGGTCCCTTGATTTATACTTTCAAGCAAGTTTGTCTTACCCACAGCAGGGTAAGCCCTCGATACGAAGATCGGAGTCTCTGTCTTGCTATCCCTGCAATCCCTCAACTTTAAGGTAGTTGGTACCTCTGTCTTCCTCAGCGAGGAATCCCTCAAACTTCAAGGTAGTCGGCACCTCTGTATTCCTATCCCTAGAAGCCCTAAAATGTAATCACCAACATTTGGAGTCACACGAATCAATCTACACAAGGAAAAGTTTGAACAAATAGTTCAAACTTTCTGCATGAATCTTGAGAGTTAATAAGAGCCTCTATCTCTAGAAATCACTTCAACAGCATGTAAGCACATATGTCAAAGTTCAGTATTGAACTAGTTCAAATGAGCTCCTATTTATAGGAAAATTTCCAACGGTCATCTCCCTCCTCCAACGATCATATTTTACTTAAAATTTGGAGGGACCTGTACACATGTCACTCAACCAACGGTTAATTAAAACAGAATGGACAACATCATTTTATAACAAAGCATATGTAACTGAATGCTCTACATCGTTTTGTAATGAAACAAGTGTAAGTATAATCAAAGAAAAAGTTCGGAATGTAAGCTAATCAAAAGTTCTTAATGTAAGAAAAAATTTTTTTGGAGTCTAACCAAAATGTAATTTGGAGTCTATAATAAAAAGGATATTCAGATTCTGTTTTGGGAATTCAGAACCAGAATTCTGTAGAAATCCGGAGTCTGAATTTCTAAGGAAATTCGGAGTCTGGTTTCATCAGAGTTCAGAATCTGTACTTATAGAGTTCAGAGTAGAACTTAGTAAAATTTCGGAGTCGAACTAGTAAAAGTTCGGAGTTGAACTCATAAAAAGTTCAGAGTCAAACTAGTAAAAGTTCGGAGTCGAACTCATAAAAAGTTCAGAGTCGAACTAGTAAAAGTTCGGTGTCCGAAATTCGGAGTTTAACTTTATTAGAGTTCGTATCCAGAATTCAGAGTGAGACTTTATTATAGTTCACATCCAGAATTCGGATCCTGAAACAGAATGCTTCATACCTTAGCATTATATGATTCCGAGGTTTTTGTGTATGAATCCAAATTGTATACTTAAGAAAAATATTTCTATGTGTAAGGAAATCTATGTTAGGGTAAATTTCATTAAGGAAGGAAATTTTACTTATAGAAGTAAAATATAGATTCGCTTAAGTATAAGGTGTTTGTGATTTTCAAAACAAGAAGGAATGGAGAAGTCATAAGGAAAACCTTATTGAATCAACAAATGAATGGTAAGGCTTGAACCAAATAAACTTATTGATTAATTATGAATTGATTAAATGGTTGCATGATTAATTAGTATTCTTACACTAATGAAAGGTAATGGATTGAACCTTATGAATTATATAAGACTTATTTATCAAAATAGGAGTAGCCTGAATCGAGACCGACTTGGATTTTAAAGGGAATTCCCTAAGAACTCGAGGAACCCATTCTGAATTTAAGGATACTGCTTTCTTAGGTTAAGACCCAGCTATAACTCTATATTTTTCTAACTTTAGATGCCTGATATAACATCATAGGATCCCTCATGTAGTACTACATGATGCCTTGGTTACTCTTGTTGGATCCAACATTAACAATTACATGCCATGGTTAAATCCCATCAGGTCCAGTCATTGCTTAGCCCCGTTTTACCTTGGATGAACTCCTTGGACTTGGTAGGCGTGTTATTTTGGAATGCCTTAGACTATTATCCTTAGATTACACTCTTACCCTTAGCCAAGCTACAATAATTACTAAGTTGGAAACCCTTGTGTTCTATGTTTCCTTTGTTATTAACTTGGAAATTCATTATTAAATATCATTTTAGGTTGCATAATTACATCTTGGAACCTTCACTATTGTTAATATGTGACTTATTTATAAACTGGTAACATTCAAATAATGAACTAGTAACCTATTCAGACACTAGCCGAGGGATGAAGTAGGTACTTGGGTATTTAGTTAGATTTTATTGCTTTACTTTATATATGCATGCTTCCACACTGTTACATTTCCATTACACGGCCCAAATGTTATAGACACCATTAGTGGTGGCCCACTGAGATTTATCTCACACCCTCTCCAGGAACCATTTGGTATCCAAGGTAGATTGCATGAATGCAGGTGTTGATAAGGGGAAGTAAATGAATTTGAACACCTAAATTCTTACTGCTTAAGATGGAGCTTGACAGTAGATGACTGAGTTAGATCTTGAGATGCTTGGGATAGTATTTTGATTTCTGTTGGACTTTGCTGGAACATGTTATACCTGCTGTCTTGTATCCATTTTTTCCAATTTTCTAGTGACATGACATATCATTATCAGTTGTCATATGATTTTATATTATTGCAGTTATTTAAATTTTTGTTGCTGTGTCTTTGTTTTCCATTGTGTCTTCTATTTACTTATATTACTTTATATATTTACCTCTATTTATACGTATCTACTATGCTACACTTTGGTAATGATGAAATAGCCTCCCCACAGACACACCCTAGGCCCTCACTGCTAGTTGAAAGCCTATAGTGTTTGGGGAGATGCGTTTGTGGCCATGTGGACCACTGGGCTTGGGGCACCCATTAAGTGGCATCCGAGTTTGGGACGTCACATAGTTAGACAATCATGACCATCATAAAATGTATAAATCAGGGATAGTTCCGTGGAAAACTCATTACCCAAATCCATTATATGGACTATCTTAACTTTATTTGTCTATTATACTAAATTTTGGTTTTATAGATAAGTGTGATCTAAATATTATTCCATATATTGGAACCTTATCCTATTATATTTATTCATACCCTATTTGTTTGACATAAGATAATCTATGGGATCCTTGCTTTAGAAGAACCTACCTATTTGGATGAATAAGGTATTATAATGTTTTTTATTTGGAGGAGTTTAATTTTTTTTCGTATTTACAGGAATTTTAAATATCACAATCTTATTTCATATATTCCCTTCATCAATTTATTATTCTAACAATTTATCTTTTGTATATTATAATTCCTAGCAGTTTATTTTTTTCAAGAAATATTAATATAAAAATATTTATAAAACTCAATATTTGGGTTAGTTACCGAAAAATAATATTTAATTAAATTTACACATATCCAAATTTACCCCATGCATAAGGTATATGAAACCGTTTCATATAAGTGATTTGAATCATGTGAAACCAAAATATCCATAAGGTAAAGTATTGTGCGACAAATAGCCATCGCCCACTTTTATTTATAGATCTTAATCCCCTATGCCAGTGAGTAAGCCGAACCAAAGTCCCACTATACATATATAAATACTAATGGGATACCTTAATTTCAATATAATATTAACACCCAATATGTATAAATCATACAAATTTTTTTACTTTCAATAACCTATAAAAAAATCATAGTCATGGATGGACATAACAAAATATTATATCTTACATAACTTGTAACACCTTATATTCATAATATTCCATTTATTAGAAGAATTTTAACAATTTAAACAAAAACATATATTTATACACATAATCATTTTTTATTAATGAATTAAATAAACTAGGTAATAAACTAACAAAAATAAAAAAAAATCATAAATTATGACAGGGGATAAACATTTATGAATATTTCATAAATAAACAAATATAAAAATTTTATAATTAAACATTATTTATGGACATTCAATAATATTTTTTCCAATTTATTTATTAATTAAAAACATAAATACAAACAATATAGAAGCATGTATGATGCCATAGAAGGATTTTGGATGCGATAACCATTTTATAAACATACACTACAAGAAAACTATCGTTTAGCGGTGGAGATGTAGGAAGACATTCACTATTAATGGCCATTGGTTGAAGAAATTCCTTGGGACCATACCATCTGAGCTAGTTGAGGAGATCACACTCAAACCCATTTATCAATAAATCCATTAGGTCGTACCTCTCCTTACCACTTTATTAATTGCTATGATTCCATTTAAAATATAATTATATATTCAATCTAATTTAATGCATTGAGGACACTTCATCATTTAACTATGGGGGAGGGAAACTTTATAGTTTAGTATTTTAAATTGTGTGTTTTTCAAATTTTTGTTTGTTTTTGAAACTTTTGAGATGAAATGATTATCATTACATATTTTGAAACCCATTTCAATGTGTGAAAAAATTTATCCCATGAAACCAAGCTTAAATGTATTCTGAAATTGACTTTTCTTCAAGTTCAAATATTTGGAAATTTCATTAAAATTACTCTGATTTTTGAATCCCATGCCATAATTCACTATCTTTATATTTGAAACCACATTCTTGTGAGGCTTCTGATCCTAATTTTCATATTGTTTTCATTAACTTCACTTCTTGAGAGAACCATACCATGCTTGATTTAACCATAATTTGATTTATTCCTATCAAAACTTGAGGGTTTGATGTACATGTGTTTTAAATGATTGAGGCGTTTCTTTGGTATTAAAGACCCTATTTTATATGAATCCCTTTTATAATGTCCCACATTGTAAATTTAATCCTTTTAGCCCATATAATCCATGAACATCTTGTTAGGTTAGCCACATTACAAGCCAATTTTCTCTATCCAACCTTCTCTTGAAGTGAAATTGCATAATCTAGTTGAACTTAAGTGTGGGGGGAGGTTGACTTGTGTTGTGCTACCTCATTTAGATATACATTGGGTGGAAAATCAAATGTTGAAGAGGTGTGATTTTTTCTGAAAAAAATAATTCTGTTGGAATCTGTGCCTTTTTTGGATCTTTCATACATGAGAAGTTGTGCATTTCTAGAGCTTCTAATGAAAAAAAGTTGTGCCTTTTCTGGAGCTTTAAAGAATAATCATGTTTGAGAAGATTGAAAAAATTTCTGATGAAATGATGAATCGGGTAAAATTTCACTGATTTTTCATGCTAGTGGAGCTGATTTACTACAAAGGGGAGTGAGGAGGATACCATATTTAAGTGAAAATTAGAATAATACAATTTTTCTTCAAAATATCCAAACACTCCTTATTCTACCTCAAACTTTTTTCACATCAAAATCCTACCAACCTAAAGCCACAGAAAAAACTTGAAAAGTCCTCATGATAAACATATGTCCTTAAATCACATCGGGTAGAGATGTAGGAATTTATCAAGCCTATGGTGACCCTTGCATGAGTATTGGATGAGAAAGACTTATTGAGAAATTTAAATTTTTATGATGAGAGAAAATACAAGTGAGGTAAGTGTTTTATTACATGGGAGGAGAAATGAAGTGGAAAAATATTTAATGGTATAAATGGTGAACATGAAATATTTTTTGTTGATGAGGCATGATATATTTTGTTTCTTGGTGTGAAATTGTTGGATCCCATGGATATGTGTTTTAATTTGCTTTGATTTGATTTTGATGTTTATTTGTCCAGGAGTCCAAGTGCTAAGTGTGGGGGAATTGAAATAGATCATATTTTCATATTTTTACATATGTTTTTAAATTATTTAATCCCTTCCCATTAATCAATTTGATCTTATTTGCATCATTTTATGACTTTTGGTGAGTTTTGATCTTAAGTGTGAAAAGTGGTTAATTCTGGACATTTAACAGTTTTATGTTACCTATGTATTTTGAGCATAACTCCTAAAATATTCATCCAATTCACATGATCAATTTTTTTAGGAT
Organism: Viscum album; assembly: GCA_963277665.1. Lineage (NCBI taxonomy): Eukaryota > Viridiplantae > Streptophyta > Magnoliopsida > Santalales > Viscaceae > Viscum > Viscum album. Next base: position 101,936,583 of record OY728147.1, on the reverse strand, counting down.
TACATGATTTGTGGTATACATATAATTCTTCTGTAACTAAATCCAATTAGAACTCCAATAGGCCAAACAAAATCGGTCAATATGAACACTTATTTTGGACGATAAAATAGACCATGAATTATTCAATGATCCATATCTCTAGATACAAGCCACCAAATTGGATTATTTCAGATGGGTTATAAATATAACTCGACAAGGTAGTTTCAAATAAATTTTCATGGATAAATGATTTCATTTAGGCCACCCTTAAGCTGGTCAAATTATGGCTGGTGGAATAGTGATTGGCATCCAGAAAAAGTCAATTGTACTAATTTTGCCATAACCCATTCCACACGGCTCAAAATACCATGAAAATTAGTGGGTAGATGTATAACTCCATTACCAACCTTCTATAAGAAGGTACCTTGGCCTGATTTGATAAGAGAGTGGAAGAACCGAATCTATCCTTCTGATGGACATATTTTGGAGGATAAAAAAACTTTGTTCTTTCTTTTCACTACTTTCTCCTTCTTATTTTTGTAATGCCTTCATGTTCTTCATTATTATCAATTAACCTTAACATGGTGGGGTAAACATATGAGGTGATTTGTGAGGTAAGGTTTTATATTTTTAATGCTTTAATTCTTACATTTTATTGAATAAAAACTCTCTATCTTCTACGAAGTTCTTTTCAAATTCTAAAAAGAGTATTTATTATCTTATACGATCGTATTTGATTTTATATTATGTTTTTATTATTGATTTGATAAATGATCATTTTTATCCCTCCATTAGGTTCTGGTCTATATTCTATAGAATAAGATCATGGCTTAGTGGTGAAGTACTTGGCGATCGCTAGTACGCGTGGGAGGGGTGGTGAATATTCATGATTATTTGGATAAACAATACCCAATTGGAAATTGCCTAAGATAATTTGGGGTATTCACTAAAACTCTATCACACACCGAAAAAAGTGTAGACCAAACTAGAATTTTGTTAAGGTCTATTATTATCATAACTATTTAACCGAAGAAGTGAGTTGAAGTAATTATGGAATCTCACATAAATCAACTTAGCAGAAGAGGTTTGAATAAAATTTAACAGGGATAGTATTTTAATTATAAAACCGACCCCGACTTTATCAAACATATCATAAAATAGTTTTTAAATCAGTTTAATTACATATTTTTTTATTTAATATATTCCTTAATTTCTTCTTTTTGTTATGTTTCTCTCTTTGGAGTAAGTGGATTGATCTTTCCAGTAGACTTTTATGTCCTTACCATGGAAGAAGACAGAGCTCTAGGCTACTCTCCCATCATCATGGGGAGACCATTCCTAAAAATAGTAAGGACTATCATCAATTTACATGAAGGAACACTCACAATGAAAGTTGTAGATAGTACAGTGCACTTCATCATTCTTGATTCAATGAAACATCCTTCTAGTAATCACCCACTTTATACGATCTCTCATGAAGAAGGTATAGAACCAATTGAAGATTTAGGTATGCTTCTTGACTTCTTATCATTAGAAGAAAATTTTTCATTTGAAAATTCCAATTCCTAGGAACTTGAAAATCCTAAATCCATGTTAGAGAATGAGTTAAAATATGACTTTTCTAATGATTTATTAAAAGAAAATGAGATAATATCGGAGATTCCAGTCTTAGGAATAAGATACCTTAATTCAATGGCATCCCCTAAACAACCGCCATGTTTGGAACTTAAGACATCAATAAGTTATTTTAAGTATTCTTACCTAATGTAAGGAGATAAATTGCTCGTAATAATTGCCAATAACCTATCCCATTCACAAGAGGAAACTCTAATTGACCTACTCAAAAGAAATGTCCAAGTTGTAGGATGGAGTCTATGTGATATACCTGGAATCAATCCCAAGGTCTGCTCTCATAGAATATTTTTAGAAAGTGATTACTAACTAGTTAGAAAACCTCATAGAATACTTAATACCACAATCATGGAGGTTGTTAAGAAAGAGATAGAGAAATTTCTAGCAGTTGACATCATTTTCCCAATCTCTGATTCTCAATGGGTCAGCCCCATTCATGTAGTCCCAAAGAAAAATAGACTAACAACTGTCAAAAATGAAATAGATGAATTGATCCCCATGAGGGTACAAAATATATTTAGAGTGTGTATAGATTATAGGAAGCTAAATTTAGTTACCGAAAACGACCACTTCCCCATTCTCTTCATCGATCAAATGCTAGAAATGATCGCTCGAAAAACCCATTACTGTTTTTTAGATGGATTCTCAGGATACTTTAAAGTACCTACCGCACCAGAAGACCAGAAGAAGATGACCTTCACCTATCCATTTGGTACATTTTCCTAAAAAAGGATGAATTTTTGGCTATTCAACGCCCTAGGTACATTTCAATGGTGTATAGTGAGTATTTTCTCAGAACATATTGATGACTGCCTGGAGGTATTTTTTGATGATTTAACAGTTTTTGGTAATTCATTTGATCATTTATTAGGAAATTTGGAAAGAGTTTTTGTCTTAAATTTTGAAAAATTTCATTTTATGGTTGAAAAGGGAATAGTGTTGGGGCACATAATTTCAAAAAAAGGGATAGAGGTTGATAAATTGAAAGTTGAAGTCATAAATTCATTGCCATATCCAACTTGTTTAAAACATGTTAGATCCTTTTTATGGCATGCATGATTTTATAGAAAATTCATCAAATATTTTAGTAAGATTTATCTCCCTCTCTTAAGATTACTACTAAAAAATTTGACTTTAATATTGATTATGCAGGAAGAAAGTCATTTGATGAACTGAAGAAAAGGTTGATCACACCTCCCATAATGCAACCACCCATCTGGGATTACCCTTTTGAGTTACTTTGTGATGCATCCAACCAAGATGTGGGATCTACTCTATCACAAAGAATTGGAAAAAAATCCTCAAGTCATATCATATGCATCAAGGACCTTGGATGCCACACAAATCAATTAAACAACCACTAAGAAGGAGTTCCTTGCAGTCGTCTTCGCACTAGATAAATTCCGATTATATCTTCTTGGAACTAAATTTGTTGTTTTTTTGGATCATACAACACTCATGTATTTAATGAAAAAGATAGATGTAAAGCCAAGGCTAGTGAGATGGATGCTCATCTTAAAATAGTTCAATTTGGAAATTAAAGATAAAAAGGGAGCTGAAAATCAGGTGGCTGATCATCTAAGTTGAATACCCCACACCACTGAAGGAGAAATTCCAAACCAGAACCTAGTTAATGATGAGATTCTAGGAGAACAAATCTACATCATCAGCAATGAAGTTCCATGGTATGCCAATATGGTCAATTATCTGGTAACATCTGAAGTACCATCTCATTTAAATTTCCACCAAATTCAAAAAATTAAATCTGAATCTAGATATTACATATGGGATGATCCATTTATTTGGAAGATTTTCAATGACCAAGTAATAAGAAGATGTTTGCATGAAAGTTAAATTAATTCTGTCTTTGAGTTTTGTCACACATTAGTTTGTGGAGGCCACTTTGGACCTCAAAGGAAAATAATGAATGTTTTCGAATTTGGACTTTATTGGACCAACCTTTTTAAAGATGCTCATGAATTTTGTAATAGGTGTGAAAAATGTCAGTTTTCTGGAAATATTTCAAAGAGAAAAGAAATTCCCCAAAAACCACTTAATTTTTCTGAAATTTTTGAAGTTTGGGGAATACATTTTATGGGCCCTTCCCTAATTTCATTTTGAAATTATTATATCTTTCTTTTCATTGATTATGTTTCCAAATGGGTGGAAGAAAAATCAACCAGGACTGATGATGATAAAGTTGTTAGTGATTTTGTCAAGACTAACATATTTTGTAGGTTTAGAGTTCCTAGAGAAATCATTAGAGATTAAGGTAATCACTTTTTCAATAGGAGAATGGATGCATTGCTGAAGAAATATGGAGTGCATCATAAAACATAAACTCCCTATAATCCACAAACTAATGGTCAAGATGAAGTGTCCAATAGGAAAATCAAAGGAATTTTAGAAAAGACTATTAATCCAAATATGAAGGATTAGAGACAAAGGTTGGAAGATACATTATGGGTTTATAGGACAGCCTATAAAACCCCGATTGGAATGATTCCATATAGGTTTATTTATGGGAAAAGCTGTCACCTACCCGTGGAATTGAAACATAAAGCATACTGGGTTGTGAGGAAGATAAATTTGGATCTTGGAAGTGCTATGAAGGAGAGAAGATTACAGTTGAAGGAGATAGAATAAATTAAAAGGGAAGCTTTTGAAAACTCCAAGACTTATAAAGAGAGAACAATAGTGGCTCATGACAAGTTGATCTAAATGAAAAAATTCTATCCTGGAGACTTGGTGCAATTATTCAACTCAAGACTCAAGCTAATTCCAGGTAATCTTTATTCCAGATGGGAAAGTCCATTTATAGTTACTCATGTATATCCTTTTGTTACTATGCAGATTGTGAAGGATATATAGAGGAAGCCATTCACTGTTAATGGCCATCAGTTGGAGAAATTCCTTGGGACCATACCATGAGAGCCAGTTGAGGAGATCAAACTCCTCAAACCCATTTATCAATAAATCTATCAGGTCATACCTCTCCTGACCACTTTCTTGATTGATATGATTTCATTTAAAATGTAATTACATATTCAATCTAATTTAATGCATTTAGGACACTGCATCATTTAAGTGTGTGGGAGGGAACCTTTATAGTTTAGTATTTTCAATTGTGTGTTTTTCAAATTTTTGTTTGTTTTTGTAACTTTTGAGCTGAAATGATTATCATTACATATTTTGAAACCCATTTCAATATGTGAAACAATTAATCCCATTAAACTGAACTTAAATTAATACTGAAATTGACTATGTTTCAAGTTCAAATATTTGTAAATTTCATTAAAAGTACTCTAATTTTTTAATCCCATGCCACAATTCACTGTCTTTATATTTGAAATCACTTTCCTGTGAGGATTTTGATCCTAATTTTCATATTATTTTTATTCACTTCACTTCTTTAGAGAACCATACCATGCTTGATTTTACCAGAATTTTATTTATTTCTCTCAAAACTTGAGGGTTTGAGGTACATGTGTTTTAAATGATTGAGGAATTTCTTTGGTATCAAATCCCTTATTTCATATGAATCCTTTTTAAAATGGCCCACCTTGTACATTTAATCATTTTAGCCGATAGAATCCATGAACATCTTATTATATTAGCCACATTACAAGCCAATTTTTTCTATCCAACCTGCTCTTGAAGTGATTTCATAATCTAGTTGAACTTAAGTGTGGGGGGATGTTGACTTGTGTTATGCTACCTAATTTAGAGATACATTGGGTGGAAAATAAAAAGTTGAAGATATGTGATTGTTACTGAAAAAAAATAATTATGTTTGAAGCTGTTCCTTTTATGGAGCTTTCATACATGAGAAACTGTGCCTTTTTGGAGCTTCTAATGAAAAAAATTTGTGCCATTTCTGGAGCTTTCAAGAAAAATCATGTTTGAGAAGATTGAAACTATTACTGCTAAAATAATGAATGTTGTGAAATTTCACTAATTTTTCCTGCTAGTGGAGCTTATTTACTATTAAGAGGAGTGAGGAGGATACCATATTTAAGTGAAAATTAGAATAATACAAATTTTCTTCAAAAAGATCCAAACACTCCTTATTCTGCCTCAGATTTTTCCCATCAAAATCCTAACAACCTAAAGCTACATAACAACCTTGACAAGTCATCATGATAAACATATTTCCTTGAAAAACATCGGGTAGAGATGTAGGAATTTATCAAGCCTATGTTGACCCTTCCATGAGTATTGGATGAGAAAGGCGTTGTTAAAAAATTGAAATTTGTGTGATGAGAGAAAATCCAAGTGAGGTAAGTGTTTTATTTAATGGAAGGATAAATGAGGTGGAAACATATTTAATGGTATAAATGTTTAACTTGAAATAATTTTTGTTGATGAGGCAAGATATATTTTGTTTCTTGGTGTGAAATTGGTGGATCCCATGGATATGTGTTTTAATGTGATTTGATTTGATTTTGATGTTCACTTGTCCAAGAATCCAAGTGATAAGTGTGAGAGAATTGACATAGATCATATTTTAATATTTTTAAATATGTTTTTAATTGATTTAAAGCCTTACCATTAATCAATTTTATCTTATTTTCATCATTTTATGGCTTTTGGTGAGTTTTGATCTTAAGTGTGAAAAGTGGTTAATTCTGGATATTTAACAATTTTATGTTACTTCTGTATTTTGAGCATAACTCCTAAAATGTTAATCAAATTAATGTGATTATTTTTTTAGGAAGACATTATTTTTGGGTTACATATAAGTCTTCTAGAACAAGAGCCAATTCGAACTCCAACATGCCAAAAAAATCGGTCAGTATGAAAACTTATTCTGGACGGTAGAATAGACCATGACTCATTCAATGATCCATATCTCTGGATACAGACCACCAAATTAGATTCTTCTATATGGGTTCGAAATAAAACTCCATGAGGAAGCTTCAAATTAATTTTCATGGATAAATTATTTCATTTATACGGTCATTAATCCGGTCAAATTATGGTTGGTGGAATAGTGATTGGCGGCTAGAAAAAGTCAGGTATACTAATTCAGCCATAACTCATTCCAAACGGCTCAAAATTCCTTGAAACTTCATGGGTAGATGGAAAACTCTATTAATCAACTCCTATAATATTGTACCTTATATTTATTCAATAATATAGTGGGATAACTGAAGCTATCATTCTGACAGACAGATTTTGGAGGAGAAAAAATTTTTGTTCTTTATTTTCACCTCTTTCTTCTTCTTATTTTTGTAATGACTTCATCTTACTCATTATTCTCAATCAACCTTACCATGTTGGGGTAAAAATATGAGGTGATTAGGGAGGTAAGGTTTTATATTTTTATTGCTTTGATTTCTTACATTTGATTGAATAAAAACTCTCTCTCTTCTGCGAAGTTGTTTTCAAATTCTAAAAACAATATTTATTATCTTACGCGATCGTATTCAATTTTATATTATGTTTTTATTATTGATTTGATAAATGATCATTTTTATCCCTCCATTAGGTTTTGGTATACATTTTATAAAATAAGATCATGTCTTAGTGGTGAAGTACTTGGCGATCGCTAGTACGTGTGGGAGGGGTGGTGAATATTCATGATTGTTTGGATAAAAAATACTTGATTGAGAATTACCTAAGATAATTGGGGGTATTCACTACAACTCTATCACACACCGGAAGAAGTGTATACCAAACTATAATTTTGTTAAGGTCTATTCTTATCAAAACCATTTAACCAAATAAGTGAGTTGAAGTAATTATGGAATTTCACTTAAATCGACTTAGCAGAAGAGGAATGAATAAAATTTGACTAGGATAGTATTGCAATTATAAAACCGAGCCCAACTTGATCACTCACCTCATAAAATAGTTTTTAAATCACTTCAATTCCATATTTGTCTTGAATCTCTTCCTTAATTTATTCTTTTTTTTATGTTTCTCTCTTTGATTTCAAAATCAAACAATTTCAAAAACACCTAACTTTTTCTCTAATTAAAAAGTGACAAACTATTTTGTGTGCACTCCTCATTAGGAGAAAAATTAGGTTAACCACTATACTATATTTTAAATTACTAAATAATTTTTTTTCCACACCCCAAGATAGTCACATGTCAGATGTATTGATGAAAACCATGGTGACAGATGTTCATGACAAAGTAGGATATGTTGGGGTGTCACAAGTAATATTGCATTAATGAATAATGCGAGAAAAGATTTTTACCTTTTGTTTATTAATAGAAGTTTATATCTCATACCCTTTTATGGAAATGATATAGCATAAATAAATCCATGTCCATGGTGTTCTAAAGGAAATTTCATTTTCTGAGAATTCAAAGAAAGATACATCAAGCACATAGGTTGATGGCACCAACATGAAACCTACTTGATTAGAGATATAGTAAGTGTCTGTATGAGGTGACATGTCATTTCAACATTCACTTCTTTCTCTATGGGTGCGTTGGTGTGTTGTTAGATGCTAACCTTGGACTTTAGGTAGCTTCTCCTAATTCCACTAAGAAAAGGCCTAGAGGGCCACACACTAAGTGTATCCAGAATCTCAATTAAATAATATATATTTTTATTTATTATTTAAAAGGTTTAATTAATATTATTACCATATGTGATTTAATAATTATTCATTTATTCTTGATCACATATAAATATTTATTTTCTATTTAGTAAATATAATATTTTATTTATTTATTGTAAAATAATATAGTGATATTTATTTAATAAATAAACAGTCAATATTCAAGATCTGATAAATATTATAGAGGAATGGCGGACCGACTTTTTAGATCTGGTGAGAAATAGTAAATATTGAATATTATTTGATTAAATAATATTTAATTATAATTAACAAGTTAAGCGCATGTCGATAAATAATGACATTATTATTATTATTATTTGACATGGGGTTTCTCTAGGATTAAATAAATAATCAAGAGCACTTGTCCAATTATTTTATTTTAACCCTAGCGATATATAAACCCACTTATGTTATTTTGTTATTAATCCAATTCATTTGTCTTGGTTTTGCACAACATATTTTGAGAAACCTCTCAAGCCTAGAGAGATCCGTTATCTAAGAACGCACCCGAGAATGAAGAGAACTACTCATCCACCAGATCAAGGAGAATGCTTTGGAAGCGGTTATCAAAGTAATCAAAGACGGATGACACAAGCACAAAGATCAATGATAACACCTAGATATTCCTTCTACGGTGTCTAGAGATTCGTGGAAAGTGTGTGGATCTCCGCTAGAGGAAATATACACTTGGTTTTTACAACACAACGATGGTGGACTGAATATCTTTCACTGAATTCATTAATGAAGAAAGTATTCATTAAAGGTAATTATTTATTTAATTAAATTAATTATAAATAACATGTGATGATCTTCCCTCTAATTCCGGTGTGATTTTCCTTGGCTGTTTTCTTTAATTCACTTCCGTAGATCTCAATGTTTATCATCATTTAGATATCAAATTGATAATTGATCATGACAAAAGCAATGTTAGGAACCTCCCATCACATGCTTCCATTGAGCCCGAAACCTACACCTCGTTTACAACATTTATTTATGTCTCGTAACACAACTGGATTGATGAAATGACATAAATCAAATATTCCCATCAGTAAAATCAAAAATCATCCATGTGATGGTGATTCATGGAAACAATTTGATGAGATACATACTTATTTTTCTTTAGAACCTTTTAATATACAGCTGTTCCAATCTACTAATGGTTTTTATCCATTTGGTGCTTATGAAAGTCAATATTATTGTTGGTCTATTTTCATTACTCCTTACAACTTACCTCCTTGGATGTTGATAAAGGAACTATATATATATTTGATTCTATTAATTCCAGGACATCCAAAGAAGAATATTAATGTTTATCTGAATCCACTGATTGATGATTTGATTTAATTATAGAACAATGATGTGACTGCATTTGATGTAGCTGCAGATCATAATTTTATAGTGAAGGTTTCATTATTATGGATGATCAATGGATTTTTGGCGTATGGTATGTTATCTGCATAGAGAACACATGAACTAAAATCATATCTATACTGTATGGCTAAGAACAGGGTGTTTATTCTTAACAATGAGAGAAAGATTAGTTATTTTGACTATCATCAAAGATTTCTTCCTGCAGACCACCCTTTTCAAAGGAATAGAAATAATTTTCCAGAAGGTCAAATTGAAATAGAAAAACTTTCAGTAGTGTTCTTAGGTAATTAGGTAAAATATATTGTCTCTGCATTACCTCATGTTACTTTTGGAACAACCATAAATGAATTTTTTTTGGGGATAGATCATAATTGGATAAAGTAAAGTATTTTTTGGGATCTTACATACTGGTATGATTTGTTGGTTCGTCACATGTTAGATATAATGCATATTGAGAAGAATTTTTTTGATAACATATTTTATACCATGATGGACACACTTGGTATGACAAAGGATATTGTAAAGAAATATTTAGATATTTTCTAGATCTGAAGACATCATGAACTTCAATTATTTGAAGATGAAAGATTACAAAAAATAATGAATCCAAAATCAGTTTAATCACTTACTAAATAAAACCATTTATTATTCTGTCAATGGATTATAGATTTGAGGTTACTAGATATTTATTCTTCTAATTTGTCTCATTGCAAAAAAATGAGCATATTACCAGGTTAAAAAGACATGAATGTCATATCATAATTGAAATATTACCACCTATTGGTCTTAGAGGGATGTTTAATTCTTCAATATGGGACATGTTGACTGAGATATCAAATTTTTTATGAGATATTTGTGTGACAACATCATATTATGATGCATCGAGTTTACTGGAAAAATATGTTGTTTTAATTTTATCTAAATTGGAGAAAATATTTTCACCAGTCTTATTTGATTCCATGGAACATTTAATATTGCATTTTATATATAAATCTAAATGTGGAGGGCCAATAAAATTTTGGTGGATGTATCCATTTTAGAGATGTATGAAAAAATTAAAGTAGAAATTACATAACAAGGAATTAGTTTAAGGGTAGATTGCAGATGCATACTTACAAGAGGAAATTTTAAATTTATGTTCTTATTATTTTTAGTTGGAATATCCTTCAAAACATAATCACATGGGTTGCAATGAGGCCAATTTTGATGATGTCACAAACAATCAGTTATCAATTTTTAATCAGCCTAAGCTTAGTTTTGGTGGTTATCGTGAAGGATGTCTTAAAAATGAAAAACTCCACATGGATATATATATTTTATGCTAAAATTTGAATAAATGACATGATTTGTGTGGTAAGTATACTTTTTTATTATTTTGTAAATTATTTCTAAAAGATACCTGTATTTACATTAACTTTTTTATAGACTATATGATGACCATATCAAAAAAATTTATACAAATTACATCTGTTTCTCTTGAATAATGTCGTCAACAAAATTTTTCATATTGGTTTTAAAGACTAATAATTTATGTTTATTTTTATGAAATAATAAATAAATTTTTCAATAATATCTATTATTAATAATATTTATTTTTTACAGACAACACAACATGGAAATAAAATTGATAGTTGATTATGTGTGCTCGAAAACCCTCCATCAAAATTGGTAAAATCTTATAATGGGTTTGTGGTTAAAGGATTTCGATTACATACATACATATATGATGACTCAAAGAAATCAATGAATAGTGGTTTTTTGAAAGGATACCATCACAAGGAAAGTGAAGTTGAATTTTATGGTATGTTGGATGAAATAATTGAGTTATGTTATCTGGGACCAAATTATGTAATAATTTTTAAATGTAATTGGTTTGATACTGATTGAGGGTTGTGAGTTCATCTACGACATGGAGTCATTGATGTTAAATATAACAATATTCTTGCATCAAATGAAATATTTATGTTGGAACATCAAGAACATCTAGTTTATTATGCAAATTACTATGATGTTTCGAGAGATTTGAAGGACTGGTGGAGTGTAATAAAAATTAAATCACGTGACAATCAGTTTATTGAAAATAAAAATGGTTATGCAGAAGTGAAACATATTGAATTTTTTCAAGAAACATCCCAAAATATATCTCTTACTAGATGAGATATAAATATCGATGATGAAACACCCAGTTAATGACTAATAATATAGATAATGTTGATGAAGTAATAAGGGATGATGAAATTGAAAGTCATATGGAAGTTGACGATGCTGAAGATGAGGATTAAAAAATTGATCTCAATGAAATTGATGAAGAAGATGATTATGGGTATATTATATTTTGGTCTTTTGTTATTGGAAATTATTATATTTTGATATTTTTTTTTGTATTTAATATTTTTATTAACAATTTGTTTTAGGTAATATTATTATATTTTGGTATTTATTAGTTTTTTATATTTGATATCTATATTAACAATTTCTTACATGTAAGAATATTTTTTTAGATGGCTAGAGATGATCCTGACAATCTATTTCATTCTCTCACTGATGACAAACTTCCTGTTGATTAGTTTGGTTTAGCTGATCCTCAGACTGGTGCGCCTATTAGAAGGGGACGTAGTCTTTCTCAATTTATGATTTCAGATCCTATTTTAGATAGACAACCATCTATTTATTTTGATCCTCATTTATGGAGGTATGTTTAATTATTTAAGATATTTATTTTATATTAACTTTTTGTATTAATTTTGTTAATAATTTTATGATTATTTGTTTTTATTTTCATAGTTCTTCGCATTTAGCTGTTGGGTAGGTTGGTGCAATTCTAAGAAATTATTTTTCTGATCCATGGGTGTCATGGGACCTAGTTCCCATCACCGTGAATCACCAGATGTTCGACCATTGGATTGTAAATTATTAAATAATATATAATTTTTAAAATTCATTTAATTACTAACATATTTTTTTAATTGTCTTACAGAATATATTTTCTCCGATTCTTGATATCCTGAGAGGTCCTATCTGAGAAGAATGGAATATTTGTATATGTGATAACTTTCATCAGTTTCTACATGACCTTAGAAAGTGAGCTATGGATAAATCTTATGCTACTATTTTCGACCAGTCTTGCATCTCCCATCGACTCGACTATATCTCATCTTAGGTATGGGATGGATTGTGTTCCTTCTAGTTAAGAGATACTTTTAGGAGGAGGTCATCATCTGGATGTCAGATACAGAGGAGGAAAGAGGTCACACATAGGGCTAGAAGTCATACATTTGGCATACATCAATGACATATGGAAAGTGATATTATTTATTAATGTATATATAATTTAACTATAACATGTTTGTTATGTTATACAGGCCACTACTAACCCATTTGTTACAGAGTTTGATGTTTATAAGAATATGTATACGGATCCCTATAAAAAATAAGTTATAGGCGACCGACAACTCCATATTCTAGTTAGTATTTTTTTTTAAATTTATGGATAATAATCTGATTGTTATTTTAATTTGTCATTATATTTAAAATAAATGTATGTAGTTATGACTTATCATTCAAGGGAGAGTCAATATGATAACAAACAAGATGCCACTGGTAATTCAACTTTCGATGAGGGGTCCTGTATACAAGTGACTTTGGAGGGTTTTAAGAAAGTTCGGGTGATTGGTATCAGTTTTCAAATGATACCTAAGAGTTATTATAGTACTTCTTCGATGATATCTGTGAGTACAAATGGAACTCATGAAGAGTCATTGTCGATGTCATCGTGCACTGCATAGTATGAGTATAGGTTAAGATCTCAGGATAAGATGATAAAGAAAATCCAGAAAGAGAGGGGGGGGGGGGGGTGTGGAGCATGAGCAATAACATCAGAGAGATGAACATATGTTGGATTATATGCAGTGACTTGTGCATGGCACTTGTATGGAGTTTCCCCCTGGTCCTTCAAGTGATCCTCCTCCACTTGACGATAGTTGATGATTTCTGAAGTTTTATGACTTTTTTGTAATTTGCAATGACAAATATATTATGTTTGAAATGATGTATTACTTTTATGTATGTTTTATTTTTTTTTAATTTTTTTTAATTATTTAATTTTTTAATGATTTTTAAATATTTGTAATTTTTTTAATTATTTTTAAATATTTCAAATGTTTTAACTTTTTTAAATTATTTTTATTATTTTTAATTATTTTTAAATATATTTAAGTTTTTAATTTTTTTAATTATTCTTAATTTTTTAAATTAATTTTAATATTTTCTTTTATTTTAATTATTTTTAATTATATTTATTTTTTAAATTTTTTAATTAATTTTATTTTTTTAATATATATATATATTTTAAATTATTTAATTAATTTTAATTTTTTATTTATTTACTTTCAATTATTTTTTAATTTTATTTTTTTTAAAAAATAATTATTTACGATGGATGGACGGTCCATCACAAATAATCAATAGTGATGATTTTTCACAATTGGTTATTTAAAAATATTACCACACTTATTTGTGATAAATGATTTATTCATTCTAATTAATAACTATTTGCGACAGACCATCGCAGATAACCATAATTGCAATTCCATTTTTTGCAACGGTGCATTAGCAACAGACTCCTATTGTAAATGAATTTTTGCGATGAGATTCCATCACTAATAGAATATCACAAATAATCAAAACTTTAGTAGTGCAAAATCCAAGGCGTAGGCACATAGAATATCTTCCAATAACAAGCTTTGTTTGACTATCTATCTGTAGATGGTAAACTGTACTCAACTTGACATGTGTCCCCATAGGATCTTGGATAATCCTCTAGAACTTCAAAGTAAACCTAAGATCCCTATCTAAAACCATTGCAAAAGGAGCCCCATGTAACCTCACGAGCTCTTTCACATACAACTTACCTAAATCTTCAAATTTTGTGGTGTCTTCGATCGAAATTAAATGAGATGACTTTGTAAACCAATCAATCACCACCCAGATAACACTCCTCCCATGAAGAGTCTATGGTAATCCAACAACAAAGTAAATGGACACCTTGTTACTTTTACAAATTGACACCAAAAGAGGCTGGAGAAATCCAGAAGGTTTCATATGCTCTACCTTTATTTGTTAGTAGGTGTAATAATGAGACACCTAATCTGTAATTTCCTAGGTTATACCCGAACAAAAAAATCAATGTCACATGCCATAATAAATATTTTTAGTTCCTAGATGAATAAAACATAAGGAACTATGATATTCAAATAAAATTGATCACCTCATAGATACTAAGATGACAAACTAATAAAAAAAAAGATATTACCATATAAAAAGAGAGACCAACCAGAAACCATCTCCCCACCATATAGGGTTTCTCAAATTCTTCTGAACTCATCATTCTACTGATGAACTCATAGAATAGACTTAAGGAGAGATGATGATAACTTTACACTAGTCATAACCATACCTGAAACATTCTCCGGAGAATCCAGGTGAAACTGAGAGAAAATACCCATAAGGTTCCACTCTTTTTTTTTGATTCCAAAACAACCAGTGATGGTACATTCCTATCAAGAGTATCTGAAATGACATCCCCCTTCCCTGGGATATAGGCGAAGTCAAAGTCAAATGTCTAAATTTATTCTATCCATCACCTATGTCTGAGATTCAAGTATTTCAAATAAAAGATATAGCCTAGAATCTTATGATTAGAAAAGACCATAAACCTATCCCCAAAAAGATAGTGCCACCAACACTTAAGCGCATGTATAACTGCAATAAGATCTAAATCATGAGTGGGGTAATTTTTCTCATGATTTCAAAGCTAGCAAGAGATGTAATCCACCACATGATCATACCGTATAAGCATTAAACCCAAAATAGAACCAAAATCATCACAAAAAACAATATACCTATTAAGGGGATTAAGTAAGATCAGAATGGGAGATAATGTCATAATTTATTTTAGCTCATCTAAAGAAGACTAAAACTTTGCATCCTATATGAATTTCACCCTTTTCGAGTAAGAGCAGTCAAAGGTGACACCAACTTTGAGAAATCCTTGACGAACCATCGATAATATCCAACAAGACTAAGGAGGCTCCACATCTCAAATACATTTCATAGTTCCTTCAAAGAAAAAATAACCTTGACCTTCATAGGATCAACTGATAATCCATGCTTAGAAATCATGTTACCTAATAAATTTACTTATTGGATCCAAAAATTTCATTTTGAAAGTTTTCCATACAAATGGAGACTCCTCAAGATTTCTAGAACCAAACCCAAATGGTGCTTGTGCTCGCACTTGAATCTCAAATAAACCAAAATATCATCTACAAACACTACCACAACAGTGTCGAGATAATCATGAAATATCTAATTCATAAAATACATGAAAAATATAAGAGAGTTAGTTATACCAAATTAAATAACAAGATATTTTTAATGGCCATACCTACTATTGAAATCCATCTTTGTTATATCAGACTCTTGGACTCTAAGCTGATGATAAACCGAACAAAGACCGATCTTCGAAAACCACTTTCCCCCTATTTAACTAACCAAAAAAATCATCTACATGGGGAAACTGATATTTATTATTAACCATCACCCGGTTAAACTTCTGATAGTCAAAACACAATTCAATTAAACCATTTTATTTTTTGGAAAAGAGAATAGGGGCTTCCCAAGGAGAAACACTAGGGAGAACAAAACCTTTTTTCCATTAGATCATCCAACTGAAACTTAAGATATTTTATCTCTATTAGTTCCATACAATAATATTGTATCGAGATTGGTTACATACCTAGAAATAGTTCAATAATAAACTATACTTACCTCTCTAGATAAATTCTAGATAAATCATTTATAAACACATCAAGGAAGTCCTGGACAATAATAAGAAAATACAAAAATAGAAGAAACGTTATCAGGCTCAACTACTAAAACAGAAAAAAATCCTAAGATTTGGGTGGGAAGCTCCTATATGATCTAACCTTAGATACCACTCCCCATGAAATAGCCAAGATCCCATCGATTTATAGAAATAATACATGCTGATGATAACAATAAACCTCAGAATGATGAGTGAAAAGCCAATCCATCCGATTCATAATGTCAAATAGATCCAGATTGAGAACGAGGAAATCCCAGACTAATTCTGTGTTAGCTATCATTATCGAACACGATGTACACTGAAAACACTACTCTTTCCTCTTCTTAATATGTGTTTATAACTCTATAAAAAAGAAATTTATATCTATTGGAAGTTTAATCATATCAACAAAATGACTAGAAATAAATTAGTGGGAATCACCAATATCAAATATAGAGATTACTACAGAAGATTCAATAAAGATGGCACATCTCACTATCGTTAGACCCATATCTACCTCCATAAAAAACTCATTTAATGCATGAAGGTGCTTCAATCTTAAGGCATATGGATGGATCCTTATAGTCTTTAAAGAATTTTACTATAACTTAGTAGCCTTTGGATTCGACGATCCCTGACTATAACTAGGTGTAAACATAGATTGATTTTTTTTGCAGATGACTATAATGCCCACGACCATTAGTCATCTTCACAGGTATAAAATAAGAACATTGTGTGTACCCAACCTTATCACCCTGGTAGAAAGTCAGAGGAACACTATTGGCTATGACTGAAGGTGCAGAGGAGGCCTACCACTAAGAACCACATCCACCACTCCTGTGATGATATTTCCACTTCCTTTTCCCCCTTCGTACCACTGAAGCTACCAATGGGTGGGAGAGAAGGGGAAGAATAACCAAAATTGCCTACTATATTCATATATTCCATAATTTCCCCATCTACTGTCTTAAAATATTTTATAAGATTCAGTATAAATACCTATAATCTGATATTCGGTCACAAACCTTGTAGGTACTTATGATCCTTCAGCTGGTTATTCTTTACTACATTTGGAGTGAAATGAACTAGATTTTCAAATCGATTGGTGTATGTTGACACTGAATTCTATCTCTACTGGAAGAATAATAACTCCATATACTTCTCTATCATCAAAGACTCAAGAAAAAATTGTTGGAAGAAGATATTCTTGAAACCCTTACAGTACAAGACCACTATACTATTTTCTTGTACTATAGAATCCCACCATCTCTTTCTAGGACCCTCTAGTCTGAATGAAAAACACTTCACCTTAATACTCTTAGGTGTACTAAGGAAGTAAAAGTTTTGATAGATATTTTCCAGATAGTCCTCCACCTCTTGAGTTTTATTTTTACCCTTAAAGGATGGTGTATTATCATGTAATAACTCTTGTGATTGATTCATGTCTCCTCCAACTCCTAGTTATACCTCAACAACTGCGTTATGGACTTGTGAAACATTTTTATTGACAACACGAATTTCCCACATGACAACCTCGATAAGATTATAATCCAAAATAGGATTCCCTTAAGGAGCATCCAATAAACCCTACCGAGGAACCCATGAAAGACGTCTTGAAGGCATACCACTGCACACCAAAACAGAAGAAATGACCAGACAATAGAATAATCTTAGTTTAAACCAAAAAAACATAAGTAAAAACTGAGATTAAGATCAAGAATTCAAAATAGGAGACACACATCCCAACATCCCATGGTAACTTGAGTCTCTTCATGAAAAAAGCTGGCTAGAAACTCACTAAAATCTACATCAAAAGCCCTGAAAAACCTATATCTAGTCTACCAAACATCCCAAGACAAGGAATCTTTAGGAAAAACCTCTCTTAGATACTAAACTATGATGAAACCAACCTGAATAACCTCTCAAAATGGAACCTAACCTGAATTTCCACATCCCTGAAGGGTGTTCCCAATCCCCATGGGCTGGAGACTAGAACCTAAGCATCAACAAAAACTAGAAAGAACTATTTCACCCAACTAAAAGTAGACAAAATGACACACACACACACATGATGGGAAGAAACAATAAAAGAAGAAACAAGTATATATGTCATAACAAAAAGGAAATATAAGAAGAAATACAACTCAAAAGTATCTAAACAATATCTAAGAGACAAGAACATTAACAAGGACAACAAAAACCAAAACAACTACTCCATGTGATAGTGTGGTAAACTCCCACCATCTCAGCACCAACTACCCATACTTAGCTGATAAAAACCTCACCACCTCACTGTGACACCTTGCCTTTTTTTTAATCGAAATACATACAGAGGTATATGCACCACCAAAGGGGTGTGTGGTGTGTGAGTTAAACTTTCTTAGTAAGATCACACCCACGTGTTCCATAAAAACTCTTTATATAAAAATCTATACATGATAAACTTTAAGTAAAATCAAGGAATAAATAACGATTGAAAATTTTTTATATCAAAATCATGGTAAAAAAATTAAATTTCCCCTTTTCCAAATTTTCAAAATAATCCAGGTAAAATAGTTTCAAAGTATTTCACATACAACAAAGTAGTCAAATAAAATCAATGCATGCATCACATATCATATAACATCCATGATAGTACAAGATAAAATATTACAAGCCAAAGCATAGGTAACATCATGCCAAGGATCACTATAGGTAATGATATCTAGGACACTCATCCCTAGACATATAAAATAGCACACATCAAGCCTCTAGATATATGCATCGAATCTAGAGAGAAGAGGAACACCCTAGAATGTAAACCTCCCAATAGACTCTAACAAGTCCTTAGATCAATGGGCCTAGGGAGCAGAGGAACACCCCCCGAGTGAACCCCCCGATAGTATCAACATAATATTGTTATTACTACACCTTACACCTAAGTACACAATGATTCACATGTTCTCTAGTTTCGAAAACATTTATTTAAAACCATGCTTTGAAAACCATTTAAGAAATCCATTTCATAATACTTTGAAAATATATTTTATTTTAACAAAACAAGGGTAAAACCATATTTTCTCAAAAAACCATTCACACACACAAAAATCAGTCATTTCAATTCATTTATAATACAATTTATAAAACTATAGCAATATAGTTCATCAAACATAGTCTAGAGATAGAACCACCTACCTCATATTCAGGCCGCACATGCCCGCAACGGGATCCACCAACTAGAAAGGAACACAAGATCAACAAAATAGGCCCTAAGATTAATTCCCATGTATTAGAATCACATCACACAAACAAAGAAGATTGAATAAAGGGTAGATCATGAAAAAAATAAAATAACACACACTCGTTGTACCATAATGAATAAAGTATTGGCCCCTGGAAAAAGATTACACAACATATGTCGAAGGAATAATACCACAAGATCAATGGATTTGAAAACACAGTGAAATAAAACTTATAAACTCAAGGGAAATGTATAAATAGGAAGATCACTTACCTAGAGAGACACAATGAAACAACCCTGATGATCAATCACCAAACAATGTGACCCGAAAGGAGTGAAGGTCCCCAAAATCGCTTAGAAGAGCTCATAGGTCGAGAGTGAAGATACTGTGGCTGAATGAATGATAAAACACCCATGTAGAACCCTAAAAAACATAGACCATGAGAATTGCATGACATGTAAACCCTTCATGTTGTGTAAAATTATGATTAAAAGTCCCACTAAAAAACACATCACCTTAGATTAAAAATTTGGATCCCAACTATTTCACAATGTGTAAACTTCTCATGGTGTGTAAGTTTTTTATGCCTTTAACCCAACTTACAACATAGTGTTAGAAACAATCGAAACTCTAAGAAAGTTATTTAATAATTGAGGATCCATTAAAATTTCAGGGATATGAGGAGTAATTAAAGTAAGAAGATATTCCCTCTTATTAAATGTAAATTTTGTGGTTATCTTGGCCACACCATTTCATACCATGGAACGACAAGAAGATATTTGAATGGGGAAGCACATGGAAGTCTGCAAAGAAGGATGAGGTTATATAATCCCTATCATAGAACAAATTATTTATATGGATATTTTTTTTCACTTCTCAAATTTTGGTCATAAATCTATTGATCATAGATAGAGAAGAAATGATAATTACCACCTGGTAAGTCAAAAGGAGGATGAATGCAAGGAAACCCAACTCGATTCCAATAGAAAATAGATACTGTTAGAAGGGGAATATATGTATTATTATACAACCATTACTAAAAAGAAATAGGATAAGATATATTTTACCTCAACTCAACTGGGTATCTCAAATAAGTAAAAGAAGAAGAGAGATAAGGATAACCTCTTTGGGATTACTCTCAATGCTATAAATAACAACAACACCTGGATCCTTGATAGTGAGTGATCATACCATATGACTGAAAATAGAAACTTTCTAAATAATGTGAAGGTAAAAGTTAACAAAACATTTCATTTTTTAAATGAAAAAACATTATAAATCAAAGGAAGTGGAAATATTATATTAGAAGGTGACGAGATGAAAAAAACATAAGTGTTCTATGTGGATGTATTATTACACAACCTATTGAGTGTGAGACAACTCTATGAATGAGGCTAATATTCATTGTTAATATATAAAATATTCATGTGCTTAATTATTCATAAACACCATTTTAGTTCATTTTACACTTTGAACATTATTTCAAATTATGATTGTAATTATTTGTTAAAGTGCACTATTACTTGGTACAAATTTGAACACATACTAAAATACAAAATGGTCTTTATTTTATTTTAATATTTTATTTTCATATATCCCATTCTATAAAGAACAATTAATTATTTTGTATCACTTTCATATTCATATTGGAAGACCACCAAAATGGGCTTTCATGCCAACACATTCTAGGAAAAGTAAACTGGACTGCAGCCCAATAAATAGACTATAGAGGACAAGATACAAGCCCAATGATTCTAAAACTTTAATAATACAGTGAAAATTATGGATAATATTTAATCCAACAGTGATAAGAGATAATTCAGATGTTTTAATGGAGTTCCAAGCGGCCCAAGTTGAAGATAAAATTCTTGGCAAAATTCTGCGGCCCAAAAAAACATCCCACCATTTCGATAATATCTCGCAAAAAAAAAATTCAATTTGGGATGAAATTTTACAGGAGATTAGGATACATACAGATCTCTATTTTATTATTCTATGTATCACTCTAATTAGGACATATATAAGTTCATTTAGACGCTTCTATTCAGTGGATTCAAGCTGCCTTCCACTTCAGTTCAAGGGTGGAAAAGTCTAAGTTCCACAAGCTTTCCACCACCCTATTCCTAGCATACTCAAGTGTGATGAATTTAAATATTGGAGTCTAGACACAAGGATCCTAAAATTTCTATTTAAGTAAGTGGTGTTGAAGGATTTATTCATCTTTTTTTCTTTCTTTCATTGTAATGTTATGCTACAATTTTGTTGTCTCAAGTTTGTCTTTCACATGTAAGTTGTTCTTGTAGGTTCCGGGAATAGCGAAAGCGCATTGGTGGGTTTGACCAAATTTGATTGTAGCATTAAACAACGTTCAAACTGAGATCCATCACGATATAAAACGTTGGATCTTATGAATAGAACGAAGAACAAAAAACAAAAGAGGGAGTCCTGGAACCATAGAGATAGGATAATCATATGTTGGTTATAATTAATTTAATTAATTCACTAGAATTAGCTTGGTGGAATTATTTTTTCTTTGATGAATTCGGTCAAAATCTTGTGATCCGTCATTGCGTTATAGAATCCAAGTGTAGGATTCCTCTATCGGTGATCCACACGTGTGCCACGTATCTCTGGACGTCGCCGAAGGGATCTCCGGGTGCTATTACGGAAGAACCTTCGCCTGCGATGTTTGCCTTCAATCGCCTTGATCTGATGGAGGAGGATCTCTCTCGGTCTTGAGAGTGTTCTTGGAGGAAGTAGTTCTTTCAGCCTTGAAATAATTCTCCAGAATTATTGTGCACAATGATTGGGAAATGAGTTTGGGTTGTGAGGATATTTATAATTGGGTTTGAGGTTACAGAGTTATGACAATAAATGTAACTACATTAATCGCTAATAAATATATTATTTCACCCACAATATATTCTCTCGAATAACTAGTGTCGAAATAAATATGATCATGCATCCTTAAATAATTATTAAACCACAGTTGGGAATAATATTTATTTAACTTGTTAAATTAATATTTGACTTAGATACATGGACACACGTAGTGTGTGACCCTCTAGGCCTCTTTCTCATTGGCATTAGGCGGGCTTGCCTAAAGTCAAGGATTATTGTCTAGAAACGGGTCAAGGCACCCAAGAGAAAGAAGTTGACTCCACATTGACGTGTCACCTCATACGAATGCTTACTATGTAATATAATCCCTTTATCTTGATATATCTAATCAAGTGGGTTGCATACTAGTGCCATCAACCCATGTGCTTGGTTATTCTTTCTTTGACTTTATGGAATTGAACTTACCCATTCTTTACCATGGCCATGGATCTACTTAGGCTATATCAATTCCATCAAAGGGCCTGAGATATCTACTTCTGTTATGGAGAAGAAGGGACAAATCCTTTCTCGCATTATCTATTAATGCGGTATTACTCATGACGCACCCAACGTATCCTACCTCACTGCGAACAATGTGTCGTCAAAGTTTTCATCAATACATCTAAGTGCATGAGTTATAATACCCATTAATAATAATATTAAATTCTAAATACCAATACACATGTTCGCAGATAGGAACATCCAATGAAACTATGAAATGTGGATTTTCTACTGGCGGGTCTCGTTCTCATAATATCCTCCTGTATATTACCAAGGGCGCACACCATGAGAAGGTGCCTCAAAGTTTTATGAGTCCTCACCCCTAATGGCTTGTATTATTTGTGTCCCTCAAATAACATCATCTATCCATAGAACATATATTCAAGAACAGTGTTATGACACTTCTAGGTTCTCATCATAGTAGGGATCCGCTATGACCCTTTAATGCAACAACTATCCTTTGGACATTATCACATGCATTGTCACACAGAAGAACAATCAAGATGTGATAATATGTTTATTTAATGAATAAAGTACAAAGTAGTTGGTTCTAGGCTACCAACTCCAACATACCCCCACTTGAAATAGAGCCAACTACTAACAAATTTTAACCCGCTAGCTCTCACATGATATTCATGATTCTGCTGAGATAGGCCATTAGTCAGGGGGTCTGCCACATTCTCTTCTGTGGACACTTTTCTCACTACAACTTCACCCCTTTTATAGAAATACCTCAAGAGGTGATACTTACGGAGTATGTTCTTTGTCCGTTGATGTGAACTTGGTTCTTTTACAAGATCCACCACTGTAGTATTATCACAATACAATGCAATAAGATCTTTACTTCTAGGAACCACATCAAGCTCCTGGAAAAAGTTTAGAATCCATAAGGATTCCTTGGCTGCATCAGAAGCTGCTATATATTCGGAATCCACTATAGAATTGGTGACAACTGTCTTCTTTGAAATCTTCCAGCTCACAACTCCTCCATTGAGATAGAAAACTTATCCAGATCGCAACTTCAGATCATTCTGATCTATCTGAAAACCAGCATCAACATACCCTCTAATGACAAGATCCTCGTCTCCTCCATACAACAGGAACCTATCATTAGTTATTCTCAAATACTTAAGGATAGTCTTAACAGAAGTATAATGCTTTTCTCCTAGATCTACTTGATATCTGCCTACCATGCTTAGTGTATAGGCAACATCAAGTCTGGTACATAACATGGCATACATGAAGGATCTTATAGCCGAAGTGTATGAGATCTTACTCATTCAATCTTTCTCTTGTTGTGTCTGATGAAACATTTTCTTAGAAAGATGTAGGCCACGTGACACTGGAACCAATCCCCTATTGTGCAGACGGGTTTTCGACGTCCTTTTATATTTTTGCATGGAATATTATTGGTATTACCATTGTGCATGCTATACAAGACTTTTTCAGGGGGGTTCCTTAAACAGGGGTGTAACGGCATCCAGGGTGGTGCTTGTTCCCAAGGTAAAAGATCCACATCTTATCAGTCAATTCCGCCCCATTTTCCTCTGTAATGTGTCTTATAAGCTATTAGCCACGGTGATTGGGAGGAGGCTCGCAAAACTCTTACCCAAAGTGGTCTCGGCTGAGCAACACGGGTTTATTCAGGGCCGCAATATTCAGGGGGTGGTGGGTATTGCAAGTGAGCTGGTTCAGGACGTCAACAGGCGGACGGTTGGTTCTAATATCATCATTCAAGTCGACATGAACAAAGATTATGATCAATTGGAATGGAGCTTCATTATCAGGGTAATGAGGGGTTTCGGGTTCCAGGAACGTTTCTGTGATTTATGTTTCAGGTGCTACTCCTCACCATGGCTCTCGGTGGCAATGATGGGTAGGAGCTTTGGTTTCTTCAAAACTGTCCGGGGCGTGAGACAAGGTGACCCTTTTTCCCCATCCTTGTTTGTCATTGCACAGGATGCTCTTTCTAGGAATCTGACGAAGAGTCTATTAGAAGGAAAACTTAAACCGTACGTGGGCAAGGGGAACTCAGGGAATATCACTCATTTGATGTTTGCAGACGATATTCTGCTTTTCATGAATGGTCGGAGCAGGTCCTTAAATCATTTTAAAGGCTTAATGGCTAGTTATAATCATCTCAATGGCCAATCTATCAATTCTGCGAAGAGTAGTGTGTTTATCTCTTCGAAGTGATCGAGACCACGCTGTAGAGTTATTCAGAGGATTACTGGGTGCAATTAGAAGCATTTTCCTATTCTCTACCTTGGGGTTCCACTGTCATATGGACGGGTCAGGAAACAACTCTTTTCTGGAATTATGGATCGTTTATTGGGAAGGATCATGAACTGGAAGAACCAACTCCTGTCGTTTGGAGGTCGGATCATGCTGATCGATAGTGTGCTCCTCTCTTTACCCATGCATGTGTTCTCTGTTGTGAAACCACCGAAGGGCACAATTCAGAAAATGGAAAACATACTGACTGCGTTTCTCTGGGATGCCAAGACAGAAGGGCGTTGTCATTGGGCCTCATGGAGAAGGATGGAACGCCCAGTTGATGAAGGAGGTGTTGGTCTACATGATATCCGAGACACTATTCTTGGGCTACAAGCACGGATTGCATGGGAGGTTATTGTGGGAGAGTCACTGTGGGAAACCTTTTTCAAGGGGAGATACGGCTGGGGCGAGGAATGCAACTTGCAGGGGGCAACGAGGCTGGCCAAATGTATGTTCGATCATATGGGAGTGCTTCAGGGCTGTTCAAGGTGGATTATAGGTAATGAGGATATCAGTTTCTGGCATGATAATTGGGCGGGTGAGATTCTGGCCTTTGAAGGCTGTCCGCTTCCGGAAATGTCCTTCAGGGAAGCTTGTATTCAGTCTGATGTTTTACAGGCGGCGTTGAGTCCCACTCAGCGAGAACTGTTCACGGATATCGTCTTGAGTAAAGAACCAGATACATGCTGTTTTACGGAGGCTGCTTCGGGCAGATACAACTCCCGCGACTATAGGAAGATTCTACAGAGAGAGAGATCAGTGGAATGGGGACAGTTCTTTTGGTGTAAGCAGATTCCGACGAGGATGAATTTCTTGGTGTGGAGAGTTATCAACACTGCATTACCAACAGAGGAGAATATACAGAGGAAAGAAATATGTTTGGCATCGCGGTGTTTCTGCTATGATTTTCCAAGGACTGAATCGGCGGTTCACCTTTTCTTCCAGGGACAATGGGCCTATACTCTTTGGTCCTCTTTCTCCAACTCACCAGTTAACGACGGAATGCTTGGGACCTGTTCGGAGTTTGTGGCTGCATGGTTCTTGGGAACCCAAGACAGGACTATGGAAAGGTCCATCAGGGCCGTTGTCTTGGTGGCTGTTTGTTGGGTCATGTGGGAGGCGCGCAATTAGGTTAGATTGGGATCCAAAAAATCTACCTTAGTCCTTTTGATAAGGCTAAGAACTCTTGTTGCGGAGCTGGCGTCCTTGATCAAAGGGGGGAGGGAGTCTGTGGAGGTTTGTAGCTTCCTTGGGAAACCTTTCAGACTCCAAAAGAAACTTGGTTGTTGGATAAAATGGCAGCCACCTAAACTTGGGTTGAAACTCAATGTTGACGGTTCTTGCATGGAGGGAGTATTGAGGGGTGGAGGCTTGCTACGAGACTGTTGGGGATCAGTATACATTGCCTTTAGTGCTTTTTATGGACCTGGAAATTCCTTGAGAGCAGAGGCTTGTGCCCTTTTCTCAGGCCTTTTGATCTGCAAGGAGAAGGGATTGGCAGTTTCAGAAATTGAATCTGATTCAGAGGTCCTGGTTAAGGCGGTACAAGGAAGGTTTGGGATTCCATGGGACTTGAATTACATTATACGTAGGTGCAAGGCGGAATCCAACCATGGAAGGTTTATCCATCACAGCTGGAGAGAAACTAACTTCGCAGCCGATCTGCTGGCCCGCCAGGGCAGTCAGGAGGATCCTATTGTGGTTTTTGATAGTCCCCTCTCTCTTCCCCTCGAATGTCAGCGTGTGGTTAGAGGGGATGCCCTGGGTCTGCACCATTTTCGTCCCCCTTGAAGGGTTTTTATTTTGTTGTTACTCGTTTTTGCTTAATATTAATAAAAAATAACTTTCAGCCTTTAGTATCTGGTCAATGTATATACTCCGACTTAGTCCAAGCAGCCTCTTGGATCTATCATGAATGATCTTGATACTTATAATGTAGGCTGCTTCACCCAAGTCCTTCATGAAGAAACACTTATTCAACCAGTCCTTAACCGACTGTAAGACTAGTATGTCGTTTCCAATAAACAATATGTCATCAACATATACTACTAGGATAATTATCGCATTCCCATTAAACCGCTTATAAGAACATGGATCACATTCATTCTTAATGAACCCAAATTCTTTTATGGATTCATCAAATCGAATGTTCCATGACCTGGATACTTGCTTTAATCCATAAATGGATTTCTACAACTTGCAAACCTGTTTGGCTTCACCTGGTGTCACAAACCCTTATATTTGTGTCATATAGACATCTTCCTGAAGTTCCCGTTAAGGAATGCTATTTTGAAATCCATTTTCCAAATCTTGTAGTCATGGTAAGCTACTATGGAAAGTATGATTCTTATGGATTTAAACATGGAAACTGGAGACAAGGTTTCATCATAGTCAATTCCTTGACGTTTTCTGAATCCTTTAGCCACTAGCCTTGCTTTATAGGTTCTAACTTGACCTTCTATGTCCAGTTTTCTCTTGAATACCCATTTTCATCCAATAGGATTTACATCAACTGGATCATCGACCAGAACCCAGACTTGGTTCTATTACATAGAGTCTATCTCAAATTTCATAGCTTCTAGCCATCTTGCAGCTTCTGATCTTTCTACTTCTTCCTTGTAGGAGAGAGGTTCATCATTTTACAACAATAATGATTCACCATCCTCAGTGACTAGGAAACCAAATCTCTCTAGTTCCCTTATCTCTCTTGAGCTCCTATGCAGTACTTGTGTTTCTAGAACCTCTTCCACAGGGAACTTGTTCCTGTACCAAATCCTATCTATCTTGAGCATCAACTTCATCAAAGTCAATATTTCTCCCACTATCCTTTTTGAGGATGTTCTCCCTCTCAAGAAATACATCTTGTCTGGCAACAATCACTTTCTTTTCTGAAGGGTTATATAGGTAATATCCTTTCATTTCCTTGGGATATCCTATAAAGATACACTTCACGCCCTGGGGTGCTAGTTTGTTTCCTGAGAAGGCCTTAACAAATGCCTCACATCCCCATACACGTGTGTGCGACAAAATGGATTTCTTTTCATTCCATAACTCATATGGAATTCCATTTTCTACCTTATTTGGTACTCGGTTTAATGTGTATTCTTCAGTTTTTAATGCATATTCCCAAAAGGATAATGGAAGATCTGCATGACTCATCATCGACCTCACTATGTCCATCAAGGTGCAGTTCCTCCTTTCACTAACACTGTTCCACTATGGTGTATAAGGAGGAGTGAGTTGAGATAGATACCCAAACTCCCATAGAAGATCGATGAACTCTTGGTTCAGATATTCTCCACCTCGATCCGATCAAAGTTTCTTTATCTTCTTACCAAGATGATTCTCTACTTCTTTCTTGAATTCCTTAAATTTCTCTAAGGCCTCTGACTTATACCTCATTAAGTAGACATAGCCATATCTACTCAAATCATTAGTAAAAGCAATGAAATAAGAATATCCACCTCTAGATTCTACTGGAAATGGTCCACACACATCCCTGTATACCAATCCTATAAGCTATGTGGCCCTTTCACCCTGTCCACCAAAAGGCGGCTTGGTCATTTTTCCCTTTAAACAAGCATGACATCTATCAAGTGGTTTTAGCTCAGTAGAGTCTAAATATCCATCTTGGCAGAGCTTTGTCAAGAGCTTCTCGTTTACATGACCGAGACGATGATTCCACAACTAGGTGATGTATGAGTCATGTGAGTTTGTTTCGTTATCGATTTCCAACCCTTGGTTTTCGTAATTTAATACATACAAACCATTATTTAAATGTGCCATACCATAACATACACTGTTCTTATAAAAGAGACAACCCTTATTTCTAAACTTGAAAATAAATACATCCATATCCAAACAAGATACATAAATTATGTTCTTGGTAACACTAGGCACATAATAAAAGTTATGTAAAACCAAAATCATCCCAGTCGGCAATGAGAGGTGGTAGTCTCCAATAGCCAATGCAGCCAGCCTGGCGCCATTGGCAGCTCAAAGATCCACCTATCTTATGGAAATCTTTCTAAATCTACTTGGTTCTTATATTTGAATACATATGTGATCTCCAAAAGCTGTATCTAATACCCAATGTGTAGAAATATAAAGACTACACTGGCTAACGAATGCACCTTTAGTGTCCCCACGCTTCTGGGTGAAGTTCCTCTTCCAGTGGACTTGCTTTCCACATGCAAAACATACTGCCTCCCGTTCCTTTCCCTACCTTTGGATCTTCCCCTTCTTAGAGGGATAGTGCTCGGGGGATTCAGACCATTTATAAGTCCTTTTCCCCTTTTCCTTGTCCTTCATTTTCTTATTCACCATAAGGATTGCGGGTTTGTCATTCCCCATGTCCTTATCTACCTGATGAGTTAAGGGAAGAGGTTCCGATCTAGGTGCAACTGGAACAGGCTCTTCCAACACATACAATTTTCTCTCGTGGTGATGGATGATGCGTAAAATCCTTTGCCACTCTTGGAAATTGGTGCTGGTGAGAAGGTTTTCTTTCTCTAGTATGGTTTGAAATGATATGTTTGAAGTCATTTTCTTGTCGTTTCTATAATTTAAGATGGGCAAAGGTTTATTACTTTATTACTGAGACAAATTAATACTTATTAGTCTCCCACTATTTTATCAAAATCCAAGAGCCCTCACCATTGAATTCAGAATATTTTGTTGCCTGCATATTCTAGTGGAAAGGATCCATATTTCCATTTGTATTACCCCAACTAGGGTTGGTCAATAAACTTGAAGGGTTTTATGTAGGCATTCAAAATTCCAACTGCATTAACTCGCAGCTCCTTGATTGGAGAGTGGACTCCCCAATCCTGAAATCCTTTTATTTTGGATTTCCTCAACCTTTGCCTCTTGGTCACACCAAGTCCTGCTGTTGGAGTCAACCCTTGATGTGAACCAAGTCAAGTCAAACCAAAACCCTCAATTAGAATTCCCCGATAATTGAAAGCACCCCAACTAGGGTTGGTCAAGCACAAGTGAGGGGTAAAAAGGTATTTTTACATAAAATAATCCTTGGGCACGCAGGACCAACATATTAATAAGGATATGTCTCGCAGACCAACAAATTTAAAAATAAAATAATAAAATAAAAAAAATCATTCACATACAATGGTCTTGGTCTAGCTCATGATCATCCATACATGCAACGATATTTATGCATAAATAAAACTAGCATTCAATTCCTTAATCATTTTTGCTTAAGATAAATCACACTCAAATCAATTAATTATCTTTAATTAATCAATCCTTTTATCTTAAACCCTTTTCTGAATTTACTTGAGATTATCATCCATCATAATTTTAAACAAATAAATTTATTTAAAATTATCTTTGTACGTAACTTGTACCTTGGAGGAAACCCGGTTAATTCCCGTTCATAACTACCCAATGAGTAAAATGAACATTACACAGATTGTTAAATTAATCACATATATATAAAACACCTATCACGTGTAATGCCTCATCTTTACTCCTGTACTATGGTACACGTCTCAAGGGTTTGTATAATATAATAATAAATTTTAATAAATCTGCGCAATTCATATGAGTACACGACATGTAGTTCCGACTACACAACGTGTAATTTTGTTCACAGTCCATCCTAAGTAAACACATGGGGACATGGCGTGTTATTGTACTTCAGAAATTTTCGGAGTACACAGTGTGTTTAGTGGGAAACACGTCGTGTAGTTTCCGCATTACACGGTTTCCAGCCGGGCAAGCCGTGTACGGGGTACACGGTCCAACCCTAACCCGAAGGGACTACACGCTGTGTTCCTTTGGACCAAACGACGCGTAATCTGGAAACCATGTGCCACCTATTCCTGTTCAACACACAGTGTCATAAATTACTTAGATAGGATCAATACATGACCTGATTTGGTGGACCAGTCCGATGCATGAACCTAGACTACACGACATGTACTTCTGAACACATGCCGTGTATTCTCATGTTGTACAGCCAGGAACATTTGAATCCTCTAGATGATATCATCTATTTTATTTTAATCAAAAATTAAAAGAAAAGGTCATTTCTGTACGGTGAACAAGAAATGATAGAGGAGGAACAGATCTCGAGATTCAGATTTAAAGAATGATTAACTTGAATTGAAACAACTAAATTATTAAATGCGTAAATCACCAACGAAAAAATAAATAATTATAATCAATGATATGACCCCTATGATACCACTTGTAGGTTCCGGGCGCAGTATAAGCACGTTGGTGGGTTTTCCCAACTTTGATTTTAGCGTTTAACAACGTTCAAACCAAGATCTATCATGATATAAAATGTTGGATCTTTAGAATAGAACGAAGAATGAAAAACAAAAGAGGGAGTCCTGGAACCATAGAGATAGGATCATCATATGTTTTTTAAAATTAAATTAATTAATTCACACGAATTACCTTGGTGGAATTATTTATTCGTTGATGACTCCGGTCACGATCTTGTGATTCGTCGTTGCGTCATAGAATCCAAGTGTAGGATTCCTCTAGCGGTGATCCACATGTGTTCCATATATCTCTGGGTGTCACCGAAGGGATCTCTGGGTGCTAGCACAGAATAACCTTCGCTTGAAATGTCCACCTTCGATCACCTTGATCCGATGGTGGAGGATCTCTCTCTATATTGAGAGCGTTCTTGGAGAAATTAGTTCTTTCAGCCTTGAAAGAATTCTCCAAAATTGTTGTGCACAACGATTGGGAAAAGTGTTGGGGTTGTGAGAATATTTATAATCAGTTTTGAGGTTACAGATTTATGATAATAAATAAACATGTTATGCATTTTATTTATTTCATTAACTCTTATTGAAAACCCAAATGTCAAATTATTAATTCCTTGACATGCACCCACGCGGATTATAATAAATATCATTTAATAAAACAATATTACATCCTCAAAATACCGACTGGAAAAACTACACGACGTGTAATCATTAATACACAACATGTACTCATTTTCCATAAAACTACAAGGCATTTATATTTAATATACACGGCGTGTACTCGTTTTCCATAAAACTACATGGCATGTATATTTAATATACATGGCGTGTATTTTATTTTCCATTTTTCCTTATTTCCTCCACCACATTTATTAGACCTTTAGTAATGGATATTTATTTCTTGAATAAATGTAACTGATTTACTCACTAATAAATATATTATTTAACCCACAATATATTTTCTCGAATAACTAGTGTCGAAATAAATGTGATCATGCATCCTTAAATAATTACTAAACCACAGTCGGGAATAATCTTTATTCAACTTGTTAAATTAATATTTAACTGAGATACATGGACACACTTAGTGTGTGACCCTCTAGGCCTCTTTCTCATTGGAATTATGTGGGCTTGCCTAAAGTCCAAGATTACTGTCTAGCAACGGGTCAAGGCACCTAAGAAAAAGAAGTTGACGCTGCATTGACGTGTCACCTCATACGAACGCTTACCGTGTAATATAATCCCTTTGTCTCGATATCTCTAATCAAGCGGGTTGAAGGATAGTTCCATCAAACCATGTGATCAATTATTCTTTCTTTGACTTTCTAGAATTTAACTTGCCCATTCTTTACCATGGCCATGGATTTACTTAGGTTATATCAATTCCATCAAAGGGCCTGAGATATCTACTTCCATTATGGAACAGAAGGGATAAATCCTTTCTCGCATTATCTATTAATACGATATTACTCGTGATGCACCCAACGTATCCTACCTCTCTACGAACAGTGTGTCATAACAGTTTTTGTCAATACATCTAAGTGCATGAGTTGTAATACCCATTAATAATAATCTTAAAGTCTAAGGACCAATACACATGTTCGTAGATAAGAACATCCAATGACAATATAAAATGTGGATTTCCTACTGGAGGGTCTCGTTCTCATAATATCCTCCTAGATATTACCAAGGGTGCACACCATGAGAAGTTGCCTCAAAGTTTTATGAGTCCTTACCCCTAATGGCTTGTATTATTTGTGTCCTTCAAATAACATCATCCGGCCATAGAACATATATTCAAGAACAGTGTTATGGAACTTCCTGGTTCTCATCATAACAGGGATCCACTATGACCCTTTAGTGAAACAACTATCCTTGGGACATTATCATGTGTATTGTAATGTAGAATAATAATCAAGATGTGATAAGATGTTTATTTAATGAATAAAGTACAAAGTAGTTGGTTCTAGGCCACCAACTCCAACAGATCTAATTTATCTTATTTTCTTAATAAAAGTTCTTCTTCTCCTCTTATTCTATTATTATTCATATAATGTTGATATCTTTGGCTCAAGGTGTGAATTTATTCACACCAAACCTTGTGAAATTATCACATAATAGTGGAGTGATTGTTATTTAATTGTTTTCTTTTTTACTTCTTCATTTCCTCCCTCGTGAGTCTACTTCCCGATTCCATTGAAACCATAGCATAAATGGAGGGCTAACCCTCTTATGGGTTGATCCAAGGGAGTAACAAGGGGATGGATTGGATGTTATTTATCACCCCATTAATGTATAATCACTTATTTTAATTGATATTTTTATTTGATGATTTTAAAACTTTTCATCCTTGTTGAATTTTAAGGCCACATACTTCAAGTACTAATACGAACCTTTACCTTGGAGAGCTCATGAATTTGATCCTCCAAGTGTATAGGTGATTAATATTATGATGTGTTGGTGTTAAACAAGTAAGTGATGAAGTTACTTGATCTTCTTGAATAAACCCATATCAAATATAAGAAACTAAAACTGTTAAAAAAGAATTTCATCCAATCCACCACAAGTGATAACCAAGGATCAACTCATTATTTTAAATTGAATTCAATTAAGTGTCTTAGTGTTTACCTAAATCCATATAAAATCAACCCAAGTTGGCCACTTTATAGCCAAAAAAAATCCATAGAATGTACATGTCTGTAGGTTACTTATTACGTATCTGAGGATTCGACAACCCAAGCTAAACTACAAGCGACTGCTTAACCCTAAAAACTTGGGTAAATTTGGGTGAGAACAATGACTCAGGAATTGAGGTCACATTTAATAAGGGATGAATTATAAAAGGAAAGGCTGATAAATCTCTAACGAATGGTTCAAGGATAATTAGTAATCTTTATGAGTTAGATAACAAAGAAATTACTTGTCTCTGACTGTAGAAGAGGAGAACAACATGTGGCACCGAAGGCTCGATCACATTCACCAGTAGATCATGAAGAACTTATCCAAGATAAAGGCTACAGTGGATATTCCAAATCTGAAACAAGATTATGAGAAGACCTGTGATACTTTTTTGTGGGAAAAATGGTCCCATATCCATATCAACAAATGAAGGAAAGGGTATCCAATCTCATTGAACCAGTGCATTTCGGCTTATATGGACCAATGAATATATCACACACATATGGAGAATGTTATTTCATTCTATTTATTAATAATTACAATAGAATGTCTTGCATTATGGTCACATAGGGTAAGAGGGAATGATGGACTGTATGAAGAGGTATAAGCAAAGAGTAACAAATGGAACTAGATACACTATCAAGTTCTTAAAAAAATGTTTGATGAAGAGGGTGAAGTTGATACTAATCCCATGGTTGCACAAATCTCCCCAACTAATGAAGATTCTGAGGCTGATTTAGAAGAGGAGACAATTACAGAAGAAATTTAGCTTGTACCTTAGAGGAGCTCTATGCTAAAATAATCTTTTCACAGTGGTTTGAATTGCCGCTAAACTGTTTCGTAATGGTTTTGAAAAAATGCCACTAAATCGTGTGTTAACAATCATTTAGTGGTGATTTTTCAAAAACCATTGCGAAATGATTTAACGATTTTTTTTAAAATTTGGAGAATTATTTTGTGGTGGTTTATTATTATTATTTTTATTTACATATTTATTATTTAATTTTTATTAATTAATTATTTATAATTTCTTTCATATGCACAGGTCATGCATGCATCTTCCATCTAGAAATTTAGCATATCTATGTGTTGGGTGAGAGTTGAACCTCTTTCCTCTTGGTTATTCTACAAAGAATTTACCACACTAACACACTCTTCATGTGGCGACTAAATAGAATTTAATATACTTATATATATATATATATATATATAGATAAAAAACAAATAACAACATAAAATAATAATAAATAATAAAAAAAACTAAAAAAAATAATAAATAACAAATCAATACAAATTAAATTATTAATAATTAATAATTAATAATTATTATTTAATAATTAATAAAAAAATAATTAATAAATAACAAAAAATTATAAATAAATAAATAAATAAATAAATAAATAAATAAATAAATAAATAAATAAATAAATAATAGGTTAATAAATAATAAATAATAAACTATCATTAATAATTAATAAGTAATAAATAAATAAACAAATAAATAAATAGATATTATATATTATTAATAAATGAATAATAGATAATAAATAAGTAATGAATAAATAATAAATAAATAATAAATAAATAATAAATTAATAAAAAAGAATAAAATAATACATGATAAATAAGTAATAAATTAACAAATAATAAATTAATAAATAATAGAAAATAAATAAGTAATACATAAATAATAAATAATAAATAATAAATAATAAATAATAAAATAATAATAAAATAATAATAAATTAAAAAAAATAAATGAATAAAAAATAAATAATAAAAATAAATAATAAATAATAAATAAATATTAAATGATACCCCAATTATAAATGAATAATAAATAATAAATAAATAATAAATAAATAATAAATAAATAATTAATAAATAATAAGTAAATAATAAATAAATAATAAATAAATAACAAATAAATAACAAATAAATAATGAGTAATAAATAAATAATAAATAATAAATAAATAATAAATAATAAATAAATAATAAATAAATAATAATTTATAAATAATTTATAATAAATATAAAATAAATATTAAAAAATAATTTAACAATAATTTATAATAAATAATAAGTTAATATATAATAAATAAGTAATAAATAAATAATTAATATGTAATAAGTAGTAAATGCATAAATAATAAATAATCATTAATGAATAATCATAAATAAATAATTAATAAGTAATACATATATATGAAATGATGAATATAGAATTAATAATAAATTATAAATATTATGTAAAAATATATAATTAGTATATAAAAAATATTAAAAAATATCAAATATTAAATAAAAAAATGATAAATGGAGAAATAATAAATAATAAATAATAAATAATAAATAATAAATAATAAAAAATAAATAATAAAAAATAAAAAATAAATAAAAAATAAAAAATTAAAAAAAATAAAAATAAAAAATAAATAAAAAATGGATATAAATATCTATAAATATATATACATATAAGGAAATTTACATAAATATATATAAACATAAATTTATGCTACACACACACATATATAAATGCAGACGTCTATATAATTGTATATTAATATAAATATATATATAAACATAAGAAAATGTAAATATCAATAAATATATATACCCATATAAGATATAAAAATATATACACATAAATACATATAAATATTCAAGCATAAATACAATTATTTATAATTTTAAATAAATAAATAAATAAATAAATAAATAAATAAATAAATAAATAAATATTATAAATAAATATACATTGATGTATATAAAAAAAATAAAAATATAACAACAACAACAACAACAACAACAACAACAACAACAACAACAACAACAACAACAACAACAACAACAATAAATCACTAAAAGAAGAAAAACCACAATAATTGCAATACCATCAAATAAATAGGATTGCAAATGCATGAAAAAAAATCATAGATATCCCAACAAGCATATAAAGACACTCTTAAAAGAAGTTGAAATATCATTGAATGTTAAAAAATCATGGTATTCGAACCAAAAACTCAGTTTTAGAGGCCTTCCAAGCCTTTTTTGACCTTAAAAAAAACTAGGGTCCCACCTAGTCAACACGATGTATATGCCATCACAAGATCTGATTTGATATGTGTTAGAGCCCAAACAAATACCCAAAAGAAATATTATTGTTGTTTTAAGTTCAAGTTTGATTTTCAATTTTTCTTAAAACTAAATTATTTTTTATTCTACTAATTATTACCAAATTGTTATCTAATTTCATTGTATATCATTTCCTAAGCTTCAATTTGACTGGTTGTGGGGTTAAAACAGACCCTTGTATCAAAAGTTATCTTCATTTGATGTCGAAACAGGATTTTCAACTTATCCACGAAATAGTTTAAGTTTTAAATAATTACTAACTACTAATTATAAATAATTAATAATTAACACATTCTAATTAATTAAAATAATAAATAATAAATAATAAATTATTATAAATAATAAATGATAATTATTAATAATAAATTATAATTAAATATTTAATATTTAATGTTATTTTCCATTAATTTTGTAGCAGTTTTTCAAAACCACCCCTAAAAATAAATTAAAAAGAACTAATAAAATTAAAAAATATGATTTAACATCAGTTTTTCAAAAACCATTGGTAAAGTTAAATAAAAAATTTAAAAAATTTAAAATACATTTAGTGGCGGTTTTTAAAATCACTGCTAAAAAACCATTGTGAAATTTGGTTTTTCCTGTAGTGGAGAAACATGAGAATAAAAGTAGATCGATCTAATATAATCGAAGATAGAACTACTCCTACATCGACACATAGAATGAGGAATGTTGTGCATGATGCTATACTATCAATGGTAGAACCAACGTCATTTGAAGAAGCGATAAAGGATGAATCATGGGTTAGATCCATGAATAAAGAACTAGATCAAATTAATAAAAATCAAACCTTGGAACTGGTGAAAAAACCTAAACATCATAATGTGATCTGAAAAAAGTGCATCTTCAAGAATATATTTGAAGATCATGGAAACATGAACCAGAATAAGGAACGTTTAGTTTATAAAGGCTATACTCAGATTGAATGAGTCAATGTGGAAGAAACATCTACACCAGTGGCTCAACTTGAGTCAATTCAGCTCTTCTTAAAAATGCCAATCCAAAGAGGTTTCATGATTTATCAGATGGATTTTAAAACAATGTTCTTGCATAGGTTACTCCAACAAGAGGTTTATATTGAGTAGATAATGTGTTTCTTGATCACTAATGATGAAATAAAGGTGTGAATATTGAAGGAATTTTATAGTCTGAAATAGGCACCTTGATCATGGTATGCATAGTTAGACACACACTTGAAGAAGCTAGAATTCAAAATATGCGGTGTTGATCACAATTTTTATGTGAAAACATCATAGGAAGAATGATTCATAGTGCTATTCTATATTGATGACATCATTTTTAGCGGAATAAGACAAAAATATGTTGAAGAATTTTTTATTCTGATGAGTTCATATTTTGTGATATCTGTGAATGGAGAGCTCTCATATTTTTTTGGGGCTATAAGTGATTCAGAAGTTGAAACATACGTTTATCTCTCAATCTAAGTATCTGAGATATCTATTGAATAAATTTGACATGCATGATTCTAAACCAATATAAACTTTAATTTTGGTTTGAACTAAACATGGGAAGCACGATGATGGGAAATTTATGGATACCGCACTACAAAAACAAATAATTGAAAGCTTTCCATATTTGACTACAACATGGCTGGATATTGTCTTCGCAACATGTTTAGTAGCATGTTGTTATATTAATATGAAGAATGATCATCTTACAATAGTTAAATGAATTATGTAGAACATCCAAAGTATTCTCAATTTTGGATTTCTCTTTGATGTTGGGAAGACTCATGAACTATCAATATTTTTTGATGCGGACTGAGCTAGTGAGGTGGTGAATCAAAAGTCCACAAGTGGTGGTACAATATTTATTAGAAATAAACATGTATTCTGGTTGATCCAAAATCAATGAAGTAAATTTTTGTGAATGATAGTGGTAGAATACATTACAGTAACGAAACCGTGTACTCAACTTCTGTGGATGAATCAATAGTTACAATATATCAATGAAAAATTTAAACAACCAATGATGATATTATGTGATTACAAGAGTGTGATTGACCTCCTAAAAAATATTGTATAGTAATTATGCACCGATCATACTAAGAATAAGTATCACTTAATTAAAGAAAATGTGTATAAAGTAATGGTCATATTAGAGCATGTTTTAATTAATGACCAAGTGGAATACATCATGACTAAACTGTTGGCCACACCAACATTTCAGATAAATTGGTTGAACCTTAGTGTTCAATGACTTCCCTCATCTTGATGAGGTTCAAATAAATCCTCTCTCCCCATTTGTATCTAATACTTTATATGGTCTATTTCATTATTGAAAGGTTCTTTATCTTTTGGTGTATTGTTAAAGGTGGAGAAAGTTTAATTTGTTAGTGTAATTGGGTCTAACAAGTGGTGTGAATTCAAGGTATAAAATTTAGGGGAGATACAATCCATGAGGAATGATGGATTTGAGTTTGAT
Source organism: Viscum album (assembly GCA_963277665.1). NCBI lineage: Eukaryota > Viridiplantae > Streptophyta > Magnoliopsida > Santalales > Viscaceae > Viscum > Viscum album. Next base: position 101,896,756 of record OY728147.1, on the reverse strand, counting down.
TTAGCTATAAGACTAGGGTATTTCTAGGAATAAAAATGACACAAGTCATGGAATTCTCTCATGAACTATTATTTTTTATGTTGAGAAATGATCACGTAGAATTAGAGTGATGGATGATTTTTTTCCATTGTCATTTAGAATCAGTAAAGTGTTTGCGGATTATAATTTCACTTTATATTTCTAATAAACCCAAAAGGGGATAACTTTGGATCCATGGTGATCCGTGTTGGTGATTAAGCATGAGTTTTGTTTTTTGTAAATCATTTTCTAGGCATGTATAGGTGTTTTAAATACAAATATATATGGTTTACGACCTTTGTGATTCATAAGTTTTATAAAGGAATTTCCAAAGTTATTTTTAGTGATAAGGGGATAGATTCTCACTAGTCAAAGTGAATTCATGAAAGTGGTGGAAATTTCATGATACTTAGGGTATGATCCATGCTATGTCAAGCTTCTCATTCTAGTTAGAAAGACTTGTGAAGTTAGAAGTTTTGTGAATGAAACACATAGGTATAGTTTCTTGCAGATTGGGAAAGGGGAGGCTCCACATAAATTAAAGCATGCTAACTTGCATAAAGGTTGGGGTTTCCCTATAAATACTAGATTACCCCTTCATTAAAAAATAATGATGTTTTGGGATAAGAACCATAGGATATGTCATTAAGTTAGTCTTACTTTCTTGAATTGTACTTGATATAAATATCTATGTGAATGTATTTTCATGGAAGGGAGTTGTGTGAAGATAGTAGTGTGAACATACGTGAGTAAAGGAGGTAGAGTGAACTTACCTAAGTGAATGTGGTTTCATAAACGAAGTTTCATGAACAAAGTAGATTACATATACTTGGGAAAACCCACCTTAGTGAAGTGAGTTTCACGAATCACACTTGAACGAGCAAATCTGGGTAAAGGAAGTTTTGAAAAGGGACTTTCACTAACCATAGTTACGTGAAGCCATACTTGGGTGTTATCATACTAGGGATAATTCTTATTTGATTCAATCTTGAGGATTACATTGGAGAATAATTCACTCATCTTCATGATGAAAAACACCAAATACTTTCTTGATGATATATAAGTGAACTTCAATTCATTTAATTAAGGAACACTACATCTGAAATAGTGACCAAGGAGGAGTCGATGAAGGAAATTCAATAGACGTAGTGCATCGTCCGTGAATCAATTTTTAAAGGTAGTGATCTTGTAATGAAGTGAATATAACCAAATAATTATATCCACCAAACCTATGAATATTAGTGGATTCTATTATGCCATCACAAACCCGTGTGTATACTCCTTAGACTATACCTTAGTAACAGACCAAGTAAAATCATTATTCCCTATTTTCCTTTATAAATTTGTGTCGTGGTAAATGTGAAACTAAAAATTAAAGGTTTAACATATTCATACCAATGTAAGAACAATATTTGAAGAATTAAAAAGAAAAAGTTCACCCCCTGATTCAACCTTCCCCTCACAGGGTGTCTTTGGTTCCAACACCACTATTACCATAAGCTATTAAAATAAGGAAGTTATTATCACAAACCCAAAAGTGTTTCTCTGTAATTAAGTAGCATGGGGAGGAATCATAGTTTGCTCAAAAGTGTTTACAAATACTTATGTCTCATAATAAATAATGATAATAGTTCCCACCGGTTTACAATGTTACCACCAACATAAAATTATAAATATCACATTAACCCCATACTACTTATTCAATAAAAAATTTTCTTGATCTAATCCTTCAGATTAATCAAAATAAAATTCTTTTAACAATATCAATTTATGGAACTTCAAGATCTATAATGAAAACTACTATAACTTTATCTTCTTTTCTGATTAACTTATAAGTCTTTTAGAATTTAAATTTTTCCTAAACTACTTTGAAATTCACTTTAATCACAACCCATATTACTTGAAAAACCATCTTCTAGAACATATTGGTCAAGTGCTCTATATATATTCTATCAAATTATCACTAGTAATCTCTGAATGAGTTCAATCTTCACATAGCCAATATCACTCCAAAATATATAGGAAAAAATATTAATTTTTGAATCTATTTCATTTCTCAAATCATAAATAACCACCTTAAATGCCTCTTATAATATCATATATTGATTTCATAAAGTCCTCCAAAAATCATAGTGTCAACTATCTTTAATGATTTCAAAAATATTAGGTAGAATCTAGACTTCTTCTTCATAATTTTGTATCTTTAAGTCTAGCTCAACAACATCAATTTGACTTTGAATTCTCATAAATGTTATGAGAAATATCTTAACATATTTTTGTTCTTTAACTTCTATAAATGTAGGATAATTATTATGTGTGATATGTCCTAATTTTTCTTCTAATTCTACCTCTGCCTCTGCATTACTCAATAATCTGAAGATTTTGAATCTTTAAACCAACTCTGATATAGATATTGAGTATCTGAGGTTCTTTTTTAGAGATCCAACACATCATCAAAACTCTAAATTACCACATATCATATTTTAAGCTTCCGATGAACTCAACTTACAATTGTCTCATCATTTGATCATCTTTAGCTTTCAATCATATTAAATTACAATCATCTCAACTTTCAATCTACTTAGTATCCACACATCTAAAATACCTTAGATCATGGTATATTTAATTTTTTTTCTTATAGACTTAGTAAATTTATCAAATTGAACCACCTTCCAGCTGAGAATCACGAAACTTTATCTTTATCCATAACTTCTATTGATTTACATTATCCTCTAATAATTCTGTTTATTTTTACTTCATCTAGAGAATTCATATCACTTGTATTAATTTAACACTTTTAGATTTACATAAACTATATATATCAACATTACTTACTTGTTTAACTTCTGGATTTACCTTCTAAACATGACCTAGATTGGTCTTTCGTTACCTTTCCCGTTGCAAATTCAACTCAGCTTGAATCACAATTGATTCTCATGTCACCATGATATATGATACTGTGAATAATCAGTGTATCATCATTTGGATTAACTTTAGAACCTTTCATATGGTTCCGAATTTATTTCCCACTCACCCAAATCATCCTTTATATTCACCTCAGTAAAACATCTATATACATTCAAATAACTTACATAATGTATAAGATTATTCCCTTTTCTTCTTTTAATATTTATCTAAGAACTTCTTCAATATGTGTTCTGGATGTATATCATCACAAATTCAGAATGATTCAAAAGGAATTTTAGATCCATGTAATATATGTGAAATCAAGTCTTCAACAACAACTCATAACTTTTGGTTTTGGAACTTTGTTAACTTTCAGATACATAATCAGGTTACCTCATCTTACATCATCCAGATCCAGACCTTAAAAAATAATAACTTCATCTTTATATATTTTTCAAAAAAATTATCTCATATAAGGTTTAAATAATATCAAATACCTTTAATAATTCCATGGTTTCTTCAATCTTAAACTTTGTATTTATTTTCAAAACTAACAAGTCTCTACACAAAAACTTTCAACTTTTCATCAAAACAAAAACCTTTCTCAAAGAGATGTGTCCTAGCACCACACTACTAGATAAAACAATTTTTTAAAGATAATTACATCCCTTTATGATAATAAATTTTGTGACCATGATTTTTATATTATAATACTTAATTAAACCACTTAACTTTTATTACCCTTTTGAAATAAAAAAACATGAGATTCACCCAAGATATAGTTCAAATTTTTGTACTATTTGGTTCATGATAATCTTCCTTTTCACTGATTTTTTTAGAACTATCCCTGTTAAAACTAAGAAAATTATTAGAAATTATGAAGCTTTAGTTCAAACTAGAATAAATTTGAGACTTGAAAATTAAATTGCTCTCATTTTTCAAATTGAAAAAATTAGTTACAGAGGTTACTAAGCACAAGTTGTGGATAAATGTAATGAATAAAGTCGTCAATCAGATTGAAACAAATAACACCTGAGAAATTGTTTATAGATTATAAGAGAAGGATGATACATGAACCAAATGGATGTTTAAGAAAAAAATCAATGAAAAGGGTGAGATCTCAAGAAATAAATATATATCAGTGTGCAAAGGGTATTCATAGTTGTAAGGTGTTGAATTTAAAGATTTGTTTTGAACCTTTTTCAATACTTGAAGTTATGAGATTTTTTGTGACTGTTATAACTTATATTCACTAAATTTTTTATTATATGGATTTAAAGTCTATCTTTATGATCATATATCTTGAATAATATGTTTTTATTAATCAAATTAAAGGTTTTATACTTGATAATGATGAAACTATGGTGTAAAAGTTTAAGAAATCCTCATATGGGTTAAAGCATTCCCCGAGATTTTGGTACTCTAAAATTAATAGTTTTATAAATCATTTTAACTTTTATAAAGTAAATTTTGAAAGAAACTTATATGTGAAAGAGGTGAGCATAGGTACTCTTTGGAATAATTTTTTCAGGTGTTAGTGAGTACACTCATGAGGAATTTTCAAAACAAATTAAGATGTATTTGAGTTTTTAATTATCATAGAGATGAATTTATTTATGGGACTATAATTTTTTTTATAAGGAAAACAAATATTATTATCTTAAGAGAAATATGATATGGAATTTGTGAATAATTTTGGCATAAAATATTCAAAGAAAATATCCACACCCATGATAGTTGGTGTGAAGATGAGTTAAGAAAAAGTAGGAAAATGTATGAATTAGAAGGATTTTCGGAAGATAATTGGAATCTTTATTTATCTTATAACATCAAGACCAATCATTTTTTACATAATAACTTATATTAAAGGAACATTGAGTTATGGTAATATGTATAAAAGAAGTTAAGAAATGAACATTTTGGGTTTCCTTGATTTTGATTAGTCTGAAGATTGTAATAAAATAAAATCCACATAAGGAGGAACATTATTTTTGGGAGAAATTTACGTGAGATGATATAGTAATAAACAAATTTCTATGACTCTGAGTGCAATTAAATATGATTATATTACTAGAAAACATTCTTGTATACAAATGTTATGGATTTAAGTACAGTTGGAATATTTGAAAGTGATCATTGAATTTCTACTGAAAATTACTTATGATAATTAGATTACAATAGATATTTACAAAACCTAGTATAACACTCCAGATCCAAACATATTGATATCATGTATCATTTTATCACAGAGAATCTAGCTAATGGAAATGTGAAGTTAGAGTACATTTCTATAAAATATTATACCACTAATATTCTAAAAACATCTATGCTAAGAGAAATATTTGAAGAGTTGAGACAAAAAATTCATTTTCAACCCTTCCCTCTCACTTAAGGAAGTTATGGTTTACCCCCATATATTTTGGATTTTGTTTTCAAATTGGGGGAGAAACATAAAAATATGTATTTTATCTTGTGTGAATATTAATATATGGTTATTGAAAAGGGTGAGGAAATTTAAGTTAGTTTATTGGGTGGGAATCAAATTTATGGACAAAAAATTGATTGTTAGTGAGGGATGAAATTATAATATCTCTTCAGTTAGGGTAGATATATCACGACATATTCTTTTGAAATTTTACCCAAATTTCCTTTACCCATATGGAAAATTATTTTTTTACATATCTTATTTTCATATTTAGCACTCAAATTGAAAGAGTTACTTGGGTTTACAATTTGGAATAAGTTACCAATGGTTCTTTCTCCCTTAGTGATAATTATTCTATCTTTTGAACACTTGATAAAAAAGAGTTTTTATTTAAGAAAAATTTATTCACAAAATCATAAATTTGTCTTACACTAAATAAGTTGCATTTAATTACATAAAAAAATATAAAATCTTTAGATTTCAGTTTTTGTACTTAAATCTCAACCATATTGATTCCTCTAATTTTTAAGGAACCATCATTCCGAAAGGTAACTGATCCTCTATTAAATTATTCAATATTATTAAATATTTTTGTATCACCAGTCATATGAGTTGATAAAACACTACCAAATATTCACTACTTAACTTTCCTACTATCTTTTTGATCAAATACAATAAAAAATGACTTTCCTTCCCTTTTCTATTTCTGAAATTCCTTTCCCTTTTCTGAATAATGAAACTATCCTAGAACAATAGAAATAAATTCTTCAATATAGTGACACTATTGGTCACATATTCTATAAATTTCCACTAGAAAAGAAAATATATTCTGAGTAGAAAGACTTGATGAACTTTTAGTCACAAATTTTTCCTTCCTTAAATATTTCTTCATCTTCATATATTCGCTTCCAATTATTTCAAAGTTCCCACCTCAACTCATGCCTATTTCAAGGGAGTGTAATTTTGTACCAAAAAATATACGATTTGTTCCCAAATATTCCACAACACTAACAATAATATTTTAATTTTTACCCCATATAATAATATGAGTTTTTTTTCAGGAAAATATTATTGATAAGAAGCCATATTTTTTATCTTCCCATTTCCTTTGGCATGGGAGAGTATTTATCGACAAGTTTTTCTTAACATCATTTGATGTGTAGGAAGATGCCTCATGATTATTCTCATCCATAAATTACCCAGTTATAGTTTTTTAACTTGAAAAATTAGTTAATACAAATGTATATTCAAGTTTCACAGAAGTAGGTTTAACCTAACCTCTTAGGATAATATTTGTAGTGGCCTAATAAGATTTATATTTAACTTCTTGAGACCTGTTGAAATATTTAATCATATTTTTAATGTATTATCATTAATATATTTCACCATCTTTCCTTTCTCTATAACCTTAAACTTGATTATTTTAATTTCTTTAATGTAACTATATTCCCTTTTGAGAAACTCTTCATTTACATAATTTTTATTTTCACCACCTTTCTTTAATAGTTTGGAATCTTTTTTTAGTTTAGTGTTTTTTTCAAAACATTTCTCAAGACCAGCTTTCAGTATATGTTTCATGTTTGTCTTTTTACTTTATTTTTCTTCACTTATTGATGTTTCTTCATGTTTTTCAACATGATCCATACATTTTATAAAATTTTCAATAATATATTTTCCATAATTTATACTTGAATCAGAGTAGTATTCCTATTTTTTCTCCAAATAATCCTCATTTTCCTTATTAAAAAATCATTCCTAGAAAATTCTTTCTCCAAGGTCTTTATTACTATTCATTATTCTTGAGCTCAACACCTTCATTTCTTAAAAAATTTAGTATTAAGTTCCCGAATTTACCACACTTAAACAATTTCAACGAGAGTTCACCTTCTCACTTACCTTTTTAATTTTTAATTGTTTTTGATATAATAACCATAACCCTCAGATACACTTCATCCTTCTCTCCACCATCTTCTAATTCACTAGAATACTCATCTTTATATTCCAATATTTTAAGATTTCTCATGAATTAATAGACTACACCCTCCTTTATTTTCTTCTGAAATACAAAATATTTCCTCATCTCATAAGAAATAAGTATGTTTTGTAGTTCATCAAGATATTAATCATATTTATCCTCAGAAACTAAAACTTTGACATCATTAAAATTATGGAAGTTTCTTATTAAACACTTGATGATAGTATAATCTTCCAAATTATCTATAAATTTTATGTTGTTGCTTAAAATTTCATTCACTATTATGAAGTAATAATTAATAGTTTCTTTATAATCCATACTCACATATTAAAAATTATTTCTATATATCTATATATTTTCTTCCTTAAATTTCAAATTCCATTTAAAGATTATTTAAAGTTTGTCCCATGTCTACTTACTAGTTTGGAGACACATCACCTTCATATATGCTCTATCTGATAGGGACATATGAATCACATTTATTTCTATTCCATCATCTTATAAGTTTCTATTATTAGAAAAATTCATGGGAGAATATTTAACTTTTGTTAAAAATACCACTGTAGAAGCATTTACAACTTTCAGGGAAAGTGAAAGAATATAGAGAATCATCTTATTCTTCCATCCGTAATAAATTTTCCATAAAAAGTTATAATTCATTTATTGTTTACTAAATATAGATTATTTATCTAAAAAAAGTAAGGATATATTAGAGGGAACCTGGGTTTCCCTGATAATAATTGAAGTACCTAGGTTTATAATGTACCACTAATATTGGGGGGGTTGGATGAATCAATTGTACTCTTTAACATTTTCCTTTTAACTGAAATTATCCTTTATGACTTGTCAATATTGATGCTCTTTAATTTATATATGATCCTTAAACATGTGAAAAAAATATAAATCAATATAAGAAACACATGTTTTTAAAAGGTCCATTCCAAATATGGGAACCTACTCATTGCTGTGTTCATTTTCATCTCAAGACACAAATTTCCACTATTATCGTAAGGGGTTACAATGAGGCAGTTATTATCCTAAACCTAAAATTATTTCCCAATAATTAAATAGTATGAGTAGCCATTATCCTTCAAACAAAAGTTTTTTACAAAACTTATTCCTCCCAAAATATGATTATATTGGTTCCCACCAGTTTAAAATGTTACCACCATCACTGAATGAGAAATATCACCTTTATCCCCAACTACTTCTGCAGAAAAAACTAATATTCCTTCAAGAATTAAGAATAATAGAAATATGCTTCTACTCATAAGATCAATTTTTAGAAATTAAATGTAAGGAAATAAAACTCCATGAACTTCACTTCCAATGATATAAAATTATTAATAATCACTACTCCTCTTCTTAAACTAAATGAATCTTCTAAAACATACACATTCAGATCCTAGTATCTCTTCCCTCAAATTAATAGCAATGATCTTTAAATGATACCACCCGTTTATATAAACAAACTAATTCTGAAATAAATAAGAATGATAGGCTTAATTTCAAAATCTCCCACCTTTCTCAAATCATAGTCAACCACCATCAATTCCTCAAATAATATTATACATTTAATTCATTAATCCCACAAAAAATGTAAACATCAACTATATTCAATGTTCCTAAAAATCCTATCTTGAATCCCAATGTATCCTTCATGATTTTGTTTCTTTAATTCTATCTTAATATCCCCTATTTGTATTTGAATTTAAATAACTATTTAAGGAAATGTATTTTCATATTCCAATTCTTTAACTTTTCTAAACATAGGATAATTTTAATGTGAACTATATTATGATTTTGCTTCCGGTTCTACCTCTGACTATGAATTATTTACTCATACATGAACTTTGAATCTTTTAAGAAACTCTAAAAAAGATCTTTAGTATTAGTTTTTCTTCTTATATATCTCCAACATATAATTTAAACTCTGTCTTATGGAATATCATCTTATTAGATTATAATTAGCTCAGATTTTGATCATCTCATCTTCTGATCATATTCAAATTTCGATCAACATAACTTCAGAGCATCTCATATTCTGATCTACTCAGATTTTTTACATTTGAAAAACCTAAACTTCTGGTCAACTCAATTTCCAATCTTCTAGACTTATTCAATTTATCAACTATAACCAACTTTTAGTCAGAACTCATACAACTTCAACATCAGATTCATCATATTCTTTAACTTCCATTGATTTGTATCATCCTTTACTGATTCATTTGTCTTTCTATTCATCTAGATTAGTCAATCTCACTTGTATTACTCTAACACTTCTAGATTTACATCAACCAAAGTTATCAAAATTATTGTCTGCTTTAAATTTTACTCTCCAACTTTCAGATTCACCTTATAAACATGATCACGATCCATGTTACATAATCTTTTCCTTTGAAAATTCAACTCATATTGAATCAAATTTGATTATCAAATCTCTATAATGCATGTTAATTTGAAATATTAGTGTATCATCATCTAAATTAAATTTCAAAACTTTCGGATGGGTCAGACTTCACCGCTCAATAATTTGTTTCAACTTCTAGATGCACCTCAATTTGGTATCCATATGAATTCAAATATCTTACATACTATGTGAGATTATTCCATTTTCTGATTTTTAGCTCCACTTTATAATGTTTTCAACTTTTATTTTGGAATTATATCAGCATAAATTTTGAATGATTTATAAAGAATCCCATATCCATATAACATCCAGACACTCAAGTCTTCAAAAATAGTTAATAACTTCTTATTCCAGAACTTGGTTAACTTCTAAATATAGAATCATGTTACCACATGTTACATTATCCAAATTCAAACCTTGAGAAATAAAAACTTTATCTTTATCTATTTGTCAAAAACATTCTCATATAAGATTGAAAACAAATACAATACCTTTGAAAATTTCATGGGTTCTTCATATTCATATTTTAAAATATTTTTTATGGATTTTTTTAAATATAGAATGTGTGTTTTGTGAATTTTTTTTCGATTATTTTTAAAAGTTTTTAGTTTATATATATATATATATTAAATGCATCAATATTGATTTTTTTACCACAAAAAAATGTTTTTTATTTGAAATTAAAATTATTTATTTTTAGAAGTTTTAAATTGATTTCAAAACCCCAAACACATTTTAAGTGAATTTATTTATTTTTATTATTTTTTAATAATTTTGAGTTCGTGTATGTTTTTTTTAAAAAGTTTAAATATTTATTTTTAACATATAAAATCATAGATTTACAATAAATTTTTTATGTGTTTTTGTTCTTAAATTAAATATGTAAATGTCAAATTCATTTCCTAGTTTTTGTTTTTATTGATATTAACCAAGAATTTAGGAAAATATTTATCACTTAAGTTTTTTCCTTATATATTTTTCTAGTACAATATAATTTTGTATATTAAAATGTTTTTATGAAAAAGGGAAGCCTACCAGTTGGGTGACAACCCGTCACATTCCGTGAGGCCACGAGGCTCAAACCCATGACTGAAGGGTGACAAGGGAATGTTTAACCCCGATAGGAATTATAGAAAATGATAAGAGGTATTTATATGATATATGTAATTAACTTGACTGTAGTAATAGTAACTTGACCTTTGGAAAATATACCATATCATAAAAACTATCATTTTTCAATAAATAAAATTTTTTCATTAAAATTTAGATTTATCATATTTATAAATATTTTTAAAAAAAAAATAATTTTCATTTTTATAATAAATACATCAAATTAATCATTGAGTGAATTTTTGGGTTTTTTATGGAAAAGTTTATTTTTAGGTGAATAGTGAAAATACCATTTTTTCTCATAAAATATATCGTTTATGACATAATAATTGTATCATATTAACTTAATATTTTTTCGTAATTTTTATTGATAAAAAATAATTTTACACATTAATATAATTCATTTAAAAATATCAAGCTATATTTATAAACCTATGTTTGATATTTTGGAACCTAAATTATATATTTTCTAAAAATTGTTTTTATTCGTTATAGAATTATTAATTTAGATTTTTTTTATAAATTTAAGAAAATGAATAAATTAAAATGGATTTAATATTTTGAATCAAAATATCTAAATCAAGTAACAAGTTCGATTTGATTATTTGGCATAAAAATAAGTTATTGAGGTAAAAAGTGAGTTAGCACAGTAAAAGTAAAATAATACAAAAGATTAAAATTAAAATGTAAATGCATAAAATAAATAAAAAAACCATTAAATATGTGTATAATGGTTTTAAAATCTTAAAAAAACTTTTTAACATTAATCATCAACCAAATTATTTGAAATTAATGGAATCAAAAATTGGTTGGCCTTAAAAACAAAATAATCACTATTTTAACCCTTAAACACCTCCCTCCTTATGTATAAATACCCACACCCTATTATAATTTTCACACACCAAAATTAGAATTTCTCTCATTATATATCTCTGAAGGTGTCTCCTCTATTTCTTCCTCATCAATATTGAAGAGTTTTTTTAGTTAGAAGGGTCGTCTATAAGCTAAGAAGCTCAGTAGAAGTAAGGGTTTCCTCAATCCCTCTCTTTCCTTTTCAAGTACATTACTTTTGTTATATTTTATTTTTAAATTATTTTTTTAATATACTGAAATTATTGTTATTACATGGTATTATATTCCATTTTATATGTTTTTATTGTGATTTTAAATATTAAATCTCATTATAACCTTTTTTAAGTTATTACTATACCGAAATAAGGGTTCCTCACCCCTTATTTCCTGTTATTTTTGTGGGATTTTTTAAATTACTTTTAATTTGAATAGTAAATGTTATTATTCACAATTTTTTATAATTTATTTAATATTTTATCAATGATATATCCCCATTACACCTCGTTATACTACCTTCATAGGCCGTTCTAATGATCATACTTTCCCATGACCATAAAACTATCCTAAATCTGGAAAAGGAAAGTGTGTGTGCTTTTTGCAGTGATGACATACCTGTATAGATAAAAAAGTACATATAGAATTTTAAATTTTTTTACCTAGGGTTAATAACCCTAAAAATGATAGATTGGATATTAAATCGATCATCACCCGGTGCACAAAAAAGAGGCCTAACTACACACCTGGTTTAAAACTACTGGGGGATATGATTTGCATAATTAAAATGCTCTTTATGAGCCCTATTGAAGGATCAAAATATATGAATTTAGATTCACTTTCAATTGAAATCCCTATAAAATTAAAGTATCCTCCACTACTAATTGATGAAATTTATTTGATAGGGGTACTATCCATAACATTGTGAATATCCTATAGTTTCTAAAGTCAACTGTTGGAGATTCACCTAGATAGCCACATTAATCCATTGAAAGTGGTTCTTTCCCACTCACTTTGTAACTGGTGATTATTTTCTCTACCTCTCTCCATATTTTTCATGGATTTTAACTTTCTCCTCCATGTATATGTTTTTATTTATATGTGGTATGGGATAAATGAAATATCTATAGAGAATGATCTATCACCCCATTTTATTTATCTTATCATCAGTTATTCATAACTTTTCTTCCAAATACTTTCCTTATTGGATAACACTGTATGATTTTTCTATTTGAAGGGTGATCACCTAGATACATATTCATCAATTGACTAGGAAAATTATTTACTAAACTATACACCCTTTATCTATATAGTGTAAATACCTTATACTTAATTATAATGATTTATGGGTACTTACCTAGAAAGTTAATTAATTTTATTGGATACCAATTTAATTTATAATGGGTTTATAATGTTGTTATTATAAATGAATTTATGTATTTTTTATCTATGTGGAAAACATGATTTTATACATTTTTAGGGTGCACCCTAATATCAATCCAATGTATTGGGTAAATAATTAGTCTCTAAAGATGAAATTCTTATGGTACCCTAACATTGTGCCTTGGTAATGTTTTATGATACCTTGGTGAACAAACTTGGTAATATGTTTTAGGAAACCTTGGTGACATTCTTATCAATGCATCATGTTTATTTTATCGCCACATTCTTCTGATTCCATGACTTATGGTATCATTTTCTTTATTCCATGATATTATGTGATGATATACTATCATCCTTATTTATATTATCATGTTATACCTCATGACTCAAATGTTATACTACATCACTCAAGATCAAGAATATTAATGTTTTTAGGTCTCAAAGATTATGATTTATCCCTTACTATGAATTTGATCTAATCCTTTTCTCATGTCTCCCCATTTCTATAGGAATTAAAATTGATGGGATACATAAGAGAGATGCATGTATATAGAATTTTTATAAATCAAATGTAATTTTTATTGAGAGTTAAAGATGTAAATTCACCTAGTTCCCAAAGATTCCAAGATTTTGATTCTTGGGGTTGTATTTATCTCTTGAGATATTTGTATAAGTATGCATGTTTAGTACTAAATCTGGGAGTGTAGGTCTGGGGTGTCCCTGTTGGTATCAGAGGCGAGTTTAGTTATTTTGGGGAATTAGGATTCAGAATATTTAGGTATAGAGCATTAGATAGATACAATTTTCTCTATAGGACTAGGGTAAACTAGTATGACCCAATAAGATTAATATTTCCAAGGTATTTATATTAACCCCCTTTTATAAATAACTTGTAAGTGAATATTTGGGTTTAATAGGTGTTTATCAATGGGTAAAATTGTGAGGGCACATTTTTTTTAGGGAGGGGGGGGGGGTGGAATGTTACATCCTAGATTTGCAATGAAAATTTTTATGAGTTTTTTTTTGTGAATTAAATATGTAAATGTTAATTTCATTTCCTAGTTTTTGCTTTTATTAATATCAACCAATAATTTGTAAACATATTTATCACCTAATTTATTTACTTATATTTTTTAGACTATAATGGAATTTTATATATTAAACTTTTTTTAAGAAAAAGGGGAGCTTTCTGGGAAATGACCAGTCATGTATTACGAGGGAATAGGGCTAAAACCCATTATTGAAAGGAAATAGGGGCATAGCACCCACCACTAGGCTATGCTCTACCCTACTTATATGCTACATCCTTTATATATATATATATATACTTATATCAATTTTATTATATTCTTGATTTTTTTTAAATATATAGTTTTATTTGATAACTATATTCCTTTTATGGATTTTTTTTTTATTTTTACATCATCTTGGTAATGAATCCATTTTAATTTAATGGTTAATAAAGTATGATGCATGTTTTCATAATCATAAAATTACAAATCATAACCATTGGAGATACCATCATATGACATTTTATGTGTAATGTGTGATAAAATAAATGGTTAAATGTAAGTTATATACTAAAATTATACTTTATTATACATTTTTGATTAACATTACAATTCATTTATTTTCTATTTTTTATCTTATTCTATGAATTTGTTTTATTACTCTAAAATTCTCATTTTATATGGTTAAGTAATACATTTCATAATAAAAATTCAACAGTGATTTATTTCATTAATTTATAAAAAATATATTTACTGAACAATCATATCTAATAAAATAACTACTATTAAAATAAAAAGATAACAAAAAATAAATAAAAAAACTAGTTTTGGAAATTTTAGATCACTATGATATCCTAGGATTATCATACCCATAAAAAACACTGTAAAAAAGATATAAAACATTAGTAATGAAATTGAAATTTTATAAAATGACAAATGTTTAACTATGAGAGTAATTTTTTAAAATTATAGGAGGTATTTATATGATGTATGAGATTAATGTGATCATTGGAATAATAAATTGACCGTTGGAAAATATATCATGTCATAAAAACCATAATTTTTCAATAAATAATGATTTTCATTAAAAATTATTTTAATAATATTAATAAAATTATTTTGATACAAGTAATTTCATTTTTGGAACAAAAACTTTGAATTTATCTTGGATTAATTTTTTGGGATTCTTTTGAAAAAGTTGATTTGAGTGAATAGTGAAAATACCATTTTTCTTACAAACTCTCTCATTTACGACCTAATCATTGTATGATCATAAATTAAGATTCATGAAGCATTTTTTATTGATCAAAAATACATTTATAGATTAATATAATTCATTTTAAAATTATCAAATTAAATTTATAGACCTGTGTTTGATATTTTGGAACCTAAGTTATATGTTTTCTAATTTTTTATTCGTTATGTATTTATTATTTTAGAATTAATTTTTCTAATTTCTAGAAAATGATTCATGTAAAAAATATTTCATATTTGGAATCATAATTTCAAAATTAGATAACAAGGTTAATTTGATTTTTAGGACCAAAAATAAATTGATGAGGTAAAAAGTGAGCTACTACAGTGAAGATAAAATAATGTAAAAGGTAAAAATTAAAAAGGAAAGGTATAAAATACCTAAACACCACAAAATTAAATAATAGTTTATGGGTTTTTACGAACTTAACCAATATTTTTAACATTAATTATCAACCAAATTCATTGAAATTAATGCCACCCAAAAGTATTTGGTCTTAATAACAAAATAATCATCATTTTAACCCTTAAACACCACCCTCCTCAGGTATAAATACCCACACCCTATTATAATTATGCCACACCAAAATTCTAAGTTATATCATTATATCTCTCACAATTAGTCTCCTCCATTACTTTATCATCAAGCTTTAAGAGTGTTTTTTGGTTTAAAGGGTTTCTCTAATATAAGAAGATCAACAGATGTAAGGGTTTCCTAAACCCTCCACTTTCCTTTTCAAGTGCATTACTTTTGTTACATTTTCTTATTGAATTACCTCTTTTAATGTAGTATCATTCTTATTCTTCTATGCTATTATCTTACATTTTATATGTTTTAAATGAGATTTGAAATATTCCCTGTCATTATAGCCTTTTCCTAAGCCGTTACTACACTGAAATAAGGGTTCCTAACCCCTCATTTCCCTTTACTTTTATATGGCCTTTTAAATTACTTTTCATTTTAATGGTAAATTTTATTATGCATAATTGTTATAATTTTCTTACTATGTGATGTTTCCAAAGGACATCGTTAAATTCTATATTAGAATAATATTATAAATTTATATGTTCCCGAATGACACTAACTACAAAGGCATAATAAAGTGGAAGTATGAGGTCGATCCCACATAGAGAAGGGATATTATAAGAATACTTTTAACCAAAGGTTTGGTTTCCCCAATTTTAGTTTGAATTTATTTAAATAATTAAATGACATGGGTCTAAATCCTGAAATAGAAAATGGATAAGGGTCAATTTTAGGGTAAATGCAAAAATAATCCTTGTAGGATCGAAATAATCAATAGAGATGCTCAATATACAAGAGGGGGGGGGGGGTGAATTGTATACTTTAAAAATTCCTTTGGAACCTTTAAAGTTAAGTTTAACAAGGGTAAACAAAACATAAACAAACATTCACAAGACCTCTTAAAGAAACCTTTTCTATTTTCTTAAAAGAATGATTCTACCTTAAAGCATATATAATCTGTAATATAATCAGAGTAACGGAATTAAAAAGTATAAGAAATCTATACTTTCTAACTTTAACAAGGTTACAAATACAGTGGAATTAAAACAACTTGAAATAGGAATCAAGTAACAATAGGATTCTTTTAACCCAAAGAGAAGGGTATCCAACAACCTTGGATAAATGTTCCTTGATTTATACCTTCAATAAAGCCTGTCTTACCCATACCCAAGAAAGCCCTCAATCTGAAGATCGGTATCTATCTTTCTATCCCCACAAGCCCTCGATTTAGAAGGAAATTGGAACCTCTGTCTTCCAAACCCGAAAGCCCATGATCAGCACGATCAGAGTCTGCCTAAGAAATTATGAACAAGTTGTTCATGCCTGAACAAGTTGTTCATGACATCCACACGAAGCACTGCGAGTTGTAAGAGCCTCTCTCTCTAGAAATCAATTCACAATATTATTAATTGTCAAGTACTTTACTTGTTCAAATGAGCTTGTATTTATAGGCAAAAATTTCCAACGGTCGGCTCCTCTCCAACGGTCATATTTTCCTTAAATTTCAGAGGGAACTGGACAGGTGGAAAACATACAACAGTTAGTTTATAAAAGATTGTACAACATCGTTTCAAGTAATAGAAATGATGTTAAGTTAAAGATAAATGTTAAGTATAAGAACTCTTTGAATCCGATAATATTGGAATGATACATTTACCAACTCTAACATTATTAGGAAAATAGATTCTTAAGAAATCAAGAAAATGGAATCATAAAATTGGTATCACATATACACTAGATTCGGTGTCATGAAGATCAGCATCATATATACACCAGATTCAGTATTGAAGATCGACATCATATATACACCGGAATCGGTATTGAAAATCAGCATCATATATACACCGGATTCAGTATTGAAGATCTGCATCATATATACACCAGATTTAGTATTGAAGATCGGTATCATATATACACCAGAATCAGAATCAAAAAACTGAACCACATATACACCAGATTCGAAATCATAAAAACTAAATCACATATACACCGGATTCGGAATCATAAAAACTGAATCACTTATACACCGGATTTGGAATCATAAAAACTAGATCACAAATTGTAATGACAGATTTGTAATTATAACAGAATGGAAAATCGGAATGACAGATCTGTAAGTCTAACAGAATGGAAAATCGTAATGATATATCTGTAAGCATAACAGAATGACAATTCTGGATCTTAAGAAAAATACAGAACTTAAAAAATATTCATAACTTAAAAAAAAGTGTTTGTGATTTTCAAAACATAAAACCATATGGAATGGAGAAGTCATAAGATATTCTTATAGACTCAACAATCCTAAGTCTATCTAAGGATATACCTATGGATTAGACTACAAAGTGGTGAAAATGACACAAATTATTCTTGGTCATACCAATTGGATCTACCTAAGCTATAAAATAATCATTGGTCTAAAGATATTCTATAACTTAAGTGCAAGAATCTTATTTTATAGGCAGAAATAATCACAAGCTATTGGTCTTAGCTTGCCCAACTCCAACTAGGCTAGGGTCCATCGATTAAATCTCTGATGGTCAGGGAAGCTGCAAAATAATGAGATTAGAAATTATTTTTAACCTAATTAATATCCAAATGGTTATCAAATTTTGATTTAGAAATTTATTACATTCAAATCTACCCTTACTTTCAACATCCAACCCTAAGAGGATTATCCACACAAGATGATATTAAACGAAAGAGGGTAAATAGATGACATGATAGAAATAAAAAATAAAAGATTCAAAATAAATAAATCCAAAATTTTAATCATATAAAAAAGTTAAAAACTAACTTGAATGAACGAATAATAAAGATCACAACAACAGTTGATGTTGGATGATAATTGGTGTTGAAATTATAATATTGGAATAAAAATAAACAATAAAAAATCCTTTAAATAGAAAGTGGTAATAAAGGAATGATTAAAATGGTAAAATAAATCAATAGAAATAAGTTATAAATAAAACATGAAAGGAATAGAGAAGAAAAGAGAAAACATTTTGGGTGTCCCATATCTCTTTTATGTTGGGGGTCATTGGAATATTTATAAGACTGACTGGCTCAAGACATGTAATTTATTCACATCATGAAAATGATCCAGGTGACTTATGTTTCAACATTTACATAATGTGTAACTGGGATTTACATTGTGTACTTCATATCTAAAAAGGTCTCTGAAGATTTTAGATCTCCAGGATTTAATTTCTTGAATCCTTGGTGGGATTTAGGTTTCAAACTTTTCATGTTGGGTATTATATTCACATCATATATCTTCATTAGGTTTTAGATTTGATTCTTTAATGACGTGCAACTTAGATTCACATCATGTACTTGGTTCACATCATGTACTTGGTTCACATCTTGTAATTTGGATTCATAGGCTGGATTTTGGCACGCAGGTGCTATGCTCAAGGATTATACATTGTGTACTTTATATTGAAAATGTGTAGTGTTGAACTCAGCTTCATCATATTTTTTTTGTCATGGATCCGTGCAAAGTTCTTTTATTGTCTATAATTTCCATGCTTTCCTCTCTATTTTTCAACATGTAGTTCCCGTTACAAGAATATAAAAAACATTAATATCAAACAAGAATCTCATATTTAATCAATTAATATCCAATGAATTCATATATAAAAGATATGAAAATATAGATATCACTATTTTATCAAATAGATACAAACATTACCTCTCATTATACTACCTTCATAAGCCATTATAATGATCAAACTTTTTCACATCCATAAAACCACCCTAAATTTTGTAAATAAAAGTGTATGTGGGTCTCCTAGTGACAAAATCAATGTCATGATATAAACAAGTGGATGAAAAATTTGGAACAGTTGCACCTAGGAGTAATAACCCTAAAAATATCATAATTGGGAATTAATTTGATCTTCACCTGGTTCATGAAAAATAGGCCTAAATACACACATAGTTTAACACTCTTTGGGGATATTCTTTGGATATTTCATAGGATCTTCATGAGCCATAATGAAGGATTGTAATATATAGATTGATATTAACTTTCAATTTATATCCCTATGACATGATAATACCCTCTACTACTACTTGATGAAATTTCTTAAAATACCCATAACATTGTGAATACCCTATAGTTTCTAAATTTTATTATTTTATATTCACCTAGATAGCCACATCAATCCATTAAAATTGGTTCTTTACCACTCATTTTTAACCAATTATTATGTTATTTATCACTCTATATATTTCTAATGGATCTTAACCTTCTCCTAAATATCCATGTTCCCATGTATACATGGTATGGTTGAAATAAAAAATATATATATATATATAATGATCCATCATTGTCTTTGTCTTGTTTTATCACCAGCTATGCATAAATTGTATTCCAAAGACTTTACCTTATAGATAACCTTGTATATATTTTTCAGTTTTAAGGGTGTTCACCTAGATACTATTCTTATATTTAATGGGTAAATTATTGACTAAACCATATAACCTTTATCTATATTGTGTAAATACCTTATACTTTATTATCTTGACTGCTGGGTATTTACCTATAAAGTTACCATATTTCATTGGATACCTATTTAATTTTTAATGGGTTTATCATTCCATGATTATTAATGTATTTAGGTATGTTTTTATCTATGTGTTATATATGAATTTAGGTATTTGAAGGGTGAACCCTGATAGTGAACCAATGCATTGGGTAAAGAATTAACCTCAAGATATGTTATGCTTATGATACAATGACATCATGCCTTGGTAATGTTTTATGATACCTCAGTGAACAACCTTGGTAATATTTTTTATGAATCCTTGGTTGTACACTTATTAATTTTTCATGTTTATGTTGTTTCCATATTCTTATTATTCCATAACTTATGATATCATTTTCTTTAGGCCATTCTACCATATGATGATATCTAATCCTACTTAATTATGTTACCATGTTATGCCTCATGAATAAAATGTTCCAATTAATCACTCATGATTAATAATCTCAATGTTTTTATGTTTCAAAGATTATGATGTATCCCTTTCTAAGAATTTGAGCTCACCATTTTCTTATGTTTACCCATTTCACTCGGAATTACAATTTAAGTGATATATATAGGAGAGATACATGTGTGGAGAATTTTTATTGATGAAATGTACTTTTTATTGAGATTTAAATATATAAATATTCCTAGTTCCAAAATACAATTAACTTTCAAGCCTTGAGGTTGGTTATATATATTAATATATTTGTAAAAGTATACATTTTTAACACCAAATCTGGGATTGTGGGTTTGGGGATTCTTATAACATGTAACACCCCAACATGATAACATGAATCATGATATATGAGTTGGAATGTCACAAGGATTCAAGTATGATCCTCGATAATTATAGGATGAAAAATAATTCCAAGGGATAAAATAAATTTCCCAGTGATTGATTTTCCTACAAAAGAAATAAATAAAAAAGAAAATAGATGCATGTGAATGCGAAACACTTTTTTTTAATTAAAAATGATTCTTAAAATTGGAATTTTCAATGGAAACATTTAAATTTACAAAATCAAAAATAAAATAAAGAAACCAAGTCTATATTATAACATAAATAAAATAATGTGACTCAAGACTTAAGTCATGAAATCTTCTACTGTATTTCTAATATGGATCCATGATTTATAAGTAATGAAGCATGAAAAATTATTTTGTTCACATAATGACCAATAATGTCTACATGTTTACCAAAGTACGTATGTAATAGTGAGTATAAACTCTATACGACTTCTCCAATGGTTTCAATATTTTAATGTGCTTGGGAAATTATAATAAATGAAATTTCTAACTAACAATGATACATCAAATACATTTTTTTCTAAAAAAATTTATTTAACAAAACCTTTCCTAAATAATATATGTAATCCAACCATGTGAAATAATTTCAAAAACCACATTTTTATAAAATAATAACTAAATCCTTGATTTCAAATGAATTTATAAACCACTCCCCCCCAAAAAAACCATTTTTTAATTTTTTCCCTAATATCATTAGAAACTCCTTGTCCCCTAAATATCCAATCATATTAATATAAATATAGAATATAATGCAATAAATCAAAAGATAACTAACTACCTCACATGATCTGTCAGTCACTTGGATGGAGTTGAGTCATTATTCAACAGGCTCGATGTGTGAACCATGTTATCAAGTATTCAAATGAAAACCAACAACCATCATCTTTACCATGAAAAATAGTAGGTGTGTCCATATAGACCTAATCATTCCAATAATTTCTCACCTTTACATATACACTCTAAGTCTCTGCTTTACCACATATGGTTTAGTGCTTTAAAAATATATTTTAATAAAAATATTTTTTTACATGAACACACACACACACACATTGTGAAAGAATTTATAAGTCACATGAAAACCATTTATCAAAATCCAACCCTTCCTATGGATATTCCCAAAAAAATAATTTTTTCACAAATTTTACATTTTAATCAATATCATGGTTTCTCATAAAACTTAGAAATAAACTCACTTTTAGATCATAGACAATCAAAAAACTACAAATAGATTAGTCAATACCATTGAAATTATCAAAGTCACCTACTTATATTTATTTTTTTGGATTATCCATAGGCTCTAAAATTGATGATACTTACTAAAGAAACTGTTAATCATAAAAAATAATACATAAATCACAATTCATATACTAAATAAACAACAACTCCATTAAAAGAAATTTAGAATGAATTGTGAAAATTTTTTATAGACACATGCACATTGGACATGACCCTTTCATAACTCATTATTTTGAGGTATAAAAAGAGAAATGCCTAAGTATGAAATCTATAATGTGGAACGAACCCTATTTAAATTCTCTCAACCTAATATAAAATGCAATAAAACTTAAATTAATGCCTTAAGTGTGATATAACTGACCTCATCTACTCAAAAAATGACCTAACTGGGTCTCCACCTGACCTTAGGTATGCCTCCATGTATGTAAGAGGCCACTGAAAAGTTATGAGGTCCTAATAAAGTCATGAGGATACTATTATCTTAATGGAATCCTATAAAGATCATGCTCGAATATGTAAACAAATTGATATGTCTCATTAATATATCAAACAAACCCAGAACAAGAAGATATAAAATAGGGATCCAAGAGAGTTTACTATAACCTAATATATCAAAATAAATAATCTACATGATATGCACCAATATATAATTGAATAAATATATATAAATATAAAACATAGTTGTAATAATACATGAAAAAGATAACCCCTCTGCTGATACATGTGGAGTAAAAGTAATAAAATAAAATACAGTAGCCATTAATCAAGCTCACTAGAAAATTTCATGTCAAATAACCGGTCTCCATGACACACCTTATGTTGAGTTACAACTCTATATCCCTGCTGAATACCTACACCTATAATGAAACATAACATCTTCCCATACATATTGAAACACATGTCATGTACATTAGTAAGGGGTGAGTGTAATGACCCAATAGGCTTCCCCTACCCACCCCAACTCATAAAGTTATAGTGATAAATTGGATAAATTTTCAATTATATGGTGAGTGTAACTAAAACCACCCATAAAAATGACCCATTCATGTTGATAGAAAGCCATACTTGTGTGATATTGTGTCAAAGAAGACACTGGAACCTTGAGACTTATACTAACACTACCCAACTTAGGTTAGGTCCCACTTTCTTATAAATGATGACTCATATACTCTTATTTACCTATGAGTCATACCACATGACCACTCATTTCTCTTCAAATGAAATGCTTCATAGGTATCATCTCATAAAACCAAGACTCACTCTCAGAGTCCCACCTGTCCCACCAATTATCTCACCAATAATTGAAAAATTAGTTTCTAAAATATTCTGGTAAATATTAGTCGTATCAAGAAATGAAATAATGGAAAATAAAATAAGACTTAACCATCAATGATAAAAACTAAAAAAACCAAAAAAAAAAGTATCAAAAGAGGTCCCAAAGAATCAAATATCAAATAAAAATAATCCCATGATAATCCAAATCAATAAGAAAAAGAATAGGGATAAACAATATTAAATAACAGTCTCATCTCTCACACCCTACCCTATCACATATCACCATTCCTCACTATGACTATCTAATAGATTACTAGTAGAGAACCTATGTCTCTATCCTATATATAATAATACATCACATGTGATGGATCCCAATAACATCCTAGTAAATAATAAAATAATTATTTTTTATATTTATTAATATTTATGAATTAAATAGTAATTTAATTTTAAAGGGGATGCTATTTGAAATAGCATACCCGACACACAATAAATATTTATCTAAAATATTATGTTGCACGCATGCTTGAGTTATACCAAAAAAATAATATATTGTTAATATGATTATTTTAAGAGGTAGTTATTGCCTAGAAATTGTGTTGGAGGGAAATGAATAGGAAAAAATATATTATGTTTACACTTGTTTATTAAATTTTTTACATTCATACAATAAGTTTTATATGCTTAAAATAATAATAATCTAATTTTAAGCATAAAAATATCTATATTTTTAAAAGGTAGTTATAAGGCCTTCTAATGGAGAACCCCTTTTAAATAAAATTTTGGACACTTGTAACTTTTATATTAAAAAATAAACTTCATTTTTGAAATAGGGACATCAAAATTTTAACTTGGGGGTATTTTGGTATTTTTTTGGGAACTTTCACATTTTGATTAATAATGAATAATACTGAATTTTAGTTCAAAATTATTTTTTCGTCCAATTTATTTATATCGTTAAATTATGTTTTTATTTGGTTATAAAGTATAATTAGATCAATTTTATATCATTTAAAATAATTTAGGTCATTGGAAACAATTTAAAATTGAATCTATTTATAAAAACCTAGCAAAATTTTAAACATTTTTACTTTAAAAACCCGCTTTGCTATACCGTCTGCGGGATTTAATTTAAATTAATTTCTACGACTTATGTGATTATAATTTGGAAAAATCGATTCCATATATGTAATTAGAATAATTTATTTGTATAATAATGTAAAAATGTTTTTTTTAAAAATATTAGTGAAATTAATTAAAATTAATTACAATGATTAAAAGTAAAATTAGCTTAACAAGGGACTAGACCTTAAACTTAAGAGCCAAAATGAAAAACAAAACTTGTTAAAAGGACATCATATGTTAATATTTTTAACCTATACTCTCTTTTATAAAATTTGGACCATTATTTTATCCACTTTTCATAGGACAAACGTGGGTGAAATTCCCTTTTAAAAAATTTACAAGAATGCCACTCCTCCTCTACTATTTAAAGGCACTTACCCTTGCCATTTATTCACACATATCAAGCCCTTAGGATAAAAAAATCTGCTCAAAAAATCTCCAAAAATACCTTCCTTCATCCTAGAAGAATCCATTTGGGCAGATATCCATCCAAGGAATCCCAATGTGAAAACCAAATGGAGTTAACCAAAGAAGAGGTAACATCCTACCTCAAGCTCCTTTGTTTTATTTTCATTATCCACCACCTAAATTTTTATTTTTTCATGATTATATAATAGAATCGGTATCGTAAATATACTAATATGTTTTTGTTATAAGGGTTCTACCTACACTTACACACACTTCCATCTAATGGGTAACAAACTTACCATTCTTGAATACGAAAAACTACCGCCTCACGAAACGATGTTGTTCATTTTTACTTTACCACCTCTCATGGTCAGGAATTATGATGGATAATATATTTTTATATATGATATATATGATATATATTTTATCTTTATTATTATGTAATTTTTATATACATATACCTTTATGCTTTCCATTTTGTGTAAAAATGGTAACGTCATTTGTGGAAGTGTGGACTACTGCCACCTCAAAGCGATGCGATACATTCACACACTACATAGAATGTATTAAGGATGGGTTTAATAAAAAATATGATATATAAATAAAATAAATATTATATTAATGACATAATTAAATTTATATAAATATAATATATTATTTTCTTTAACACCTTTTCATATATTGAAAAAGTGATAACGTCATTCCTGGACACGGGACCACCGACTCCTCGACACGTTGTGATTACTTTCAGATCACAAGAATTGTATATGTAAGTATATATTATTAAATAATATGGTATTTATGATATAATTTTTATTCTATAAATATAAGTGTTACTTACCTTCTTTCCATAATGATCATTGAAAAATGGGAACGTTACTCATCCGTATGTACGACCTACCATCTCCAGGATTATAACGTTGGTTCATTTTTTCATAACCATATTTAATGATTGGTTTTAAAAATAGTATTTATGTATAAATATGATAATTATTTCATGATTATTATTCTGGATATTTTTATATAATGACCCCTTTAACCATAGTTGACCAACCAAATTCGTTTTTGACATATAAAACAAATATGGTCAAAACACCTGATGTAAACTTAATTGTTTAAGTAGTTGTTTACAACATTATAATAAGTGAAATAAAAGTAATGATATACTTGAAAAAGTTTCTCAATAAAGTAGATAATTAACACGAGTTTTTTATTCAGGAAGATAAAGACCCATGTGACATGTCAGACTCAAGGTAAGGGATTTCATCTCAATCTCCTTTCATTGAGATATTTCTTAATGATATGAACCTTTATCCTTTTATAAGGTTTATATACATATTATTTGACATTATATATCCATATTTCATCTATTATAATGTTATTTAATGTTTTAATATTTTTTATTTCAGGGTGCTTATGATTTAAAGGTTCAAAGTGGTATGAGATGTTTTGAATTTTTAAATATTTAAGCCTTTCCTTTCAATATTCTTGATATAATTTTACATATTTATTTATATGTATATAAAAGGGTTATAGAGAAAATTTTATATCAATTTTTAATTCCATTCAAATTTTTTAATTGAAAAAATATTTTTACATGTTTTATACAAAATGTTTTGACAAATAATAAAAGTAATGTTCTATTCTTAATGTACACAATGCCAATGAATTTTCCACCACTATGGCATTTATTTTATTTTTGGATTAATTTACAAGATTTATTTATTTTTAAATGAAAAACCTTCAATATTTTTTTTGATATTTTGGTATTTAAAATGATTTTTTCAAAATAAGGGTTTATTTTTTTTATTGAAAATGATATTTTTTAAATAAAATTGTATTTAAATATTTGAAAGTGTTTTTCATATGAGTTTAAAAGAGTTTTTAAAATGATGTAATGTTTTATTTCAGGTTTTGGTTCTTGGACCTTATAAATGATGGGTGTTTCCAGATAATGCCGGGCGATCCAATTATAGCTTAAACTCTAGGTGTGTATAGATAGTACTTCAATACATTGGATAATGATTATATTCTCCGGATAATTATATTAGAAGTTAACTGTATGGTTATTACAATATGTAAGGGTTTTATAGGGTTTTAATGTGATGATGTCCCAAGGTACCTACATGATTTTTCTATGTTGATAGTGAGTTTGCATGGAAATCATTTATTTTAAAATGGTAAAGTAAATGATAGTTTTTAAACAATGATATTTCCATCTTTGGGTAAAATTTTATGTTTTCAAGTAAATATTTTCATGAGTTTTAATGTTAATTAATGGACTAACAGTTTTCTTCTTTTTATATCCCTTACTAAGATTTTTATGGCCATAGAATGTTTTTTAATGATTTTCACATGACTTAAGGGTGATTAAATGATTGGAAGAATTTATATTGAAATTCATGAAGAGTTTTCTTAAAAGATATCATGAATTATTTTAAAAGTTTTAGATTATGAAAAAAATGTAAAAT
Source organism: Viscum album (assembly GCA_963277665.1). Classification (NCBI taxonomy): domain Eukaryota; kingdom Viridiplantae; phylum Streptophyta; class Magnoliopsida; order Santalales; family Viscaceae; genus Viscum; species Viscum album. Next base: position 101,869,038 of record OY728147.1, on the reverse strand, counting down.
GTTTGGTAGTTTCCACTTTGTATTTTTATGGTTTTGTTATGTTTAAGTTATTGCATAATTCTAAAAAACTCTAAACCTAAAAAGATCCTCAATGTGAAAGAAAGTAAAATTCATGAATTAAATAAATATTTTTTAATGTTCAAGGTCCGGGCATGATAGTTAGTATCAAAAGTCAGTTTAAATAAATTTAGATTTTAGGGTAACATTAATAAATTTACCTTAGAATATTTTATCTTATGGCCAAGTTAAAATGTTATAGCATTTGGGGATTACCTTTTTTTCTTCATTTAAAACATTTCTATTCAGAATGGTTTATGATAGAGGAAACATAGAAGCGATTGTGTGAAGGAACCTAGAGGAAGATATCCTTCCAAATTAATATCTTTAAATGGTCCTAATAGAAACATAACAATTTTTCAATATTATGGATCAATTAACTTAGGTGATAAATAGTTGTGGTGTCCATGATATAGAGGAACCCGATATACCCCAAAGTAACATGTATTTTTTAGATAATTTCATGAGGTAACATCCCCCATCATTTAGTGGATCATCTAACCCAGTGGTATCCAAAGGATGTATCAGTGTTATAGAAAAGATATTTTATGTCATGTGATGTTCAGAACATAAAAAGGTAACCATAAATATTTATCATTTTGAATGTGAAGATGATTGATGGTGGTCTTTGGTTAATAATATCAGAGAAAAATACGATCTTGATTCTATGGAATGGAAACTATTCAAGTAATTTTTCCTTGAGAAATATTTCCCTAAGGCCATTCAACTTTAAATGGAAAATAAAATCCTGGAATCGAAGAAAAAAGTTAAATATTATATAGCTATATATGAAGTGAAATTCACAATATTGGACCAGTATATGCAAATTTTATTTGGGACACTGATAGAAAAATTAATTAGTCTTACTTAGGATTGAAACCAATTATACGAAGATCTTTGGCTACGTGAGAATTTAAAAGCTATGAGAAAGTTATTCATTGTGCTGAAAAGGTTGAGATAGAGTTTTCTAACACTTATGTGCCTTATGATAATGATAGTAAGAATCATACATGATAGAAGGAAATGGGGAAACATTCAACAAATAAATCCAGGGGTAATAAAATGAAGTTCCCATCTTGTAGTAAGTTTGGTAAAAAACACCCTAGAAAATGTATTACGAAGATAGTGAAGTGTTACTAATATGGAAAGTTTATCCATGTGTCCTGTGAATGTAAGTAAAAGGATCCTGAGGAATTAAAGAATATGGTAACTAATATCCATCTAATGGTAATATGTTTTAGCATTAATAAGATAAGTAATTATGCTAATTCATATTTTAATTTAGTGGCACATGATGTAAATATTAATGATCATAAACATAAAAGTGTAGTGAGGTCATTTGATACTACTACAGTTGATGTTGGGATGTTAAATGAGGTGGTGAAAGGTATGTTACTTGTGTTTTAAAATTATTCCAATACCTTGTTTGATTCTGGATCTCTGCATTCTTTCATTTTTGAGAAATTTTCTATAAAATTGGGGATATCACCACATGAATTTAGGATAAAAATTTTAGTAAAAACTCATGGTGGAAGTATCAAAGCAACAGAGATTTATAGGAATCTTCAAATTGTTATCAGTGGGATGATATTTCCTACAAATTTTGTTTAACCAGATATAGTGTAGTTTGATATCATTCTTATTATGTATTGGATTTTAGTTTATCATTCTAGGATAGATTTCATTGCTAAGAAAGTTGTTTTCAATGATTTCATGCCTTTGATAACTTACCAAGATGCTAAGAAATTAATTATATATGAAAATGAAAGTTACCTTGCTTATATTTTTGAAAATAAAGAAGCTATTAAAATTAGTAACATGATAGTAGTAAATGAATACATGGATGTTTTTATGGATTATTTTCCAGGTGTTATTCTTGATTGATAGGTTGAGTTTACTGTTTACTAATTACCTGATGCTAGGCCTATTTCTAAATCCCCTTATCAAATGGCTCAAGTGGAACTTTTAAAGTTGAAAAAGTAATTTCTTGAGTTATTAGATAAAGGTATTTTCTGACCAAGAACTTCACAATGGGGTGATACTATCTTTTTAAAAAAAATTAAAGATGGATCAATGAGACTTTTCATTGATTATAGAGGTTTGAATAACATCACTATTAAGAACAAGTATCTTTTACCTCATATAGATGATTTATTTGACCTGCTCTAGGGAGCAAAATATTTTTCAAAGGTTATCCTGAGGTCAAGGTACCATTAGTTGAATGTAAAGGAATATGAAACTTTAAAGTCTGTGTTTTGAACTTGGTATGGCCAATATGAATTTGTAGTTATACCATTTGGGTTATCCAATTCACATGCTATATTCATGGATCTTATGAATAAAAATTTTCCTGAGTTTTTGGATAAGTTTATAGTTGTTTTTATTGATGAAGTTTTAGTATTTTCTAAAAGAAAATAGGATCATGAAAGGCATCTAAGGATTGTTTTTCAAACATTAAAATAAAATACATTGTATGTGAAATTTAGAAAGTGTGAATTTTGGTTGGAAAAAATTTCATTCCTTGGTTACATTATTTCTAAAGATGGAATAACTGTTGATCCTACTAAAACAAAAGTTATTGAAAAATGTACAAGCCCCACAAATATCATCGAGATTCATAGTTTTCTTGGATTAGTGGGTTACTACTGGTAGTTTGTTGAAAATTTTTCTGAGTTCTCTAGCCTACTAACCAGGTTAAATCTAAAATGAGTTAAGTTTATCTGGATAAAATAATGTGATGATCGTTTTTAGGAACTGAAAATAAGATTCATGAATGATCCTATTTTCTCCTTTCCTTCCATAAATGGTGAATTCTTTATCTACAATGATGCTTTGTTGAAATTAATTGGTTGTGTCCTAATGCAGAATGATTAGGTAATTGCTTATGCTTTACATGAGTTGAAACCTCATGGATTAAATTACCCTACACATTATTTGGAATTAGCTCATATTATTTTTTAATTAAAAATTTGAAGGAATCATTTGTATGGAGTAAAGAGTGAAATATATACTTATATATTTTTTGAAGTATATATTCACTTAGAAATAATTGAACATGAGATAAAAAAGATATATGGAACTAATAAAAGATCATTATTGCTCGATTAATTATCATCTAAGAAAAGTAGTCAAGGAGGACAATGATTTGAGTTGAAAAATTAATTCTAAATTAACAATGTTACGTTTGGAACATGACCCTTTGTTTAATGATTTAATGAATTTTGGAATATAATTTGGGGATGCAGGGATATCCTCTTTTTTTTAGGTTTTAGTATAATCGAATTTGTCAAAATCAATTGAGAGGGATCATAAGGTGGATCAATATTTATAATAAAAGGTCAAATATGTTAAGAATGGTAAGTTTAATAATTTTAATATTGATGAAGAATGTGTTTTATGATTTGGAAAGAGATTACGCATGCCTTGGGATTTAGAGTTGAGGAAACAATTGTTAACTGAAGATTATAGTTCTTTATTTTCTATTTATCAATATAGCACTAAAATGTACAAATAACTTTAGGAGTATTATTGGTGGGATGGGATGAAAAGAGATATTGATGAATTTACCGTGAAGTGTTTGACTTTTCAGAAGTTTAAAGTAGAGTGACAGTTACCTAAGGGGATGCTTCAACCATTTCTAGTACTAGAGTGGAAATGAGAGAATATATCAATGGATTTCATTGTAGTATTTCCGAATACTTCCCAAGTTAATAACGTGATTTGGGTTATTATTGATTGATTAACGAAATTTTTACTTTTTATTCTCATTCAAGATACAATGTATTTAGAGTATCTTTCTAGACTACATCTAAAATATATTATGATATTACATAGAGTTTGTCTCTCCATTGTATCAAACCTTGATCCTAGGTTTGCATCCAATTTTTGAAAAGGACTTCAGAAGTCTTTGGGTACTGAATTAAGTTTTTTATGGCTTTTCATCCCCAGTTTGATGAATAGTCTAAGTAGATGATTCAGACATTGTAGGACATGCTTCGTTCTTGCTCAATATATTATTAGGGAATTTGGTATCAACATATTTCTTTGGTTGGGTTTTATTATAACAAAAGTTTTCATTCTAGTACACATATGGACCAATTTTAGGAATTATATGGAAAGTAGTGTCTAACACTAACTTTTTTGGGATGATTTAGGAAAAAGGAATTTTATGAGACCAGAGTTGATAGAGGAAGTGATAGAGAGAGTTAAATTGATTCAGTGAAACATGAGGGAATCTTAGAGTAGAAAAAAGTGTTATGTAGGTAATTGAAGTAAATATCTTTCTTACGAGGTAAGTGATCATGTCTTTTTAAAAGTTTATCTATAGAAAAGTTTGATGCTTTTTGGTAAGAAGGGGAAGCTGGTTCCATGGTTCATTGAACCATATGAAATCCAAGAGAATGTTGGATCAATCTACTAGTGAGTGGATTTACCTCAAAGTTTTTCCCAGGTACACAAATTATTTCATGTTTCAATGTTAAGGAAGTATGTAATAGATTTATCTCATGTTTTGAGTCCTGAAGTTGTTCAACTGGAAGAGAATATTTCTTATGAGGAGAAAATTGTTCAGGTGTTTAACCATAGAGAGAAAGTGTTGTGGAATAAGGTGATTCATTAGGTTAATGTTTTATGAAAAAACCATATGGTTTATGAGGAATCATGGGAATCTTAAAATTCTATGAGGGGAAAATATCCCCACTTATTTGATAAGAAAATAAAATTGCGAGGACGCAATTTCCAAAAAGGGGAAGGATGTAACATCCCGAGTAATGATAGAATAAGTACTTTTATATTTATTAATTAAATTGTAATTTTATTTTAAATGGGATTCTATGTTTGATAGAGTACCCGACACACGATAATGAGTTTTATTTGAAATCTTATGTTGCATGCAAGAATAAGTTATACAAAAAATAATATATCATTAATACTATTATTTTAAGTGGTAGTTATTTTCCAGACGTTGTTCTAGTGAGAATAAATAGGACTAACTATATTATGTTTACACTTGTTTATTAAATGTTTTTACATTAATCCAACAATTTTTATAGGATTAAAATAAAAATAAATCCAATTTTAGGCATAAAAAGATCTATATTTTTAAAAGGTAATTTTACCGCCTTTTAATGGTGAACCCATTTTAAATATAATTTTTGAAACTTTTATAAATTTTATATGAAAATATAAACTTCATTTTTGAAATAGGGATATCCAAAATTACTTTGGGTGTATTTTTGTTATTTTTCTAAGAACTTTTACATTTTGATGAATAACGAATAATACTGAATTTTAGTTCAAAAATATATTTTCATATAATTAATTTATATAGTTAAATTATGTTTTTATTTGGTTTAAAAGTATAATTAGATCAATTTTATATCATTTAAAATAATTTAGTTCATTGTAAACAATTTCACATAAAATTTAGATATAAAAACCTAGAAAACTTTTGAACATTTTTAATTTAAAAACCTGTTTTTTCATCCCATCCACAGGATTTAATTTAAATTAATTTCTACCATTTATGTGATTGGAATTTGGAAAAATGGATTCTATATCTATATTAAGAATAATTTATAATGTCTAATAAGTTTAATTTAGTTTTTGAAAAAAAAATATTAGTAAAAGTAATTAAAATTAATTACAGCGATTAAGAGGAAAATTAGCTTAACAAGGCACTAAAACTTAAACGTAAGAGCCAAAATGATCTATAAATTTATCCAAAATCTATTTTATGATCATATTTTTATCCTATAATCCCTTTTATAAAATTTTTACCATTATTAGATCCACTTTTCATAGAAAAAACATGGGTGGAATTCCCTTTTCAAAAATTTACACGAATGCCACTCCACCACCACTATTATAAGGAACTCACCCTTCCTATTTATTCAAACTTATAAATACATTTTTAGATCCCAAAATCTGCTCAAATAATCTACCAAAATCCCTCTTTTCATCCTAGAATCCTTTATTTGGGAAAAATCGATCATAGTAATTCCTTTAGTGCAAACCAAAAGAAGTTACCCATTATTCTTCCCAGATCCTTTATTTTATTTTCATTATCCACCACCTAAATTATTATTATTACATGATTATATAATGACCTCAGTATCCTAAATAAACTTATATATTTTTATTCTAAGGGTTATACCTAAAATTAAACACACTTCCATCTAATGGGTAACGAAGTTACCATTTTTATGTATGATAAACTACCACCTCACGAAATGATGTTGTTCGTTTTTCATTTACCACCTCTCATGGTTTGAAATTATGAAGGAAAATATAATTTTATATATTATATATATGATATTTATGATGTATTTATTCTTCTATAATTTTTATATACACATACCTTTATTCTTTCCATTTTGTGTAAAAATGGTAACGTCGTTTGTGGATGTGTGGACTACTGCCTCCTCAAAGCTGTGTTATACGTTCACACATTACTTGGAATGCATTTAGGACAGGTGTAATAAAACATACGTGACATAAATAACATAAAAATGATATTTATTAAATAATTAACTTTTTTTAAATATAATATATCATTTTCTTGAACACCCCTTCACATACTAAAAAAGTGATAACATTGTTCGTGGAGGTGTGGACTACCATTCCTCAACACGATGTGATTCCTTTTACATCAAAAGAATTATAAATGTAAGTATATATGATTAAATAATATGGTATTTATGTGAAGTGCACTGTGTTGCATTTGTTGTCAATGAGGCATGAAGTTGTCTTGGAATGAATGGAAGTCAAGGAATGTCAAGAGGTGAATGACAAAGGTTGTGATGGTGTTGGTGGTGAAGGAGAATGGCCATGGTACTAAGATGCATGTCACTTAGGAGATTCACTAAGTGGTATTGGAAATTGTGGTTGAAACATTCTCCATGAAAATCAGACGATTGTTGAGCTGCTCTTTAAGTTCAAAGAACTTGTATCAACTGGATACAAAGTCACAACAAAGTTAGAAGACCATGCATTGTAGTGACAATGCATGAGGAGTTGAAGAAGCAAGATGATCCATTCACTACTTCTAAGTGGATGAAGTGGTTTAATGAAGTCCATGCACTATCAATTAGTGCATGTGAATCAGAAGATGTTCCAATTGATCTCTGATTAGATCAATGAAGTTTATTGAAGAAATATTTGATTCAGGAGCTCGGTTGAAGATGAAGATACCTTCGGGAATTCCATTCTTAAATGTTGATTATATGTTGAAGAAAAATGGAGGATTTCTAATGAAGAAGATTAATACTTGAAAGATGAAGGAGAAGAAAGGCTTGAAGTGGTTCTCTTGATATGGCTTGATTTCATGGAGGACTTTGTTTTTTACAAAGTCTTATTCAAGACTTAGCCAAAAAATTGGCCAGCCCGTGGACACCTTGAGGGTTCAACCCCAAGGAACATGTGGGCCTAAGGCGCCACGCCCAAGGGGGAACCCGTGGGGCGAGTCCAGGGCGGCAGGACGCACCCAAGACACCGCTAGGCGTCTGGGGCACGCCTGGAGGAGCACAGCAGGGGCGCATGAGCGCACCCGAGTGTGCATAGTGGGCGCTAGGAGCGCGCCTGCAGGAGCAGAGAGTGGGAGCAGAGCGCGCCCACAGAGAGAACCCGGTGCGGGGCGGCACCGGGAGGGGAGAAGTTCAACTGAGCGCTTCTCGGCAGCGCTTAGTTGATAAGCCGCGAGAAAACTGGGCGCCGTTTCGATGTGGGACGCGGAAAAATCACCGGGAGCGAATCCTGGCCGTCCGAGCCATCGCGCGCTTTATCCACGCCGCACGATCCATCTCTGCGGCGATGATCTGATCCTGGCCGTTTAACATCGCATCCGACGGCCGAGAGCTCGTCTCCTTCCTCGAGCTCATCCGAAGGCTCCCCGCGTGCCTCCGTTGAACCATGAGCAACCCAAGCACCGATTTCGAGCTCCGGGCCACCATTTTCGAAGCCGAAGGCTCCATTGAGCTCGTCTGGACCTACTGAACCGATCCATGCATAAAAATACACTTGCATGCAATGTTTGGAGAGTTTTGATATCCGACCGAGGCAAGACGAAGTTGCCGAGGTTTGGGTGTTTATGCTTGCATGTTTTGGATCGAAGGAAGACCGTGCATGCGTTCTAAGTCGCATGCACGTGGAGGGAAAAAAAAATAAATGGAACCCGCGTGAACAGAGATAAGAAAACAAGATTTAAGGAAATCTTGAAATCCCGAAATCTTCGGGAGATTAAAAGATATCCCACGCGGAAGTCTTGAGGATTCTCTGCCTATAAAAGGAGAGGCCGAGACCTCATTGAAGTTTTCTGAAGTTCTTGTTGAAGATTTGTGCCCCGCGAAGCCTCTGCCTCGCGAAGTATAAGCCCCACGCAAGTACCTTGCGTGGCTGGAGTCCCTTGCGCGCAACCCCTTTGCGCGACAAGAAGTGGAGGTTGGGCAGCACGAAGTTGTGCGCTCCCTCTGTGCACCGTGCCTCCTGCGCGGTTTGCACTAGCGCGGCCAAGGTGTCCTTGAGGACTTGCGCGACCCGCGGCCAGTGCACACTTGCACGCCCTTGTGGCAGTGGCACTTGCGCACCCGAGCCTCCTTGCACTCAAGTGCTTGAGGACTTGCGCGATAGTGGGAAAGAAGAGGAGGGCTGCACCACTTGCGCGCTTCTTTGGGTTGGTGTTCGGGTGTGAGCAAGAGAAGGCCGAGCCTTAGTGCCTTGTGTGCCAAGTGAAGTGGAAGACCACACTATTTGTGTGTGTGCAAAATTGGAGAACAACCTACGGGTCAAGAGCGTGCATCAAGAGAAGAGGGAAGAGGCCAAGCTATTGTGTGTGCAATTTGTTTGTGCATACTTGAACTAAACAAGTGAAGAGGCCGTATGCAATTAGGTGTGCAAGAAGAAGTGGAGGCCGAGACCACACCTTGTGTGTGTGCCAAGTGAGGAAGACCCTACGGGTTGGTTGTGCACACTTTGAAGAAAAAAAAATAGTTTGTGTGTGTGCAAGAAGAATCGAAAGGCCAAGCTTAAGTGTGTGCAAAATGAAGAATAAATTGTGTGTGCAAAACAAGTGAAGGCCGAACCTATGTGTATGCACTAAGTGAAGTGTGTACACACTTAGAAGAAGAAGAAGAGAATACTCACACAAAGTATAACACACATTTATGTGTGTGTAATCAAAAGTAATTAAACGTGTGAAGGAGTGAGAAGGTGTGTGCTCAAAGAGAATATACCCTTTGAGGGTTTATTGCACCAAGAGGAGTGCATGCATGCATGCATGCACGTGCACACGTGAACAGTGCTAAATCAGTGGTGTGCATCTGAGGAGTCCAAGACTTGAAGATCTTGAAGATATTTGAGAACCCATTCTATCAGTGCATGAAGATGAAGAGTTGCCATGCACTCAGTGCATGATGTTGATGTGAAGTGAGACTGAGCCAGACTGAAGTGAAAGATATTGTTTGTCTGAGTTTTCAGTATTTGAGAAGAGCCTGATCAAGAGAAGTGATCAGAAGTAGCTGAGCAAGACCAACAGACCTTATCAGAGGCTATTGAAGATTCTTGAAGAGAGAGGCCAGGTCATCCTGAGAAGAAGGAGATAAAGCCTGAGCTAGAAGAGAAGCCCTGATCAACCACAAGTGATCAGAAGAGAAGATCAAGGCCAGCAGCCTTTATCCCAGGCTGCTGAAGTTACTTGAAGACCTTAAAGTGGAGAAGACCTACTCGTGTGACTTGAGGAGCCAAGAGAAGACCCTGTGGGACTCAGGGAGAAGAAGTCTTCAGTGGGATTCTGGAGCAGGCCAGTGGGACTCTGGTAACACTGTGTGAAGCAGTATAAAGACTCTCCTGTGGGACTCAGGAGAGATACAGTGGGACTCTGTATCGACCATTGTAATACTAACCGATTATAATGGGAGAATCCATGCTGGGAGAGCATGGAAAGGATGTAGGCCTTTGGTGCCGAACCTTGTAAATCCTTGTGTCCTGTGCCTTTTCATTACTGCATCATTCGGGAAAGGTTGAGAGATACAAGAAGAGTGGATCGAGGCTTTAACCAGCCATAGAGGTTTAATTGATAAGAATCAATTAGTAAAAAGTTTTAAAGGATCACTGATTCACCCCCTCCCCCTCTCAGTGATTCACACTGATCTGGGCACTTCAATTGGTATCAGAGGGAGGTTACCTCTAAAAGATCCAAGGGAGTCTTTATGAAGTGCAGATTTGAGGAAACGAGCAACCAGCCTCAAATGGAGATATCTGCCAAGACTCAGAAAAATAGAAAGAAGAAACAGGCCAAGAAGATGAAGAAATCCTGTCCTAGTTGTGATGAAGTTGAAACAATGAATGATCTTCAGAGTGCACTCAAATATCTTCAGAAGACAGTTCCCATGGAAGTGGAAAAGTGTATAGCTACAGGCATCCATGATCTTCATGAAGAAAAATCACAGTTAGAAGAAGAAGCCAATGCAATGGAAGATCAATTGGCTAAAAGGGTTGGCATAACCAACACTCTCAGAAAGCTGGTGAAGGCTAAAGATGAAACAGTTTCTCTTTGCAATGAAAGATATGAAGACACTGCTGAAGAATTGCAGAGAAGCCTTTCTGAGAAAGAATTATTTAAAGTAATAATCAAAGATGTGTTTCATGCACTGGAGAAGTTGCACAAAGTGTCAATGATTGTCAGAGATGCTCAACTTGAAGACAAAGTAAACAGGGTGAAGGAGCTTGACAATTCATTACAAGAAATGAAGAAGGTGCATGATGACCAGATGAAGCAGCTGGAAGAGAAATGGGAAGGAAGGCTAAAAACTATTGAGGATGAGAAGAACTCCCTCAATATGAAATGCTTAGAATTAGAGGTGATATTGAAAAATCAGCAATCACCCAAAGCCAAAGCCTCCCAGTCAACTGAAAGGAGAAATGTTGCTACTCAAGTATGCTTTGAAAAGGATGATTCTAGAAGAAAGACATCCTCTAATGAAAGGGAAACATCTTCTAAAAAGAAGGTACCATCCATACCATCTTGCACTCATGCTTCTAAAAGTGTTTCTACTAAAAGTACAGGATGGAAGAATGAATCCAAACAAGTATGGATGAAGACAGTGAAGAAAGAATGCTCTCCTAAAACAACACAGCAAGTCAAGAAAAGTACCCAACAATCAGAAGGACTGAAGAGGTCAAGATTTGTGGGTCAGTGTTGGTGTTGTAATAAGTATGGGCACTATGCAAAGGATTGTTGGTACAATCCACTGAATGTCAAAGCACAAAGGAAGCCCATGCCAAGGGGGAGCAATCCAGAAGAAAAGAAGCAGCATCCATAGGTCCAGAGACATCTATTTACTGCAAATAGATTTGGATTACTTGACAACATCTGGGATGATTGCAAAAGTGGTCAAAAAGATACATGTCAGTCTCCAACTGTATCCAGAGCTCAAAAGAAGAAAAGATCACAAAACCTGGCTCAAAAAGAATCCTTGGGAAGCAATCATAAGAAAGTAGAAGAAGCTCCCAAGAAGATGTTGAAAAAGGAAGAGAAGTCCTTGGAGTCTAAATTCAAGAAGGGTGAGTCATCTAGAAGGACCACCAAGAAGACATGCTTCTACTGTGGAAAGAAAGGTCATACCATGGATCTTTGCAAACAAGCCATGGAAATCAATAGAAGCCAACTAAACTCAAACAGACAATCAATCCAAAAGAAGCAGAAGGGATTGATTGAAAACAAGTTGCCTAAGAGAGGTAGCTTGACATAATCAAAGGAACCATGTGGAATATCCAGAACTGAGGCCACACTTCCAAGTGACTTACTAGTGATATGGCCAAATCAGTTGCAACTTTCCAAAGATCTACAAAGAGCTGAAGATGAAGTTCTGGAAATTGCTAAGGCAAAAGGGAAGAAGAAGATTTCACATGAAGATGTATTGAGATCCACACCAGCACAATCATCATTGAAGATCAGATGTGCATGTGTGAAGACTGGTGAAAATGGGGCATCTCGGTTGAGAGAATCTTCTCAACCTTGTTGTTCACATTGATGAACCAAGGAGGTTCCATCCTATTCCCTAATCACTTGTATTTACATGTGCTAACACCGCAGGGAATTGAAGATGATGATCATTCTCATCTGGAGGATGGTTTGGACAGAATGGAGTGCACCCCTTGAGGGGGAGCCAATCTGAAGAAGATGGGATTCTGAGATTAATACCATCTTGAGAAAAGTGAAGGTATACCAATCATACTTTCATCCCTTGTTTCTTAATTGAGTTTATCTTGTCAATTAAGGGGGAGTATGGATTGAAGACAGATGGATGAAAGGGGGAGCTTTATCTTTGCACCTGAACTTTCTAATGAGTTTTGTGAAGTTGTGTAGGATTTAGCAAATTCATTGTTACATCTGGAAAATTTCAAACCCCCAAGCATGATCTCACATGTATAGTGAAATGTGGACAGCATTGAAAAATCTTGGTTATATCACTCTTGTTTTCTACACCGGGTTAGCCCAAGTAGACTTAGAGTTGATTTACTAAAGGTTCTTTGCTAAAGAGAACATGTGGCATCATCCCTCTCTTAGTGATTTTTAAAGAAAATGCTATTCGAAGGGAGGAAGAGATTTTTTTTAAGGAGAACCACACCACACCTTTGCATTTGATTGCCAATAAGGGGGAGAAAATATTGGCACACATATTGACCCATTCATATGTGCTGAAGGAGTGTATTGACAACAAATACAAAGGGGGAGATTGAAGTGCACCGTGTTGCATTTGTTGTCAATGAGGCATGAAGTTGTCTTGGAATGAATGGAAGTCAAGGAATGTCAAGAGGTGAATGACAAAGGTTGTGATGGTGTTGGTGGTGAAGGAGAATGGCCATGGTACTAAGATGCATGTCACTTAGGAGATTCACTAAGTGGTATTGGAAATTGTGGTTGAAACATTCTCCATGAAAATCAGACGATTGTTGAGCTGCTCTTTAAGTTCAAAGAACTTGTATCAACTAGATACAAAGTCACAACAAAGTTAGAAGACCATGCATTGTAGTGACAATGCATGAGGAGTTGAAGAAGCAAGATGATCCATTCACTACTTCTAAGTGGATGAAGTGGTTTAATGAAGTCCATGCACTATCAATTAGTGCATGTGAATCAGAAGATGTTCCAATTGATCTCTGATTAGATCAATGAAGTTTATTGAAGAAATATTTGATTCAGGAGCTCGGTTGAAGATGAAGATACCTTCGGGAATTCCATTCTTAAATGTTGATTATATGTTGAAGAAAAATGGAGGATTTCTAATGAAGAAGATTAATACTTGAAAGATGAAGGAGAAGAAAGGCTTGAAGTGGTTCTCTTGATATGGCTTGATTTCATGGAGGACTTTGTTTTTTACAAAGTCTTATTCAAGACTTAGCCAAAAAATTGGCCAGCCCGTGGACACCTTGAGGGTTCAACCCCAAGGAACATGTGGACCTAAGGCGCCACGCCCAAGGGGGAACCCGTGGGGCGAGTCCAGGGCGGCAGGACGCACCCAAGACACCGCTAGGCGTCTGGGGCACGCCTGGAGGAGCGCAGCAGGGGCGCTTGAGCGCACCCGAGTGTGCATAGTGGGCGCTAGGAGCGCGCCCGCAGGAGCAGAGAGGGGGCGCAGAGCGCGCCCACAGAGAGAACCCGGTGCGGGGCGGCACCGGGAGGGGAGAAGTTCAACTGAGCGCTTCTCGGCAGCGCTTAGTTGATAAGCCGCGAGAAAACTGGGCGCCGTTTCGATGTGGGACGCGGAAAAATCACCGGGAGCGAATCCTGGCCATCCGAGCCATCGCGCGCTTTATCCACGCCGCACGATCCATCTCCGCGGCGATGATCTGATCCTGGCCGTTTAACATCGCATCCGACGGCCGAGAGCTCGTCTCCTTCCTCGAGCTCAGCCGAAGGCTCCCCGCGTGCCTCCGTTGAACCAGGAGTAACCCAAGCACCGATTTCGAGCTCCGGGCCACCATTTTCAAAGCCGAAGGCTCCATTGAGCTCGTCTGGACCTACTGAACCGATCCATGCATAAAAATACACTTGCATGCAATGTTTGGAGAGTTTTGATATCCGGCCGAGGCAAGACGAAGTTGCCGAGGTTTGGGTGTTTATGCTTGCATGTTTTGGATCGAAGGAAGACCGTGCATGCGTTCTAAGTCGCATGCACGTGGAGGAAAAAAAAAATAAATGGAACCCGCGTGAACAGAGAGAAGAAAACAAGATTTAAGGAAATCTTGAAATCCCGAAATCTTTGGGAGATTAAAAGATATCCCACGCGGAAGTCTTGAGGATTCTCTGCCTATAAAAGGAGAGGCTGAGACCTCATTGAAGTTTGCTGAAGTTCTTGTTGAAGATTTGTGCCCCGCGAAGCCTCTGCCTCGCGAAGTAGAAGCCCCACGCAAGTACCTTGCGTGGCTGGAGTCCCTTGCGCGCAACCCCTTTGCGCGACAAGAAGTGGAGGTTGGGCAGCACGAAGTTGTGCGCTCCCTCTGTGCACCGTGCCTCCTGCGCGGTTTGCACTAGCGCGGCCAAGGTGTCCTTGAGGACTTGCGCGACCCGTGGCCAGTGCACACTTGCACGCCCTTGTGGCAGTGGCACTTGCGCACCCGAGCCTCCTTGCACTCAAGTGCTTGAGGACTTGCGCGATAGTGGGAAAGAAGAGGAGGGCTGCACCACTTGCGCGCTTCTTTGGGTTGGTGTTCGGGTGTGAGCAAGAGAAGGCCGAGCCTTAGTGCCTTGTGTGCCAAGTGAAGTGGAAGACCACACTATTTGTGTGTGTGCAAAATTGGAGAACAACCTACGGGTCAAGAGCGTGCATCAAGAGAAGAGGGAAGAGGCCAAGCTATTGTGTGTGAAATTTGTTTGTGCATACTTGAACTAAACAAGTGAAGAGGCCGTATGCAATTAGGTGTGCAAGAAGAAGTGGAGGCTGAGACCACACCTTGTGTGTGTGCCAAGTGAGGAAGACCCTACGGGTTGGTTGTGCACACTTTGAAGAAAAAAAAAATAGTTTGTGTGTGTGCAAGAAGAATCGAAAGGCCAAGCTTAAGTGTGTGAAAAATGAAGAATAAATTGTGTGTGCAAAACAAGTAAAGGCCGAACCTATGTGTATGCACTAAGTGAAGTGTGTACACACTTAGAAGAAGAAGAAGAGAATACTCACACAAAGTATAACACACATTTATGTGTGTGTAATCAAAAGGAATTAAACGTGTGAAGGAGTGAGAAGGTGTGTGCTCAAAGAGAATATACCCTTTGAGGGTTTATTGCACCAAGAGGAGTGCATGCATGCATGCATGCACGTGCACACGTGAACAGTGCTAAATCAGTGGTGTGCATCTGAGGAGTCCAAGACTTGAAGATCTTGAAGATATTTGAGAACCCATTCTATCAGTGCATGAAGATGAAGAGTTGCCATGCACTCAGTGCATGATGTTGATGTGAAGTGAGACTGAGCCAGACTGAAGTGAAAGATATTGTTTGTCTGAGTTTTCAGTATTTGAGAAGAGCCTGATCAAGAGAAGTGATCAGAAGTAGCTGAGCAAGACCAACAGACCTTATCAGAGGCTGTTGAAGATTCTTGAAGAGAGAGGCCAGGTCATCCTGAGAAGAAGGAGATAAAGCCTGAGCTAGACGAGAAGCCCTGATCAACCACAAGTGATCAGAAGAGAAGAGCAAGGCCAGCAGCCTTTATCCCAGGCTGCTGAAGTTACTTGAAGACCTTAAAGTGGAGAAGACCTACTCGTGTGACTTGAGGAGCCAAGAGAAGACCCTGTGGGACTCAGGGAGAAGAAGTCTTCAGTGGGATTCTGGAGCAGGCCAGTGGGACTCTGGTAACACTGTGTGAAGCAGTATAAAGACTCTCCTGTGGGACTCAGGAGAGATACAGTGGGACTCTGTATCGACCATTGTAATACTAACCGATTATAATGGGAGAATCCATGCTGGGAGAGCATGGCAAGGATGTAGGCCTTTGGTGCCGAACCTTGTAAATCCTTGTGTCCTGTGCCTTTTCATTACTGCATCATTCGGGAAAGGTTGAGAGATACAAGAAGAGTGGATCGAGGCTTTAACCAGCCATAGAGGTTTAATTGATAAGAATCAATTAGTAAAAAGTTTTAAAGGATCACTGATTCACCCCCTTCCCCTCTCAGTGATTCACACTGATCTGGGCACTTCATTATGATATAATTTTCATTATGAAAATATAATTGTTAAATTATTTCCATAACGATCATTGAAAAAATGGGAATGCTACTTATGCGTACGTACAACCTACCATCTCCATGATTTTAATGTTGATTAATTTTTCATAACCATATTTTATGATTGGTTTTAAAAATAGAATTTATTTATTAGTATGATAATTATTTAATAATTATTATTCTATATATGGTTATATAATGACCACTTTGATTATAGTTGACCTATCAAAGTTGTTTTTGATGCGTAAACCAAATATGGTCAAAATACCCGTGGTAAAAATAATTATTTAAGTAGTTGTTTACAAAATTGTAATAAGTGAAATCAAAGTAATAATAAAATTGAAAAAATTTCACTATAAAGTATATAATTAACATAAGTTTATTATTCAGGAAGAAAAAGACCCATGTGACAAGTCAAGACTTAAGGTAAGAGATTTCATCTCAATCTCCATTCATTGAGACATTTCTTAATGATATGCACCTTTATCATTTTATAAGGTGTATATATAGACCCTTTTAAATTTTATATACCCTTTTTATCTATTATAATGTTATTTATTATTTTGTTAAATGTTATTATTTCATGGTGCTTGTGATTTAAATGTTTCAAGTGGTATGGGATGCTTTGAATGTTTAAAGATTCAATCATTTCCTTTCAATATTCTTGATATTATTTTACATATTTATTTATATGGATATATAAAAGGGATATAAAGGACATTTTATGTCTATTTTTAATTCCTTTCATTTTTTTAAAAAAGTAATCTTTTTACATGTTTTATAACAAATGATTTGAACAACAAAAGAAGGAATGTTCTATTCTTAACGTACACGGTGACAATGAATTTTACTCCTCTATGGACATTATTATTTTTGGATTCCTTTGAAATATTTAATATTTTATTAAATGAATAAACTTCTCTCTTTTTTGGGTATTTTGGTATTGAAAATGGGTTTTCAAAAGAAATGTGTATTTTGTATTGAAAATATGATTTTTGAAAGAAAATGATATTTTAATATCTGAAAGTTTTTTTCATAGGAGTTTATAAGATTTTTTCAAATGATGTAATGTTTTATTTAATTTTGCGGTTCTTAGACATTATAAATGATGGGTTCACCTAGATAGCACTGGGTGGGCCCATTATAGCTTAAACAATGGGTGTGCCCAGATTGTACTCCAATGCATTGGGTAATGATTATATTCTCTAGAGAATTATATTGGAAGTTTTACATTTGGTTATTAAAATCCATAAAGGTTCAATGTTATGATGTCCCAAGGTTCCTTCTACATTATTTTTTTATATTGATAATGAGTTTTCATAGAAATCATTTTTTTAAAAGGTAAATTAAATGATATTTATTAAACAATGATATTTACCTCTTTGGATTTTTATTATTTTAAGTATTTTAATGAGTTTTAATGCTTGTCAAATAAAATTATATTTATAAAAATGAGTTATACACTAACTCACACCACTAAAAAATACATATAATGTTCCACCAATACATATTCAACCAAGGCGCTATTAAAAAACCATTTAACAAGATATATAATTCTATAAGGACTATTAGGACAACATGATTCCATCTCATTTATGTATAAATATCATGATATTTCAAAAATACACTATAAATATAGTAATAATTGCTCACAAGTATACAATAAATAGTAACCATGTCCATATAAGCCAAGTAATTAAAATCCTTAATGAATAGAAGCTACTTACTTAAATTATCTATCCACTTAATAACTACAAGATTGTACTACATACCATCTAATCAATGAGAACCTATCTCATATATAAATACCAAATAATGAAACCCATAATCATTTTTAATAAAATTGCATAATTGAGCTAAATTTGATAAAACTCATCGAGTGATGATACGACACTAAAACCATAAGAAGAAAGGTTCATACCACTCCAAATATATTCCCGAAGCTATTTTGCACTAAATAATAAATTATTAAACATTTCATAGATTATTAATTTACTATAAATTAAAAAAAAACACATTAAAAACTCACTAGGAGATATAACTTAAGTGAAACAATGAACAGTAATGAGAAATCACCCTTTCTAAGCCTCCTCTAGTAACCATCAATAGAAGACCCATTAATTTGATATTATTTCACCATGCTCTAGTGTAATCATAAATCCAATACCTAATAAGAATACAAGAAATCAGAGAAGAAAAGGAATAGGAGAAATTAAGGAGGAATAAGAAGATCTCATCTCCAATTGACATGAAAAAATAAACCCGAACCACCAAGATTGAAGAAATAAGAAGGGTATGAAGATATGTTAGGGAAGGATGACCCCACATAAGTGTTTTTAGACTAAAAGGTAATCCCTAAGTGTATTTTCTTATAAAATGGGAAAATCCTCCCCTTTATACATTTTTTAGAAAGAGGGACTAATAACATTGGGATCCTAATGCCCACCACAAGGTTCTTAGTGGTAGAGGATGTCCCCACTAATCGATCACCAAAAATTTGGTGTCCTCCCACTGGATTTTTTATGGGATTCTACTATTATAAACTGGGATATATTTCTTCTACCGGGGATGAAATCCATTTTTTATAACTTCCCAAAATCCCTGTCATGCAAAAAACTACATGTTTAGACTCTCACGAGTTATCAAAGTAAACCACCTATCAATATGAATAAAAAAAAATCAAATCCACCTTGGTTTCAGTTCCATTGGGATGTAACCATTTTTCTATTTCACTAACATACAATGACATAAGTTATTACAAAATCCCCACCATAAAACTTCTCACCTTCGAGTACCATAACTGGAAACTCACCCAATAATCTTGGACCATAACAGTTTTTGATTCACTATTGACATACCAAGTTCTATCCCCAAATGATAACCATAATTCTACTATAAAACTCTTATAGATGACAAAACTACATGTGAAAAGGTACACCATCCGATCACCTAGATTCCCACTATTTTTTCTATGAATACCATTTAATCACCAATATCATTATTCTTTACACTTCCTATACACACTTTCATAACGCAATTATGACCACTCGGTTACTCTACTTGTTCGCATAACCAAAACACCAAAAATGTTCATAATCACATCCATTGATACCAAAACATTGATAAAAAATAAATACCTATCTTTATGGATCTCCTCACTATTAAGATTGAGTACTAAAAACCTATCTCACCAAAGGGTGATTCTTATTATAGGAATCACTTATCGAAAATTCATCTCGTGTAATCTAAATTATGAAATTATAATTTATCATATCTTACTATATAATACTAAGTCTAAACTCCTATATTAATATACTAATCAAAAAAATATCTCAAAACAATCATAAGAAAAATCTCAAGATATATAATTAAAAATTCTTAGGTAATTCCAGGTTATATAACTAAAAACTTGAAACATGGTCATAAGAACCAATTTCCCATTTGGAAGCCCAGAAATATCATTTAACATACACAAAAAATCCCATAAGTTTTCATCAAAAACCCCATGGCATTCAAGGTTTTTTTTCAAAACTATGGAATCATAAATACTCAAAATATCTAGTTTTTTCTTTGAATATAATTTTAATTTCAAAAAACATTTAATAAATAAATATAAAAATTGTTTCCCACAATTTGTTCAAAAATAAAAAACCTAAAAACTCTGACCATGCTGGTAAATGTTTTAAATATCACTTTAAAAAATCACTTTACACACATAATGAAATAAAAAAACCATTTTTTTCCTTGAAAAAATGATTTTCATAAAAACATCATTTTATTTTAAAAGAATTAGATCCAAAAGAAATTTTAAGCGAAACTAGATTATAAATGTTTTTAATACATTCCTTGTACCAACACAAAAATATTGTTTTTCAAAAAAACAATTTATAGAAATTATAAAAATACTCCCCTATTAATATCCAACAAGAATTATAAACACATCCATGGGAATGTGAATTTAAAACAACACATCCAGGGGAATGTGTACCATGCTCTAATAATATCACTACCATGATGCATGAACAATGAAAAACATAACTTATAATTGATACCTTTAGAACATTCCAAGTCCTTCCCATATTTAAATGCCTTAACCAAGGCCTCACTCAACCAATAGTACCCATTCCCTTTCATAGGGTATCTCTTAAAACTTTTGTTTTAACCATAACATTGTTAGACAAGAATGCTCATGGTCTACCAACAAAGTCTTGAAACCTAATTTTTACCTCTAATTAACTCCATTCCAACTGAATACATGATTTATTACTATATAAACCATGACATTGATACCTATAAAATATCTGATTTAGGTCACTACAACATGATAGGCACACCTACCAATCATTAGAGGCTAGTGTATACACTAAGGTATAGATAATAATTATGTGACATATGGTTTTCCCTCTTTAAAGCTATACTATTTGATGAAATTTCATTACAAAATTCAATAAGATTATTTTAAGAATGGGATATAATGAACACATAACCTTCCCACTAGTGGAAGTAACTATATAATCAGATAGTTCTAATAATGCAGGAAACTATATAAAAATGTATAAATATAAGTACATCATTGAAACACATCATATATACCATCTAAAATATATAACCAACCACCCAAAAATATACACCGGTGTCAGGTTAACTAATTATACACTAAGTAGAAAAAAGATAAGGTTCTATGAGTGTAATATCCTTCAATAAGTAACTAAGGACAACCCATATAATCTCTCTTATATGGAACATAAAAATACCAAAAGATATCCAAACTAATTCCTCACTCGAATAACTATGAACTACCATGATTTGGTGCCTTTTCATTTCCTGTATCACTTATAAAAGGATCTAGAAGCATCACAAAAGGACATGTGTAAGGTGTGAGTGTTTTATACCTAGTAGGCAGTCACCACCTTATTCATTCCTACCAATTATAAACTCAAGTGTATACTATAATAATAAAAAATAAGTAGATAAAAAACTAAAATAATAAACATAATTTATCCTCAATAAAAAACATTAATATTATCTAGTATATGTAATTACAAATCCAGGAAGGATTTATAGTTATTTTACTAGCTTTGGGGCTGGAATAGAATCCATGGAATGAATATGGGACTCAATTAGGGTAAAAAAACTATCCAATGGAAAATGGGTTCATGCATACCAAGTTGAGGAAATTTTATAGCTCATCCCTTTAAGAAAAGGTGAAAGTGTTATAAGAAGTCAGGGATTTAAAATCCCATCCTATCTTCATGAACCTATTCATCAATCATAGAATTACCAACTCATGAAAGTTATGATAGTCATATACCCATTTTTATATTTAAAACAATATTTAAATCATAGGTATAATCCATAAACAATACTAATAATGATTACATCTATCATAATTCACTAACAAATTCCAGCAAATCACACATAGAAATATAAACTATAAATAAAACTTTGGGGTATAGTAGTAAAAAATGACCATCAATCCAAATAAATATGTAAATTAATATTAATAATAATTAAGTATTTCCAATTTGACAAACTAAACATGAGGTGAATCATATAAAATAGTTAATGCATGCTATTATGAACAACATAAATAAACTAACCAAAACAACTTCCCACATTCATTATTATTTTTTAAATCTTCATTATTAAAAACCACTTATTTTTTATTAAATCTACCCATCCTCATACCATTGCTTACCCAATAATTTAAAATCATGAATTAAAGGAAGGGTAACCTACCAAAACAAATGAAGACCCTCCCTCGCTTGGATATACGGTTTCCCCTAACCCCCTCACACTCACCCATGACCTCACTACCTTCAAGTATTTTTTCTTTGTACAGTGTAAATTTTTTCTATTTTTTCCACTATAATTTTTTACTATTACTGTAAGATGAAGTGATGAATGGATTGTGTTTCTGTAGACCATAAGGTCTTGGTGATTTCCACATGTTTTTTTCTTAGTTTTTTTTCCTATTATCATTATCATTTTTTTCATGTCAATTATTGTTAGTTTCATTCTATTTTACTGGGTTCATTTTTTTAAAAGAGGTTCATTTTTATTTGTATCAAATTAGTTTATTTTTATTAATTTTGGTTAAATTTTATTTTTTATTTGGTTTTTATTAGTAGGGTTTAGTAGTTTTCAATTCATTTTCATTCAATTGAGTTTGATTTAGTTTGGAATAATTTGATTTGATTTGATTTTGATAGGTTTTGATTGGTGAAATTACATTTCTTTATTTTAGTGTGATTCAAGTAGAGTTGTGGTGGACTGGGTCATGTAAAATTTGGTTGAATTTATTTGATCCAATTAATTTAACTTACTTCTAATATATATAGTGTAGGTTAGTATCATTCGATATTTGTTTGGTTTTATGATATCTAGTCTATATCCGTTTAAGTTAGACATTTATTGATTTGATTATTCTTAATTATTATAATTCTATTAGGTTTGTTTTGGTTCCTCTCACATCATACTATGAGATATTTTTTTTATTTGGGGTATTTTATAACATAAATAAATAAGTTAGACCATTTGAAAACCATACACTAACCATGAAAAGTTACTACCCCATTCTTCGAAAATAAATAGTTAGTGTACTTGGTTTTACTACCTCATTATATTTTCTTATGTTATTAGAATTTAAAACAAGTTTATTAGATAAATAAAGTTAATATAATGTATCTATGATTATTTTATCAATGGAATTCAATATTTTCCATGATTTTTATATTTACTTAAAAGGGAAATTTCATAATTTAATTATATTTTTAGTTCAGAAATAAATTGGCACACACAATATGTTTTATAAAATGTCTATTAGGTTTTTCTCTAAAATAAACGACTTTTAGAATTTTTTTTGACTAATCATAATTTATAAAGTTGGATTTCCTTAATTTTATCAATTTTCCTTCCATATATAAAGGTTTTCTAGGTGTATGTCATCATAATAAATATTTTATTTCTTGATTTTGATTATTATTTTGAGTCATTGATTTTTCCATTAGATTTTATACTGTTTCAAAGATTGATTTCAATGATATTACAATTCTATAAATATCTAGAAAACAATTTTTTATGAATTCAACTCATTTTATAAATCTAAAATCCCATTTTATAAACAAATATAGTGTTTTCATCATGTAAATAAATAACAATGAGGTAGTTTCCTATTATTTTTTTAATTTTTAATTTTTGATATCATGTTATAAAAATGATTTATTATTGAATATAATTAATTAAATGGGATGTATTGTAATAGGTGAATGAAAGTGGGATATGTGATTTACCTGGTGTGTTTATTAGACACTCTATTATAATTTTATTATTTTTTTCTACATTTTTGTTAGAAATTATCATTTGAACTCTTGGGTAACATAGTAGGAAATTGCGAGATGGATGTGATACCAGTTAAGATTTTTCATTGGTTATTATCCCCTATTATCCCAAGGATAAATGAAATTAATACAATAAGTGGGGGATGAATTGTTCTGGAGTTAATTTTATTTGATTAATTGATAGGAATGCCAAGGAGGAAGCGTTTCACTGATCCCATTTGACTCTCAGTCGATGTTCCCTCAAATAACCTGAAAGATGATGATCCATCGGTCTCCCTCCCTACAATATCTGAGACACCCTCCATATGGCCCATATACCATATATCACAACCTCCACTCCATTAGTGTCTGGTACACCCTCCATCAGCATCCCATCAACATCTGAGATAATGGATCCCCATTTAGCTAATTTTGTAGCGAGGGAATATGTTGTATCATAAGAATATTATAGGGTGATAGTTATAGGTAAAAATTTTAAGTGAATAAATTTATTGAACTTTTTTTATACTACTAAATATTTTTTTTAAAATACACAAAACATGTTATTATAGAGAGAAATATTAATAGTTCAGATGTCTAGAATTTAAATGAATTGATGATAGTTGTCTCATTTAACTGCTTTGTGGTCCCCACTGATGATGCTGCCGGATTACTTGGACAGATTCTAGGCGAGCTAGCAAAGGATCCGGTTAACCTTTTGATTACCGATGCAGATTGGAGGCATGTGCCTCAGACTTGGAAAAATGAAGTTTTTGATTCATAGATAAAGGTAATTTTAATACATTATGGTGTAATTGAATGTCATTATGTTATTAAATTCTAATATTTTAAAAATGAATCTCTTTTTAGATATGTTTTTCAACTTTACTATTACTGATCTGATCACATGAAAGTGGACATTGAAAAATTTGGGTAAGAAATAAAATAATTTTAAATGGAGATTATGGAATTAATTCAAGGATACTTCATTGAGCGACCTATATCTTTATGACAAGGTACTAAAAGGGGTACTTAGAGATCAATGGAAGGTTTTTGTTGATAACCATCATCATGAGAATCCTTGGAATTGAAATATATATTATTATATTATTATCATTTTATATATATACATGAATATGAAAAAGAGATGAAATTTGATACATCACTATTAATTTACATGTTATTTATTTCCGGTTTTTTAAAGGAAAAATACATCAAGTCAAGCTGAACAAATCATCCCTCACACCATCGGGTTAAAGAGTTTTTCCACAAACAGATTGAATTAGGTAATATTTTCATTAGTTTAAATTTTTATAAGACAAAATTATCTATTTCATATATTAAATTGTTGATTGATATTTGTTTAATTAAGTCAAATAATTTAATTCACAAAGTATTCTGAATAGAATTGTGGTTGGATGTTCATACAAAATATGATAAGAGTTATGTTAATGAGACTATTAAAGAAGTTAGGGTATGAATTCCTTTTTTATTAAGTATAACTTATTATCAATTGTCAATATGTTAATATTTATTACTCCAAATATGTTGGACATTCAATTTATAGGTAAAAATAAATGAAATATGGGATACCAATCCCCTATGATTTTCTCAGTATCCCAGGATGACCTAGTTAGTTAAGTCCTTGGGAAGGATCATCCTAGTCGAGTGTGTGCATTGAGTTTAAGACCATTACCATCTGAGGAATTTGGCATACCATCAAGGATTATAACAGCCTCTACTCTTAGTTTTAGTGACTCCCTAGCTCAATATAGATAGAGGGAGTTTTTTTAATGTAAAACACAATTCAGAAACAAGGGGAATACATAAATATTAAAGAAGTAAAGGTTATTGATTAGTAGAAATAATTGATTGAATTATATTAGAAGATGACTAGATCTATCCCCACTGATATTACATCGATGAATAGTAGGGAGGAGGTAAATCACACAACTTCAAAAGCATTTAGTACATAAACATTTTTGGTTTCCAGTTTAAATTTAATTATACAAAATTGTTTAATTTTCAACATAATTGTCATGCAGGTGCCTCTAATAGGAAGTGGAGATGGATATAGAGTGGATATCGAGGAAAGTTCACATGGTAGTGATTAGGGTTCACTATGGATTTAGATATGATGTTTAAATTAACATATGATGGTTTCTTGACACATTTCCTTGATAAACCTGTTTTTTAGCTTAAACACTTAATTTATTTCTTACTACCCCCAAAAGTCCCACATGGGAATCCTCAGTATTTCACATCTTTCGTATATCCCAATTCTCTCCCTCAAGATTCTTAATCCTTGAATTATTATATTTTATCAGTTATATTTTCAATCTGAGTTAACATATATCCATATTTTTTCCATGTTTTTGAGCCTTATAAGTATGATCCTAAACCCTATCATGTTAAAAAATTGGAAGACCTAGTTTTTGAATTGGATATATTTGTAATCAAGTGACCAGTTCAGGTTTTTGATTCTTTGGAAACCATTCATTGTAAGAAATATCTTCCACTAGTTTATGTGTAGTGGTGAAATGGAATATACTTTCATAAGATGCGGGAATGATAATAGATGATGTGGGAGTAGTGGTATTATATTTTATTTGATATGTCTTATTGAGCTAGAATATTTTTGTTAAAATTTGAAATGGTTAAGAGAATTAACAAATCATTATGTCACATTGAGGTGCTTATATTTTTTACCATTTTTTTGAACAAATATCTTTTTTTAAGGTTAATTTTGGGACATTTTGTACCTTTCTAAGCATGTTCATGGTTAGTTCATATTTAGGAAAAACCATGTGGAATTATAAGATAACATGTATCTAGTGATATTTTGGGGATGAGGAATTTCACATGGCTTGTACACAGTTAGAAAAACTATTTGACTAAACCATGTGGCTTCCCATGTAGATAGAAATAGGAATATTATTAGTCAATAAATTTCCAAAATGTCCATCAAAACCATGATATGGATATTAAGTTATCAAAAAATTATTTTTTTAAACCCCTCAATAGACAAATTCTTCCTCTGAATGATCAATATCTTAACCCTATGTATTCCTCTTAGAAATTTTGGAGAACCCAACCATTTTGGATAGCGATTACAATAGTTATCAAGGTGTTAGGTCTTTGAAACATAGATAATAGATCAATCTTTATTGTTCTTCATAATTTTTATGATGTTCTATATTCCTTTTGATAGGAAAGATATATTGGGGATGTTATTTCTATATCTATGGGTTTTTTTCAATATCTAATGGGTTTTAATATATATCCATTTTGAGAAAATAATGAAGAGACTAGAAAAATGGGTTTTATGTGGATCCTGATTGTTTAATCGGTGTTTTTTATTTCAAATTCTCTCATATGACAATGTTAAGGTCTTGAATTGTTGTTTGATTTGATTTCCTATATCTTGTGGACTTTTGGTGATTTATTTTATTGAATACCTTTTTAATGAGTTTCTTAATATATATTCTATATTATTGTCTTTAGAACTTTCAATGAATGATGATATATAGATATACATGTAAATTATTCTAAATTTGGTTTGGTTTAGATATTTACAAGAGGTTTATTTTTTGGTTGGCTGTTTTGGGAGGAAGATTCTACAATTGTATTTTTTTGAAAAGTGATGTACAATGGTAGTTTAAACCACTACTATATATGTCAAATTAATTTTTAGAAGTAGTTTAAATTTCCACTATATTAGGTCGAATTTTTTTAGCAGTGGTTTTTAGAGTTTTAGCCACGGTTTATGGTCCCAAAAAATGGAGTGAATATAACAGTGGTTTTAACTGCTACTATACTCTTGGAATTTTTTGGGAGGATAAACTGCCGCTAAAACTATAAAAACCACCTCTAAAAAATTTTTATATGATGGTTTATAGAAATTATTTCTAAATGGATGGAAGGTATGAAAGTTGGTTGCCGATGCCAACTTTATCGGCTGTTTTTGGAGACTGTCATGAAAACATATGGTGGCGGTTTAAAACACTGCCATATTAAAAAAACTACCACTATCGGTTGATTTTGTTGTAGTTCCATTAGAATAGTTAGACCACCCTAGTATATATAATATTATATATTAAACCACTAAAAATGAAATGGAATAAATCTATTAATTGAAACAAAATAAATACGCTTACGTTACATATCATGAACTCCCATAACCCCCACAAATTTGAAATATGAGAAGAAAAAAAGATTTTTTACATGGTCTATAATAGTGTATTTGAGAATTAAATTTAGAGAATTCAATAAATAAGAAATAAAAAAATATTACAGGAAACACCAACTAAATCATTATTTAAGATGATATCTTATAACCTCTTGGAAGTGATCTAGTCAAGGATTAAAGAAGGATTCATTGGGAGATGAAAGAAAATGAAAGGGAGATCCTAAATAGGTAATAGATGGAAAAAATTATCTAAAATCCTAATCCAAACATATTTTTGGATTTGGACTTTTAGGTTAAATGGCTGATTTTACTCATATTTTATAAAACAATTCTATATCCTATCAGGTACCCAATACAATCCCATCAGGTACATGATGGTGATGATCTATGTGTCTATAACCCACTAGATTCCATCGGGTACTTAGTACCATTTTATTGGGTACCTGATGCTACCCCAATACCTATCCCCCTTTCATTATCCTTTAAAATGTTCACCAAACCCATATAGTTCCTATTAAACCAAGATTTACACTAATTAAGAAATTAAATGAAAAAAATTCAATGAAGGTTTATTACAGATACCATTTTTAACATCCCCAAATGGGTATACCCAAACAACACTTGATCTAGGTCACCACTAGACCTCACACACACCTTTCTATATGATAAAGGATTAAAATTAATGAAAAGGGGATAACAAAGTTATGGGGAGACAATGTTCTTATGGGAGTCCCATAAATATCATTTATGAATATACTAAAAATTTATCTTGAATCATCCATATATTAGACATACCCAATACCCATGAATATAAAATAGGGATCCAAGATGGAATTCCATAGTGAAATATATAAAAATTGATAGTATAAATGAGTCAAAATATTTTATAAAAATAATATATAAATATAAATAATAGGAATCATAATATAGAAACAAGATAGCTCCTCAACCAATACATTTATAGTTAAATTAATAAAATAAAATACAATGGTCTCCAACCTAACTCACTAGACAAGATCCCATAGAATCATCAACCTCTATGAAATATATCATCCCAATGCATAAATATAAATACCTATTGAATACCTACACCTATAATGAAATATAATATTTTAGCATGTATATTGAAACCCAAATCATATATGCAATAAAGGGGTGAGTCTAATGATCTACTAGGTTTCCCCTACCCACTGTAACCCATTGAGTTATAGTGATTAAGTGGATTCATGATAATGTATTTGGTTAGTTTCACTTGACCCAATAATATAAATAACCTATGAATTATCATACATATCCATACATGAATTACATTATAGATAAGAAGACACATACACCCCAAGACTTATACTGTTACTAACCAACTCAAGTTAGGTCCCACCCACCTATAACTAATTAATTTTATACTCTTATGTCTCTATGAGGTATACTTAACAACCACTATTGTCTCATGAGAATAAATACTTAGTAAGTATTATCATAAAACCATAAGTCTCACTCTCAGAGTCCTACCTGACCCGCCAATCATATCACTACCTTAAAATATTTAAAACCCAAAATATCATGGGAAATGTCAGTCTTATCAAGAAATGAAATAATGGGAAATAAAATATGGACTAATGATTGATGAAAAATTTAAAACTATAATTAAAATAAAAAATGGGAAGTCCAAGAGCGTCCAACACATAAAATATTTGACGTAAAAAAATCCATTGATAAACCAAACATGCATACTAAAAAATGGGGACAAACCACATTAAATAACAGTCCCATCTCTTATTTCCCACACTATCTAATATCACTGGTCCTCAAAAAATATATATTCTTGACTACTCATATAGAACCTAATACTTTTCTTCATACATCACAAGTCATTATAGGGGTTGGCACCCACTTCATGGATATATAATTCTATGACCACACACTAATCATTGGGATCATATCCCAAATCATCAAAACAAATGTGTACCATATCCATGGTCTTATATAGATAGAAAAACGAAGGAAGATAGTATTATTAATCAAATATAATCAAATAATATTCCCAAGAGTCTTTCATCATCTCACAAAGATATTAATCTACTATTGATCTGTGTCTGGACCTTATATTAAATAAAACATATAACACGAGTATAAATCCCATCCAGGAAAAACAATTAGTGAATTTGACCTAAAAGATAAATAAAAAACATGCTTTTCATTCCAAATTTTAAACCACAAGTTTATCCTATACATCACCTACCATAGGCTTATATCTGATTCAAGATGTTTATTTCCTAATATCATTACCTCATTGTATGTTCCTACCTACTTGATTTTTCACTAGCCTAAGACAACTCTCTAAGGAAGAAACCCACCCTTATCTTAGATTAAAACAAAAATAAGGTAACCCACTCTCATATTATTCTCAAATACTAACCTAAACTATATATTTATCAATACCCAAGGAATATATCCCACTTTAACCATAATGTTCAATCAATGGGGCACTCCTATATGGAACCATGGAGGCCAACCACTCATCAAGAGTATCAATTTTCTGCCTGAGGACTGATGGAAAATGGTGTTAGACATCCCTTAATCAAATCCATGTGTATCACACTAATCAAAAACCTTGAATGATCCCATAAAAGTCTCATTTAGATCCATTTACATAGCTTAAAGTAGTATAGAACACTAAGAGTCCTAAATTTTATCACTATATTAAAGGGTACACACTAAGGTCCCATGAATAACTTTCCATTAAAAATACCACTAGAAAAGTATAACTACCCCATTACATAAGGGAATTATATATATATTATTCCTATTCTATCATGAATCAAAATTAATTAGGGTATAACAAATTAGGGAACCATAAATATAAAGATATTACATAAGAAAAAATCCTTGAAAAATTGGGAATCACCCCTATGAGGTTAATCAGACCAAACCATTTATCAAAACAAGATATATTTTCTTCCCTTTCAAATATAAGTGAAGAATAATTTTTAAAAATCATTTGAAAATGCATCATATACTGAATTTACCCATACAAGGACCTATGAAAAAATACTAGTGGAAATCGTCTTTGAAAAACCATTCATTCTTTCCTTTGAAATACCATTTCAAAGTTAATCAATTTCATTCATCTTTTTATTTGAAATTCCATTTTAAAACAAAAATTCCATTTTGAATATAATTTAAAATTTCAAACCACTTTATCTTTAAAATAAAGTCAAATAGTAACCCACACCTCATATAAATCCATATGATAGGCTACCAATACTTGTTCAACTAAGGCACCACCAAACAAACCGTTTAACAAAATGTATGACACTTTGGAGATTATTATGCCAACATGATGCCATCCAATTTATGTATTGATATCATGAAATTTCATATATTCAAGTTCACTATAGTAATAATATAATATAATCATAAAATAACTATTAGAAATTCTATATAAGCCGGATGATTGAGAACCTCAATGAATAAAGGAAAACTACCTTAATTATTTATAAATTAAAAAAATATATCCTTTTACTAACCATATTCAACTAAAGAACCACTTATATTATTAATTAATACTAAATAATTAAACAATAATCCATTTAAAATGAAATTACACAATCGGTCTAAATCTAGAAAAGTTCACCTAATGATGACATAACTCTAAAACCTTAAGCAACATGGTGTAGAGAAATCATGACATATAAAAGAAGCAATGATACAAAAAATATTAAATTATTATGTAAATATATATCATAAATTTACTCCCCATTTAATGAAAAATCTATAATAACTTACTAAATAATATACTGCAAGATAACTGATGAGCAACGATGAGAAATCACCCTTTTTGAGACTCTTTTAAGGACTTCCAACAAAAGGCAAATGATTCTAATGTGATTCCACCATGTTTTAGCGGAATAAAAAATCTAATATCTATTAATAATTAACCAAATTATTGTGAACAAATGAGGAGGATAAAATAAGAAGTAAATAGAAGATCCCACATTTGATCAGTGTGATAAAATAAACTTGCACCACCTTCATTGATGGAAGAATAAGGGGAGGAATAGAGGGAGGGGAGGGTTACACCCAAAATATGTGAAATATGTTAAAAAGGGAACCAACTAGTTGTTTTTCTTATATAAAATGTGAATTCCCTATTTTAGCCTATTTTTTATAAAAAGGAGGTATAATAGCCATGAAAGTTTGGTAGACCTCAATAGACTTCTGGTGAGAAAACTTGGGTCATTGTTACCCCACAATGAGATCCCAATGGTGGGTGTTATCCCCACTATCCAACCACCAGAAACTGTACTGGCCTCACATAGGGGTTCAAATGGGATTCTTTTACCACCCATTGAGGCTAGTTATTTTCACCTATCAGAAAATCTATTCACTAAACATTCCTACTAGCCTCATAATGCCCAACACCAACTATTTAGACTCTTGAAAGACATCAAAATAAACTCACTTTCAATCCAAATCTAAAAATTTAATTCCACCTTATTTTGATTTCCACTAAATCTATAAATTTATCCCATTCCATCAATACACAATTATTTGGGTAATTACATCAAGAATAATAATGTTAAAAACAAGAGTTCTAAGAAATTTACACAACAACAAGCACTATAAATAATTTATATAAAATATAGAGAATAATTCATTCAAATATCTTGATAATATAATTTATATCAAGTCTTAAGTAACCATCTACCGATATTTCTATCACCAATAGAAAATCATGATAGAAATAAAAGATAAAAATAGTATATTCCACTGCTCCTATTTATAAATCACACTGTAAATACCATCATTAATCCATTATGTGAATCTCACAAATTTTAATTTTTTAATAATCTTATTTTATCTTCTCTATAAATATTTTATTATCTTTACCGTAACTCTCACCTCTCCATCACAATTTTGTTCCTTCCATTATAAATCCAAAGTGGACCAAATGTAATGCATTATCAAACCTCTCCCTTAATCCTCTAATTCCACAAAACTAACTATAATAAATCATGATTCAATAATTCTAACCTAAAATCCTCAAATAAATCCCCCTATCTTAATAATAAATTAATATCTCATCCATCATATGTTAAAAAATTTCCCCATAATTAAATAATAACAATAATAATGATATTATAACATTTTCCATGGAGATCATACTTTAATAAATAAAATCAAATCATTCTACATACCTATTAAATAAACTCAAAAATATATGTATTATAATTCTCCCCACTATAGAAATTTACATATCTAAAAAATCAATGATTATCTTTATTACTGAAAGGTTTTCACTATTCTCACATATGATCTTCTCTTTCCCCTATTTCTTTCCGAATTATCCTATGCTACCATTACATTATTTCCAAAGGAATACTCCATAATATGAAAATATTTCCTCTATAATAATTAATTTTAATTGGTCCTTCCACCTAAGAAACTTTAGATTCAAAGTCACTATCTCCAAATTTAGATCATGAGTATTATCTTCTAGATAAATTTTCATTTGAGAAACATAAGAATTAATAGGAATCATTATACAACATCAAATAAAAAATTATTGGTATGGAACTTCTTTAATTTATTATTTAAGGGTTTCATAGGGGAAAACTGTATACAGAAATAGTGGTAACAGTCAACAAAAATATATTTTTCCCAATTTCTAACCATTCATTTTGGATTGAATATATATAAATAAATAACATAAATTTTATCCAATTAAAGGATATATCCAAGATCTTTTACACAAGTTTGATCGAAATTGATAAGAATTAGCCAATAAAATCCTTCATACTTGGGGATCCATGGTCCATATGAATCTATAAATTCTTAGTAAGGACTCTTTATTTCTCACAATCATATAAAAACTTAGAGTTAAAGAGAAAGATATAAAATAATATATTTAAATTTGAGGAGTTTTATATATACTATCCAATGGTATTCACATGAAAAACATTGTATAAAGATAATAATTCTTTATATATCCTCTCAAGGACACTCCTTGGATCTCAAATGTTTCTCAATCATTCACCCATTGAAAAAACATTTCATACTTTTTTTAAACATTACAACCTTTAGTAACTTAGAATTCAAGATCCAATTGTTTTTTTAATGTTTAAGAAATCAATATGGATTTTAAAACTCCACTGAATATCATCATATGGTATTACTAAACAATAATGATATCTTATATGGAACAATGATCAATAAACATATAATATCATATAACGCATGCACAACCATGCATAAAACCATGATTTAGTGACATTTATCATGTCATTATTTACATATACATAACTGATAACATGGTTTATAACACCAATTTATGGTTTGTATTAAGTTTATATTTCTTTAAATATATTTATAGCACTAAATACTCATAATCTTAATTCATTTTCACCTCGTGTCACATTATATATAACAAATATTGAAACTATATATAAAAATCCTTATGAATATCTTTTAAAACTCATTTTGGAAAAAATATCATTCATTTTCACTACATGTTATTTCATATATAATAAAATTTTAAAATCACTCCAAAAATCATTGTCGAGTAGCTCTCTGTATTTTGTACAAAATTTTTGTAACAAAATTTTATATTTATTTACACAACCAAAAATTGTGTCACCACAATCCTTTTTGTATTAAAAATAATTATAGCATGGTATTTCACCATCACAATGGAATGATTCTAGGATAATTATATGGATCATGTGTGATTTCATCTTCTCTTGAATAAAAAACAATCATAGTCATTAATGTTGTTACCTTCACAATATCAAAAGTTTGGAACAATTAATGGTTGGAAAGAGACTCTACTATTATTGTCCAATCCATTAGTATTAAAACATTACATCTTTAATGGAGGCTCACTTCCCATTAGATAGAATTCATATACTTTATTATGAGTCTTAATTTCATTGTTACACATGTATATCTAGAAGCAAATCATGTGGCAAATAGTCTTTCAATAAAAGGAATTAGTATAGTTCTCAGTTAGTTAGACTATATCTTAGAATATCTAGTTCCACATCATGAAAGGTATCATAAGAAAATCCCATCCTATAGACTTTTTTAACTTTTCTTTTTATAAAATAATTTTTTTTTTCTTTTTTGGCTGAGGAACCTTTAAAAAAAACACCCCTAGTTTACAAAATAGATATTTTATTAAACTCCATGTGGTAAAATTAGTGAGTAATCCAATACACAAAAATAATTTTTTACTTTATGAGAAAATTTATATCTCTATATGAAACCCACCCAATGCTAATCATAACATTTAATCACAACCTATAATAATAATTGATGGCCGTGGATTAGGGTTAACTCAAATTCATACTTTAAGAGGTTAATAATAAATTCACTTTATGTAATATATATAACCAACATTAAATAATGGTAAAGTGGAGACTCCCTTATATATAACATGATAAATTTTTTATATTATTAAAATCATTTAAGAATACACTAAAAATCTATACGTAACCATAAAAATAATTATATCCCATATGATATATCACTAAAGAGGCCTTATGTTTTCTTTATTTCTTGGTCTTGTTAAATTCAATAAATCATTATTTAATTATCTCCACATATCTGTGTGACCATGTGATAAATCCTCTCATACAAATCTTTTCATGGGTTAAATGTAGAAATAAATATTTTTTGAATAATGGTGATAATAGTAATCATTGTACTAAATTTAAACTATTTTAATATACTGTTTAAACATATTTAATTCTAAAAAATTAATGGTAGGATGTTAATAACGTTTTACCATAAATACTTATAAATATTTTTAAGTTCATCATTATCTTGGAACATTTCCTCTAAATATTTTCTTTATGATTATTTAGTAATTTTTTTAACAATAAATATTTACTTTAAGACTATTATTTTCCTATATATATTGAGCTGTTTTAGGATATAAAATGAGTTTCATGTTTAATTTTTTTGGTGTAATAATCTATTTATTAAAATTTAAACGTTTCGAAGTTCAAACATAGTCCAATTAGCCTCTTAGAAACTATACTATATATAAAATATATTTCTTAGATAGTCAATCATTTGTTTTGGCCAATATTATTAATTAATATATGGGAATATTTAATAAATAAACTATTAACAACCACATCTTATATAGTTGTGTTTGGATAAATATTCTAATAAGTTGATTTTATTCTTTAAAATATATAATAGTTATGAGGTGAAAACTATTTCCCTTATATTTTAAAAAATATCTTGGGTAAACTATTTTATCTTAAATAAAACATTTTCCTCTTATCTTCTTTTCAAATATGTTATATAATGGATTAAATCATAAACTGTGTATATAGAAACACAATCTCATTTAATGATAATAACTATTATTTACAATAAGATATTACTTATCCAGAAATAGAAAATGAGATTAAAACTACACATATTTTATAATTTATAAATCCATCAATCATAAAGTATTCCTTTACATTCAAAATCTGTATAATTGAAATAATTTATACTTTATTTAAATTTAAACTTCAATATTCATCAATCCTTTCCTTAATTTTATAATCTTATATATTTCATTTTTTTAAAAATATAAATATTTGGTATCATATACCCTTCAAAGTTAAATAATTGATTTATATGACATTAATAACTTATGTGGACTTTCCATAGATTATTTGATACCCCTTTAGGTATTCGGTGTAATTCCATCTCTGATATCAAATCTTGATATAAATGGATATTTAATATCATTTCTAACACCTCTATTAGGTCTAAAATAACTAGAAAAACTATTGAACCATAAAATCATCATCTTCTAGATTAAAATTTTACTTTTTTATTCCAACAATATAATACTAAATCCTAGACATTTCATGTATAGTTCAACTATCCTGAAAAAATTTAATATACTGAGTAAAATTTCATTGAAATTATTCATATTATTAGAACCATTCTAAAAATTATTACAAAATTAATCCCATAGCTAGACCAAGCCTTAAAAGTGATCCCGATTTCTCCAAGTTATTATCATACACAATAATATGAAATACATGAGTGTAGATTGAAGTCCCTATAGTCATTTAGAATATAAATATTACATTGGAAACCATTAGGTGAATCATTGTTATTATTATCATAAGCATTGAGATCTATTTATTAACTAACTTCACTAGTCACCTACCCTGGAAGGGGTTACTTTAACACATATATTTTTCTTTCTTGCGTAATATTTTATTTATATTTCTATACCAACCTAATATGTTTCTTCTATTAATATTCTCCTTTTCCAAAATTGATCTTAAAACCAATTTTGATGACAATAATTCCATTTTATTCATAATATAATTTTTTATCAGATGATTATTATGCTTTTCATTCAATAATAAAGACTTTTTTTAAATATTATCCCATTAAAATGATTCCAAATTTTAGTTTTACATAATATCTATTAATTTTACATGATTTATAATTCACTAAAAAATTGTTTCCTCTTTGATTTTCCTCTCATTGCTTGCTATTTAGGTTGCAAGAACCCAGTTTTTCACTTTGGTTCAGATACTTTAAATTTTGGTCTAATTCCTTATTTTGGACCTAATATGGATGCCTAGTGGGTTAGTGAAGATTATGAGGCTTTTTGGGTCATATTAAGAGCTTGAAACACAACTTTTTGAAAAAAAGGGCCATATCACATGGTTAAAGTAAAC
Source organism: Viscum album (assembly GCA_963277665.1). Classification (NCBI taxonomy): domain Eukaryota; kingdom Viridiplantae; phylum Streptophyta; class Magnoliopsida; order Santalales; family Viscaceae; genus Viscum; species Viscum album. The sequence continues at coordinate 101,831,557 of OY728147.1, read as the reverse complement.
CGTGCGGAAGGGTGCACAATTAGATCTAACCGTGCAGATGGTCTGTATTTCGTGCTGAGCTGTCTCCCATAGTTGTCGCATGGTTTCCCTAACCCTACAACCTAACCATGTGTATGAACCTCTTCTCTAGGTACTTATGCATGGTTTATTAATGGTTTGGCAAACAGTGGGGACAAACCATTCATAATCTAAATTTTGGGTAATTTTACCTTTTTTCCCTTAATGATCTAATTAAGCCCCTCCTTCTTCCCTATTGTGATTTCCAATAGGATTAGACTATATTTATCTAATTTTTGATATTTTTGAAGGCTTAAGCTAGGGATCAAGATATTTCCTTCATCGAGGATCTATTTGAGTTTTCATTCATCATGTTGGATGCACAACGGTAAGTACCCGAGTCCGTTTGAGCCATTCTTCTTCTCTCTTGCTTGCAACCTAGTTATCAAGGTGTGAGCGTTTTTATCTTTTAATCAGTTATACTCTAATCCAAGCCAAATAAGAGACTTATACTATAGTAGTAGAGTCATACAATCCTAATATGGGTGTTCTATAACTCTTCCCTTAAGTTTGTTGATTTTAGAATTATCGTGTGGGGCCCGCTGATTTCATCGGGTGCCGTTTATTAAATTTATATTCCATGCTTATAATCATTAGAACTGTATGGTTATTATATTTACAAATTTTTGATTAGTTGTTTGTGGTTATAACAAAAAATCCTTCCATCCCATATAGTATGTTATGCCATAATTGTTGTTTTAGTGTTTTGACACATTTGAGCCACCGTTCGAGTGTGCCTTAGCTTAACCTTTATAAGGGTAAGATTTTCTATATTAAATGGATTGATTTATACTATGAATTTCATAATTTAAAGTACCATGTATTCTCACCACTTTACTCACCTAATGTAAGTGATTCAATTAATAAACTTATGTGAAAGTGAATTTGGAAAGTATACTTAGAATATGACTTTCCATTTTTAAATGTAATTGAATAATTGGTTGCACATCCGTAGCACAACTTACCATGATGATGGAAGGTATCAGAGTTAACATTGCTTATTAAAATGCCTTAAATGGATTAAATGAATTGTTTTATGTTACTTGGCCCGGTCACCCTAATTAAAGTTAAGGCTTGAACGAAATGAACTTATTGATTAATTATGTCTTTATTAAATGGTTGCATGCTTAATTATCCTTTTCACACTAATAAAAGGTAATGGATTGAATTTTATGAATTATATAAGACTTATTTATCAAAATAATAGTGGCCTAACTTGAGAATGCCTTGGATTCCTAGGGGAATGCCTTAAGCTCTCAAGGACCCCGTTCCTAAATCAAGGATATGGCTTTCTTAGGTTGAGACCCCCCTAGAACCCAATATTTGTATAACCTTGGATGCCTGGTATGACACTGGAAGATCCCTCATATAATACTACAAGATTCCTTGGATACTCTACTTGGATCCATCGTTGACAATTAGGTGCCATGGCTAAATCCCATCGGGCCCAATCATTGCTTAACCCCATTTTACCTTTGATGAACTCTTTGGACTTGGTAGGCATCTTATTGAGGAATTTCTCTAACTATTCTCCTTGGATTACACTCTTACCCTTAGCCAGGCTATTTTCATTACTAATTTGGCGACCCTTGAGGTCTATGTTACCTTGGTTATTACCTTGGAACTTCACTATTAAATATCATTTTAGGTTGCCTTGTTACATATTGGAACCTTCACTATTGTTAAAAAGTGACTTATTTATAAACTGGTAACATTCAAGTAATGAACTGGCTATATGTTCAGACACCAGTTGAGGGCTGATGCAGGTACTTGGGTATTTAGTTACATTGTACTACTTTACATTATATATTCATGCTTTTACACTCTTAAATTTATATTATAGGGGCCACATGTTATATACACCATTGGTGGTGGGCCACTGAGATTTCTCTCACACCCTCTCTAGGCATAGTTTGGTACTTGGGGAAAATTACATGAATGCAGGTGTTGATAAAGGGAATTATATGGCATCTAACACTTGATTTCTTTCTATTTAGGATGGATATTTATAGCAGATGACTGATCTGGAGATCAAGATGCTTGTTATATTTTTTTATTTTTTTTATACTTTGGTATAACATGTTATGCATACTATCTTGTATCCATGTATTGCAGTTTTCTAGTGACATGACTATCATCATCAGTTGTTTTTTTTCTTGTATGTTATTCCAGTTATTTCTATTTTTTTCTTGTATCTCTATTTTCAGTTGTGACTTCTGTTTACTTATATTTCTTTCACTATTTACCTCTATTTATACCTATTTCATGTGCTACAATTTGGTCGTAAGGGAATAGTTTCACCAATGACACACCCTAGTCCCTCGTTGTTATTCGGTAGCCTCTAGTGTTTGTGGAGATACTCTTGAGGCCATGTGGCCCACTGAGATCAGTGAAAATTAAGTGTAATTCAGGTTTGGGACATCACAAATTGGTATTAGAGGATTTATTTTCTAAATTTACTATTTAAAGACAATAGATTGGATATTTGGATTGCTTGGGACTTGGTTATTGGCCATTCTTGGGTGTCACAAACCCAGGTTCAAGGTAAAATCTATGTTACCCAAAATAAATTCTTGTTATATTTTTCCTATTTCAATTGACATTATTTCACCATTGGGTGACACACATGATATATGGAGTTATTGATTATTTCTATTATTGAGGATTTATTTCATCCTTGGCCTGATGATATGAGGGAAATGAGTATTGTTACATGTATCATATTAGGCACCTAGAATTCTCATGCCATGCATATTGCCATGCCATAAAGGTTCATTTCACTAATTTGCATTACTTGATTTTCCTATTATTGTTGAGTGATTCTGTGATAGTTATATTATTCTTCTATTACTCTTGGTTGTGATTGAGTGATTACCTATCTCAATTCATGAGGTGTATGGGTCCTCGTGGGTTGGGATGAGTAATTTTCTAAGTCAGGCCTTTATGCTATAAATAAATGGGTGTAGTTTTCAGTGATAAGGTGTATGGGCACTAAATAAATGGAAATGAATATCCATTATAAATTGAAACATAACATCTAAAATAAAATGTTTTCACATCATTATCCCACCTTTTCATGTTTATGAAAAGTAAAGGAGTGAACCTGGTAATTAAATGTAAAATGAAATGAAACTTATACTAGACCACTTACCAGTACCTACTCATCTAAGTGGGTAGTTGTAGTAGTATTCCTTGGGTTGTGAGTCTTCCTCATTTAGATTCTGAAAGTGTTTCTATCTATATTCTTAAATCTTATTCTAAAGTGTGTTCTTGACATTTGTAGACTAATGCCGCCACAACGTCCATGTATCATATGATAGGAAGGTGGTGATGATTATGCTTCAGATGTGGTGGTCCCTAAGCCACAGTCTTAACTCCTGGAGTGACACTTGAGGAACTGCCTACTGCACCTGATTTGGGCACCGACGACCAAGTTCGTGATAGTTTCCTATGTGTGATGTAGTATATGCATGGTACTCCATGAGTTACACATAGGATGGATGATCTGACTCACAAGTTCCAAGAGAAGCATCCTCCTAATTTCTTAGGGGATGAAAGTCCACAGGATATTGAGTCTTGGTTAGAGGCTATCCTATGTATCTTTGAGCATCTAGAAATTCCTCAAGAGTAGAGGGTCAATCTTTCCACATACATGCTTTAGGATTCGGGAAATCCTTGGTGGGATGTAGTTACTTTGGATGATCACCATAAAAGCATGGTATGGGATGACTTACATACTATTTTCTATGATAATTTCTTTCCTCATACATTGAGATCTGATATATTGAGAGAGTTCATGCATATCGAGTAGGGTTCTATGTCAATAATGGAATATTTAGTACATTTCACTGAGTTACAGATCTTTTCACTGCTTGTTACAGGTGATAAACTTTCGTGTGCCAAATGATTCAAGGATGCGCTTGTATACACCATCCATACGCAGGTGAATGTCTTTCACCTACCTAATTTTTTCTAAAATAGTCAATAAGGATCATATCATTAATCGAAACCTAAGGGTTGAAAATTGAATCAGGAATAGAGGATCAATGTCATGGTAGGACAATAGTTCTCATAGTGGTAGGAAGCGTTCCCTCGAGGTTTCTCTTTAGGGAAATGACAACCAGAGTAACCATTTTGATAGATTTATGGCGTGTCATCAGTGTGGATGGTGGGGGCACATGAATCCTCATTATGATAGAGACCTAATGTATTTTCGATCTTGAAACCATGTGAGGAATGTTTAGGGGTTCTACTAGACCTTTCCACTAGCTTGGAGTGGAAAAGGATCCGCACTAGCTCCACCTTACAGAGTGGGTTCTTTTACTCAAAGTGAGGAGGGGAGTTAAAATAGCACCCACAGGACTGGACGAGGAGGAGGTCATGGCCGTAGTAGTCAGACCCCTGATCACCAGTAGTGCCAACAAAGTTGTTATGATTGTGGTAGTCAAGCTATTGCACAAGGCTGTGCATCAGGACAATTGCATGCATTGCAGTCGATACCTGAGGATTAGGCTATAGAACCATATTTGGTATGAGGTACTATTATAGTGGCTTATACTGTTGTATATACTTTATTTGATATAGGTTATTTGAACTCTTTTATATATGTATCTATCGTGGAAAGTCTCATACTAGAGATACAATATTTTGGTGGTGTAATGACCTTAGACACACCGTTGGGGATACAGTCAGAGGGAATATGCTAGTATAGGGACTGCTCCCTTAAGGTAGGAAGTTACCCTTTCTTATGGAACCTCTTTGTTCTTGAAATGACAGGATTCAATGTAATTCTTGGGATGGATTGGTTGGTTTGGTGTCATAGTTTTGTAGACTGCTATCACTGTAGAGTATCATTTACATCACTAGAGGGAAAAAATAATCTACATAAGGGTGAGCAGGATGTCCAGACTAGTAGAGTAGGACCAAAGCATCATGGGATAGGTGGAGTGACTACCCATATTTCAAATCTCTTCATGAAGGATCAAGGTTTATGTCAAGATAATTTACCTCCAATAATAGATCATTTAGGGATGTTTTTACTGATGACTTTTCTCACTTACCTCCTCAGATAGAGATAGAATATATGATCAATCTTGGTTTAGGAGTGGATATAGTGTCCATTGCCCCATATAGTATGGAAACTACAGAGCTCTAGGATCTCAAGCTAAAATTAGAGGATCTAGAGGCCAAGGGTTTTATACGGCCTAACACTTACTATTAGGGGTTTTCTCATGCTCTTTGATAAGAAAGAAGATGATAACCTTCATCTTTGTGTGGATTATAAATCGCTGAAATAGATTACGGTTAGGAACTGGTATCCACTACCTCAAATATACGATCTATTTGACCAGCTTTGAGGATCTTGGTTCTTCTCTAAGATCAACTTGAGGTTGGGATATCACCAAGTGTGAGTAAGGCCATCATACATGCCTTGTATAACCTTTTTTAGAAGGTATGGTCTGTATGAGTACTTTGTTATGCCGTTCGGTCTTACAAATGTGCCCACCGTTTTCATGGCTCTAATGAATAGGGTTTTTCATCCCTCTCTTGATTCTTTTATCATGGTATTTTTGGATGACATCTTGGCGTATTATCACACTCATGATGACCGTTCCAATCATCTTGAGATCGTTATGAGTACACTGAGAGAACATAATGTTTATTCCAATCTTGCTAAGTGCCACTTTTGGATCGATAAGGTTCACTTATTGGGTCATATTATATCAGAATCAGGTGTATCTGTTGACCCTGAAAAGGTTAGTGCTATAGTTTCTTGGGAGAATCCCCAGAACCTGTTTGATATAAAAAGTTTCTTGGGGGTAGATATATATTATAAGCATTTCATATGCAACTTATTAGTCCTTTATTCACCTATTACTAGAATTACAGAGAAGTGTGTCAAGTTCCTTTGGTCAGAAGCATGTGAGAAATCCTTTTAGGATATGAAAGGGAGGCTTGTCTCACCACCAATTCTAGTTATACCAAATCCAGGCATATGTTATATTTTCTTCTACGATGCATTGGGAATTGGGATATGAGTATTACTAATTTACAAGGATAGAGTTGTTATGTACGAATCTCGATAGTTGATTCCTCTTGAGAGAAATTACCCAATGCACAACCTTGAGATAACAATAGTTTTTGATGACTTACATTGTTGGAGACATTATCTATTGGGTGAGTGATTTTTGGTTTACATGGACCACAATAGCATCAAATATATCTTTACACATCTTGAATTGACCCTCAAACAGTGAAGATGGGTTGAATATCTACAATCATTTGATTTTGATCTTGCCTATACACCTGGGAAGGGAAATGTGGTTGTAGATGCGTTGAGTTGGAAAACTCAAACACATGCTTTATAGGAAGCCAGTGATGAATAGAAGTTAATGGAATTATTCTCCGAGCTTCATTTAGAGTTTCATGATAGTCACGGGCAGTCTTACCTCTCATATTTGAAAGTTAACTCTCCCCTCATTTATATGGTTAAGGGTAGACAATTTTTAGATCTTGAGGGTTTGGTTCTCCATGAGAGTATATCAGGAGATAACCTGCTTCTAGATTGGTCTATGGGCTAAGACGGCATCCTGTGTAATCATGGATGTGTCTGGGTTACTACAGATATGAGAGAGGAGTTGATGTGTATGTCCCATGATTCTCAGTGGGTAGTTCATTCAGGCATCTCCAAGATGTATCAAGATATGTGATGAAAGTATTGGTGGCATGGTATGAAATGTCATATTTCAAGATTTATCACTAGGTGTTCCACCTATCAGTTGGTAAAAGAATATAACTAGAGACCGGCATGATTTTTATAGACTCTTCCAGTTTCGGAATGGAAATGGGAAGATACTGCTATAGATTTATTAGTCGGATTACCTAGTTCACTAAGATACAGTGATGCTGTATGGGTATTTATTGAACGACTAACAAAAGTAGCCCATTTCATTCCTATTAGGGATAATTTCCTAGGTGATGAAATGGGAATATTGTATGTCCGTGAGATTATATGACTACACAGAGTCACACATACTATCATTTCAGATAGGGATGCATGTTTCATATCATGGGTTTGGCAGGGATTACATGAATCTATGGGAACACAGGTGCTTCTAAGTATAACTTTTCACCCTCAGACTGATGGAAAATCAGAATGGATGATACAGGTTTAAGAGGATATTCTCCAAGCATATGTCCTTGATTTCTGTGGCTCTTGGGAGATGTACATCTTTCTCTTTGAGTTCACCTTTAATAATAGTTTCCAAGTGACGATTTAGATGGATAGTTTTGAGGCCTTGTATGGAAGGCCATTTTGTTCACCCATGTGCTAGATAGAGGTAGGTGATGCAACACTATTAGGTCCTTGTCTCATTTAAGAGACTTCAGAGTAGGTTCAGATGATCATAAATTGTATGAATACTACTCAGTATAGATATAAATCTTATACCGATCACTATCTATGACCTCTAGAGTTCAAGGTCAGGGACCATGTTTTCCTGAAAGTATAATCAAAGCTAGAAAAAACAAGGATACAAAGGCAAGGGAAGATATCACCTCATTGTGTAGGTCCGTTTGAGATTCTAGAGGGAGTCGAGTCAGTAGCCTATCAGTTTCTACTACCTTAGAGGTATCGGGCCATGAATGACGTCTTCCATGTTTCACAGCTTTTCCAATATCATACTAACATGTCTCATACCTTTTATCCTGATAAAGTTGAGTTAGATACTGATGCTACCTTTGAGGAGTATCCAATACACATCATTGACCTGAGCACGAAGGCTCTCTGAGGCCGGTCTGTACCTGTATTATGGGTGCTATGGCAGCATGACCATGTGCAGGATAAAACTAGGGAGTGAGAGGTCAACATACGTGCCCATGGACAGAGTTTTTCTCAGACAGTGTTTCACCACCCTTGGAAGGTGAACTCAGGGATGAGTTCATTTAATGGGTGAAGACTGTAAGAACCCATTTTTTCACTCAGGTATAGTTCCTTTAAATTTTAGTCTAATTCCATATTTTGGACCTAATATGGATGCCTAGTGGGTTAGTGAAGGTCCCAAGGGTGTCTAGGGCTCGTTCAGATCCCAAAACTAAACTTTTTGAAAAAATGGCCCTATCGTACGGTTAGAGTAAACCGTGAAGGAATGGTACATTGTTAAATATAACCATACAGATGGTCTGCATTCTGGGAAGAGCCATCTTGCATGGTTGGAACATGGTTTCCCTAACTGTGCAGCCTAACCGTGTAGATTCCCCTCTTCTATAGGTACCCGTGTAAGGTTTACGCACGGTTTCGAAAATTGTGCAGACAAACCGTGCATGGGGTAAATTTTGTTTAATTTTACCCGTTTCCCCGTAATGATCTAATTAAGCCTTTACTTCTTCCTTATTATGATTTCCAGCAGGATTAGCCTCCATTTCTCCCATTTTGGAGCTTTTTGAAGGCCTAATCTAGGGATCAAGAGATATACTTCATCCAAGATTTGTTCAATATTCCGTTCATCTTGTTGGATGCACAACGGTAAGTACTCAAGTCCATTTGATCCATTATTCTTCTCTCTTGGTCTCAACCTATTTATCAAGCTATGAGTTTTTTTACCTTTTCCTCATATATACTCCAATCCAATCCAAATTAGAGGCCGATAATGGAGGATTAGTGTCATACAAACCTAATGTGGGTGGTCTATAAGTCATCCTTAATGTTCGTTTATTTTGGAAGTGTTGTGAGGGACCACCTATTTCATCGGGTTCCATTTATTAAATTTATATTCCATGATTATAATCATTAGAACTATATGATTATGATATTTCCAAATATGTGATTATTTTTTAGGGTTTAGTCCCACAACTCCATAAATCCCATGTAGGATGTTATTCCATAATTTTCATTTTAGTGTTTTGACACATTTGATCCACCATTTGGGTATACCTTGGATTGACCTTCCTAAGGGTAAGCTTTTCTATATTAAATGGATTGATTTATATTATGAATTTCATAATGTAAAGTACCATGTATTCTCACCACTTGACCTTCCTAAGGTAAGTTTTTAAATTAATAAGCTTATGTGAAAGGTAATTTGGAAAGTATACTAAGAATATGACTTTCCCTTTTCAAATGTAATTGAATAACAAGTTTCACATCCATAGAACCCCTTACTATGTTGATGGAAGGCATCAAAGTGAACCTTGATTTTTAAAATGCCTTAAATGGATTAAATGAATGGTTTCATGCTACTTTTCCTTGTCACACTAATGATGTAGGATCAAAATAATTATGTAGATGCTCAATTTACAAGAGGGGGGGGGGGGTGAATTTTACACTTTAAAAATTTCCTTAAACAAGAAATGATATAAGTTTAACAAAGTTAAACTAAGAAAATTCACAACACCTCTAACAGCAATGAAATATTGGTATAGGGTATAAAGTTACAAACTTCTAGTTCTATGCACTTTCTTGAATCTGGAAAGTGATTCTAAAAAACAGGTTCCGGAAATATGGATCTGGAAAATGAAACATAACCAAAGTTTACAAAATGAGATTCTACCTTAAAGCGTATAGAATCTAAATTAATCAGAGTAGAAGTGTAAGGAAAAATAAGAGAGTTATAATTTCCATACAATACGAAATGCAGTGGAAAAACACGTAGCAAAACTACAAGTAACAAGATATAAGTCTTTTAACCCAAAGAGAAGGGTATCCAAAAACCATGGATAAAGGTCCCTTGATTTATACTTTCAAGCAAGTCTGTCTTACCCATACTAGGGTAAGCCCTCGATACAAAGATCGGAGTCTCTGTCTTGCTATCCCTGCAAGTCCTCAACTTTAAGGTAGTTGGTACCTTTGTCTTCCTCAGCAAGGAAGCCCTCGAACTTCAAGGTAGTCGGCACCTATGTCTTCCTATCCCTAGAAGCACTTGAATGTAATCACCAACATTTGTTGTCGCACGAAGCAATCTGCACAAGGAAAAGTTTGAACAAGTAGTTAAACCTTTCTGCAGGAAGCTTGAGAGTTAATAAGAGCATCTCTCTCTAGAAATCACTTCAACAACATGTAAGCACATATGTCAAAGTTTAGTATTGAGATCGTTAAAATGAGCTCCTATTTATAGGAAAATTTCCAACGGTCGGCTCCATCCTCCAACAGTCATATTTTACTTAAAATTTTGAGGGACCTGTACAAATGTCACTCAACCAACAGTTAATTAGAAACAGAATGGATGACATCGTTTTATAACAAAGCATGTGTAACTGAATGCTCGACATCGTTTTGTAATGAAACAAGTGTAAGCATAATCAAAGCTAAAGTTTGGAATGTAAGCCAATCAAAAGTTCGTAATGTAATCAAAAAAAAAATTTGGATTCTAAAAAAATAGAATTAGGAGTCTATAATAAAAAGGATATTCAGATTCTATTTTGGGAATTTGGAACCTGAATTCTGTAGAAATCCAGAGTCTGAATTTCTAAGGAAATTCGGAGTCTAGTTTCATCAGAGTTCAGAATCTGTACTTACAGAGTTCGGAGTCGAACTTTTTAAAAGTTCAGAGTCGAACTAGTAAAAGTTCGGAGTCGAACTCATAAAAAGTTCGGAGTCGAACTAGTAAAAGTTCGGAGTCGAACTCATAAAACGTTCGGAGTCAAACTAGTAAAAGTTTGGATTCCAGAATTCGGAGTTGAACTTTGTTAGAGTTCGTATCCAGAATTCAGAGTGGAACTTTATTACAGTTCATATCCAGAATTCAGATCCTGAAACAGAATGCTTCATACCTTAGCATTATATCATTCTGAGGTTTTTTGTATGAATACGAATTTTATACTTAATAAAAATATTGCTATGTGTAAAGAAATCTATGTTAGGGTAAATTTCCTTAAGGAAGTAAATTTTCCTTATGGAAGTAAAATATAGATTCTCTTAAGTATAAGGTGTTTGTAATTTTCAAAACAATAAGGAATTTAAAATTCATAAGGAAAACCTTATTGACTCAACAATATCCCCCTTTTTGGAAAGCACAAATATCCTTACGAAAAACAATATAAGGACTTTGAAATTTTTTATTATACTTTCAAATTAAAACTTTTCTCCCTTTGTTTATGGATGATAGTGAATACAACTAACTCCCCCTTAGGCATTGAAACTTTAAGGATTGTATTCTGAATTTTCTGGAGTGGAGTTTTCATTTTCATGGGAATGAAAAACTTCGTAATGAGAAGCTCCCCCACTTTAAGGGTATCTTCACTAAGAAAATTTTCTTTCTCCATTTTAAGTTTTCCTTCTCCCCTTTTGAGTTGTTCATTTTCCTTCCCCCCCTTTGTGATTTTCAAAAAGAATTTAAGGGAATGGAAAAAAAATAAAGTACCTTAAACATTAGTACATAAAAAGATAGAACCAACCAAATTTTCATTAGAGTTGAGAAAATTTTGCAAGAGAAAACAAATACAACAAAATATCAGAGTGGGTTTATTTTTCTTCCTTTTCCTTCAGGATCAGCTTCTTCAACAAGGTTTTTAGTTTATTCAAATCTCTTTTATCCTCCCCAGCTTACCTCTCCAAAGATTTTATCCTTTCATCTTGAGCTTTCAAAGCTTCTGCCTGAACCTTGATTGCCTTTTATTGCATCTTTACCAACTCATCTTGCTTTACAAGTCTTTTCTCAAGCTCAATCCGGAGATCTATATCCCTTAAAAAATTTGGAGCAAGAGAGTTATCCTTATCATTCAGTTCCTTTACTTGTTGACTCTGAGAATTTTTATCAATGATCAGATCATCCTGAAGATTATTAATCTTGTTATCCTCGGTGTCAAAGGAATCTTTTACTTCATTCTGAAAATTATCATAACCAACCATGTCTTCTTCAACTTTCTTAGACCACAAAGTGATTTTGATGTATGAATTCCTGTGTAAATAATAATTAATAAGAAAACGTTTATGGTTGGACTCAATATTTATACACTTATCCATCACCATGGATAAGGATTCTGACTTCTGATTCAAGCTATGCTGCATCATCTGGCATCTGGAATCTATAGTGGGAAAAATTGGAATGGTGTCCACCAACTTCTTCATAGATTCCACCACAAAATCATGACCATGGGCTGATGACTCCGAATCAGATAACTTGGTTGGAGATTGTTCTTCCTCAACCTAGACTAGCTTCCTTCTAGATGAACCACCAACCTGTTTCTTTCTGATGATATCTTTTATTAGTGTATCCATGAGCACTTGATTTCCTTTGTCATATTTTGGAATGGGTTGATCATCTAGAGATTCTTCCTCACTTTCTGATAATTGAACAATCTGATCTTCATCTGGTTTCTCCTTTTCTACCCCTTCTTCAAGGAAATTATTCTCATAAGTTTCTTCCTTATCAGATAAAACATATTATTCCTCTTCCCCTTGCTTATTTTCATCCTTGCTACTTTCTTTCTCAACTCCCTTTCCCAGAGTGGGTAATTTTGCGGATTCATCCTTTTCTTGATAGTCTTCTACTTGGTTGATCATGTCATCCAGATCATAACTTACTTACTTCTTCTTCTTCTTCCTCTATTTCTTCTTCTACTTCTTCAGCAACTGTTTTCTCCATTTCTTCAACAAATTATTTACCCTTAAGCTTTTCCAGAGTGGAGTACTTCTTTCTAGGGGTTTCTGGTAATGATTGAACATCAAAGGTTTCTAGAATGGGAATCTTTTCAGAGGCTAACTCTGTTGCTTTCAAAAGAGATTGAACAATCTCCTCTTTTGACATCTTCTTCTTCAACTTCTTTTCTTTCGATTTCTTTTCTAACTCATCAGCAACTCTTCCCTTAAGGACTTAGCCTCAGTAGGGTCCAGTCCGAACTGTGGATCCCCTTCTTTTCTCTTCTATTTTTCTTCCTTCCACTTGGCATCCACTTCATCTGGGTAAGCTTTTTGTTTCTTTGGCTTGGGGGGTGTATATTGAGTTTCCTTAGACTTGGGGGTTTTTTCATCACCAACCACTACCTTAAGCTTCCTCTTCTTAGAAATTTTTCTTACTGTTTCAACCTTCTCCACATTTTCTAGAATAACTTAAGCCTCTCCCTTTGGAAAGCTATAAAATTCACCTGTTTCCTTAGAAAAATCCATATTCATTCTTTTCAGCATATCATCACTGACAAGCATAAGCTTACAATTCCGAACCTTAGACTTACATGCAACCTTGAAAGAATCTAAGCACCGAACTATCATCTTTGATAGTAAGGAATGGTACATGATTATTTGAGCTCTCAAGTTTCCTTCCTTGATATTTTTTATAGTCACAAGGGCATGCCTCATCAGATTTATTTTTCTTAGATTCACCAAGAAGTATAAGAAATATATCTCACTTTTATTCACGGTATCTTTATCTCCCTTTCTCGGAACCAAAAATCCCTGTACCCAAAGCTGAAGAATTAGATTATTAGGAGAAATATGAGAAATCTTTTCTGTCTTGACATCAGCAAGTCCAAGACATTGTAAGGCCTTAACCTTAACGAAACTTCCTTGAGCATCTGGGAGTTTGTGTGAACAAAATTCAGCTTCTCCTTCATATTCTTTCCATACCAAGCTTTCCACCTTGGTATAAGTAAGTTTGTATGTCTTTACATAAGAATTGAAAGAAAAATTTTCTCTTCCTTCTTCTTTATAAAAACTTGCTGATTCATAAAATTCTACTAGTAACTCCAGATAGACAACATCCTGATCACCTGTTTTGAAAACACATGCATCTTACCAACCATTCAGCTTGATGTTCTTGGTGATGATAGAATAGTACATGTAGAAGTTCAAATGGACCAATATTTCTTTGTAGACTTTCCATTTTGAAATTGGATTTGAGGTAGACATATCTTGGGATGTTGCTTCAGCAGACATTCAGAATGGAGAGCTCTGAAAGATTCGGAATGGGATTTAGAGATATCGGAACGGTCCTTAAGAAGAAAATCAGGGCTTTGAGACACGAGAGCTTGAAAAACCGATGTGGGACGACCCTCAATGGTCCCCTTTATATAGGTGATGAGATGACGATTCAGTTTCCATGGTTGATCGAACGGTTGAGATACATTGAGATTTGATCTGGCGGTTGAGATACAAACCCCAAGAAAAACTTGACTCCAACCTTTTGAGGTTTAAAAAAAAACTCATATTGAAGAGAATTAGAAACCAAAAAACTTTTAAAAGTATGGAAACTACCAGCAATGAAAAATTGACTACGAAAACTTGAGTAAGGAAGTTATACCTTTCGGATTTTCTAGATGGATTGTTCATAATAGGTGATTTTCTTCTTGATGAAAATTCGACAAAAAAATAATCTTACTACGAAAAACTCAGTATGAAAAACATGTGTAAGAAAAATTTCATTATAAAAAAAAACTCAGTAAAAAAATATCATTACAAAAATTCTCAGAGGGTAAAGATTTTGTGAAAATATCAGGAAGTTGATCTTGCGTTCTGATAAACTGAAGAATGATATCTCCTTTTAGTGTGTGATCCCTAAGAAAGTTATTACTAATATCTATGTGTTTTTCACGGGAGTGATGTGAATGGTTTTTACTAAGGTCAATGGCACTTGTGTTATCACACAAAATTTGAGTCTTAGTAAAACTCAATCCATAGTCTGTGAGTGTGTGTTGCATCCACAACACTTGAGCACAACAACTTCCAGCTGCTACATATTCAGCTTCAGCAGTGGAGAGTGCTACTGAGTGTTTCTTCTTGCATGACCAAGAAACTACTGAATCTCCTAAGAAATGACAAGTTTTGGATGTACTTTTTCTATCCATTTTACATCCACCAAAGTTAGCATCCGAAAATCTTTTTAAAATGAAATCATTTCTAGAAGTATAAAATAATCCTAGATCCATGGTTCCCTTTAAGTAGTGAAAAATTATTTTCACTACCTTTAAATGAGGTTCCTTAGGATTGGATTGATATCTTGCACATAAGCATGCTGAGAACATCAAGTCTGGTCGACTAGCTATTAAATAAAGTAGACTCCCTATCATACCTCTAAAAGATGTTTGATCTACTGGTTTCCCAGCTTCATCAAGATCAAGTGTGTTTGAGGTACCAATAGAAGTACTTATACTCTTAGTGTTGTCATAACCATAGTTTTTAAGAAGATATTTAATATACTTATGTTGGGATATGTAGATTCCTTCTGATTTTTGAGAAATTTGAAAACCAAAGAAAAATGTTAACTCACCCATCATACTCATTTCAAACTCAGATTTCATTAGATCCGTAAAGGAATCAGTTAAATATTTCTGAGTTGAACCAAATATATGTTAGTAAACATAAATTTGAACAATCAAAACATTTTTCTTATCATTATTTATAAAAATGGTTGGATCTGCATTTCCCTTAATATAGTTATTTTGATGCAAAAATCTTGTAAGTCTATCATACCAAGATCATGGGGCTTGTTTAAGGCTATACAAAGCTTTGGTAAGTCTAAAAACATGATCAGGCTGTTTTGTATCTTCAAAGCCAGGAGGTTTTTCAACAAAAACATCCTCTTGAACATAACCGTTAAGAAAAGAACATTTCACATCCATTTGAAAAAGTTTAAAATTGAAGAATGATACAAAGGCAAGTAAAATACTAATAGATTTAAATCTAGTTACTAGAGCATAGGTTTCTTCATAGTCTATTCCCTCTTGCTGATTGTAGCCTTTGGTAACTAGTCTAGCTTTATTTCTTATAATGACTCCATTTTCATCACACTTATTTCTGAATACCCACTTTACTTCAATAACAGAAGTTTCCTTAGGTCTTTCAACCAAGGTCCATACTTTATTCTTTTCAAATTCATTTAGTTCATCTTGCATAGATTTAATCCAATCATCATCACCTAGAGCTTCATCAGTGATTTTTGGTTTTAATTGGGAAAGGAATTCTAGATGTTCTATTTCATTTCTCAAGGAACTTCTAGTACTTACAGGTTCATTTACATCACCAATGATATTATCATTGGGATGATTCTTTAGAAACGACTGGTTTGGGTTTTGTAAAACCTGTTCATAAACATAAGGTAGAAAGTCTTCTGGGGTAAATGTTTCAGAAGTATCTTCTTGAACATTTTACTTATCAGAAGGATCTTCTATCAAAGGTTGATAATCAGTTTTTGAAAATACATCCAAGGATGTGGGTTGTGATGGTTTAAAAAAAAGGATCATACTCATCAAATTTTACTTGTACTGTTTCCTCAACAGTACAAGTGTTTTTATTGGAAACTCTATAATCCTTAGAAGTTGTGGAGTAGCCTAAGAAAATTCGTTCATCATATTTTGGTGTGAATTTGTGTAGATTTTCTTTAGTATTCAGGATGAATACCTTTCAACCAAAAACCTTTAAGTAGGAAAGTCTTGGTTTTCTACCATTCCATAACTCATAAGGAGTTTTATTAAGAAAAGGTCTAATCAAAACTCGATTTATAGTATAACAAGCAGTACTTACAGCTTCAGCCCAAAAATGTCTAGCTATAGAATATTCACTCAACATGGTTCTATTTATCTCTTGAAGAATTATATTTCTTCTTTGAACTACACCATTTTGTTGAGGATTTCATGGTGGTGAAAAGTTGCGAGTAATACATTTTTTACTACAAAAGGTTTCAAAATGAGAATTTTGAAATTCTCCTCCATGATCTTTATGAATAGTTTTTAGTGGAAGGGTTTTTTCATTTTTAACTTGGGATCTAAAACTTTTGAAATAAGAAAAAGCTTCAGAATTTTTTGCTAGAAAATAGACCCATGCAAATCTAGTGTAATCATCAACTAGAACAAACACATAGTATTTTCCTCCAATGCTTCCAGTTTGTGTTGGACTGAAAAGATCCATGTGCACCAACTGTAATGCATCAGTTGTTGAGACTTCACCGATTGATTTAAAACTAGATTTATGTTGCTTTCCATATAGACAATGATCAAAAACTTTAGAATAATCAAATCTAAGCTCTGGTTGATCCTTAACTAGTTTCTTCTTAGACAGTTTACATAAGTTTCTAAGGTTACAGTGGCCTAGTCTTCTATTCCATAACAAAGAATGATCTTCTATTGCACTTAGGCAAGGTAAGTCTTGGCTCCTAAGGTCTTCTAAATTCAAAGTGTAAACATTCTCTTGCCTATTGGCAGAAGGAATAAATTCTTCCTTGGAATTGTGTACCAGACACTTATCATTCCTAAAATTCACAAGGTATCCTTCATCACATAATTGACTTATGCTAATGAGGTTGTGCTTAAGACCCTTAAAAAACAAAACATTTGAAATCAAAGTTTTACCAAGAAGAAAAATATTACCTATACCAACAATTTCTCCCTAAGCATTATATCCAAAAGTTACTTTTCCTCCTTTCGTCTTGATAATATTTTCGAAATAGTTTTTGTTACCAGTGATATTCCAGGAACATCCACTATCCATGTACCCAGTATTGTTGTTGGTACTTCCTTTATTTTCCTAAAAATAAGAAAAGAATTAGACTTTCGGAATCCAAACTTGTTTGGATCCAAGATTTTTAGATAACAAAATTTTGGGTATCCACATTTGTTTAGAGAAATATGCTTTATGAAACCCAAGAGATTGAACTTTATTCAAAGAACAAATTTTCTTCCAATTCCCACCACTTTGACACTTAGTGAAAAAGGGGCTCTAGAAGGAACAAAATAGTTGTTTTTGAAAACTGGTTTTTGGTGAGTATAACCTACTCCAGTAGTGTTTCCTTGAGGTTTGATTTGAGAATACATCTTGTCAAAATTTTCCTTCCTAGAAGTAAATTTTTCAAGAAGCTTCTTTAGGGAAAAAATTTCATATTTTAGTCTAATGACTAAATTCCTATCCTCAGGAATCATTTCCTTAGAGTTAAATTTTTACTCAAAAATTTTTATCTTTGAAATAGCATTCTTAATATCCTTAGAAAGTTCTTCCTTATCATAATTTGATTTCTCAGGGTATTTAGAAAGTTTTTCTACAAACTCTTATTTATATTTAAGATCTGAAGAAAGATATGAAATTTATTTTGTAAGAAATTCTTCCCTAGTATTTTCCTTGTCTAACTTCTTAGAAATTTTACAATTTTTTTTATTCAAGTAGCTTGGAAAATATAGATACTTCTTCATATGAAGGTTTATCATTTTCTGAGGATGAAGTATCTTCATTAGAAGTACTATTTTCGGAATATTAATTATTATCAAGAGATAAATTGGTTAAAGCCTCGGCAGAGCGTACCTTAGCCATAATACATGTATGTGGAAAAGAAGTATTTGCAATGAATCACATATTCTTCTGAGCCGATGAATCATATTCTGAAGATTCACTTTCTGAAGAGTCTCCACAGTTAGAACTCCAAGTAGTATTAGCTTTCAGACTTTTCTTAGCTTTATATTTGTAATACTTCTTCCTGTTCCTTTCAGAATGCCTCTCTTTTATTTATTTCTTTTTAAGCATAGGGTAATCAGGTCGTATCTGTCCACTTATCTTGCATTCATAGAATGTGACCTCTGAATCTTTCTTATCTTTCCTTTACTTCTTCTTATACATAGATTTGAAATTTCTTTGACCAGCTATATTGTTCATTCTTCGAGCAAGATTTTCTAACTCATTCTCTGAGACTTCACTCTCACTAGATTCATATTGGATAGTAACCTTCTTTGACTTGGATCTGGTTACTCTCTCATGAGTCTTTTCTTTCATGTGATTTGATGTAGTAGTAAAAGAAACAGTACCATTCCCATTTTTATTTTTGATGTTGTCAGCATCTCTCTTCATTCTTGTTTCATGTTGGAGAAGAGTTCCAAATAGTTCATCTAAGGAAATTTGAGTAACCTTCCTGTTCTCATCAATAGCTATTCTCTTTAATTCCCACTCATTGTTCATAATATCAATAATCTTATCTACAAGAGCTTCATAATCTAGACCTTTCTCTCCCATAGATTTTAAGATGTTCACGATAGTCATAAACCTTTGCTGTACTTTGCTTATAGGTTCTCTATAAGGAATGTTAAAACCATGATACTCAGCTCTCAACATAGCTCTTCTAGTATCTATGACTTTAGATGTACCAAAATGTGTGACCTCAAGTTTCTTCCATATAAAGTCAGCTATTTCACATGAATAAATTTGACTATATATGTTCCTAGTCATTGAACATAGTAGAGTATTGTGTACCTTATAATTTAATTGATAATCATGCTTCTCTTGGTTTGTGAAAGTGCTAACTTCCTTATCAGGAATTTTATAACCTTCAGTAAGCATTACAAAGTTATCTACTCCAGTATTGATAACGAAAGTCTTCATTCGATATCTCTAATACTCATAATCATTGCCATCAAAAATTGGTGGTCTTGTAGGATTTAGGTTATCAATGGAACCAACATTTAAGCCTTCCATCTTTAAGAAAATATTTCTACACAAAAACTTGTCAATAACAAAAGTTTGGATTCAAGGAAAAACTGAACAGGGAATAACTTATATGTGAGTATAGGTATTTCAGAAACCCCCTCTAATACCAATTTTAGGATCGAAATAATGATGTAGATGCTCAATTTACAAGAGGGGGTGTGAATTATACACTTTAAAAATTTCCTTAAACAAGTAATGATATAAGATTAAAAAAGTTAAACTAAGAAAATTCATAACACCTCTAACACCAATGAAATATTGGTATGGGGTATGAAGTTACAAACTTCTAGTTC
The DNA here is from genome assembly GCA_963277665.1 of Viscum album. Lineage (NCBI taxonomy): Eukaryota > Viridiplantae > Streptophyta > Magnoliopsida > Santalales > Viscaceae > Viscum > Viscum album. Next base: position 101,811,817 of record OY728147.1, on the reverse strand, counting down.
TATGCACTTGCTTGAATCTGGAATGTGATTCCGAAAAACATGTTCCAGAAATATGGATCTGGAAAATGAAACTTAACCAAAGTTTAGAAAATGAGATTCTAACTTAAAGCGTATAGAATCTAAATTAATTAGAGTACAAGTGTAAGGAAAAATAAGAGAGTTATACTTTCCTTAAAATACGAAATGCAGTAGAAAAACAAGTAGTAAAACTACAAGTAACAAGATATAAGTCTTTTAACTCAAAGAGAAGGGTATCAAACAACCTTGGATAAAGGTCCCTTGATTTATACTTTCAAGCAAGTTTGTTTTACCCACAACAGGGTAAGCCCTCGATACGAAGATCAGAGTCTCTATCCTACTATCCCTGCAAGCCCTCAACTTTAAGGTAGTTAGTACCTCTGTATTCCTCAGAGAGGAATCCATCAAACATTAAGGTAGTCGGCACCTCTGTATTCCTATCCTTAGAAGCCCTAAAATGTAATTACCAACATTTGGAGTCACATGAAGCAATCTGCACAAGGCAAAGTTTGAACAAATAGTTCAAACTTTCTGCATGAAGCTTGAGAGTTAATAAGAGCCTCTATCTCTAGAAATCACTTCAACAGTATGTAAGCACATATGTCAAAGTTCAGTATTGAGCTAGTTCAAATGAGCTCCTATTTATAGGCAAATTTCCAATGGTCATCTCCCTCATCCAACGGTCATTTTTTCCTTAAAATTCGGAGGGACCTGTACACATGTCACTCAACCAACGGTTAATTAGAAACAGAATGGACGACATAATTTTATAACAAAGCATGTGTAACTGAATGCTCTACATAGTTTTGTAATTAAACAAGTGTAAGTATAATCAAAGAAAAAGTTCGGAATGTAACCTAATCAAAAGTTCTTAATGTAAGAAAAACAAAAAATTTTGGAGTCTAACCAAAATGTAATTTGGAGTCTATAATAAAAAGGATATTCGGATTCTATTTTGGGAATTCAGAACCTTAATTCTGTAGAAATCTGGAGTCGGAATTTCTAAGGAAATTCGGACTCTGGTTTCATCAGAGTTAAGAATCTGTACTTATAGAGTTCGGAGTAGAACTTAGTAAACTTTCGGAGTCGAACTAGTAAAAGTTCGGAGTCAAACTCATAAAAAGTTCAGAGTCAAACTAGTAAAAGTTTCGAGTCGAACTCATAAAAAGTTCAGAGTCGAACTAGTAAAATTTCAGAGTCCAAAATTCGGAGTTTAAATTTGTTAGAGTTCATATCCAGAATTCAGAGTGGGACTTTATTATAGTTCACATCCAGAATTCGGATCCTGAAACAGAATGCTTCATACCTTAGCATTATATGATTCCGAGGTTTTTGTGTATGAATCAAAATTTTATACTTAAGAAAAATATTGCTATGTGTAAGGAAATATATGTTAGGGTAAATTTCCTTAAGGAAGGAAATTTTCCTTATAGAAGTAAAATATATATTCTCTTAAGTATAAGGTTTTTGTGATTTTCAAAACAAGAAGGAATGGAAAAGTCATAAGGAAAACCTTATTGAATCAACAAATGAATGGTTAGGCTTGAACCAAATAAACTTATTGATTAATTATGAATTGATTAAATGGTTGCATGATTAATTAGTCTTGTCACACTAATGAAAGGTAATGGATTGAACCTTATGAATTATATAATACTTATTTATCAAAATAGGAGTAGCCTGACTCAAGACTGCCTTGGATTTTAAAGGGAATTCCCTAAGCACTCGAGGAACCCATTCTGAATTCAAGGATACTGCTTTCTTAGGTTAAGACCCACCTAGAACTCAATAGTTTTCTAAATTTAGATGCCTGATATAACATCATAGGATCCCTCATGTAGTACTACAGGATGCCTTGGTTACTCTTGTTGGATCCAACATTAACAATTACATGCCATGGTTAAATCCCATCAGGTCCAGTCATTGCTTATCCCCGTTTTACCTTGGATGAACTCCTTGGACTTGGTGGGCGTGTTATTTTGGAATGCCCTAGACTATTATCCTTAGATTACACTCTTACCCTTAGCCAAGATACAATAATTACTAAGTTGGAAACCCTTGTGTTCTATGTTTCCTTTGTTATTACCTTGGAAATTCATTATTAAATATCATTTTAGGTTGCATAATTACATCTTGGAACCTTCACTATTGTTAATATGTGACTTATTTATAAACTGGTAACATTCAAATAATGAACTAGTAACCTATTCAGACACTAGCCGAGGGATGAAGTAGGTACTTGGGTATTTAGTTAGATTGTATTGCTTTACTTTATATATGCATGCTTCCACACTGTTACATTTCCATTACACGACCCAAATGTTATAGACACCATTAGTGGTGGCCCATTGAGATTTATCTCACACCTTCTCCAGGAACCATTTGGTACCCAGGGTAGATTGCATGAATGCAGGTGTTGATAAGGGGAAGTAAATGAATTTGAACACCTAAATTCTTACTGCTTAAGATGGAGCTTGACAGTAGCTGACTGAGTTAGATCTTGAGATGCTTGGGATAGTATTTTGATTTCTGTTGGACTTTGGTGGAACATGTTATGCCTGCTGTCTTGTATCCATTTTTTCCAATTTTCTATTTACATGACATATCATTATCAGTTGTCATATGATTTCATATTGTTGCAGTTATTTCAATTTTTGTTGCCATGTCTTTGTTTTCCATTGTGTCTTCTATTTACTTATATTACTTTATATATTTACCTCTATTTATACGTATCTACTATGCTACACTTTGGTAATGACGACATAGCCTCCCCACAGACACACCCTAGGCCCTCCCTGCTAGTTGAAAGCCTATAGTGTTTGGGGAGATGCATTTGTGGCCATGTGGACCACTGGGCTTGGGGAACCCATTAAGTGGCATCCAATTTTGGGACGTCACATAGTTAGACAATCATGACCATCATAACATGTATAAATCAGGGATAGTTGAGTGGAAAACTCATTACCCAAATCCATTATATGGACTATCTTAACTTTATTTGTCTATTATACTAATTTTTTTGGTTTTATAGATAAGTGTGATTTAAATATTATTACATATATTGGAACCTAATCCTATTATATTTATGCATACCCTATTTTTTTTTGACACAAGATAATCTATGGGACCTATTTGGATGAATAAGGTATTATAATGTGTTTTATTTGGAGGAGTTTAATTTTTTTCGTATTTACAAAAATTTTAAATATCACAATCATATTTCATATATTCCCTTCATCAATTTATTATTCTAACAATTTATCTTTCGTATATTATAATTCCTACCAATTTATTTTTTTCAAGAAATATTAATATAAAAATATTTATAAAACTCAATATTTGTGTTAGTTACCGAAAAATAATATTTAATTATATTTACACATATCCAAATTCACCCCATGCATAAGGTATATGAAACCGTTTCATATAAGTGATTCGAATCATGTGAAACCAAAATATCCATAAGGTAAAGTATTGTGCGACAAACAGCCATCGCCCACTTTTATTTATAGAGCTTAATCCCCTATGCCAGTGAGTAAGCCGAACCAAAGTCCCACTATACATATATAAATACAAATGGGATACCTTTATTTCAATATAATATTAACACCCAATATGTATAAATCATACAATTTTTTTTACTTTCAATAACCTATAAAAAAATCCTAGTCATGGATGGACATAACTAAATATTATATCTTACATAACTTGTAACACCCTATATTCATAATATTCCATTTATTAGAAGAATTTTAACAATTTAAACAAAAACATATATTTATGCACATAATCATTTTTTTATTAATGAATTAAATAAACTAGGTAATAAACTAACAAAAATAAAAAAATCATAAATTATGACAGGGGATAAACATTTATGAACATTTCATAAATAACCAAATATAAAAATTTTATAATTAAACATTATTTATGGACATTCAATAATATATAATAATGGAAATTTCGTACGAATTTTAATATGAAATTTTAATATTATCATTATACATGGAAATTAATATGAACACCTTTATATTTTAAATATATATTATTTATAAAAACCTTTAAACTCATATAAACATCTCATATTTTATGTAAACACTTTTCCTAAGCTAAATATCACAAATTAAATTTTAATTAAACCTTGATCAGATACACCAAAACACATTTTATCATAGTTTATATAATTTTCAAATTATATCCTTTTAATATAAACATTTCATATTCTTATTTATAAACATTTCATAAATCAATATAAACTATTTTATATTTAGCATTATTTTTTAATTTATCAACAATTAATAAATTAAAAAACCATGTAAACCAACATTAAACTAGATAACACTCAACAAATCTTTTTGGTATAGGGAAAACCTATTTTTATTTAACATTATAAAACTATGAACTTTTTTATAAGATACCAAGAAGTGGTTTTCTCCTTATGACTACACTTTCCAAGGGAACCATATTTATTTTTCTTAGAAAAATTAATTTTATACATATACATAAAAATTCATAATTTTGAAACTATGATATGGTTTTACTTGAATAATTCATGGTTTTCTTATATAAAACTCATTTTCATATAAACCCTAAGAATTTTGCAAAAACCATGTCTTCATAAAGAAGTTTTATGATGCTCTATTTTTTGAAACACTTCCCACACCCTATCTTTAAAACTAAGACATGGTTTTATAAATTTTATAAAAAATTCCCATTTTTTTATAGAATCACGTTATGGATTTGTAAATATTTATGAAACATGACTATTTTTCATTAAAAATGTCTCAGTTTCGGAAATAATATTTTTTCCAATTTATTTATTAATTAAAAACATAAATCCAAACAATATAGAAGCATGTCTGATGCCATAGAAGGATTTTGGATGCGATAACCATTTTATAAACATAAAATACAAGAAAACTATCGTTTAGAGGTGGAGATGTAGGAAGACATTCACTATTAATAGCCATTGGTTGAAGAAATTCCTTGGGACCATACCATCTGAGCGAGTTGAGGAGATCACACTCAAACCCATTTATCAATAAATCCATTAGGTCGTACCTCTCCTTACCACTTTATTAATTGCTATGATTCCATTTAAAATATAATTACATATTCAGTCTAATTTAATGCATTGAGGACACTGCATCATTTAACTATGGGGGAGGGAAACTTTATAGTTTAGTATTTTCAATTGTGTGTTTTTCAAATTTTTGTTTGTTTTTGAAACTTTTGAGCTGAAATGATTATCATTACATATTTTGAAACCCATTTCAACATGTGAAAAAATTTATCCCTTGAAACCAAGCTTAAATGAATTCTGAAATTGACTTTTCTTCAAGTTCAAATATTTGGAAATTTCATTAAAATTACTCTGATTTTTGAATCCCATGCCATAATTCACTATCTTTATATTTGAAACCACATTCCTGTGAGGCTTCTGATCCTAAGTTTCATATTTTTTTCATTAACTTCACTTCTTGAGAGAACCATACCATGCTTGATTTAACCATAGTTTGATTTATTCCTATCAAAACTTGAGGGTTTGATGTACATGTGTTTTAAATGGTTGAGGTGTTTGTTTGGTATTAAAGCCCCTATTTTATATGAATCCTTTTTATAATGTCCCACATTGTAAATTTAATCCTTGTAGCCCATAGAATCAATGAACATCTTGTTAGGTTAGCCACATTAAAAGCCAATTTTCTCTATCCAACCTTCTCTTGAAGTGAAATTGCATAATCTAGTTGAACTTAATTGTGGGGGGAGGTTGACTTGTGTTGTGCTACCTCATTTAGATATACATTGGGTGGAAAATCAAATGTTGAAGAGGTGTGATTTTTTCTGAAAAAAATAATTCTGTTGGAATCTGTGCCTTTTTTGGATCTTTCATACATGAGAAGTTGTGCCTTTCTGGAGCTTCTAATGAAAAAAAAGTTGTGCCTTTTCTGGAGCTTTAAAGAATAATCATGTTTGAGAAGATTGAAAAAATTTCTGATGAAATGATGAATGGGAGTAAAATTTCACTGATTTTTCATGCTAGTGGAGCTGATTTACTACAAAGGGGAGTGAGGAGGATACCATATTTAAGTGAAAATTAGGATAATACAATTTTTCTTCAAAAGAACCAAACACTCTTTATTCTACCTCAAACTTTTTTCACATCAAAATCCTACCAACCTAAATCCACAGAAAAAACTTGAAAAGTACTCATGATAAACATATGTCCTTAAATCACATCGTGTAGATATGTAGGAATTTATCAAGCCTATGGTGACCCTTGCATGAGTATTGGATGAGAAAGACTTATTGAAAAATTGAAATTTTTATGATGAGAGAAAATACAAGTGAGGTAAGTGTTTTATTACATGGGAGGAGAAATGAAATGGAAAAATATTTAATGGTATAAATGGTGAACATGAAATATTTTTTGTTGATGAGGCACGATATATTTTGTTTCTTGGTGTGAAATTGTTGGATCCCATGGATATGTGTTTTAATTTGCTTTGATTTGATTTTGATGTTTATTTGTCCAGGAGTCCAAGTGCTAAGTGTGGAGGAATTTAAAGAGATCATATTTTCATATTTTTACATATGTTTTTAAATTATTTAATCCCTTCCCATTAATCAATTTGATCTTATTTGCATCATTTTATGACTTTTGGTGAGTTTTGATCTTAAGTGTGAAAAGTGGTTAATTCTGGACATTTAACTGTTTTATGTTACCTATGTATTTTAAGCATAACTCCTAAAATATTCATCCAATTCACGTGATAAATTTTTTTAGGATTACATGATTTGTGGTATACATATAAGTCTTCTGGAACCAAATCCAATTAGAACTCCAATAGGCCAAACAAAATCAGTCAATATGAATACTTATTTTGGATGATAGAATAGACCATGAATTATTCAATGATCCATATATCCAGATACAAGACACCAAATTGGATGATTTCAGATGGGTTATAAATATAACTCGACAAGGTAGTTTCAAATTAATTTTCATGGATAAATGATTTCATTTAGGCCACCCTTAAGCTGGTCAAATTATGGCTGGTGGAATAGTGATTGGCGTCTAGAAAAATTCAAGTGTACTAATTTGGCCATAACTCATTCCACACGGCTCAAAATACCATGAAAATTCGTGGGTAGATGTATAACTCCATTACTCACCTCCTATAAGAAGGTATCTCAGCCTGATTTGATAAGAGAGTGGAAGAACCGAATCTATCATTCTGATGGACAGATTTTGGAGGATAAAAAAACATTGTTCTTTCTTTTCACTACTTTCTCCTTCTTATTTTTGTAATGCCTTCATCTTCCTCATTATTCTCAATTAACCTTAACATGGTGGGGTAAACTTATGAGGTGATTTGTGAGGTAAGGTTTTATATTTTTAATGCTTTTAGTTCTTACATTTGATTGAATAAAAACTCTCTCTCTTCTACGAAGTTCTTTTCAAATTCTAAAAACAGTATTTATTATCTTATGCGATCGTATTTGATTTTATAATATGTTTTTATTATTGATTTGATAAATGATCATTTTTATCCCTCCATTAGGTTCCGGTCTATATTTGATAGAATAATATCATGGCTTAGTGGTGAAGTACTTGGCGATCGCTAGTACGCGTGGGAGGGGTGGTAAATATTCATGATTATTTGGATAAACAATACCCAATTGGAAATTGCCTAAGATAATTTGGGGTATTCACTAAAACTCTATCACACACCGAAAAAAGTGTAGACCAAACTAGAATTTTGTTAAGGTCTATTATTATCATAACCATTTAACCAAAGAAGTGAGTTGAAGTAATTATGGAATCTCACATAAATCAACTTAACAGAAGAGGGTTGAATAAAATTTAACAAGGATAGTATTTTAATTATAAAACCGACCCCGACTTGATCAAACATATCATAAAATAGTTTTTAAATCACTTTAATTACATATTTTTTTATTTAATATATTCCTTAATTTTTTCTTTTTTTTATGTTTCTCTCTTTGGAGTAAGTGGATTGATCTTTCCAGTAGACTTTTATGTCCTTACCATGGAAGAAGACAGAGCTGTAGGCTACTCTCCCATCATCATGGGGAGACCATTCCTAAAAATAGTAAGGACTATCATCAATTTACATGAAGGAACACTCACAATGGAAGTTGTAGATAGTACAATCAAATTCATCATTCTTGATTCAATGAAACATCCTTCTAGTAATCACTCACTTTATACGATCTCTCATGAAGAAGGTATAGAACCAATTGAAGATTTAGGTATCCTTCTTGACTTATTATCATTAGAAGAAAATTTTTCATTTGAAAATTCCAATTCCCATGAACTTGAAAATCCTAAATCCATGTTAGATAATGAGGTAAAATATTACTTTTCTAATGATTTATTAAAAGAAAATGAGATAATATCAGAGATTCCAGTCTTAGGAATAAGATACCTTAATTCAATGGCATCCCCTAAACAACCCCCATGTTTGGAACTTAAGCCATAAATAAGTGATTTTAAGTATGCTTACCTAATGGAAGGAGATAAATTGCTTGTAATAGTTTCCAATAACCTATCCCATTCGAAAGAGGAAACTCTAATTGACCTACTCAAAAGAAATGTCCAAGTTGTAGGATGGAGTCTATGTGATATACTTGGAATCAATCCCAAGGTTTGCTCTCATAGAATATTTTTAGAAAGTGATTACTAAATAGTTATAAAACCTCCTAGAATACTTAATCCCACAATCATGGAGGTTGTTAAGAAATAGATAGAGAAATTTCTAGCACTTGACATCATTTTCCCAATCTCTGATTCTCAATTGGTCAGCCCCATTCATGCAGTCCCAAAGAAAAATAGACTAACAACTGTCAAAAATGAAAGAGATGAATTGATCCCCATGAGGGTACACAATATCTTTAGAGTGTGTATATATTATAGGAAGCTAAATCAAGTTACCCAAAAAGACCACTTCCCCATTCTCTTCATCGATCAAATGCTAGAAATGATCGCTCGAAAAACCCATTACTGTTTTTTAGATGGATTCCCAAGATACTTTAAAGTACCTACTGCACCAGAAGACCAGAAGAAGATGAACATCACCTATCCATTTGGTACATTTTCCTAAAAAAGGATGAATTGTTGGCTATTCAACTCCCTAGGTACATTTCAACGGTGTATGGTGAGTATTTTCTCAGAACACATTGATGACTGCCTGGAGGTATTTTTTGATGATTTAACAGTTTTTGGTAATTCATTTGTTCATTTCTTAGGAAATTTGGAAAGAGTTTTTGTCTTAAATTATGAAAAATTTCATTTCATGGTTGAAAATGGAATAGTGTTGGGGCACATAAGTTCCAAAAAGGGATAGAGGTTGATAAATTGAAAGTTGAAGTCATAAATTCATTCCCATATCCAACTTGTTTAAAACATGTTAGATCCTTTTTAGGGAATCCATGATTTAATAGAAAATTCATAAAATATTTTAGTAAGATTTTTCTCCCTCTCTTAAGATTACTACTAAAAAATTTGACTTTAATATTGATTATGCACGCCGAAAGTCATTTGATGAACTGAAGAAAAGGTTGATCACACCTCCCATAATGCAGCCACCCATCTGGGATTACCCTTTTGAGTTACTTTGTGATGCATCCAACCAAGATGTGGGATCTACTCTATCACAAAGAATTGGACAAAAATCCTCAAGTCATATCATATGCATCAAGGACCTTGGATGCCACACAAATAAATTAAACAACCACTAAGAAGGAGTTCCTTGCAGTTGTCTTTGCACTAGATAAATTCCGATTATATCTTCTTGGAACTAAATTTGTTGTTTTTTCAGATCATACAACACTCAGGTATTTAATGAAAAAGATATATGTAAATCAAAGGCTAGTGAGATGGATTCTCATCTTAAAAGAGTTCAATTTGGAAATTAAAGATAAAAAGGGAGCTAGAAATCAGGTGGCTGATCATCTAAGTTGAATACCCCACACCACTGAAGGAGAAATTCCAAACCAGAACCCAGTTAATGATGAGATTCTAGGAGAACAAATCTACTTCATCAGCAGTGAAGTTCCATGGTATGCCAATATGGTCAATTATCTGGTAACATCTGAAGTCCCATCTCATTTAAATTTCCACCAAATTCAAAAAATGAAATCTGAATCTAGATATTACATATGGGATGATCCATTTATTTGGAAGATTTTCAATGACCAAGTAATGAGAAGATGTTTTCATGAAAGTTAAATTAATTCTGTCTTTGAGTTTTGTCACACTTTAGTTTGTGGAGGCCACTTTGGACCTCAAAGGAAAACAATGAATGTTTTAGAATTTGGACTTTATTGGACCAAACTTTTTAAAGATGCTCATGAATTTTTTAATAGGTGTGAAAAATGTCAGTTTTTTGGAAATATTTCAAAGAGAAAAGAAATTCCCCAAAAACCACTTAATTTTTCTGAAATTTTGGAAGTTTGGGGAATATATTTTATGGGCCCTTCCCCAATTTCATTTTGAAATTATTATATCTTTCTTTTCGTTGATTATGTTTCCAAATGGGTGGAAGAAAAATCCACCAGGACTGATGATGATAAAGTTGTTAGTGATTTTGTCAAGACTAACATATTTTTTAGGTTTGGAGTGCCTAGATAAATCATTAGAGATTAAGGTAATCACTTTTTCAATAGGAGAATGGATGCATTACTGAAGAAATATAGGGTGCATCATAAAACATAAACTCCCTATAATCCACAAACTAATGGTCAAGCTGAAGTTTCCAATAGGGAAATCAAAGGAATTTTAGAAAAGACTATTAATCCAAATATGAAGGATTAGAGACAAAGGTTGGAAGATACATTATGGGTTTATAGGAAAGCCTATAAAACCCCGATTGGAATGATTCCATATAGGTTGATTTATGGGAAAAGCTGTCACCTACCTGTGGAATTGAAACATAAAGCATACTGGGTTGTGAGGAAGATAAATTTGGATCTTGGAAATGCTATGAAGGAGAGAAGATTACAGTTGAAGGAGCTAGAATAAATTAAAAGGGAAGCTTTTGAAAACTCCAAGACTTATAAAGAGAGAACAATAGTGGCTCATGACAAGTTGATCTAAATGAAAAACTTCCATCCTGGAGACATGGTGCTATTATTCAACTCAAGACTCAAGCTGATTCCAGGTAAAATTTATTCCAGATGGGAAAGTCCATTTATAGTTACTCATGTATATCCTTTTGTTACTATGTAGATTTTGAAGGATATATAGAGGAAGCCATTCACTGTTAATGGCCATCAGTTGGAGAAATTCCTTGGGACCATACCATGAGATCCAGTTGAGGAGATCAAACTCCTCAAACCCATTTATCAATAAATCTATCAGGTCATACCTCTCCTGACCACTTTCTTGATTGATATGATTTCATTTGAAATGTAATTACATATTCAATCTAATTGAATGCATTTAGGACACTTCATCATTTAAGTGTGTGGGAGGGAACCTTTATAGTTTAGTATTTTCAATTGTGTGTTTTTAAAATTTTTGTTTGTTTTTGTAACTTTTGAGTTGAAATGATTATCATTACATATTTTGAAAACCATTTCAATGTGTGAAAGAATTAATCCCATTAAACTGAACTTAAATTAATACTGAAATTGACTATGTTTCTAGTTCAAATATTTGTAAATTTCATTAAAGGTACTCTGATTTTTAAATCCCATGCCACAATTCACTGTCTTTATATTTGAAATCACTTTCCTGTGAGGATTTTGATTCTAATTTTCATATTATTTTTATTCACTTAACTTCTTTAGAGAACCATACCATGCTTGATTTTACCAGAATTTTATTTATTTCTCTCAAAACTTGAGGGTTTGAGGTACATGTGTTTTAAATGATTGAGGCATTTCTTTGGTATTAAATCCCTTATTTCATATGAATCCTTTTTAAAATGGCCCACCTTGTACATTTAATCATTTTATCCCATAGAATACATGAACATCCTATTAGGTTAGCCACATTACAAGCCAATTTTTTCTATCCAACCTGCTCTTGAAGTGAAATTTCATAATCTAGTTGAACTTAAGTGTGGGGGGATGTTGACTTGTGTTATGATACCTAATTTAGAGATACATTGGGTGGAAAATAAAAAGTTGAAGATATGTGATTGTTAATGAAAAAAAATCATTATGTTTGATGCTGTTCCTTTTATGGAGCTTTCATACATGAGAAACTGTGCCTTTTTGGAGCTTCTAATGAAAAAAAGTTGTGCCATTTCTGGAGCTTTCAAGAAAAATCATGTTTGAGAAGATTGAAACTATTACTGCTAAAATAATGAATGTTGTGAAATTTCACTAATTTTTCATGCTAGTGGAGCTTATTTACTATTAATAGGAGTGAGGAGGATACCGTATTTAAGTGAAAATTAGAATAATACAAATTTTCTTCAAAAAGATCCAAACACTCCTTATTCTGGCTCAGATTTTTCCCATCAAAATCCTACCAACCTAAATCTACATAACAAACTTGACAAGTCATCATGATAAACATATTTCCTTGACTAACATCGGGTAGAGATGTAGGAATTTATCAAGCCCATGGTGACCCTTCCATGAGTATGGGATGAGAAAGACGTTGTTAAAAAATTGAAATTTGTGTGATGAGAGAAAATACAAGTGAGGTAAGTGTTTTATTTAATGGAAGGAGAAATGAAGTGGAAACATATTTAATGGTATAAATGTTGAACTTGAAATAATTTTTGTTTATGAGGCATGATATATTTTGTTTCTTGGTGTGAAATTGTTGGATCCCATGGATATGTGTTTTAATGTGATTTGATTTGATTTTGATGTTTACTTGTCCAAGAATCCAAGTGATAAGTGTGAGAGAATTAAAATAGATCATATTTTCATATTTTTACATATGTTTTTAATTGATTTAAACCCTTACCATTAATCAATTTGATCTTATTTTCATCATTTTTTGACTTTTGGTGAGTTTTGATCTTAAGTGTGAAAAGTGGTTAATTCTGGATATTTAACAATTTTATGTTACTTCTGTATTTCGAGCATAACTCCAAAAATGTTAATCCAATTAATGTTATTATTTTTTTAGGAAGAAATTATTTGTGGGTTACATATAAGTCTTCTAGAACAAGAGCCAATTCGAACTCCAACAGGCCAAAAAAATCGGTCAATATGAAAACTTATTCTGGACGGTAGAATAGACCATGACTCATTAAATGATCCATATCTATGGATACAGACCACCAAATTAGATTCTTCTATATGGGTTCGAAATAAAACTCAATGAGGAAGCTTCAAATTAATTTTCATGGATAAATTATTTCATTTATGTGGTCATTAAGACGGTCAAATTATGGTTGGTGGAATAGTGATTGGAAGCTAGAAAAAGTCAGGTATACTAATTCAGCCATAAATCATTCCACACGGCTCAAAATTTCTTGAAACTTAGTGGGTATATGGAAATCTCCATTAATCAACTCCTATAATATTGTACCTTGTCCTTATTCAATAATATAGTGGGATAACTGAAGCTATCATTCTCACAGACAAATTTTGGAGGAGAAAACAATTTTGTTCTTTATTTTCACTTCCTTCTTCTTCTTATTTTTGTAATGACTTCATCTTACTCATTATTCTCATTCACCCTTACCATGTTGGGGTAAAAATATGAGGTTATTAGGGAGGTAAGGTTTTATATTTTTATTGCTTTGAGTTCTTACATTTGATTGAATAAAAACTCTCTCTCTTCTGCGGAGTTGTTTTCAAATTCTAAAAACAATACTTATTATCTTACGCGATCGTATTCGATTTTATATTCTGTTTTTATTATTGCTTTGATAAATGATAATTATTATCCCTCCATTAGGTTCTGGTATACATTTTATAGAATAATATCATGTCTTAGTGGTAAAGTACTTGGCGATCGCTAGTACGTGTGGGAGGGGTGGTGAATATTCATGATTATTTGGACAAAAAATACCTGATTGAGAATTACCTAAGATAATTGGGGGTATTAACTACAAATCTATCACACACCGGAAGAAGTGTATACCAAACTATAATTTTGTTAAGGTATATTCTTATCAAAACCATCTAACCAAATAAGTGAGTTGAAGTAATTATGGAATTTCACTTAAATCAACTTAGCAGAAGAGGAATGAATAAAATTTAACTAGGATAGTATTGAAGTTATAAAACCGAGCCCAACTTGATCACCCACCTCATAAAATAGTTTTTAAATCACTTTAATTCCATATTTCTCTTAAATCTCTTCCTTAATTTATTCTTTTTTTATGTTTCTCTCTTTGATTTCAAAATCAAACAATTTCAAAAACACCTAACTTTTTCTCTAATTAAAAAGTGACAAACTATTTTGTGTGCACACCTCATTAGGAGACAACTTAGGTTAACCACTATACTATATTTTAACTTACTAAATAATTGTTTTTTCCGCACCCCAAGATAGTCACATGTCAGATTTATTGATGAAAACCATGGTGAAAAATGTTCATGAAAAAGTAGGATATGTTGGGGTGTCACAAGTAATATTGCATTAAGGAATAGTGCGAGAAAATATTTTTACCTTTTGTTTATTAATAGAAGTTTATATCTCATACCCTTTGATGGAAATGATATAGCATAAATAAATCCATGTCCATGGTGTTCTAAAGGAAATTTTATTTTCTGAGAATTCAAAGAAAGATACATCGAGCACATAGGTTGATGGCACCAACATGAAACCTACTTGATCAGAGATATAGTAAGTGTCTGTATAAGGTGACATGTCATTTCAACATTCACTTCTTTCTCTATGGGTGCGTTGGTGTGTTGCTAGATGCTAACCTTGGACTTTAGGAAGCTTCGCCTAATTCCACTAAGAAAAAGGCCTAGAGGGCCACACACTAAGTGTATCCAGAATCTCAATTAAATAATATATATTTTTATTTATTATTTAAAAGGTTTAATAAATATTATTACCATATGTGATTTAATAATTATTCATTTATTCTTGATCGCATATAAATATTTATTTTCTATTTAGTAAATATAATATTTATTTATTTATTGTAAAATAATACAGTGATATTTATTTAATAAATAAATAGTCAATATTCAAGATCTGATAAATATTATAGAGGAATTGTGGACCGACTTTTTAGATCTGGTGAGAAATAATAAATATTGAATATTATTTGATTAAATAATATTTAATTATAATTAACAAGTTAAGAGCATGTCGATAAATAATGACATTACTATTATTATTATTTGACATGGGGTTTCTCTAGGATTAAATAAATAATCAAGATCACTTGTACAATTATTTTATTTTAACCCTAGCGATATATAAACCCAGTTATGTTATTTTGTTATTAATCCAATTCATTTGTCTTGGTTGTGCACAACATATTTAGAGAAACCTCTCAATCCTAGAGAGATCCCATATCTAAGAACGCACCCAAGAATGAAGATAACTACTCATCCACCAGATCAAGGAGAATGCTTTGGAAGCGGTTATCAAAGCAATCAAAGACGGATGACACAAGCACAAGGATCAATGATAACACCTAGATATTCCTTCTACGGTGTCTAGAGATTCGTGGACAGTGTGTGGATCTCCGCTAGAGGAAATATACACTTGGTTTCTACAACACAACGATGGTGGACTGAATATCTTTCACTGAATTCATTAATGAAGAAAGTATTCATTAAAGGTAATTCTTTATTTAATTAAATTAATTATAAATAACATGTGGTGATCTTCCCTCTAATTCCGGTGTGATTTCCCTTGGCTGTTTTCTTTGATTAACTTCCGTAGATCTCAACATTTATCATCATTTAGATATCGAATTGATAATTGATCATGACAAAAGCAATGTTAGGAACCTCCCATCACATGCTTCCATTGAGCCCGAAACCTACACCTCGTTTACAACATTTATTTATGTCTCGTAACACAACTGGATTGATGAAATGACATAAATCAAATATTCCCGTCAGTAAAATCAAAAATCATCCATGTGATGGTGATTCATGGAAACAATTTGATGAGATACATACTTATTTTTCTTCAGAACCTTTTAATATACAGCTGTACCAATCTACTAATGGTTTTTATCCATTTGGTGATTATGAAAGTCAATATTATTGTTGGTCTATTTTCATTACTCCTTACAACTTACCTCCTTGGATGTTGATAAAGGAACTATATATATATTTGCTGCTATTAATTCCAGGACATCCAAAGAAGAATATTAATGTTTATATGAATCCACTGATTAATGATTTGATTTAATTATAGAACAATGATGTGACTGCATTTGATGTAGCTGCATATCATAATTTTATAGTGAAGGTTGCATTATTATGGATGATCAATGGATTTTTGGCGTATGGTATGTTATCTGGATAGAGAACACATGAACTAAAATCATATCTATACTGTATGGCTAAGAACAGGGTGTTTATTCTTAACAATGAGAGAAAGATTAGTTATTTTGACTATCATCAGAGATTTCTTCCTGCAGACCACCCTTTTCAAAGGAATAGAAATAATTTTCCAGAAGGTCAAATTGAAATAGAAAAACTTTCTGTAGTGTTCTTATGTAATTAGGTAAAATATATTGTCTTTTCATTACCTCATGTTACTTTTGGACCAACCATAAATGAATTTTTTTTTGGGGAGAGATCATAATTGGATAAAGTAAAGTATTTTTTGGGATCTTACATACTGTTATGATTTGTTGGTTCGTCACATGTTAGATATAATTCATATTGAGAAGAATTTTTTTGATAACATATTTTATACCATGATGGACACACTTGGTATGACAAAAGATATTGTAAAGAAATATTTAGATATTTTCTAGATCTGAAGACATCATGAACTTCAATTATTTGAAGATGAAAGATTACAAAAATTAATGAATCCAAAAGAAGTTTACTCACTTACTAAATAAAACCATTTATTATTCTGTCAATGGATTATAGATTTGAGGTTACCAGATGTTTATTCTTCTAATTTGTCTCATTGCAAAAAAAATGAGCATATTACCAGGTTAAAAAGACATGAATGTCATATCATAATTGAAAGATTACCACCTATTGGTCTTAGAGGGCTGTTGAATTATTTAATATGGGACATGTTGACTGAGATATCAAATTTTTTATGAGATATTTGTGTGACAACATCATATTATGACGCATCAAGTTTACTTGAAAAAGATGTTGTTTTAATTTTATGTAAATTGGAGAAAATATTTTCACCAGTCTTATTTGATTCCATGGAACATTTAATATTGCATTTTATATAAAAATATAAATGTGGAGGGCCAATAAAATTTTGGTGGATGTATCCATTTTAGAGATGTATGAAAAAATTAAAGTAGAAAGTACATAACAAGGAATTATTTGAAGGGTAGATTGCAGATGCATACTTACAAGAGGAAATTTTAAATTTATGTTCTTATTATTTTTAGTTGGAATATCCTTCAAAACATAATCACATGGGTTGCAATGAGGCCAATTTTGATGATGTCACAAACCATCAGTTATCAATTTTTAATCAGCCTAAGCTTAGTTTTTGTGGTTATCGTGAATGATGTCTTACAAATGAAAAACTCTACATGGATATATATATTTTATGCTAAAATTTGAATAAATGACATGATTTGTGTGGTAAGTATACTTTTTTATTATTTTGTAAAATATTTCTAAAAGATACCTTTATTTACATTAACTTTTTTATAGACTATATGATGACCATATCAAAAAAAGTTATACAAATTACATCTGTTTCTCTTGAATAATGCCATAAACAAAATTTTTCATATTGGTTTTAAAGACTAATAATTTATTTTTATTTTTATGAGATAATAAATAAATTTTTCAATAATATCTATTATTAATAATTTTTATTTTTTACAGACAACACATCATGAAAATAAAATTGATAGTTGATTATGTGTGCTCGAAAACCCTCCATCAAAATTGGTAAAATCTTATAATGGGTATGTGGTTAAAGGATTTCGATTACATACATGCATATATGATGACTCAAAGAAATCAATGAATAGTGGTTTTTTTGAAAGGATACTATCACAAGGAAAGTGAAGTTGAATTTTATGGTATGTTGGATGAAATAATTGAGTTTTGTTATCTGGGACCAAATTATGTAATAATTTTTTAATGTCATTGGTTTGATACTGATTGAGGGTTGTGAGTTCATCTACGACATGGAGTCGTTGATGTTAAATATAACAATCTTCTTGCATCAAATGAAATATTTATGTTGGAACATGAAGAACATCTAGTTTATTATGAAAATTACTATGACGTTTCGAGAGATTTGAATGACTAGTGGAGTGTAATAAATATTAAATCACGTGACAATCAGTTTATTGAAAATAAAAATGGTTATGCGGAAGTTAAACATATTGAATTTTTTCAAGAAAAATCCAAAAATATATCTCTTACTAGATGAGATATAAATATCGATGATGAAACACCCAGTTAATGACTAATAATATAGATAATGTTGATGAAGTAATAAGGGATGATGAAACTGAAAGTCATATGGAAGTTGACGATGCTGAAGATGAGGATGAAAAAATTGATCTCAATGAAATTGATGAAGAATATGATTATGAGTATATTATATTTTGGTCTTTAGTTATTGGAAATTATTATATTTTGATATTTTTTAGTTTTTTTTGTATTTAATATTTTTATTAACAATTTGTTTTAGGTAATATTATTATATTTTGGTATTTATTAGTTTTTTATATTTGATATCTATATTAACAATTTCTTACATGTAAGAATAGTTTTTTAGATGGCTAGAGATGATCCTGACAATCTATTTCATTCTCTCACTAATGACAGAATTCATGTTGATTAGTTTGGTTTAGCTGATCCTTAGACTGGTGTGCCTATTAGAAGGGGGCGTAGTCTTTCTCAATTTATGATTTCAGATCCTATTTTAGATAGACAACCATCTATTGATTTTGATCCTCATTTATGGAGGTATGTTTAATTATTTAAGATATTTATTTTATATTAACTTTGTGTATTAATTTTGGTAATAATTTTATGATTATTTGTTTTTATTTTCATAGTTCTTCGCATTTAGCTGTTGGGTAGGTTGGTGCGATTCTAAGAAATTATTTTTCTGATCCATGGGTGTCATTGGACCTAGTTACCATCACCGTGCATTACCAGATGTTCGACCATTGGATTGTAAATTATTAAATAATATATAATTTTTAAAATTCATATAATTACTAACGTATTTTTTTAATTGTCTTAAAAAATATATTTTCTCCGATTCTTGATATCCTGAGAGGTTCTATTTGAGAAGAATGAAATATTTGTATATGTGAGAACTTTCATCAGTTTCTACATGACCTTAGAAAGTGAGCTATGGATAAATCTTATGCTACTATTTTCGACCAGTCTTGCATCTCCCATCGACTCGACTATATCTCAGCATAGGTATGTGATGGATTGTGTTCCTTCTAGTTAAGAGATACTTTTAGGAGGAGGTCATCATCTGGATTTCAGAGATAGAGGAGGCAAGAGGTCACACATAGGGCTAGAAGTCATACATTTGGCATACATCAATGACATATGGAAATTGATATTATTTATTAATGTATATATAATTTAACTATAACATGTTTGTTATGTTATACAGGCCACTACTAACCCATTTGTTACAGATTTTGATGTTTATAAGAATATGTATACTGATCCCTATACAAAATAAGTTGTAGGCGACCGACAACTCCATATTCTAGTTAGTATTTTTTTTAAATTTATGGATAATAATCTGATTGTTATTTTAATTTTTCATTATATTTAAAAGAAGTGTATGTAGTTATGACTTATCATTAAAGGGAGAGTCAATATGATAACGAACAAGATTCCACTGGTAATTCAACTTTCGATGAGGGGTCATGTATACAAGTGACTTTGGAGGGTGTTAAGAAAGTTCGGGTGATTGGTATCAGTTTTCAAATGATACCTAAGAGTTATTATAGTACTTCTGCGATGATATCTGTGAGTACAAAGGGAGCTCATGAAGAGTCATTGTCGATGTCATCATCCACTGCATAGTATGAGTATAGGTTAAGATCTCAGGATAAGATGATAAAGAAAATTCATAAAGAGAGGGGGGAGGAGCATAAGCAATAACATCAGAGAAATGACCAGATGTTGGATTATATGCAGTGACTTGTGCATGGCACTTGTATTTAGTTTCCCCCTGGTCCTTCAAGTGATCCTCCTCCACTTGACGATAGTTGATGATTTCTGAAGTTTTATGACTTTTTTGTAATTTGCAATGACAAACATATTATGTTTGAAATGATGTATTACTTTTATGTATGTTTTATTTTTTTAATTTTTTTTAATTATTTAATTTTTTAATGATTTTTAAATATTTGTAATTTTTTTAATTATTTTTAAATATTTCAAATGTTTTAACTTTTTTAAATTATTTTTATTATTTTTAATTATTTTTAAATATATTTAAGTTTTTAATTTTTTTAATTATTCTTAATTTTTTAATTAATTTTAATATTTTCTTTTATTTTAATTATTTTTAATTATATTTATTTTTTAAATTTTTTAATTAATTTTATTTTTTTAATATATATATATTTTTTAAATTATTTAATTAATTTTAATTTTTTATTTATTTAGTTTCAATTATTTTTTAATTTAATTTTTTAAAAAAATTATTATTTACGACGGATGGACGGTCCATCACAAATAATCAATAGTGATGATTTTTCACAATTGTTTATTTAAAAATATTACCACACTTATTGGTGATAAATTATTTGTTCATTATAATTAATAACTATTTGCGACAGACCGTCGCAGATAACCAAAATTGCGATTCCATTTTTTGCAACGGTGCATTAGCAACAGACTCCTATTGTAAATGAATTTTTGCGATGAGATTCCATCACTAATAGACTATCACAAATAATCAAAACTTTAGTAGTGCAAAATCCAAGGCGTAGGCACATAGAATATCTTCCAATAACAAGCTTTGTTTGACTATCTATCTATGGATGGTAAACTGTACTCAACGAGACATGAGTCCCCATAGGATCTTGGATAACCCTCTAGAACTTCAAAGTAAACCTGGGATCCCTATCTAAAACCATTGCAGAAGGAGCCCCATGTAACCTCACGATCTCTTTCACATACAACTTACCTAAATCTTCAAATTTTGTGGTGTCTTTGATCTAAATTAAATGAGATGACTTTGTCAACCGATCAATCACCACCCAGATAACATTCCTCCCATGAAGAGTCTATGGTAATCCAACAACAAAGTCAATGGACACCTTGTTACTTTTACAAATTGACACCAAAAGAGGTTGGAGAAATCCAGAAGGTTTCATATGCTCTACCTTTATTTGTTAGTAGGTGTAATAATGAGACACCTAATCTGTAATTTCATAGGTTATACCCAAACACCAAAATCAATGTCTCATGTCATAATAAATATTTTTAGTTCCTAGATGAATAGACCATAAGGAACTATGATATTCAAATAAAATTGATCTCCTCAAAGATACTAAGATGACAAAATAATCCAAAAAAAATATATTACCATATAAAAAGAGAGACCAACCAGAAACCATCTCCCCACCATATAGGGCTTCTCAAATACTTCTGAACTCATCATTCTACTGATGAAATCATAGAATAGACTTAAGGAGAGATGATGATAACTTTACACTAGTCAGAACCATACCTGAAACATTCTCCGGAGAATTCAGGTGAAACTGAGAGAAAATACCCATAAGGTTCCACTCTTTTTTTTGATTCCAAAACAACCAGTGATGGTACATTCCTATCAAGAGTATCTGAAATGACAGCCCCCTTCCCTGGGATATAGGAGAAGTCAAAGTCAAATTTCTAAATGTATTCCATCCATCACCTCTGTCTGAGGTTCAAGTATTGCAAATAAAAGATATAGCCTAGAATCTTATGATTAGAAAAGACCATAAACCTATCCCCAAAAAGATAGTGCCACCAACACTTAAGCTCATGAATAACTGCAATAATATCTAAATCATGAGTGGGGTAATTTTTATCATGCTTTCAAAGCTAGCAAGAGCTGTAATCCACCACATGATCATCCCGTATAAGCATTAAACCCAAATTAGAACCAAAATCATCACAAAAAATAATATACCTATTAACGAGATTCAGTAAGATTAGAATTGGAGATAATGTCATAATTTATTTTAGCTCATCTAAAGAAGACTAAAAATTTTCATCCTATATGAATTTCACCCCTTTCGAGTAAGAGCAGTCAAAGGTGACACCAACTTTGAGAAATCCTTGACGAACCATCGATAATATCCAACAAGACTAAGGAGGCTCAACATCTCAAATACATTTCATAGTTCCTTCAATGAAAAAATAACCTTCACCTTCATAGGATCAAATGATAATCCATGCTTAGAAATCATGTTACCTAATAAATTTACTTATTGGATCCAAAAATTTCATTTTGAAAGTTTTCCATACAAATGGAGACTCCTAAAGATTTCCAGAACCAAAACCAAATGGTGCTCGTGCTCTCACTTGAATCTCAAATAAACCAAAATATCATCTACAAACACTACCACAACAGTGTTGAGATAATCATGAAATATCTAATTCATAAAATACATGAACACTATAAGAGAGTTAGTTATAACAAATTAAATCACAAGATATTTTTAATGGCCATACCTGCTCTTGAAATCCATCTTTGTTATATCAGACTCTTGGACTCTAAGCTGATGATAACCCGAACAAAGATCGATCTTCAAAAACCACTTTCCCCCTATTTAACTGACCAAAAAAATCATCTACATGGGGAAAAGGATATTTATTATTAACCATCACCCGGTTCAACTTCTGATAGTCAACACACAATTCAAGTAAACCATTTTATTTCTTGGAAAAGAGAATAGGGGACGCCCAAGGTGAAACACTAGGGAGAACAAAACTTTTTTCCATTAGATCATCCAACTGAAACTTAAGATATTTTATCTCTATTAGTTCCATACAATAATATTGTATTGAGATTGGTTACATACCTAGAAATAGTTCAATAATAAACTATAATTCCCTCTCTAGCTAAATTCTAGATAAATCATTCAGAAAAACATCAAGGAAGTCCTGGACAACAATAAGAAAAAACAAAAATAGAAGAAACGTTATCGGGCTCAACTAATAAAACAGAAAAAATCCTAAGCTTTGGGTGGGATGTTCCTATATGATCTAACCTTAGATACCACTCCCCATGAAATAGACAAGATCCCATCGATTTATAGAAATAATACATGCTGATGATAACAATAAACCTCAGAATGATGAGTGAAAAGCCAATCCATCCCAATCATAATGTCAAATAGATCCAGATCGAGAACGAGGAAATCCCAGACTAATTCTGTATTAGCTATCATTATCGAACACAATTTACACCAAAAACCCTACTCTTTCCTCTTCTTAATATGTGTTTATAACTCTATAAAAAAGAAAATTATCTCTATTGGAAGTTTAATCATTTCAAAAAAATGACTAGAAATAAATTAGTGGGAATCACCAATATCAAATATAGAGATTACTATAGAAGATTCAATAAAGATGGCACATCTCACTATCGTTAGACCCATATCTACCTCCATCAAAAACTCATTTAATGCATGAAGGTGATTCAATCTTAAGGTATATGGATGGATCCCTATAGTATTTGAAGAATTTGACTATAACTTAGTAGCCTTTGGATTCAACGATCCCTGACTATAACTAGGTGTAAACATAGATTGAATTTTTTTTGCAGATGACTATAATGCCCACAACCATTAGTCATCTTCACAGTTTTAAAATAAGAAAATTGGGTGTACCCAACCTTATCACCCTGGTAGAAAGTCAGAGGCACACTACTGGCTATGATTGAAGGTGCAGAGGAGGCCTACCACTAAAAACCACATCCACCACTCCTGTGATGATCTTTCCACTTCATTTTCCCCCTTCGTACCACTGAAGCTACCAATGGGTGGGAGAGAAGGGTAAGAATAACCAAACTTGCCTACTATATTCATATATTCCATCATTTCTCAATCTACTATCTTAAAATATTTTATAAGATTCAGTATAAATACCTATAATCTGATATTCGGTCAGAAACCTTGTAGGTACTTATGATCCTTCAGCTAGTTATTCTTTACTACATTTGGAGTGAAATGAACTATATTTTCAAATCGATTGGTGTATGTTGACACTGAATTCTCTCTCTACTGGAAGAAGAATAACTCCATATACTTCTCCATCATCAAAGACTCAAGAAAAAATTGTTGGAAGAAGATATTCTTGAAACCCTTACAGTACAAGACCACTATATTATTTGCTTGTACTGTAGAATCCCACCATCTCTTGCTAGGACCCTCTAGTATGAATGCAACACACTTCAACATAATACTCTTAGGTGTACTAAGGAAGTAAAATATTTGATAGATATTTTCCAGATAGTCCTCCACCTCTTGAGTTTTATTTTTACCCTTAAAGGATGATGTATTCTCATGTAATAACTTTTGTGATTGATTCATGTCTCCTCCAACTCCTAGTTATACCTCAACAACTGCGCTATGGACTTGTGAAACATTTTTATTGACAACACGAATTGCCCACATGACAACCTCGATAAGATTATAATCCAAAAGAGGATTCCCTTGAGGAGCATCCAATAAACCCTACCGAGGAACCCATGAAAGACGTCTTGAAGACATACCACTGCACACCAAAACAGAAGAAATGACCAGACAATAGAATAATCTTAGTTTAAACCAAAAAAACATAAGTAGAAACTGAGATTAAGATCAAGAATTCAAAATAGGAGACACACATCCCAACATCCCATGGTAACTTGAGTCTCATCATGAAAAAAGCTGGCTAGAAACTCACTAAAATATACATCAAAATCCCTGACAAACCTATCTCTAGTCTACCAAACATCCCAAGACAATGACTCTTTAGGAAAAACCTCTCTTAGATACTAAACTATGTTGAAACCAACCTGAATAACCTCTCAAAATGGCCCCTAACCTGAATTTCCACATCCCTGAAGGGTGTTCCCAATCCCCATGGGCTGGAGACTAGAACCTAAGCATCAACAACAACCAGATAGAACTATTTCACCCAACTAAAACTAGACAAAATGACACACACACACATGATGGGAAGAAACAATAAAAGAAGAAACAAGTATATATGTCATAAAAAAAAGGAAATATAAGAAGAAATACAACTCAAAAGTATCTAAACAATATCTAAGAGACACGCCCGATAACAAGGACAACAAAAACCAAAACAACTACTCCATGTGATAGTGTGGTAAACTCCCCCCATCTCAGCACCAACTACCCATACTTAGCTAATAAAAACCTCACCACCTCACTGTGACACCTTGACTTTTTTTTTGAATCGAAATACATACAGAGGTCTATGAACCACCAAATGGGTGTGTGGGGTGTGAGTTAAACATTCTCAGTAAGATCACACCCACGTGTACCATAACAACTCTTTATATAAAAATCTATACATGATAAACTTTAAGTAAAATCAAGGAATAAATAACGATTGAAAATTTTTTATATCAAAATCATGGTAAAAAAATTAAATTTCCCCTTTTCAAAATTTTCAAAATAATCCAGGTAAAATAGTTTCAAAGTATTTCACATACAACAAAGTAGTCAAATAAAATCAATGCATGCATCACATATCATATAACATCCATGATAGTACAAGCTAAAATATTACAAGCCAAAGCATAGGTAACATCATGCCAAGGATCACTATAGGTAAAGATATCTAGGACACTCATCCCCAGATATATAAAATAGCACACATCACGCCTCTAGACATATGCATCAAATCTAGAGAGAAGAGGAACACCCTAGAAAGTAAACCTCCCAATAGAGTCTAACAAGTCCTTAGATCAATGGGCCTAGGGATCTGAGGAACACCCCCCGAGTGAACCCCCCAATAGTATCAACATAATAGTATTATTACTACACCTTCCACCTATGTACCCAATGATTCACATGTTCTCTAGTTTTGAAACCATTTCTTTAAAACCATGCTTTGAAAACCATTTAAGAAATCCATTTTATAATACTTTGAAAATATATTTTATTTTAACAAAACAAGGGTAAAACCATATTTTCTCAAAAACCCATTCACACACACACAAATAAGTCATTTCAATTCATTTATAATATAATTTATAAAACTATAGCAATACAGTTCATCAAACATAGTCTAGAGATAGAACCACCTACCTCATATTCAGGCCGCACATGCTCGCAGTGGGATCCACCAACTAGAAAGGAACACAAGATCAACAAAATAGGCCCTAAGATTAATTCCCATGTATTAGAATCACATCACACAAACAAAGAAGATTGAATAAAGGGTAGATCCTGAAAAAAATAAAATAACACACACTCGTTGTACCATAACCAATAAAGTATTGGCCCCTGGAAAAAGATTACACAACACATCTCGAAGGAAAAATACCACAAGATCAATGGATTTGAAAACACAGTGAAACAAAACTTATAAAATCAAGGGAAATGTATAAATAGGAAGATCACTTACCTAGAGAGACACAATGAAACAACCCTGATGATCAATCACCAAAAAAAGTGACCCGAAAGGAGTGAAGGTCCCCAAAATCGCTTAGAAGAGATCATAGGTCGAGAGTGAAGATACTGTGGCTGAATGAATAAAAAAACACCCATGCAGAACCCTAAAAAACATAGACCATGAGAATTGCATGAAATGTAAACCCTTCATGTTGTGTAAACTTCTGATTAAAAGTCCCACTGAAAAACACATCACCTTAGATTAAAAATTTGGATCCCGACTATTTCACAATGTGTAAACTTTTCATGGTGTGTAAGTTTTTTATGCCTTGAACCCAACTTTCAACATAGTGTTAGAAACAATCGAAACTCTAAGATAGTTATTTAATAATTGAGGATCCATTAAAATGTCAGGGACATGAGGAGTAATTAAAGTGAGAAGATATTCCCTCTTATTAAATGTAACTTTGTTGTTATCTTGGCCACACCATTTCATACCATGGAAAGACAAGAAGATATTTGAATGGGGAAGCACTTGGAAGTCTGCAAAGAAGGATGAGGTTATATAATCTCTATCATAGAACAAATTATTTCTATGGATATATTTTTTCACTTCTCAAATTTTGGTCATAAATCTATTGATCATAGATAGAGAAGAAATGATAATTACCACCTGGGAAGTCAAAAGGAGGATGAATGCAAGGAAACCCAACTCGATTCCAATAGAAAATAGATACTGTTAGAAGGGGAATATATGTATTATTATACAACCATTACTAAAAAGAAAGAGGATAAGATATATTTTACCTCAACTCAGCTGGGTATCTCAAAGAAGGAAAAGAATAAGAGAGATAAGGATAACCTGTTCGGGATTACTCTCAAGGCTATAAATAATAACAACAACTGGATCCTTAATAGTGAGTGATCATACAATATGACTGAAAATAGAAACTTTCTAAATAATTTGAAGGTAAAAGTTAACAAAACATTGCATTTTTTAAATGAAAAAACATTATAAATCAAAGGAAGTGGAAATATTATATTAGAAGGTGACGAGATGAAAAAAACACAAGTGTTCTATGTGGATGTATTATGACACAACCTATTGAGTGTGAGACAACTCTATGAATGAGGCTAATATTCATTGTTAATATATAAAATATTCATGTGCTTAATTATTCATAAACACCATTTTAGTTCATTTTACACTTTGAACATTATTTCAAATTATGATTGTAATTATTTGTTAAAGTGCACTATTACTTGGTACAAATTTGAACACATACTAAAATAAAAAATGGTCTTTATTTTATTTTAATATTTTATTTTAATATATCCCATTCTATAAGGAACAATTAATTATTTTGTATCACTTGCATATTCATATTGGAAGACCACCAAAATGGGATTTCATGCCAACACATTCTAGGAAAAGTAAACTGGACTGCAGCCCAATAAATAGACTATAGAGGACAAGATACAAGCCCAATGATTCTAAAACTTTAATAATATAGAGGAAATTATGGAAAATATTTAATCCAACAATGATAAGAGATAATTCAGATGTTTTAATGGAGTTCCAGGCGTCCCAAGTTGGAGATAAAATTCTGGGCCAAATTCTGCGGCCCAGAAAAACATCCCACCATTTCAATAATATCTCGCAAAAAAAAAATTCAATTTCGGATGAAATTTTATAGGATATTAGGATACATACAGATCTAAATTTTATTATTCTATGTATCACTCTAATTAGGCCATATATAAGTTCATTTACACGCTTCTATTCAGTGGATTCAAGCTGCCTTCCACTTCAGTTCAAGTGTGGAAAAGTCTAAGTTCCACAAGATTTCCACCACCCTATTCCTAGCATACTGAAGTGAGATGACTTTAAATATTGGAGTCTAGACACAAGGATCCTAAAATTCCTATTTAAGTAAGTGGTGTTGAAGGATTTATTCATCTTTTGTGCTTTCTTTCATTGTAATGTTATGCTACAATTTTGTTGTCTCAAGTTTGTCTTTCACATGTAAGTTGTTCTTGTAGGTTTCAAGCATAGCGAAAGCGCATTGGTGCGTTTGACCAACTTTGATTGTAGCATTAAACAACGTTCAAACCCTGATCCATCACGATATAAAACGTTGGATCTTAGGAATAGAACGAAGAACAAAAAACAAAAGAGGGAGTCCTGGAACCATAGAGATAAGATAATCATATGTTGGTTATAATTAATTTAATTAATTCACAAGAATTACCTTGGTGGAATTATTTTTTCATTGATGTATTCGGTCACAATATTGTGATCCGTCATTGCGTTATAGAATCCAAGTGTAGGATTCCTCTAGCGGTGATCCACACGTGTGCCATGTATCTCGGGACGTTTTCGAAGGGATCTCCGGGTGCTAGCACGGAAGAACCTTCGCTTTCGATGTTTGCCTTCAATCGCCTTGATCCGATGGAGGAGGATCTCTCTCGGTCTTGAGAGCATTCTTGGAGGAAGTAGTTCTTTCGGTCTTGAAATAATTCTCCAGAATTATTGTGCACAATTATTGGGAAAAGTGTTTGGGTTGTGAGGATATTTATAATCGGGTTTGAGGTTACAGAGTTATGACAATAAATAAACATGTTACACATTTTATTTATTTCATTAACTCTTATTAAAAACCCCCATGTCGAATTATTAATTCCTTGACATGCACCCACACTAATTATAATAAATATCATTTAATAAAACAATATTACATCCTCAAAATCCCGACTGGAAAAACTACACGGCTCGTAATCATTAATACACGACGTGTACTCATTTTCCATTAAACTACACGGTGTGTATATTTAATATACACGGCGTGTACTTTTATTTTCTATTTTTCCTTATTTCCTCCACCACATTTATTAGACCTTGAGTAATGGCTATTTATTTCTTAAATAAATGTAACTACATTAATCGCTAATAAATATATTATTTCACCCACAATATATTCTCTCGAATAACTAGTGTCGAAATAAATACGATCATGCATCCTTAAATAATTATTAAACCACATTTGGGAATAATATTTATTTAACTTGTTAAATTAATATTTAACTGAGATACATGGACACACTTAGTGTGTGACCCTCTAGGCCTCTTTCTCATTGGGATTAGGTGGGCTTGCCTAAAGTCAAGGATTATTGTCTAGCAACGGGTCAAGGCACCCAAGAGAAAGAAGTTGACACCACATTGACGTGTCACCTCATACGAACGCTTACCATGTAATATAATCCCTTTGTCTCGATATCTCTAATCAAGTGGGTTGCATACTAGTGCCATCAACCCATGTGCTTGATTATTCTTTCTTTGACTTTCTGGAATTGAACTTACCCATTCCTTACCATGGCCATGGATCTACATAGGCTATATCAATTCCATCAAAGGGCCTGAGATATCTACTTCTGCTATGGAACAGAAGGGACAAATCCTTTCTCGCGTTATCTATTAATGCGGTATTACTCGTGACGCACCCAACGTATCCTACCTCACTGCGAACAATGTGTCATCACAATTTTCATCAATACATCTAAGTGCATGAGTTATAATACCAATTAATAATAATATTAAATTCTAATTACCAATACACATGTTCGCAGATAGGAACATCTAATGACACTATGAAATGTGGATTTTCTACTGGCGGGTCTCGTTCTCATAATATCCTCCTGGATATTACCAAGGGTGCACACCATGAGAAGGTGCATCAAAGTTTTATGATTCCTCACCCCTAATGGCCTGTATTATTTGTGTCCCTCAAATAACATCATCTAGCCATAGAACAAATATTCAAGAACAGTGTTATGGCACTTCCAGGTTCTCATCATAGTAGGGATCCGCTATGACCCTTTAATGAAACAACTATCCTTTGGACATTATCACATGCATTGTCACACAGAAGAATAATCAAGATGTGATAATATGTTTATTTAATGAATAAAGTAAAAAGTAGTTGGTTCTAAGCTACCAACTCCAACATACCCCCACTTGAAATAGATCCAACTACTAACAAATTTTAACCCTCTAGCTCTCACATGATATTCATGATTCTGCTGAGATAGGCCATTAGTCAGGGGGTCTTCCACATTCTCTTCTATGGACACTTTTCTCACTACAACTTCACCCCTTTTATAGAAGTCCCTCAAAAGTTGATACTTACGGAGTATGTGCTTTGTCCGTTGATGTGAACTTGGTTCTTTTACAAGATCCACCACTGTAGTATTATCACAATACAATGCAATAAGATCTTTACTTCTAGGCACCACATAAAGCTCCTGGAAAAAGTTTAGAATCCATAAGGATTCCTTGGATGCATCAGAAGCTGCTATATATTCAGAATCCACTATAGAATCGGTGACAATACACTTCTTTGAACTCTTCCAGCTCACAACTCCTCCATTGAGACAGAAAACTTATCCAGATCACAACTTCAGATCATTCTGATCTATCTGAAAACCAACATCAACATACCCTCTAATGAAAAGATCCTAATCTCCTCCATACAACAGGAACCTATCATTAGTTATTCTCAAATACTTAAGGATAGTCTTAATAAAATTCCAATGCTTTTCTCCTGGATCTACTTGATATCTGCCTACCATGCTCAGTGTATAGGCAACATCAAGTCTGGTATATAACATGGCATACATGATGGATCTTATAGCCGAAGTGTATGAGATCTTACTCATTCAATCTTTGTCTTGCTGTGTCTGAGGACACATTTTCTTAGAAAGATGTAGGCCATGTGACACTGGGACCAATCCCCTCTTGGATTGTTCTATACTAAATCTCTTTAGTATATGGTCAATGTATATACTCTGACTTAGTCCAAGCAGCCTCTTGGATCTATCATGAATGATCTTGATCCCTATAATGTAGGCTGCTTCACCCAAGTCCTTCATGGAGAAACACTTATTCAACCAGTCCTTAACCGACTGTAAGACTAGTACTTTGTTTCCAATAAACAATATGTCATCAAAATATAATACTAGGATAATTATCGCATTCCCATTAAACCGCTTATAAGAACATGGATCACATTCATTCTTAATGAACCCAAATTCTTTTATGGCTTCATAAAATCAAATGTTCCATGACCTGGATACTTGCTTTAATCCATAAATGGATTTCTATAACTTGCAAACCTGTTTGGCTTCACCTGGTGTCACAAACCCTTATATTTGTGTCATATAGACATCTTCCTGAAGTTCCCGTTAAGGAATGCTGTTTTGAAATCCATTTTCCAAATCTTGTAGTCATGGTAAGCTGCTATGGAAAGTATGATTCTTATGGATTTAAACATGGAAACTGGCGAGAAGGTTTCATCATAGTCAATTCCTTGACGTTTTTTGAATCCTTTAGCCACTAGCCTTGCTTTATAGGTGCTAACTTGACCTTCTATGTCCAGTTTTCTCTTGAATACCCATTTTCATCCAATAGGATTTACATAAACTGGATCATCGACCAGAACCCAGACTTGGTTCTATTACATGGAGTCTATCTCAAATTTCATAGGTTCTAGCCATCTTGCAGCTTCTGATATTTCTACTTCTTCCTTGTAGGAGAGAGGTTCATCATTTTACAACAATAATGATTCACCATCCTCAGTGACTAGGAAACCAAATCTCTCTGGTTCCCTTATCTCTCTTGAGCTCCTATGCAGTACTTGTGTTTCTGGAACCTCTTCCACAGGGACCTGTGGAACTTGTTCCTGTACCAAATCTTATCTATCTTGAGCATCAACTTCATCAAAGTCAATATTTATCCCACTATCCTTTTTTAGGATGTGCTCCCTCTCAAGAAATACATCTTGTCTGGCAACAATCACTTTCTTTTCTGAAGGGTTATATAGGTAATATCCTTTCATTTCCTTGGGATATCCTATAAAGATACACTTCATGCCCCGGGGTGCTAGTTTGTTTCCTGAGAAGGACTTAACAAATGCCTCACATCCCCATACACGTGTGTGTGAAAAAATGGATTTCTTTTCATTCCATAACTTAGATGGAATTCCATTTTCCGCCTTAGTTGGTACTCGGTTTAATGTGTATGCTGCAGTTTGTAATGCATATCCCCAAAAGGATAATGGAAGATCTGCATGACTCATCATCGACCTCACTATGTCCATCAAGGTGCAGTTCCTCCTTTCACTAACACTGTTCCACTATGGTGTATAAGGAGGAGTGAGCTGAGATAGATACCCAGACTCCCATAGAAGATCGATGAACTCTTGGTTCATATATTCTCCACCTCGATCTGATCAAAGTTTCTTTATCTTCTTACCAAGCTGATTCTATACTTCATTCTTGAATTCCTTAAATTTCTCTAAGGCCTTTGACTTATACCTCATTAAGTAGACATAGCCATATCTACTCAAATCACTAGTAAAAGTAATGAAATAAGAATATCCACCTCTAGATTCTACTAGAAATGGTCCACACACATCCCTATGTACCAATCCTAGAAGCTATGTGGCCCTTTCACCCTGTCCACCAAAAGGCGGCTTGGTCATTTTTCCTTTTAAACAAGAATGACATCTATCAAGTGGTTTTAGCTCAGTAGAGTCTAAATATCCATCTTGGCAGAGCTTTGTCAAGCGCTTCTCGTTTGCATGACCGAGATGATGATGCCAAAACTAGGTGATGTATGAGTCATGTGAGTTTGTTTCGTTATCGATTTCCAACCCTTCGTTTTCGTAATTTAATACATACAAACCATTATTTAAATGTGCCATACCATAGCATACACTGTTCTTATAAAAGAGACAACCCTTATTTCTAAACTTGAAAATAAATACATCCATATCCAAACAAGATACATAAATTATGTTCTTGGTAACACTAGGCACATAATAACAGTTATGTAAAACCAAAATCATCCCAGTTGGCAATGAGAGGTGGTAGTCTCCAATTGCCAATGCAGCCAGCCTGGCGCCATTGGCAGCTCAAAGATCCACCTCTCTCCTGGAAATCTTTCTAAATATACTTGGTTCTTATCTTTGAATACATATGTGATCTCCAAAAGCTGTATCTAATACCCAATGTGTAGATATAGAAAGACTACACTGGCTAACGAATGCACCTTTAGCGTCCCCACGCTTCTGGGTGCAGTTCCTCTTCCAGTGGCCTTGCTTTCCACATGCAAGACATACTGCCTCCCATTCCTTTCCCTACCTTTGGATCTTCCCCTTCTTAGAGGGATGGTGCTCGGGGGCTTCAGACCATTTATAAGTCCTTTTCCCCTTTTCCTTGTCCTTCATTTTCTTATTCACCATAAGGATTGCGGGTTTGTCATTCCCCATGTCCTTATCTACCTGATGAGTTAAGGGAAGAAGTTCCGATCTAGGTGCAACTGGAACAGGCTCTTCCAACACATACAATTTCCTCTCGTGGTGATGGATGATGCGTAAAAGCCTTTTCCACTCTTGGAAATTGGTGCTGGTGAGAAGGTTTTCTTTCTCGAGTATGGTTTGAAATGATATGTTTTAAGTAATTTTCTTGTCGTTTCTACAATTTAAGATGAGCAAAGGTTTAGTACTTTATTACTAAGACAAATTAATACTTATTAGTCACCCACTATTTTATCGAAATCCAATAGCCCTCACCATTGACTTCAGAATATTTTGTTGCCTGAATATTCTAGTGGAAAGGACCCATATTTCCATTTTTATTACCCCAACTAGGGTTAGTCAAGCAACTTGAAGCATTATATATAGGCATTCAAAATGCCAACTGCATTAACTCGCAGCTCCTTGATCTGCAGAGTGGACTCCCCAATCCTGAAATCCTTTTATTTTGGATTTCCTCAACCTTTGCCTCTTGGTCACACCAAGTCCTGCTGTTGGAGTCAACCCTTGATGTGAACCAAGTCAAGTCAAACCAAAACCCTGAATTATAATTCCCCGATAATTGAAAGCACCCCAACTAGGGTTGGTCAAGCACTTTGAACCATGGTTCGATTCTAACCAAGATTATAGAAGGCTATACCGACTTAATATTTCTTTGAGGGATTTTATCCTTATATGTAAATTTCCAATTTATTATCTTTTATTACATGCTTGTTAATATTAAGTGGGATATACTTAAGTGATTAACCATGTCTAAGATAATATTTACGTATAAGCCGGTTTTATTTTAGTTCCATCTCGTATGCTCGTTTAATTCATTAATTGTGTGATCGTGACAACACACCCAAAATAAATAAACCATGAAACTAATAGAAATTAAACAAATGGTATGATCATGAGCTTGTTCTATTGGTTAGTTTATCTAGTGGTTGATAAACTAACCCAAGACCTAGGGGAGAAACACCTTGAACCTCATGGGTTCATGTTTACAGCTTTTAACCTGTACACCTTTGTATCTCCTTGGATTAGTTTCACCTTGGCTCCGAAAATGAGCCAACTCCACTAGCTTGGGAGCTCCATACCTTACATATGCATTTATCTCACACACAGGTGAGGGGTAAAAAGGTATTTTTACATAAAATAATCCTTGGGCACGCAGGCCCAACATATTAATAAGGATATGTCTCGCAGACCAACAAATTTAAAAATAAAATAATAAAATAAAAAAATCATTCATATACAAAGGTCTTGGTCTAGCTCATGATCATCCATACATGCAACGATATTTATGCATAAATAAAACTAGCATTCAATTCTTTAATTGTTTTTTCTTAAGATAAATCACACTCAAATCAATTAATTATCTTTAATTAATCAATCCTTTTATCTTAAACCTCTTTCTGAATTTACTTGAGATTCTCATCCATCATAATTTTAAACAAATAAATTCATTTAAAATTATCTTTGTACGTAACTTGTACCTTGGAGGAAACCCGGTGAATTCCCGTTCATAACTACCCAATGAGTAAAATGAACATTACGCAGATTGTTAAATTAAACACATATATATAAAACACCTATCACGTGTTATGCCTCATCTTTACTCCTGCACTATGGTACACGTCTCAAGGGTTTGTATAATATAATAATAAATTTCAATAAATCTACGTAATTCGTATCAGTACACGACATGTAGTTCCGACTACACGATGTGTAATTTTGTTCACAGTCCATCCGAAGTAAACACCTGGGGACATGGCGTGTTATTGTACTTCAGAAATTTTCGGAGTACACAGTGTGTTTAGTGGGAAACATGTCGTGTAGTTTCCGAATTACATGATTTCCAGCCGGGCAAGCTGTGTACGGGGTACACGGTCCAACCCTAACCCGAAGGGACTACACACTGTGTTCCTTTGGACCAAACAACGCGTAATCTGGAAACTGTGTGCCACCTATTCCTGGTCAACACACAGTGTCATAAATTACTTAGATAGGATCAATACATTACCTGATTTGGCGGACCAGTCCGATGCATGAACCTAGAATACACGGCATGTACTTCCGAACACACGCCGTGTATTCTCGTGTTGTACGGCCAGGAACGTTTGACTCCTCGAGATGATATCATCTATTTTATTTTAATAAAAAATTAAAAGAAAAGGTCATTTCTGTATGGTGAATGATAAATGATATAGGAGGAACAGATCTCGAGATTCAGATTTAAAGAATGATTAACTTCAATTGAAACAACTAAATTATTAAATGCGTAAATCACCAATGAAAAACTAAATAATTATAATCATCGATATGACCCCTATGATACCACTTGTAGGTTCCGGGCGCAGTAGAAGCGCGTTGGTGGGTTTTCCCAACTTTGATTTTAGCATTTAACAAAGTTCAAACCAAGATCTGTCATGATATAAAATACTGGATCTTCAGAATAGAACGAAGAATGAAAAACAAAAGAGGGAGTCCTAGAACCATAGAGATATGATCATCATATGTTGTTTATAATTAAATTAATTAATTCACACGAATTACCTTGGTGGAATTATTTCTTCATTGATGTCTCCGGTCACGATCTTGTGATTCGTCGTTGCGTCATAGAATCCAAGTGTAGGATTCCTCTAGCAGTGATCCACACGTGTTCCATGTATCTCTGGGCATCACCGAAGGGATCTCCGGGTGCTAGCACAGAATAACCTTTGCTTGCAATGTCCACCTTCGATCACCTTGATCCGATGGTGGAGGATATCTCTCGGTCTTGAGAGCGTTCTTGGAGAAATTAGTTCTTTCAGCCTTGAAATAATTCTCCAAAATTGTGGTGCACAACGATTGGGAAAAGTGTTGGGGTTGGGAGAATATTTATAATCAGTTTTGAGGTTACAGATTTATGATAATAAATAAACATGTTATGCATTTTATTTATTTCATTAACTCTTATTGAAAACCCCCATGTAAAATTATTAATTCCTTGAAATGCACCCACGCGGATTATAATAAATATCATTTAATAAAACAATATTACATCCTCAAAATACCGACTGGAAAAACTACACGGCGTGTAATCATTAATACAAATCATGTACTCGTTTTCCATAAAAATACACAGCATGTATATTTAATATACATGGCGTGTACTCGTTTTCCATAAAACTACATGGCGTGTATATTTAATATACACGGCGTGTATTTTATTTTCCATTTTTCCTTATTTCCTCCACCACATTTATTAGACCTTGAGTAATGGATATTTATTTCTTGAATAAATGTAACTGAATTACTCGCTAATAAATATATTATTTAACCCACAATATATTTTCTCAAATAACTAGTGTCGAAATAAATGTGATCAGGAATCCTTAAATAATTACTAAACCCCAGTCAGGAATAATATTTATTCAACTTGTTAAATTAATATTTAACTCAGATACATGGACACACTTAGTGTGTGACCCTCTAGGCCTCTTTCTCATTGGAATTATGTGGGCTTGCCTAAAGTCCAAGATTACTGTCTAGAAACGGGTCAAGGCACCTAAGAGAAAGAAGTTGACGCTGCATTGACATGTCACCTCATACGAACGCTTACCGTGTAATATAATCCCTTTGTCTCGATATCTCTAATCAAGCGGGTTGAATGATAGTGCCATCAAACCATGTGATCAATTATTCTTTCTTTGACTTTCTGGAATTTAACTTTCCCATTCCTTACCATGGCCATGGATTTACTTAGGTTATATCAATTCAATCAAAGGGCCTGAGATATCTACTTCCGTTATGGAACAGAAGGGATAAATCCTTTCTCGCATTATCTATTAATACGGTATTACTAGTTTTGCACCCAACGTATCCTACCTCGCTACAAACAGTGTGTCATAACAGTTTTTGTCAATACATCTAAGTGCGTGAGTTGTAATACCCATTAATAATAATCTTAAAGTCTAAAGGCCAATACACATGTCCGCATATAAGAACATCCTATGACAATATAAAATGTGGATTTCCTACTGGCGGGTCTCGTTCTCATAATATCCTCCTAGATATTACCAAGGGATCACACCATGAGAAGTTGCCTCAATGTTTTATGAGTCCTTACCCCTAATGGCCTGTATTATTTGTGTCCCTCAAATAACATCATCCGGCCATAGAATATATATTCAAGAACAGTGTTATGGAACTTCCTGGTTCTCATCATAACAGGGATCCACTATGACCCTTTAATGAAACAACTATCGTTGGGAAATTATCACATGTATTGTAATGTAGAATAATAATCAAGATGTGATAAGATGTTTATTTAATGAATAAAGTACAAAGTAGTTGGTCATAGGCCACCAACTCCAACAGATCTAATTTATTTTATTTTATAAATAAAAGTTCTTCTTCTCCCCTTATTCTATTCTTATTCATATAATGTTGATATCTTTGGCTCAAGGTGTGAATTTATTCACACCAAACCTTGTGAAATTATCACATAATAGTGGAGTGATTGTTATTTAATTGTTTTCTTTCTTACTTCTTCATTTCCTCCCTCGTGAGTCTACTTCCCAATTCCATTGAAACCATAGCATAAATGGAGGGCTAACCCTCTTATGGGTTGATCCAAGGGAGTAACAAGGGGATGTATTGGATGTTATTTATCACCCCATTAATGTATAATCACTTATTTTAATTGATATTTTTATTTGATGATTTTAAAACTTCTTCATCCTTGTTGAATTTTAAGGCCACATACTTCAAGTACTAATACGAACCTTTACCTTGGAGAGCTCATGAATTTGATCCTCCAAGTGTATAGGTGATTAGTATTATGATGTGTTGGTGTTAAACGAGTAAGTGATGAAGTTTCTTGATCTTCTTGAATAAACCCATATCAAATATAAGAAACTAAAACCATTAAAATAGAATTTCATCCAATCCACCCCAAGTGATAACCAATGATCAACTCATTATTTTAAATTGAATTCAATTAAGTCTCTTAGTGTTTACTTAAATCCATATAAAATCAACCCAAGTTGGCCACTTTATAGCCAAAAAAAATCCATAGAATGTACATGTCTGTAGGTTACTTTTTAGGTATTTGAGGATTCGACAACCCAAGCTAGACTACAAGCGACTGCTTAACCCTAAAAACTTGGGTAAATTTGGGTGAGACCAATGACTCAGGAATTGAGGTCACATTTAATAAGGGGTGAATTATAAAAGGAAAGGCTGATAAATCTCTAACGAATGGTTCAAGGATAATGAGTAATCTTTATGAGTTAGATAACAAAGAAATTACTTGTCTCTGACTGTAGAAGAGGAGAACAACATGTGGCACCGAAGGCTCGGTCACATTCACCAGTAGATCATGAAGAACTTATCCAAGCTAAAGGCTACAATGGATATTCCAAATCTAAAACAAGATTATGAGAAGACCTGTGATACTTTTATGTGGGAAAAATGGTCCCATATCCATATCAACAAAAGAAGAAAAGGGTATCCAATCTCATTGAACCAGTGCATTTCGGCTTATATGGACCAATGAATATATCACACACATATGGAGAATGTTATTTCATTCTATTTATTAATAATTACAATAGGATGTCTTGCATTATGGTCACATAGGGTAAGAGGGAATGATGGACTGTATGAAGAGGTATAAGCAAAGAGTAACAAATGGAACTAGATACACTATCAAGTTCTTAACAAAATGTTTGATGAAGAGGGTGAAGTTGATACTAATCCCATGGTTGCACAAATCTCCCCAACTAATGAAGATTCTGAGGCTGATTTAGAAGAGGAGACAATTACAGAAGAAATTTAGCTTGTACCTTAGAGGAGCTCTATGCTAAAATAATCTTTTCACAGTGGTTTGAATTGCCGCTAAACTGTTTCGTAATGGTTTTGAAAAAATGCCACTAAATCGTGTGTCAACAATCATTTAGTGGTGATTTTTCAAAAACCATTGCGAAATGATATAACGATTTTTTTTAAAATTTGGAGAATTATTTTGTGGTGGTTTATTATTATTATTTTTATTTACATATTTATTATTTAATTTTTATTAATTAATTATTTATAATTTCTTTCATATGCAGATGTCATGCATGCATCTTCCATCCATAAATTTAGCATATCTTTGTGTTGGGTGAGAGTTGAACCTCTTTCCTCTTGGTTATTCTACAAAGAATTTACCATACTAAAATGCTCTTCATGTGGTGACTAAACAGAATTTAATATACTTATATATATATATATAGACAAAAAAACAAATAACAACATAAAATAATAATAAATAATAAAAAAACTAAAAAACAAATAATAAATAACAAATCAATACAAATTAAATTATTAATAATCAGTAATTAATAATTAATAATTAATAATTAATAAACAAATAATTAATAAATAACAAAAAATGATAAATAAATAAATAAATAAATAAATAAATAAATAAATAATAGGTTAATAAATAATAAATAATAAACTATCATTAATAATTAATAAGTAATAAATAAATAAATAAATAAATAAATAAATAGATATTATATATTATTAATAAATGAATAATAGATAATAAATAAGTAATGAATAAATAATAAATAAATAATAAATAAATAACAAATTAATAAAAAAGAATAAATTAATACATGATAAATAAGTAATAAATTAATAAATAATAAATTAATAAATAATAGAAAATAAATAAGTAATACATAAATAATAAATAATAAATAATAAAATAATAATAAAATAATAATAAATTTTTAAAAAAATTAAATGAATAAAAAAATAAAAATAAAAATTAATAATAAATAATAAATAAATAATAAATGATACCCCAATTATAAATGAATAATGAATAATAAATAAATAAATAATAAATAATAAATAAATAATTAATAAATAATAAGTAAATAATAAATAAATAACAAATAAATAACAAATAAATAACAAATAAATAATGAATAATAAATAAATAATAAATAATAAATAAATAATAAATAATAAATAAATAATAAATAAATTAGAATTTATAAATAATTTATAATAAATATTAAATAAATATTAAAAAATAATTTAACAATAATTTATAATAAATAATAAGTTAATATATAATAAATAAGTAATAAATAAATAAATAATATGTAATAAGTAGTAAATGCATAGATAATAAATAATTATTAATGAATAATCATAAATAAATAATTAATAAGTAATAAATATATATGAAATGATGAATATAGAATTAATAATAAATTATAAATATTATGTAAAAATATATAATTAGTATATAAAAAATATTAAAAAATATCAAATATTAAATAAAAAAATGATAAACGGAGAAATAATAAATAATAAATAATAAATAATAAAAAATAAATAATAAAAAATAAAAAATAAATAGAAAATAAAAAATAAAAAATAAAATAAAATAAAAAATAAATAACAAATGGATATAAATATCTATAAATATATATACATATAAGGAAATTTACATAAATATATATAAACATAAATTTATGCTACACACACACACTTATATAAATGCAGATGTGTATATAATTGTATATTAATATAAATATATATATAAACATAAGAAAATGTAAATATCAATAAATATATATACCCATATAAGATATAAAAATATATACACATAAATACATATAAATATTCATGCATAAATACAATTATTTATAATTTTAAATAAATAAATAAATAAATAAATAAATATATATATATATATATATTATAAATAAATATACATTGATGTATATAAAAAAAATAAAAATATAACAACAACAACAACAACAATAACAACAATAATAAATCACTAAAAGAGGAAAAACCACAATAATTGCAATACCATCAAATCAATAGGAATGCAAATGCATGAAAAAAAATCATAGATATCCCAACAAGCATATAAAGACACTCTTAAAAGAAGTTGAAATGTCATTGAATGTTAAAAAATCATGGTATTCGAACCAAAAACTCAGTTTTAGAGGCCTTCCAAGACTTTTTTGACCTTAAAAAAAACTAGGGTCCCACCTAGTCAACACGATGTATATCTCATCACAAGATCTGATTTGATATGTGTTAGAGCCCAAACAAATACCCAAAAGAAATATTATTGTTGTTTTAAGTTCAAGTTTGATTTTCAATTTTTCTTAAAACTAATTTTTTTTATTCTACTAATTATTACCAAATTGTTATCTAATTTCATTGTATATCATTTCCTAAGCTTCAATTTGACTGGTTGTGGGGTTAAAACAGACCCTTGTATCAAAAGTTATCTTCATTTGATGTCAAAACATGATTTTCAACTTATCCACGAATTAATTTAAGTTTTAAATAATTACTAACTAATAATTATAAATAATTAATAATTAACACATTCTAATTAATTAAAATAATAAATAATAACTAATAAATTATTATAAATAATAAATGATAATTATTAATAATAAATTATAATTAAATATTTAATATTTAATGTTATTTTACATTAATTTCGTAGCAGTTTTTCAAAACCGCCCCTAAAAATAAATTAAAAAGGACTAATAAAATTAAAAAATATGATTTAACAACAGTTTTTCAAAAACCATTGGTAAAGTTAAATAGAAAATTTAAAAAATTTAAAATACATTTAGTGACGGTTTTTAAAATCACTGCTAAAAAACCATTGTGAAATTCGGTTTTTCCTGTAGTGGAGAAACATGAGAATAAAAGTAGATCGATCTAATATAATCGAAAATAGAACTACTCCTACATCGACACATAGAATGAGGAATGTTGTGCATGCTGCTATACTATCAATGGTAGAACCAACGTCATTTGAAGAAGTGATAAAGGATGAATCATGGGTTAGATCCATGAATAAAGAACTAGATCAAATTAATAAAAATGAAACCTTAGAACTGGTGAAAAAACCTAAACATCATAATGTGATAAAAAAAGTGCATCTTCAAGAATATATTTGAAGATCATGGAAACATGAACCAGAATAAGGAACGTTTAGTTTATAAAGGCTATACTCAGATTGAATGAGTCAATGTGGAAGAAACATCTACACCAGTGGCTCAACTTGAGTCAATTCAG
This sequence comes from Viscum album, assembly GCA_963277665.1. Taxonomy (NCBI): domain Eukaryota; kingdom Viridiplantae; phylum Streptophyta; class Magnoliopsida; order Santalales; family Viscaceae; genus Viscum; species Viscum album. The sequence continues at coordinate 101,768,649 of OY728147.1, read as the reverse complement.
CTCTTCTTAAAAATGCCAATCCAAAGAGGTTTCATGATTTATCAGATGGATGTTAAAACAATTTTCTTGCATAGGTTACTCCAACAAGAGGTTTATATTGAGTAGATAATGTGTTTCTTGATCACTAATGATTAAACAAAGGTGTGAATATTGAAGGACTTGTATAGTCTGAAATAGGCACCATGATCATGGTATGCATAGTTAGACACACACTTGAAGAAGCTAGAATTCAAAATATGCGGTGTTGATCACAATTTTTATGTGAAAACATCATAGGAATAATGATTCATAGTGCTATTCTATATTTATGACATCATTTTTAGCGGAATAAGACAAAAATATGTTGAAGAATTTTTTATTTTGATGAGTTCATATTTTGAGATATCTGTGAATGGAGAGCTCTCATATTTTTTTGGGGCTATAAGTTATTCAGAAGTTGAAACACATGTTTATCTATCAATCTAAGTATCTGAGATATCTATTGAATAAATTTGACATGCATGATTCTAAACCAATATAAACTTTAATTTTGGTTTGAACTAAACTTGGGAAGCATGATGATGGGAAATTTATGGATATCGCACTGTAAAAACAAATAATTGAAAGCTTTCTATATTTGACTACAACATGGCTGGATATTGTCTTTGCAACATGTTTAGTAGCATGTTTTTATATTAATATGAAGAATGATCATCTTACAATAGTTAAATGAATTATGTAGAACATCCAGAGTACTCTCAATTTTGGATTTCTCTTTGATGTTGGGAAGACTCATGAACTATCAATATTTTTTGATGCGGACTGAGCTAGTGAGGTGGTGAATCAAAAGTCCACAAGTGGTGGTACAGTATTCATTAGAAATAAACATGTATTCTGGTTGATCCAAAATCAATGAAGTAAATTTTTGTGAATGATAGTGGTAGAATACATTACAGTAACCAAAGCGGGTACTCAACTTCTGTGGATGAATCAATAGTTACAATATATCAATGAAAAATTTAAACCAATGATGATATTATGTGATTACAAGAGTGTTATTGACCTCCTAAAAAATATTGTATAGTAATTATGCACCGAGCATACTAATAATAAGTATCACTTAATTAAAGAAAATGTGTATAAAGTAATGGTCATATTAGAGCATGTTCTAAATAATGACCAAGTGGAATACATCATGACTAAACTGTTGGCCACACTAACATTTCAGATAAATTGGTTGAACCTTAGTGTTCAATGACTTCCCTCATCTTGAGGAGGTTAAAATAAATCCTCTCTCCCCATTTGTATCTAATACTTTATATGGTATATTTCATTATTGAAAGGTTCTTTATCTTTTGGTGTATTGTTAAAGGTGGAGAAAGTTTAATTTGTTAGTGTAATTGGGTCTAACAAGTGGTGTGAATTCAAGGTATAAAATTTAGGGGAGATACAATCCATGAGGAATGATGGATTTGAGTTTGATTGAGCTATAAGAGTAGGGTATTTATAGGAATAAAAATGATTCAAGTCATGGAATGCTCTCATGAACTATTATTTTTTATGTTGAGAAATGGTCACGTAGAATTAGAGTGATGGATGAATTTTTTCCATTGTCATTTAGAATCAATAAAGTGTTTGCGGAGTATAATTTCACTTTATATTTCTAATAAACCCAAAAGGGGATAACTTTGGATCCATAGTGATCCGCGTTGGTGATTAAGCATGAGTTTTGTTTTTTGTAAATCATTTTCTAGGCATGTATAGGTGTTTTAAATACAAATATATATGGTTTACAACCTTTGTGATTCATAAGTTTTATAAAGGAATTTCCAAAGTTATTTTTAGTGATAAGGGGATAGATTCTCACTAGTCAAAGTGAATTCATGAAAGTGGTGGAAATTTCATGCTACTTAGGGCATGATCCATGCTATGTCAAGCTTCTCATTCTAGTTATAAAGACTTGTGAAGATAGAAGTTGTGTGAATGAAACACATAGGTATAGTTTCATGCAGATTGTGAAAGGGGAGGATCCACATAAATGAAAGCATGCTAACTTGCATAAAGGTTGGGGTTTCCCTATAAATACTAGATTACCCCTTCATTAAAAAATAATGATGTTTTGGGATAAGAACCATAGGATATGTCATTAAGTTAGTCTTACTTGATTTAATTGTGCTTGATATAAATATCTATGTGAATGTATTTTCATGGAAGGGAGTTTTGTGAAGATAGTAGTGTGAACATACGTGAGTAAAGGAGGTAGAGTGAACTTACCTAAGTGAATGTGGTTTCATAAACGAAGTTTCATGAACAAAGTAGATCACATATACTTGGGAAAACTCACCTTAGTGAAGTGAGTTTCAAGAATCACACTTGAACGAGCACATCTGGGTAAAGGAAGTTTTGAAAAGGGACTTTCACTAACAATAGTTACGTGAAGCCATACCTGGGTGTTATCATACTAGGGATAATTCTTATTTGATTCAATATTGAGGATTACATTGGAGCATAATTCACCCATCTTCATGATGAAAAACACCAAATACTTTCTTGATGATATATAAGTGAACTTCAATTCATTTAATTAAGGAACACTACATCTGAAGTAGTGACCAAGGAGGAGTCGATGAAGGAAATTCAATAGACGTAGTGCATCGTCCGTGAATCAATTTTTAAAGGTAGTGATCTTGTAATGAAGTGAATATAACCAAATAATTATATCCACCGAACCTATGAATATTAGTGGATTCTATTATGCCATCACAAACCCGTGTGTATACTCCTTAGACTATACCTTAGTAACAGACCAAGTAAAATCATTATTCCCTATTTTACTTTATAAATTTGTGTCATGGTAAATGTGAAACTAAAAATTAAAGGTTTAACATATTCATACCAATGTGAGAACAATATTTGAATAATTAAAAAGAAAAAGTTCACCCCCTGATTCAACCTTCCCCTCACAGGGTGTCTTTGGTTCCAACACCACTATTACCATAAGCTATTAAAATGAGGAAGTTATTATCCCAAACCCAAAAGCGTTTCTCTGTAATTATGTATCATGAGGAGGAATCATACTTTACTCAAAATTGTTTACAAAAACTTTTGTCTCATAATAAATAATGATAATAGTTCCCACCGGTTTACAATGTTACCACCAACATAAAATTAGAAATATCACATTAACCCTATACTACTTATTCAATAGAAAATTTTCTTGATCTAATCCTTCAGATTAATCAAAATAAAATTCTTTTAACAATATCAATTTATGGAACTTCAAGATCTATAATGAAAACTACTATAACTTTATCTTCTTTTCTCATTAACTTATAAGTCTTTTAGAATTTAAATTTTTCCTAAAATACTTTGAAATTCACTTTAATCACAACCGCTATTATTTGAAAAACCATCTTCTAGAACATACTGGTCAAGTGCTCTATATATATTCTATCAAATTATCACTAGTAATCTCTGAATGAGTTCAATATTCACATAGCCAATCTCACTCCAAAATATATAGGAAAAAAAGATTAATTTTTGAATCTATTTCATTTCTAAAATCATAAACAACCATCTTAAATGCCTCTTATAATATCATATATTGATTTCATAAAGTCCTCCACAAATCTTAGTGTCAACTATCTTTAATGATTTCAAAAATATTAAGTAGAATCTAGACTTCTTCTTCATAATTTTGTATCTTTAAGTCTAGATCAACAATATCAATTTGACTTTGAATTCTCATAAATGTTATGAGAAATATCTTAACATATTTTTGTTCTTTAACTTCTATAAATGTAGGATAATTATTATGTGTGATATGTTCTAATTTTTCTTCTAATTCTACCTCTGCCTCTGCATTACTCAATAATCTGAATATTTTGAATCTTTAAACCAACTCTGATATAGATATTGAGTATCTCAGGTTCTTTTTTATATATCCAACACATCATAAAACCTCTAAATTACCACATATCATATTTTAAGCTTCCGATGAACTCAACTTCCAATTGTCTCATCATTTGAGAATCTTTAGCTTTTAATCATATTAAATTACAATCATCTCAACTTTCAATCTACTTAGTATCCACACATCTAAAATACCTTAGATCATGGTATATTTAATTTTTTTTCTTATAGACTTAGTAAATTTATCAAATTTAACCACCTTCCAGCTGAGAATCACGAAACTTTAACTTTATCCATAGCTTCTGTTGATTTACATTATCCTCTAATAATTCCGTTTATTTTTACTTCATCTAGAGCATTCATATCACTTGTATTAATTTAACACTTTTAGATTTACATAAACTATATATATCAACATTAATTACTTATTTAACTTCTGGATTTACCTTTTAAACATGACCTAGATTGGTCTTTCGTTACCTTTCCCGTTTTAAATTCAACTCTTCTTGAATCACAATTGATTCTCAAATCACCATGATGTATGATACTGTGAATGATCAGTGTATCATCATCTGGATTAACTTTAGAACCTTTCATATGGTTCAGAATTTATTTACCACTCACCAAAATCATCCTTTATATTCACCTCAGTTAAACATCTATATACATTCAAATAACTTACATAATGTATAATATTATTCCCTTTTCTTATTTTAATATTTATCTAATAACTTCTTTAATATGTGTTCTAGAAGTATGTCATCACAAATTCATAATGATTCAAAAGGAATTTTAGATCCATGTAATATATGTGAAATCAAGTATTCAACAACAACTCATAACTTTTGGTTTTGGAACTTTTTTAACTTTCAGATACATAATCCGGTTACCTCATCTTACATCATCCATATCGAGACCTTAAAAAATAATAACTTCATCTTTAAATATTTTTCAAAAAAAATTATCTCAAATAAGGTTTAAATAAAATGAAATACCTTTAATAATTCCATGGTTTCTTCAATCTTACACTTTGTATTTATTTTCAAAACTAACAAGTCTCAACACAAAAACTTTCAACTTTTCATCAAAACAAAAACCTTTCTCAAAGAGATGTGTCCTAGCACCACACTACTAGGTAAAACAATTTTTTTAAGATAATTACATCCTTTTATGATAATAAATTTTGTGACCATGATTTTTATATTATAATACTTAATTAAACCACTTAACTTTTCTTCCCTTTTTGAAATAAAAACAACATGAGATTCACCCAAGATATAGTTCAAATTTTTGCACTTATTAGGTTCATGATAATCTTCATTTTCACTGAATTTTTTAGAACTATACCTGTTAAAACTAAGAAAATTATTAGAAATTATGAAGCTTTAGTTCAAACTAGAATAAATTTGAGACTTGAAAATTAAATTGCTCTCATTTTTCAAATTGAAAAAATTAGTTACAGAGGTTGCTAAGAACAAGTTGTGGATAAATGTAATGAATAAAGTCTTCAATCAGATTGAAACAAATAACACCTGAGAAATTGTTTCTAGATTATAAGAGAAGGATGATACATGAACCAAATGGATGTTTAAGAAAAAAATCAATGAAAAGGGTGAGATCTCAAGAAATAAATATATATCATTTTGCAAATGGTATTCATAGTTGTAATGTGTTGAATTTAAATATTTGTTTTGAACCTTTTTCAATACTTGAAGTTATGAGATTTTTTGTGACTGTTATAACTTATATTCACTAAATTTTTTATTATATGGATTTAAAGTATATCTTTATGATCATATATCTTGAAGAAGATGTTTTTATTAATCAAATTAAAGGTTTTATACTTGATAATGATGAAACTATGGTGTGAAAGTTTAAGAAATCTTCATATGGGTTAAAGCATTCCCTGAGATTTTGGTACTCTAAAATTAATAGTTTTCTAAATCATTTTAACTTTTATAAAGTAAATTTTGAAAGAAACTTATATGTGAAAGAGGTGAGCATAGGTACAGTTTGGAATAATTTTTTCAGGTGTTAGTGAGTACACTTATGAGGAATTTTCAAAACAAATTAATATGTATTTGAGTTTTCAATTATCATAGAGATGAATTTATTTATGGGACTATAATTTTTTTGTAAGGAAAACACATATTACTATCTTAAGAGAAATATGATAGGGAATTTGTGAATAATTTTGGCATAAAATATTCAAAGAAAATATCCACACCCATGATAGTTGGTGTGAAGATGAGTTAAGATTAAGTAGGAAAACGTATGAATTAGAAGGATTTTAGGAAGATAATTGGAATCTTTATTTATCTTATAACATCAAGACCAATCATTTTTTACATAATAACCTATATCAAAGTAACATTGAGTTATGGTAATATGTATAAAAGAAGTTAAGAAATAAACATTTTGGGTTTCCTTGATATTGATTAGTCTGAAGATTGTAATAAAATAAAATCCACATAAGGAGGAACATTCTTTTTGGGAGAAATTTACGTGAGATGATATAGTAATAAAAAAATTTATATGACTCTGAGTGGAATTAAATATGAGTATATTACTAGAAAACATTATTGTATACAAATGTTATAGATTTAAGTACAGTTGGAATATTTGAAAGTGATCATTGAATTTCTATTGAAAATTACTTGTGATAATTAGATTACAATAGATATTTACAAAACCTAGTATAACACTCCAGATCCAAACATATTGATATCAAGTATCATTTTATCACAGAGAATCTAGCTTATGGATATGTGAAGTTAGAGTACATTTCTATAAAATATTATACTACTAATATGTTAAAAACATCTATGCTAAGAGAAATATTTGAAGAGTTGAGACTAAAAATTCATTTGCAACCCTTCCCTCTCACTTAAGGAAGTTATGGTTTACCCCCATATATTTTGGATTTTGTTTTCAAATTGGGGGAGAAACATAAAACTATGTATTTTATCTTGTGTGAATATTAATATATGGTTATTGAGAAGGGTGAGGAAATTTAAGTTAGTTTATTGGGTGGGAATCAAATTTATGGACAAAAAATTGATTGTTAGTGAGGGATAAAATTATAATATCTCTTCAGTTAGGGTAGATATATCACGACATATTCTTTTGAAATTTTACCCAAATTTCCTTTACCTATATGGACAATTATTTTTTTACATATCTTATTTTCATATTTAGCACTCAAATTGAAAGAGTTACTTGGGTTTACAATTTGGAATAAGTTACCAATGGTTCTTTCTCCCTTAGTGATAATTAATCTATCTTTTGAACACTTGATAAAAAAGAGTTTTTAATTAATAAAAATTTATTCCCAAAATCATAAATTTGTCTTACACTCAATAAGTTGCATTTAATTACATAAAAAATATAAAATCTTTAGATTTTAGTTTTTGTGCTTGAATCTCAACCATATTGATTCCTCTAATTTTTAAGGAACCATCATTCCCAAAGGTAACTGATCCTCTATTAAATTATTCAATATTATTAAATATTTTTGTATCACTAGTCATATGAGTTGAAAAACCACTACCAAATATTCACTACTTAACTTTCCTACTATCTTTTTGATCAAATACAATAAAAAATGACTTTCCTTCCTTTTTCCATTTCTGAAATTCCTTTCCCTTTTCAGAATAATGAAACTATCCTAGAACAATAGATATAAATTCTTCAATATAGTGACACTATTGGTCACATATTCTATAAATTTCCACTAGAAAAGAAAATATATTCTGAGTAGAAAGACTTGATTAACTTTTAGTCACAAATTTTTCTTTCCTTAAATATTTCTTCATCTTCATATATTCGCTTCCAATTATTTCAAAGTTCCCACCTCAACTCATGCCTATTTTAAGGGAGTAGAATTTTTACCAAAAAATATACGATTTGTTCCCAAATATTCCACAACACTAACAATAATCTTTTAATTTTTACCCCATATAATAATATGAGTTTTTTTTCAGGAAAATATTATTGATAAGAAGCCATATTTTTTATCTTCCCATTTCCTTTGGCATGGGTGAGTAATTATCCACAAGTTTTTTAACATCATTTGATGTGTAGGAAGATTCCTCATGATTATTCTCATCCATAAATTACCCAGTTATAGTTTTTTAACTTGAAAAATTAGTAAATACAAATGTATATTCAAGTTTCACAGAAGTAGGTTTAACCTAACCTCTTAGGATAATATTTATAGTGACCTAATAAGATTTATATTTAACTTCTTGAGACCTGTTGAAATATTTAATCGTATTTTTTAATGTATTATCATCAATATAGTTCACAATCTTTCCTTTCTCTCTAACCTTAAACTTGATTATTTTAATTTATTTAATGTAACTATATTCCCTTTTGAGAAACTCTTCATTTACATAATTCTTATTTTCACCACCTTTCCTTAATAGTTTGGAATCTTTTTTTAGTTTAGTGTTTTTTTCAAAACATTTCTCAAGACCAGCTTTCAGTATATGTTTCATGTTAGTCTTTTTACTTTATTTTTCTTCACTTATTGATGTTTCTTCATGTTTTTCAACATGATCCATACATTTTATAAAATTTTCAATAATATATTTTCCATAATTACTACTTGAATCAGAGTAGTATTCCTATTTTTTTCTCCAAATAATCCTCATTTTCCTTATTAAAACATAATTCCTAGAAAATTCTTTCTCCATGGCCTTTATTACAATTCATTATTCTTGAGCTCACCACCTTCATTTCTTAAAAAATTTAGTATTAAGTGCCCGAATTTACCACACTTAAACAATTTCAATGAGAGTTCACCTTCTCACTTACCTTTTTAATTTTTAATTTTTTTGATATAATAACCATAACCCTCATATACACTTCATCCTTATGTCCACCATCTTCTAATTCACTAGAATACTCATATTTATATTCCAATATTTTAAGATTTATCATGAATTAATAGACTATACCCTCCTTTATTTTCTTCTTAAATACAAAATATTTCCTCATCTCATAAGAAATAAGTATGTTTTGTAGTTCGTCAGGATATTAATCATATTTATCCTCCAAAACTAAAACTTTAACATCATTAAAATTATGGAATATTCTTATTAAACACTTGATGATAGTAGAATCTTCCAAATTATCTCTAAATTTTATGTTGTTGCTTAAAATTTCATTCACTGTTATGAAGTAATAATTAATAGTTTTTTTATAATCCATCCTCATATATTAAAAATTATTTCTACATATCGATATATTTTCTTCCTTAAATGTCAAATTCCATTTAAAGATTATTTCAAGTTTGTCCCATGTCTATTTAGTAGTTTAGAGACCCATCACCTTCATAAATGCTCTATCTGATAAGGACATATGAATCACATTTATTTCTATTCCATCATCTTATAAGTTTCTATTATCAGAAAAATTCATGGGAGAATATTTACCTTTTGGTAAAAATACCACTGTAGAAGCATTTACAACTTTCAGGAAAAGTGAAAGAATATAGAGAATCATCTTATTCTTCCATTCGTAATAAATTTTCCATAAAATGTTAGAATTAATTTATTTTTGACTAAATTTAGATTATTTATCTAAAAAAAGTAAGGATATATTAGAGGGAACCTTGGTTTCCCTGATAATAATTGAAGTACCTAGGATTATAATGTACCACTAATATTGGGGGGGGGGGGTGGGATGAATCAATTGTACTCTTTAACATTTTCCTTTTAACTGAAATTATCCTTTATGACTTGTCAATATTGATGCTCTTTAATTTATATCTGATCCTTAACCATATTAAAAAAATATAAATCAATATAAGAAACACATGTTTTTAAAAGGTCCATTCCTAATATGGGAACCTACTCATTGCTGTGTTCATTTTCATCTCGAGACAAAAATTTCCACTATTATCATAAGGGGTTACAATGAGGCAGTTATTATCCTAAACCTAAAATTATTTTACAACAATTAAATAGTATGAGTATCCATTATCCTTCAAACAAAAGTTTTTTACAAAACTTATTCCTCCCAAAATATTATTATATTGGTTCCCACCAGTTTAAAATGTTACCACCATCACTGAATGAGAAATATCACCTTTATCCCCAACTACTTCCACAGAAAAAACTAATATTACTTCAAGAATTCAGAATAATAGAAATATGATTCTACTCATAAGATCAATTTTTAGAAATTAAATGTAAGGAAATAAAACCCCATGAACTTCACTTCCAATGATATACAATTATTAAGAATCACTACTCCTCTTCTTAAACTAAATGAATCTTCTAAAACATACACATTTAGATCCTGGTATCTCTTCCCTCAAATTAATAGCAATGATCTTCAAATGATATCACCCCTTTATATAAACAAACTAATTCTGAAATAAATAAGAATGATAGGCTTAATTTCAAAATCTCCCACCTTTCTCAAATCATATTCAACCACCATCAATTCCTCAAATAATATTATACATTTAATTCATTATGGCCACAAAAAATGTAAACATCACCTATATTCAATGTTCCTAAAAATCCTATCTTGAATCCCAATGTATCCTTCATGATTTTGTTTCGTTAATTCTATCTTAGTATCCCCTCTTTGTCTTTGAGTTTAAATAACTATTTAAGGAAATGTATTTTCATATTCCAATTCTTTAACTTTTCTAAACTTAGGATAATTTTAATGTGAACTATATTATGATTTTGCTTCCGGTTCTACCTCTGCCTATGAATTATTTACTCATACATGAACTTTGAATCTTTAAAGAAACTATAAAAAAGATCTTTAGTATTAGTTTTTCTTCTTATATATCTCCAACATGTAATTTAAACTCTTCCTTATGGAATATCATCTTATTAGATTATAATTAGCCCAAATTTTGATCATCTCATCTTCTGATCATATTCAAATTTCGATCAACTTAACTTCAAAGCATCTCATATTCTGATCTACTCAGATTTTTTACATTTGAAAAACCTAGACTTCTGGTCAACTCAATTTCCAATCTTCTAGACTTATTCAATTTATCAACTATAACCAAATTTTAGTGAGAACTCATACAACTTCAACTTCAGATTCATCATATTCTTTAACTTCCATTGATTTTTATCATCCTCTATTGATTCATTTGTCTTTCTATTCATCTATATTAGTCAATCTCACTTGTATTACTCTAACACTTCTAGATTTACATCAACCAAAGTTATCAAAATTACTGTCTGCTTTAACTTTTACTCTCCAACTTTCAGATTCACCTTATAAACATGATCACGATCCATCTTACATAATCTTTTCCTTTGAAAATTCAACTCATATTGAATCAAATTTGATTTTCAAATCTCTATAATGCATGTTACTTTGAAATATTAGTGTATCATCATCTAAATTAAATTTCAAACCTTTCGGATGGCTCAGAATTCACCACTCAATAATTTGTTTCAACTTCTAGATGCACCTCAATTTGGTATCCATATGAATTCAAATATCTTACATACTATGTGAGATTATTCCCTTTTCTGATTTTTAGCTCCACTTTATAATGTTTTCAACTTTTATTTTGGAATTATATCAGCATAAATTTTGAATGATTTATAAAGAATCCCATATCCATATAACATCCAGACACTCAAGTCTTCAAAAATAGTTAATAACTTCTTATTCCAGAACTTGGTTAACATCTAAATATAGAATCATGTTACCACATATTACATTATCCAGATTCAAACCTTGAGAAATAAAAACTTTATCTTTATCTATTTCTCAAAAACATTCTCATATAAGATTGAAAACAAATACAATACCTTTGAAAATTTCATGGGTTCTTCATATTCATATTTTAAAATATTTTTATGGTTTTTTTTAAATATAGAATGTGTGTTTTGTGAATTTTCGTTTTCGATTATTTTTAAAAGTTTTTAGTTTATATATATATATTAAATGCATCAATATTGATTTTTTTACCACAAAACAAATGTTTTGTATTTGAAATTAAAATTATTTATTTTTAGAAGTTTTAAATTGATTTCAAAACCACAAACACATTTTAAGTGAATTTATTTATTTTTATTATTTTTTTAATAATTTTGAGTTTGTGTATGTTTTTTTTAAAAAGTTTAAATATTTATTTTTAACATATAAAATCATAGATTTACAATAAATGTTTTATGTGTTTTTGTTCTTAAATTAAATATGTAAATGTCAAATTCATTTCCTAGTTTTTGTTTTTATTGATATTAACCAAGAATTTAGGAAAATATTTATCACTTAAGTTGTTTCCTTATATATTTTTCTAGTACAATAGAATTTTGTATATTAAAATGTTTTCATGAAAAGGGCAGCCTACCAGTTGGGTGACGACCCGTCACATTCCGTGAGGCCACGAGGCTCAAACCCATGACTAAAGGGTGACAAGGGAATGTTTAAACCCGATAGGAATTATAGAAAATGATAAGAGGTATTTATATGATATATGTAATTAACTTGACTGTAGTAATAGTAACTTGACCTTTGGAAAATATACCATATCATAAAAACTATCATTTTTCAATAAATAATATTTTTTCATTAAAATTTAGATTTATCATATTTATAAATATTTTTTTAAAAAATAATTTTCATTTTTATAATAAATACATCAAATTAATCATTGAGTTAATTTTTAGGTTTTTTATGGAAAAGTTTATTTTTAGGTGAATAGTGAAAATACCATTTTTCTCATAAAATATATCATTTATGACATAATAATTGTATGGTATTAACTTAATATTTTTTCGTAATTTTTATTGATAAAAAATAATTTTACACATTAATATAATTCATTTAAAAATATCAAGCTACATTTATAAACCTATGTTTGATATTTTGGAACCTAAATTATATATTTTCTAAAAATTGTTTTTATTCGTTATACAATTATTATTTTAGAATTTTTTTATAAATTTAAGAAAATTAATAAATTAAAATGGATTTAATATTTTGAATCAAAATATCTAAATCAGGTAACAAGTTCAATTTTATTATTTGGCATAAAAATAAGTTATCGAGGTGAAAAGTGAGTTAGCACAGTAAAAGTAAAATAATACAAAAGATTAAAATTAAAATGGAAATGCATAAAATACATAAAAAAACCATTAAATATGTGTATAATGGTTTTAAAATCTTAAAAAAACTTTTTAACATTAATCATCAACCAAATTATTTGAAATTAATGGAATCAAAAATTGGTTGGCCTTAAAAACAAAATAATCACTATTTTAACCCTTAAACACCTCCCTCCTTATGTATAAATACCCAAACCCTCTTATAATTTTCACACACCAAAATTAGAATTTCTCTCATTATATATCTCTGAAGGTGTCTCCTCTATTTTTTCCTCATCAATATTGAAGAGTTTTTTAGTTAGAAGGGTCGTCTCTAAGCTAAGAAGCTCAATAGAAGTAAGGGTTTCCTCAATCCCTCTCTTTCGTTTTCAAGTACATTACTTTTGTTATATTTTATTTTTAAATTATTTTTTTAATATACTGAAATTATTGTTATTAAATGGTATTATATTCCATTTCATATGTTTTTATTGTGATTTTAAATATTAAATCTCATTATAACCTTTTTTAAGTTATTATTATACCGAAATAAGGGTTCCTCACCCCTTATTTCCTGTTATTTTTGTGGTATTTTTTAAATTACTTTTAATTTGAATAGTAAATGTTATTATTCACAATTTTTAATAATTTATTTAATATTTTATCAATGATATATCCCCATTACACCTCGTTATACTACCTTCATAGGCCGTTCTAATGATCATACTTTCCCATGACCATAAAACTATCCTAAATATGGAAAAGGAAAGTGTGTGTGCTTTTTGCAGTGATAACATACCTGTATAGATAAAAAAGTACATATAGACTTTTAATTTTTTTTACCTAGGGTTAATAACCCTAAAAATGATAGATTGGATATTAAATCAATCATCACCCGGTGCACAAAAAATAGGCCTAACTACACACCTGGTTTAAATCTACCGGGGGATATGATTTGGATAATTAAAATGATCTTTATGAGCCATATTGAAGGATCAAAATATATGAATTTATATTCAATTTCAATTTAAATCCCTATAAAATTAAAGTATCCCACACTACTAATTGATGAAATTTATTTGATAGGGGTACTATCCATAACATTGTGAATATCCTATAGTTTCTAAAGTCAACTGTTGGAGATTCACCTAGATAGCCACATTAATCCATTGTAAGTGGTTGTTTCCCACTCACTTTGTAACTGGTGATTATTTTCTCAACCTCTCTCCATATTTTTCATGGATTTTAACTTTCTCCTCCATGTATATGTTTTTATTTATATGTGGTATGGGATAAATGAAATATCTATAGAGAATGATCTATCACCCCATTTTATTTATCTTATCATCAGTTATTCATAACTTTTCTTCCAAATACTTTCCTTATTGGATAACACTGTATGATTTTTCTATTTGAAGGGTGATCACATAGATACATATTCATCAATTGACTAGGAAAATTATTTACTAAACTATACACCCTTTATCTATACAGTTTAAATACCTTATCCTTAATTATAATGATTTATGGGTACTTACCTAGAAAGTTAATTAATTTTATTGGATACCAATTTAATTTATAATGGGTTTATAATGTTGTTATTATAAATGAATTTATGTGTTTTTTATCTTTGTGGAAAACATGATTTTATACATTTTTAGGGTGCACCCTAATAACACTCCAATTTATTGGGTAAATAATTAGTCTCTAAAGATGATATTCTTATGGTACCCTAACATTGTGCCTTGGTAATGTTTTATGATACTTTGCTGAACAAACTTGGTAATATGTTTTAGGAAACCATGGTGACATTCTTATCAATGTATCATGTTTATATTATCTCCACATTCTTCTGATTCCATGACTTATGGTATCATTTTCTTTATTCCATGATATTATGTGATGATATAATATCATCATTATTTATATTATCATGTTATACCTCATGACTCAAATGTTATACTACATCACTCAAGATCAAGAATATTAATGTTTTTAGGTCTCAAAGATTATGATTTATCTATTATTATGCAATTGATCTAATCCTTTTCTCATGTCTCCCCATTTCTATAGGAATTAAAATTGATGGGATACATAAGAGAGATGCATGTATGTAGAATTTTTATAAATCAAATGTAATTTTCATTGAGAGTTAAAGATGTAAATTCACCTAGTTCCCAACGATTCAAAGTTTTTGATTCTTGGGGTTGTATTTATCTCTTGAGATATTTGTATAAGTTTGCATGTTTAGTACTAAATCTGGGAGTGTAGGTCTGGGGTGTCCCAGTTGGTATCAGAGGCGAGTTTAGTTATTTTGGGGAATTAGGATTCAGAATATTTAGGTATAGAGAATTATATAGATACAATTTTCTCTATAGGACTAGGGTAAACTAGTATGACCCAATAAGATTAATATTTCCAAGGTATTTATATTAACCCCCTTTTATAAATAACTTTTAAGTGAATATTTGTGTTTAATAGGTGTTTATCAATGGGTAAAATTGTGAGGGCACATTTTTTTAGGGAGGGGGGGGGGTGTAATGTTACATCCTAGATTTCCAATGAAAATTTTTATGAGTTTTTTTTGTGAATTAAATATGTAAATGTTAAATTCATTTCCTAGTTTTTGTTTTTATTAATATCAAACAATAATTTATAAACATATTTATCACCTAATTTATTTACTTATATTTTTTAGACTATAATGTAATTTTATATATTAAACTTTTTTTAAGAAAAAGGGAAGCTTTCTGGGAAATGACTAGTCATGTATTATGAGGGAATAGGGCTAGAACCCATTATTGAAAGGAAATAAGGGCATAACACCCACCACTAGGCTATGCTCTACCCTACTTATATGTTACATCCTTTATATATATATATATACTTATATCAATTTTATTATATTCTTGATTTTTTTAAATATATAGTTTTATTTGATAAATATATTCCTTTTATGGATTTTTTTATTTTTACATCATCTTGGTAATGAATGCATTTTAATTTAATGGTTAATAAAGTATGATGCATGTTTTAATAATTATAAAATTACAAATCATAACCATTGGAGATACCATCATATGACATTTTATGTGTAATGTGTGATAAAATAAATGGTTAAATGTAAGTTATATACTAAAATTATACTTTATTATACATTTTTTATTAACATTACAATTCATTTATTTTCTATTTTTATCTTATTCTATGTATTTGTTTTATTACTCTAAAATTTTCATTTTATATGGTTAAGTAATACATTTTATAATAAAAATTCAACATTGATTTATTTCATTAATTTATAAAAAATATATTTACTGAACAATCATATCTAATAAAATAACTACTATTAAAATAGGAAGATAACAAAAAATAAATAAAACAACTAGTTTTGGAAATTTTATATCACTATGGTATCCTAGGATTATCATACCCATAAAAAACACTGTAAAAAGATATAAAACATTAGTAATGAAATTGAAATTTTCTAAAATGATAAATGTTTAACCATGAGAGGAATTTTAAAAAATTATAGGTGGTATTTATATGATGTATGAGATTAATGTGATCATTGGAATAAAACATTGACCGTTGGCAAATATATCATGTCATAAAAACCATAATTTTTCAATAAATAATGATTTTCATTAAAAATTATTTTAATAATATTAATAAAATTATTTTTATACAAGTAATTTCATTTTTGGAACAAAAACATTGAATTTATCTTGGATTAATTTTTTGGGATTCTTTTGAAAAAGTTGATTTTGAGTGAATAGTGAAAATACCATTTTTCTTACAAACTCTCTCATTTACGACCCAATCATTGTATGATCATAAATTAAGATTCAAGAAGCATTTTTTATTGATCAAAAATACATTTATAGATTAATATAATTCATTTTAAAATAATAAAATTAAATTTATAAACCTGTGTTTGATATTTTGGAACCTAAGTTATATCTTTTCTAATTTTTTTATTCGTTATGTATTTATTATTTTAGAATTAATTTTTTTAATTTTTAGAAAATGATTCATGTAAAAAATATTTCATATTTGGAATCATAATTTCAGAATTAGAAAACAAGGTTAATTTGATTTTTAGGACCAAAAATAAATTGATGAGGTAAAAAGTGAGCTAATATAGTGAAGATAAAATAATGTAAAAGGTAAAAATTAAAAGGGAAAGGTATAAAATACCTAAACACCACAACATTAAATAATAGGTTATGGGTTTTTACAAACTTAACCAATATTTTCAACATTAATTATCAACCAAATTCATTGAAATTAATGCCACCCAAAAGTATTTGGTCTTAATAACAAAATAATCATTATTTTAACCCTTAAACACCACCCTCCTCATGTATAAATACACGCACCCTATTATAATTATTCCACACCAAAATTCTAAGTTATATCATTATATCTCTCACAATTAGTCTCCTCCAATACTTTATCATCAAGCTTTAAGAGTGTTTTTTTGGTTTAAAGGGTTTCTATAATATAAGGAGATCAATAGATATAAGGGTTTCCTAAACCCTCCACTTTCCTTTTCAAGTGCATTACTTTTGTTGTATTTTCTTATTTAATTACCTCTTTTAATGTAGTACCATTATTGTTCTTCTATGCTATTATCTTACATTTTATATGTTTTAAATGAGATTTGAAATATTCCCTGTCATTATAGCCTTTTCCTAAGCCGTTACTACACTGAAATAAGGGTTCCTAACCCCTCATTTCCCTTTACTTTTATATGGCCTTTTAAATTACTTTTCATTTTAATGGTAAATTTTATTATGCATCATTGTTATAATTTTCTTACTATGTGATGTTTCCAAAGGACATCGTTAAATTCTATATTAGAATAATATTATAAATTTATATGTTCCTGAATGACAGTAACTACAAAGGCATAATAAAGTGGAAGTATGAGGTCGATCCCACATAGAGAAGGGATATTATAAGAATACTTTTAACCAAAGGTTTGGTTTCCCCAATTTTAGTTTGAATTTATTTAAATAATTAAATAACATGGGTATAAATCCTGAAATAGAAAATGGATATGGGTCAATTTTAGGGTAAATGCAAAAATAATACTTGTAGGATCGAAATAATCAATAGAGATACTCAATATACAAGAGGGGGTGTGAATTGTATACTTTAAAAATTCCTTTGGAACCTTTAAAGTTAAGTTTAACAAGGGTAAATAAAGCATAAACAAACATTCACAAGACCTCTTAAAGAAACCTTTTCTATTTTCTTAAAAGAATGATTTTACCTTAAAGAATATATAATCTATAATATAATCAGAGTAATGGAATTACAAAGTATAAGAAATCTATACTTTCTAACTTTAACAAAGTTACAAATACAGTGGAATTAAAACAACTTGAAATAGGAATCAAGTAACAATAGGATTCTTTTAACCCAAAGAGAAGGGTATCCAACAACCTTGGATAAAGGTTCCTTGATTTATACCTTCAATAAAGTCTGTCTTACCCAAACCCAAGAAATCCCTCAATCTGAAGATCAGTATCTATCTTTCTATCCCTGCAAGCCCTCGATTTAGAAGGAAATTGGAACCTCTGTCTTCCAAACCTAAAAGCCCATGATCAACACAATCAGAGTCTGCACTAAGAAATTCTGAACAAGTTGTTCATGCCTGAACAAGTTGTTCATGACATCCACATGAAGCACTACGAGTTGTAAGAGCCTCTCTCTAGAAATCAATTCACAAGATTATTAATTTCCAAGTACTTTACTCGTTCAAATGAGCTTGTATTTATAGGCAAAAATTTCCAACGGTCGGCTCCTCTCCAACGGTCATATTTTCCTTAAATTTCACAGGGAACTGGACAAGTGGAAAACATACAACGGTTAGTTTGTAACAGATTGTACAACATTGTTTCAAGTAATAGAAACGATGTTAAGTTAAAGATAAATGTTAAGTATAAGAACTCTTGGAATCCGATAATATTAGAATGATACATTTAACAACTCTAACATTATTAGGAAAACAAATTCTTAAGAAATCAAGAAAATGGAATCATAAAATTGGTATCACATATACACTAGATTTGGTGTCATGAAGATCGGCATCATATATACACCAGATTTAGTATTGAAGATCAACATCATATATACACCGGAATTGGTATTGAAAATCAGCATCATATATACACCATATTCAGTATTGAAGATCTACATCATATATACACCAGATTCAGTATTGAAGATCAGTATCATATATACACCAGAATCAGAATCATAAAACCGAACCACATTTACACCGGATTCGAAATCATAAAAACTGAATCACATATACACCAGATTCGGAATCATAAAAACTGAATCACTTATACACCGGATTTGGAATCATAAAAATTGAATCACAAATCGTAATGACAGATTTGTAATTATAACAGAATGGAAAATCGGAATGACAGATCTGTAAGTCTAATAGAATGGAAAATTGTAATGATATATCTGTAAGCATAACAGAATGACAATTCTGGATCTTAAGAAAAATACAGAACTTAAAAAATATTCATAACTTAAGAAAAACTGTTTGTGATTTTTAAAACATAAAACCATAAGGATTGGAGAAGTCATAAGATATTCTTATAGACTCAACAATCCTAAGTCTATATAAGGATAGACCTATGGATTAGACTACAAAGTGGTGAAAATGACACAAATTATTCTTGGTCATACCAATTGGATCTACCTAAGCTATAAAATAATCATTGGTCTAAAGATATTCTATAACTTAAGTGCAAGAATATTATTTTATAGGCAGAAATAATCACAAGCTATTGGTCTTAGCTTTCCCAACTCCAACTAGGCTAGGGTCCATCGATTACATCTCTGATGGTCAGGGAAGCTACAAAATAATGAGATTAAAAATTATTTTTAACCTAATTAATATCCAAATGGTTATCAAATTTTGATTTAGAAATTTATTACATTCAAATCTACCCTTACTTTCAACATCCAACCCTAAGAGTATTATCCACACAAGATGATATTAAACGAAATAGGGTAAATAAATGACATGATAGAAATAAAAAATAAAATATTCAAAATAAATAAATCCAAAATTTTAATCATATAAAAAAGTTAAAAACTAACTTGAATGAACGAATAATAAAGAGCACAACAACAGTTGATGTTGGATGACAATTGGTGTTGAAATCATATTATTGGAATAACAATAAACAATAAACAATCCTTTAAATAGAATGTGGTAATAAAGGAATGATTAAAATGGTAAAATAAATCAATAGAAATAAGTTATAAATAAAACATGAAAGGAATAGAGAAGAAAAGAGAAAACATTTTGGGTGTCCCATATCTCTTTTATGTTGAGGGTCATTGGAATATTTATAAGACTGACTGGATCAAGACATGTAATTTATTCACATCATGAAAATGATCCAGGTGACTTATGTTTCTATATTTACATAATGTGTAACTGGGATTTACATTGTGTACTTCATATCTAAAAAGGTCTCTAAAGATTTTAGATCTCCAGGATTTAATTTCTTGAATCCTTGGTGGGATTTAGGTTTCAAATTTTTCATGTTGGGTATTATATTCACATCATATATCGTCATTAGGTATTATATTTTATTCTTTCATGACGTGAAACTTAGATTCACATCATGTACTTGGTTCACATCATGTATTTGGTTCACATCTTTTAATTTGGATTCAGAGGCTGGATTTTGGCACGCAGGTGCTATGCTCAAGGATTATACATTGTGTACTTTATATTGAAAATGTGTAGTGTTGAACTCAGCTTCATCATATTTTTTTTTCATGGATCAGTGCAAAGTTCTTTTATTGTCTATAATTTCCATGCTTTCCTCTCTATTTTTCAACATGTAGTTCCCGTTACAAGAATATAAAAAACATTAATATCAAACAAGAATCTCTTATTTAATCAATTAATATCCAATGAATTCATATATAAAAGATATGAAAATATAGATATCACTATGTTATCAAATAGATATAAACATTACCTCTCATTATACTACCTTCATAATCCATTATAATGATAAAACTTTTTCACATCCATAAAACCACCCTAAATTTTGTAAAGAAAAGTGTATGTGGGTCTCCTAGTGATAAAATCCATGTCATGATATAAACAAGTGGATGAAAAATTTGGAACAGTTGCACCTAGGAGTAATAACCCTAAAAATATCATAATTGGGAATTAACTTGATCTTCACCTGGTTCATGAAAAATAGGCCCAAATACACACATAGTTTAACACTCTTTGGGGATATTCTTTAGATAATTCATAGGATCTTCATGAGCCATAATGAAGGATTGTAATATATGGATTGATATTAACTTTCAATTTATATCCCTATGCCATGATAATAACCTCTACTACTACTTGATGAAATTTCTTAGAATACCCATAACATTGTGAATACCCTATAGTTTCTAAATTTTATTATTTTATATTCACCTAGATAGCCACATCAATCCATTAAAATAGGTTCTTTACAACTCATTTTTAACCAATTATTATGTTATTTATCACTCTATATATTTCTAATGGATCTTAACCTTATCTTAAATATCCATGTTCCCATGTATACATGGTATGGTTGAAATAAAATATATATATATAATGATCCATCATTTCTTTGTCTTGTTTTATCACCAGCTATGCATAAATTGTATTCCAAAGACTTTACCTTATGGATACCCTTGTATATATTTTTTAGTAATAAGGGTTTTCACCTAGATACTATTCTTATATTTAATGGGTAAATTATTGACTAAACCATATAACCTTTATCTATATGGTGTAAATACCTTATACTTTATTATCATGACTGCTGGGAATTTACCTATAAATTACCATATTTCATTGGATACCTATTTAATTTTTAATGGGTTTATCATTCCATGATTATTAATGTATTTAGGTATGTCTTTCTCTATGTGTTATATATGAATTTAGGTATTTGAAGGGTGAACCCTGATAGTGAACCAATGCATTGGGTAAAGAATTAACCTCAAGATATGTTATGCTTATGATACAATGACATCATGCCTTGGTAATGTTTTATGATACCTCAGTGAACAACCTTGGTAATATTTTTTATGAATCCTTGGTTGTACACTTAGGAATTTTTCATGTTTATGTTGTTTCCATATTCTTATTATTCCATAACTTATGATATCATTTTCTTTATGCCATTCTACCATATGATGATATCTAATCCTCCTTAATTATGTTACCATGTTATGCCTCATGAATAAAATGTTCCAATTCATCACTCATGATTAAGAATCTCAATGTTTTTATGCTTCAAAGATTATGATGTATCCCTTACTAAGAATTTGAGCTCACCATTTTCTTATAAACCACTCCCCCCAAAAAAAACCATTTGTAAATTTTTTCCCTAATATCATTAGTAACTCCTTGTCCCCTAAATATCCAATCATGTTAATATAAATATAGAATATAATCCAATAAATCAAAAGATAACTAACTACCTCACATGATCTGTCAGTCACTCGGATGGAGTTGAATCATTATTCAACAGGCTCAATGTGTGAACCATGTTACCAAGTATTCAAATGAAAACCAACAGCCATCATCTTTACCATGAAAAATAGTAGGTGTGTCCATATACACCTAATCATTACAATAATTTCTTACCTTTACATATACACTCTAAGTCTCTGCTTTACCACATATGGTTTAGTTCTTTAAAAATATATTTTAATAAAAATATTTTTTAACATGAACACACACACACACACATTGTGCAAGAATTTATAAGTCACATGAAAACCATTTATCAAAATCCAACCCTTCACATGGATATTCCCAAAAAAATAATTTTTTCATAAATTTTACATTTTAATCAATATCATGGTTTCTCATAAAACATAGAAATAAACTCACTTTTAGATCTTAGACAATCAAAAAACTACAAATAGATTAGTCAATATCATTGAAATTATCAAAGTCACATAATTATATTTCTTTTTTTGGATTATCCATAGGCTCTAAAATTGATGATACTTACTAAAGAAACTGTTAATCATAAAAAATAATACATAAATCAAATTTCATATACTAAATAAACAAAAACTCCATTAAAAGAAATTTAGAATGAATTGTGAAATTTTTTTATAGACACATGCACATTGGGCATGACCCTTTCATAACTCATTATTTTGAGGTATAAAAAGAGAAATTCCTAAGTATGAAATCTATAATGTGGAATGAACCCTATTTAAATTCTCTCAACCCAATATAAAATGCAATAAAACTTAAATTAATGCCTTAAGTGTGATATAACTGACCTCATCTACTAAAAAAATGACCTAACTGGGTCTCCACCTGACCATAGGTATGACTCCATGTATGTAAGAGGCCACTGAAAAGTTATGAGGTCCTAATAAAGTCACGAGGATACTATTATCTTAATGGAATCCTATAAGGATCATGCTCGAATATATAAACAAATTGATATGTCTCATCAATATATCAAACAAACCCAGAAAAAGAAGATATAAAATAGGGATCCAAGAGAGTTTACTATAACCTAATATATCAAAATAAATAATCTACATGATATGCACCAATATATAATTGAATAAAAATATATAAATATAAAACATAGTTTTAATAATACATGAAAAAGATAACCCCTCTGCTGATACATGTGGAGTAAAAGTAATAAAATAAAATACAGTAGCCATTAATCAAGCTCACTAGAAAATTCCATGTCAAATAACCTGTCTCCATGACACACCTTATGTTGAGTTACAACTCTATATCACTGCTGAATACATACACCTATAATGAAACATAACATCTTCCCATACATATTGAAACACATGTCATGTACATTAGTAAGGGGTGAGTGTAATGACCCAATAGGACTCCCCTACCCACCCCAACTCATAAAGTTATAGTGATAAATTGGATACATTTTAAATTATATGGTGAGTGTAACTAAAACCACCCATAAAAATAACCCATTCATGTTGATAGAAAGCCATACTTGTGTGATATTGTGTCAAAGAAGACACTGGAACCTTGAGACTTATACTAACACTACCCAACTTAGGTTAGGTCCCACTTTCTTATAAATGATGACTCATATACTCTTATTTACCTATGAGTCATACCACATGAACACTCATTTCTCTTCAAATGAAATGCTTCATAGGTATCATCTCATAAAATCAAGACTCACTCTCAGAGTCCCACCTGTCCCACCAATTATCTCACCAATAATTGAAAAATTAGTTTCTAAAATATTCTGGTAAATATTAATCGTATCAAGAAATGAAATAATGGGAAATAAAATAAGACTTAACCATCAATGATAAAAACTAAAAAAATAAAAAAAAGTATCAAAAGAGGTCCCAAAGCATCAAATATCAAATAAAAACAATCCCATGATAATCCAAATCAATAAGAAAAAGAATAGGGATAAACAATATTAAATAATAGTCACAGCTCTCACACCCTACCCTATCACATATCACCATTCCTTACTATGACTATCTAATAGATTACTAGTAGAGAACCTATGTCTCTATCCTATATATCATAATCCATCACATGTGATGGATCCCAATAACATCCTAATAAATAATAATATAATTATTTTTTATATTTATTAATATTTATGAATTAAATAGTAATTTAATTTTAAAGGGGATGCTATTTGCAATAGCATACCCGACACACAATAAATATTTCTCTAAAATATTATGTTTCACGCATGCTTGAGTTATACCGAAAAATAATATATTGTTAATATTATTATTTTAAGAGGTAGTTATTGCCTAGAAGTTGTGTTGGAGGGAATGAATAGGAAAAAATATATTATGTTTACACTTGTTTATTAAATTTTTTACATTCATAAAATAAGTTTTATATGCTTAAAATAATAATAATCTAATTTTAAGCATAAAAATATCTATATTTTTAAAAGGTAGTTATAAGGCCTTCAAATGGAGAACCCTTTTTAAATAAACTTTTGGACACTAGTAACTTTTATATGAAAAAATAAACTTCATTTTTGAAATAGGGACATCAAAATTTTATCTTGGGGGTATTTTGGTATTTTTTTGAGAACTTTAACATTTTGATGAATAATGAATAATACTGAATTTTAGTTCAAAATTATTTTTTCGTCGAATTTATTTATATTGTTAAATTATGTTTTTATTTGGTTATAAAGTATAATTAGATCAATTTTATGTCATTTAAAATAATTTATGTCATTGGAAACAATTTCAAATTGAATCTATTTATAAAAACCTAGCAAATTTTAAACATTTTTACTTTAAAAACCCACTTTGCTATACCATCTGCGGGATTTAATTTAAATTAATTTCTACGACTTATGTGATTATAATTTGGAAAAATGGATTCCATATATGTAATTAGAATAATTTATAATGTCTAATAATGTAAAAATGTTTTTTTTAAAAATATTAGTGAAAGTAATTAAAATTAATTACAATGATTAAAAGGAAAATTAGCTTAACAAGGGACTAGACCTTAAAATTAAGAGCCAAAAAAAAAAAACTTTTTAAAAGGACATCGTATGTTAATATATTTAACCTATACTATCTTTTATAAAATTTGGACCATTATTTTATCCACTTTTCATAGGACAAACGTGGGTGAAATTCCCTTTTAAAAAATTTACAAGAATACCACTCCTCCTCTACTATTTAAAGGCACTTACCCTTACCATTTATTCACACATATCAAGCCATTAGGATAAAAAAAATATCTGCTCAAAAAATCTCAAAAAATACCTTCCTTCATCCTAGAAGATTCCATTTGGGCAGATATCTATCTAAGGAATCCCAATGGTGAAAACCAAATGGAGTTAACCAAAGAAGAGGTAACATCATACCTCAAGCTCCTTTGTTTTATTTTCATTATCAACCACCTAAATTTTTATTTTTTCATGATTATATAATAGAATCGGTATCGTAAATATACTAATATGTTTTTATTTTAAGGGTTCTACCTACACTTACACACACTTCCATCTAATGGGTAACAAACTTACCATTCTTGTATACGAAAAACTACCGCCTCACGAAACAATGTTGTTCATTTTTAATTTACCACATCTCATGGTCAGGAATTATGATGGATACTATATTTTTATATATGATATATATGATATATATTATATCTTTATTATTATGTAATTTTTATATACATATAACTTTATGCTTTCTATTTTGTGTAAAAATGGTAACGTCATTTGTGGAAGTGTGGACTACTGCCACCTCAAAGCGATGCAATACGTTCACACACTACATAGAATGCATTAAGGATGGGTTTAATAAAAAATATGATATATGAATAAAATAAATATTATATTAATGACATAATTAAATTTATATAAATATAATATATTATTTTCTTTAACACCTTTTCATATACTAAAAAAGTAATAACGTCATTCCTGGACACGGGACCATCGACTCCTCGACACGTTGTGATTTCTTTCAGATCACAAGAATTTTATATGTAAGTATATATTATTAAATAATATGGTATTTATGATATAATTTTTATTCTATAAATATAAGTGTTACTTACCTTCTTTCCATAATGATCATTGAAAAATGGGAACGTTACTCATCCGTACGTACGACCTACCATCTCCAGGATTATAAGTTTGGTTCATTTTTTCATAACCATATTTAATGATTGGTTTTAAAAATAGTATTTATGTATAAATATGATAATTATTTCATGATAATTATTCTGGATATTTTTATATAATGACCTCTTTAACCATAGTTGACCTACCAAATTCGTTTTTGATATATAAAACAAATATGGTCAAAACACCTGATGTAAAATTAATTGTTTAAGTAGTTTTTTACAACATTGTAATAAGTGAAATAAAAGTAATGATATACTTGAAAAAGTTTCTCAATAAAGTAGATAATTAACACAAGTTTTTTATTCCGGAAGATAAAGACCCATGTGACAAGTCGGACTCAAGGTAAAGGATTTCATCTCAATCTCCTTTCATTGAGATATTTCTTAATGATATGAACCTTTATCCTTTTATAAGGTTTATATACATATTATTTGAAATTATATATCCATATTTAATCTTTTATAATGTTATTTAATGTTTTAATATTTTTTATTTCAGGGTGCTTATGATTTAAATGTTCAAAGTGGTATGAGATGTTTAGAATTTTTAAATATTTAAGCCTTTCCTTTCAATATTCTTGATATCATTTTACATATTTATTTATATGTATATAAAAGGGTTATAGAGAAAATTTTATATCAATTTTTAATTCGATTCAAATTTTTTAATTGAAAAAATATTTTTACATGTTTTATACAAAATGTTTTGACAAATAATAAAAGTAATGTTCTATTATTAATGTAAAAAATGCTAATGACTTTTCCACCACTATGGAATTTATTTTATTTTTGGATTACTTTACAAGATTTATATTTTTTTAAATGAAAAATCTTCAATATATTTTTTTATATTTTGGTATTTAAAATGATTTTTTCAAAATAATGGTTTATTTTTTTATTGAAAATGATATTTTTGAAATAAAATTGTATTTAAATATTTGAAAGTGTTTTTAATATGAGTTTAAAATAGTCTTTAAAATGATGTAATGTTTTATTTCAGGTTTTGGTTCTTGGACCTTATAAATAATGGGTGTTCCCAGATAATGCCGGGTGATCCAATTATAGCTTAAACTCTAGGTGTGTATAGATATTACTTCTACAAATTGGATAATGATTATATTCTCCGGATAATTATATTAGAAGTTAACTGTATGGTTATTACTATATGTAAGGGTTTTATAAGGTTTTAATGTGATGATGTCCTAAGGTACCTACATTATTTTTCTATATTGATAGTGAGTTTTCATGGAAATCATTTATTTTAAAATGGTAAAGTAAATGATAGTTTTTAAACAATTAAATTTCCATCTTTGGGTAAAATTTTATGTTTTCAAGTAAATATTTTCATGAGTTTTAATGTTAATTAATGGACTAACAGTTTTCTTCTTTTTATATACCTTACTAAGATTTTTATGGCCATAGAATGTTTTTTAATGATTTTCACATGACTTAAGGGTGATTAAATGATTGGAAGAATTTATATTGAAATTCATGAAGAGTTTTCTTAAAAGCGATCATGAATTATTTTAAAAGATTTAGATTATGAAAAAAATGGAAAATGTTTGGTAGTTTCCACTTTGTATTTTTATGGTTTTGTTATGTTTAAGTTATTGCATAATTCTAAAAAAATCTAATACTGAAAAGATCCTCAATGTGAAAGAAAGTAAAATTCATGACTTAAATACATATTTTTTAATGTTCAAGGTCCGGGCATGATAGTTAGTATCAAAAGTCAGTTTAGATAAATTTAGATTTTAGGGTAACATTAATAAATTTACCTTAGAATATTTTATCTTATGGCCAAGTTAAAATGTTATAGCATTTGGGGATTACCTTTTTTTCTTCATTTAAAACATTTCTATTCAGAATGGTTTATGATAGAGGAAACATAGAAGCGACTGTGTGAAGGAACCTAGAGGAATATATCCTTCCAAATTAATATCTTTAAATGGTCCTAATAGAAACATAACAATTTTTAACTATTATGGATCTGTTAACTTAGGTGATAAATAGTTGTGGTGTCCATGATATAGAGGAACCCGATATACCCCAAAGGAACATGTATTTTTTAGATAATTTTATGAGGTAACATCCCCCATCATTTGGTGGATCATCTAACCCAGTGGTATCCAAAGGATGTATCATTGTTATAGAAAAGATATTTTATGTCATGTGATGTTCAGAACATCAAAAGGTAACCATAAATATTTATCATTTTGAATGTGAAGATGATTGATGGTGGTCTTTGGTTAATAATATCAGAGAAAAATACGATCTTGATTCCATGTAATGGAAACAATTCAAGTAAGTTTTCCTTGAGAAATATTTCCTTAAGGCCATTCAACTTTAAATGGAAAATAAAATCCTGGAATCGAAGCAAAAAGTTAAATATTATATAGCTGTATATGAAGTGAAATTCACAATATTGGACCAGTATATGCAAATTTTATTTGGGACACTGATAGAAAAATTAATTAGTCTTACTTAGGATTGAAACCAATTATACAAAGATCTTTGGCTGCGTGAGAATTTAAAAGCTATGAGAAAGTTATTCATTGTGCTGAAAAGGTTGAGATAGAGTTTTATAACACTTATGTGCCTTATGATAATGATAGTAAGAATCATACATGATGGAAGGAAATGGGGAAACATTCAACAAATAAATCTAGGGGTAATAAAATGAAGTTCCCATCTTGTAGTAAGTGTGGTAAAAAACACCCTAGAAAATGTATTACGAAGATAGTGAAGTGTTAATAATATAGAAAGTTTATCCATGTGTCATATGAATGTAAGGAAAAGGATCCCGAGGAATTAAAGAATGTGGTAACTAATATCCATCTAATGGTAATATGTTTTAGCATTAATAAGATAAGTAATTATGCTAATTCATATTTTAATTTAGTGGCACAAGATGTAAATCTTCATGATCATAAACATAAAGGTGTAGTGAGGTAATTTGATACTACTACAGTTGATGTTGGGATGTTAAATGAGGTGGTGAAAGGTATGTTACTTGTGTTTTAAAATTATTCCAATACCTTGTTTGATTCTGGATCTCTGCATTCTTTCATTTTTGAGAAATTTTCTATAAAATTGGAGATATCACCACATGAATTTAGGATAAAACTTTTTTTTAAAAACTCATGGTGGAAGTATCAAAGAAACAGAGATTATAGGAATCTTCAAATTGTTATCAGTGGGATGATATTTCCTACAAATATTGTTTAACCAGATATAGTGTAGTTTGATATCATTCTTATTATGTATTGGATTTTAGTTTATCATGCTAGGATAGATTTCATTGCTAAGAATGTTGTGTTCAATGATTTCATGCCTTTGATAACTTACCAAGATGCTGAAAAATTGATTAGATATGAAAATGAAAGTTACCTTGCTTATATTTTTGAAAATAAAGAAGCTATTAAAATTAGTTACATGATAGTAGTAAATGAATGCATGGATGTTTTTATGGATGATTTTACAGGTGTTATTCTTGATTGATAGGTTGAGTTTACTGTTTACTGAGTACCTGATTCTAGGCCTATTTCTAAATCCCCTTGTCAAATGGATCAAGTGGAACTTTTAAAGTTGAAAAAGTAATTTCTTGAGTTATTAGATAAAGGTATTTTCTTACCTAGAACTTCACAATGGGGTGATACTATCTTTTAAAAAAAAATTAAAGATGGATCAATGAGACTTTTCATTGATTATAGAGGCTTCAATAATATCACTATTAAGAACAAGTATCTTTTACCTCATATAGATGATTTATTTGACCTGCTCTAGGGAGCAAAATATTTTTCAAAGTTTATCCTGAGGTCAGGGTACCATTATTTGAATTTAAAAGAATATGAAATTTTAAAGACTGTGTTTTGAAATAGGTATGGCCAATATGAATTTGTAGTTATACCATTTGGGTTATCCAATTCACATGCTATATTCGTGGATCTTATGAATAAAATTTTTCATGAGTTTTTGGATAAGTTTATGGTTGTTTTTATTGATGAAGTTTTAGTATTTTCTAAAA
This sequence comes from Viscum album, assembly GCA_963277665.1. Taxonomy (NCBI): domain Eukaryota; kingdom Viridiplantae; phylum Streptophyta; class Magnoliopsida; order Santalales; family Viscaceae; genus Viscum; species Viscum album. The sequence continues at coordinate 101,737,952 of OY728147.1, read as the reverse complement.
GAAAAGAGGATCATGAAAGCCATCTAAGGATTGTTTTTCAAACCTTAAAATAAAATACATTGTATGTGAAATTTAGAAAGTGTGAATTTTGGTTAGAAAAAATTTCATTCCTTGGTTACACTATTGCTAAAGATGGAATAACCATTGATCGTACTAAAACAAAAGTTATTGAAAAATGTACAAGCCCCACAAATATCATCGAGATTCATAGTTTTCTTGGATTAGTGGGTTACTACTGGTAGTTTGTTGAAAATTTTTCTGAGTTCTCTAGCCTAATAAACAGGTTAAATTAAAAATGAGTTAAGTTTATCTGGATAAAAGAATGTGATGATTGTTTTTAGAAACTGAAAATAAGATTCATGAATGATCCTATTTTCTCCTTTCCTTCCATAAATGGTGAATTCTTTATCTACAATGATGCTTTGTTGAAATTAATTGGTTGTGTCCTAATGCATAATTATTAGGTAATTGCTTATGCTTCACATGAGTTGAAACCTCATGAATTAAATTACCCTACACATTATTTGGAATTAGCTCATATTATTTTTGAATTAAAAATTTGAAGGAATCATTTGTATGGAGTAAAGAGTGAAATATATACTTATATTTTTTTTGAAGTATATATTCACTTAGAAATAATTGAAAATGAGATAAAAAAGATAGATGGAACTAATCAATGATCATTATTGCTCGATTCATTATCATCCAAGAAAAGCAGTCAAGGAGGACAATGATTTGAGTTGAAAAATTAATTCTACATTAACAATGTTACGTTTGGAACATGACCCTTTGTTTAATTTTTTTTAAAGGTAATGCTTCGGTCAAAAGACCAAAGAACAAAATATATAAGAAAGCAAGAGGATTACAAAGTTCGGAAAGATGGGATTTTGTTACAATCTCTCTCAAAGAGAGGCGATAAGTCAGCTGGAAGAGTGTCAAGCCAAGTCATGCTCTGTTGAATACCTTTGTTGGCGAGTGCATCAGTAATAGAATTTTCTTCATGGTAAGCATGAGTAGCAATATAATCTAGCCCGTGAAGTGAGTTCAGACACTTCATCCAAAGAGTGGTAAGTGGACAAGCAAGATGAGTGTCGCCGTTCCATATGGCCTGAACGATGGTTGTGGAGTCACTTTCAATCCAGAGCTTTCTCCAGCCTCTTTGGGGATGCATGGATATCCTCTTTTTTTTAGGTTTTAGTATAATCGAATTTGTCAAAAAGAATTAAGAGGGATCATAAGGTGGATCAATATTTATAATAAAAGGTAAAATATGTTAAGAATGGTAAGTTTAATAATTTTAGTATTGATGAAGAATGTGTTTTATGATTTGGAAAGAGATTACGCATGCCTTGGGATTCAGAGTTGAGGAAAGAATTGTTAACTGAAGATTATAGTTCTTTATTTTCTATTTATCCAAGTAGCACTAAAATGTACAAATAACTTTAGTAGTATTATTGGTGGGATGGGATGAAAAGAGATATTGATGAATTTACCATGAAGTGTTTGACTTTTCAGAAGTTTAAAGTAGAGTGACAGTTACCTAAGTGGATGCTTCAACCGTTTCTAGTACTAGAGTGGAAATGAGAGAATATATCAATGTATTTCATTGTAGTATTTCCAAATACTTCCCAAGTTAATAACGTGATTTGGTTTATTATTGATTGATTAACTAAATTTTTACTTTTTATTCTCATTCAAGATACAGTGTCTTTAGAGTATCTTTCTAGAGTACATCTAAAATAGATTATGATATTAAATAGAGTTTGTCTCTCCATTGTATGAAACCGTGATCCTAGGTTTGCATACAATTTTTGAAAAGGACTTCAGAAGTCTTTGAGTACTGAATTAAGTTTTTTATGGCTTTTCATCCCTAGTTTGATGAATAGTCTAAGTAGATGATTCAGACATTGTAGGACATGCTTCGTTCTTGCTCAATATATTATTAGGGAAGTTGGTGTCAACATATTTCTTTGTTTGGGTTTTATTATAACAAAAGTTTTAATTCTAGTACACATATGGACCAATTTGAGGAATTATATGGAAAGTAGTGTGGAACACCAACTTTTTGGGATGATTTAGGAGAAAGGAATTTTATGAGACCAGAGTTGATAGAGGAGGTGATAGAGAGAGTTAAATTGATTCAGTGAAACACAAGAGAAGCTTAGAGTAGAAAAAAGTGTTATATAGGTAATTGAAGGAAATATATTTCTTACGAGGTATGTGATCATGTCTTTTTAATAGTTTATCTATGGAAAAGTTTGATGATTTTTGGTAAGAAGGGAAAGCTGGGTCCATGGTCCATTAAACCATATGAAATACTAGAGAATGTTGGATCAGTCTACTAGTGAGTGGATTTACCTCAAAGTTTGTCCTAGGTACACAAATTATTTCATGTTTCAATGTTAAGGAAGTATGTACTAGATTTATCTCATGTTTTGAGTCCTAAAGTTGTTCAACTGGAAGAGAATATTTCTTATGAAGAGAAAATTGTTCAGGTGTTTAACCATAGAGAGAAAGTGTTGTGGAATAAGGTGATTAATTTGGTTGATGTTTTATGAAAAAACCATATGGTTTATGAGGAATCATGGGAATCTAAAAATTCTATGAGGGGAAAATATCCCCACTTATTTGACAAGAAAATAAAATTGTGGGGACGCAATTTCCAAAAAGGGGAAGGATGTAACATCCTGAGTAATGATAAAAGAAGTAATTTTATATTTATTAATTAAATTGTAATTTTATTTTAAATGGGATTCTATTTTTGATAGAGTACTCGACACACAATAATGAGTTTTATTTGAAATCTTATGTTCCATGCAAGAATAAGTTATACAAAAAATAATATATCATTAATACTATTATTTTAAGTGGTAGTTATTTTCCAGACGTTGTTCTAGTGAGAATAAATAGGACTAACTATAATATTTTTACACTTGTTTATTAAATGTTTTTACATTAATCCAGAAATTTTTATAGGATTAAAATAAAAATAAATCCAATTTTAAGCATAAAAAGATCTATATTTTTAAAAGGTAATTTTACCGCCTTTTAATGGTGTACCCATTTTAAATATAATTTTTGAAACTTTTATAAATTTTATATGAAAATATAAACTTCATTTTTGAAATAGGGATATCCAAAATTACTTTGGGTGTATTTTTGTTATTTTTCTAAGAACTTTTACATTTTGATGAATAACGAATAATACTGAATTTTAGTTCAAAAATATATTTTCATATAATTAATTTATATAGTTAAATTATGTTTTTATTTGGTTTAAAAGTATAATTAGATCAATTTTATATCATTTAAAATAATTTAGTTCATTGTAAAAAATTTCACATAAAATTTAGATATAAAAACCTAGAAAACTTTTGAACATTTTTAATTTAAAAACCTGTTTTTTCATCCCATCCACAGGATTTAATCTAAATTAATTTCTACCATTTATGTGATTGGAATTTGGAAAAATGGATTCTATATCTGTATTAAGAATAATTTATAATGTCTAATAAGTTTAACTTAGTTTTTGAGAAAAAATATTAGTAAAAGTAATTAAAATTAATTACAGCGATTAAGAGAAAAATTAGCTTAACAAGGCACTAAAACTTAAACGTAAGAGCCAAAATGATCTATAAATTTATCCAAAATATGATTTTTGAAAGAAAATGGTATTTTAATATCTGAAAGTGTTTTTCATAGGATTTTAAAAGATTTTTTTCAAATGATGTAATGTTTTATTTAATTTTGCGGTTCTTAGACATTATAAATGATGGGTTCACCTAGATAGCACTAGGTGAGCCCATTATAGCTTAAACAATGGGTGTGCCCAGATTGTACTCCAATGCATTGGGTAATGATTATATTCTCTAGAGAATTATATTGGAAGTTTTACATTTGGTTATTAAAATCCACAAGGGTTCAATGTTATGATGTTCCAAGGTACCTCCTACATGATTTTTTTATATTGATAATGCGTTTTAATAGAAATAAATTTTTTAAAAAGGTAAATTAAATGATATTTATTAAACAATGATATTTACCTCTTTGGATTTTTTTTATTTTTAAGTATTTTAATGAGTTTTAATGCTTGTAAAATAAAATTATATTTATAAAAATGAGTTATACACTAACTCACACCACTAAAAAATACATATAATGTTCCACCAATACATATTCAACCAAGGTGCTGTTAAAAAAACCATTTAACAAGATATATAATTCTATAATGACTATTAGGACAACATGATTCCATCTCATTTATGTATAAATATCATGAAATTTCAAAAATACACTATAAATATAGTAATAATAGCTCACTAGTATACAATAAACAATAACCATGTCCATATAAGCCAAGTAATTAAAATCCTTAATGAATAGAAGCTACTTACTTCAATTATCTATCCACTTAATAACTACAAGATTGTACTGTATACCATCTAATCAATGAGAACCTATCTCATATATAAATACCAAATAATGATACCCATAAACATTTTTAATAAAATTGCATAATTGAGCTAAATTTGATAAAAATCATCGAGTGATGATACGACACTAAAACCATAAGAAGCAAGGTTCATACCACTCCAAATATATTCCCAAAGCTATTTTGCACTAAATCATAAATTATTAAACATTTCATAGATTATTAATTTACTATAAATTAAAAAAAAACACATTAAAAACTCACTAGGTGATATAACTTAAGTGAAACAGTGAACAGTAATGAGAAATCACACTTTCTAAGCCTCCTCTAGTAACCATCAATAGAAGACCCATTAATTTGATATTATTTCACCATGCTCTAGTGTAATCATAAATCCAATACCTAATAAGAATACAAGAAATCAGAGAAGAAAAGGAATAGGAGAAATTAAGGAGGAATTAGAAGATCTCATCTCCAATTGACATGAAAAAATAAACCCGAACCACCAAGATTTTAAGAAATAAGAAGGATATGAAGATATGTTAGGGAGGGATGACCCCACATAAGTGTTTTTAGACTAAAAGGTAATCCCTAAGTGGATTTTATTATAAAATGGGAAATCCTCCCCTTTATACATTTTTTAAAAAGAGGGACTAATAACATTGGGGTCCTAATGCCCACCACAAGGTTCTTAGTGGTAGAGGATTTCCCCACTAATCGATCACCAAAAATTTGGTGTCCTCCCACTGGATTTTTTATGGGATTCTACTATTATAAACTGGGATATATTTCTTCTACTGGGGATGAAATCCATTTTTTATAACTTCCCTAAATCCCTGTCATGCAAAAAACTACATGTTTAGACTCTCACGAGTTATCAAAATAAACCACCTATCAATATGAATAAAAAAATCAAATCCACCATGGTTTTGGTTCCATTGGGATGTAACCATTTTTCTATTTCACTAACATACAATGACATAAGTTATTACAAAATCCCCACCATAAAACTTCTCACCTTCGAGTACCATAACTGGAAACTCACCCAATAATTTTGGACCATAACAGTTTTTGATTCAATATTGACATACCAAGTTCAATCCCCAAGTGATAACCATAATTCTACTATAAAACTCTTACAGATGAGAAAACTACATTTGAAAAGGTACACCATCCGATCACCTAGATTCCCACTATTTTTTCTATGAATACCATATAATCACCAATATCATTATTCTTTACACTTCCTATACACACTTTCATAACACAATTATGACCACTCGATTACTCTACTTGTTCGCATAACCAAAACACCAAAAATGTTCATAATCACATCCATTGATACCAAAACATTGATAAAAAAGAAATACCTATCTTTATGGATCTCCTCACTATTAAGATTGAGTACTAAAAACCTATCTCACCAAAGGGTGATTCTTATTGTAGGAATCACTTATCGAAAATTCATCTCGTGTAATCTAAATTATGAAATTATCATTTATCATATCTTACTATGTAATACTAAGTCTAAACTCCTATATTAATATACTAATCACAAAAATATCTCAAAAAAACCATAAGAAAAATCTCAAGATATATAATTAAAAATTTATAGGTAATTCCAGGTTATATAACTAAAAACTTGAAACATGGTCATAAGAAACAATTTCCCATTTGGAAGCCCAGAAATATCATTTAACATACAAAAAAAATCCCATAAGTTTTCATCAAAAAACCCATGGCATTCAATGTTTTTTTTTCAAAACTATGGAATCATAAATACTCAAAATATCTAGTTTTTTCTTTGAATATAATTTTAATTTCAAAAAACATTTAATAAATAAATATAAAAATTGTTTCCCACAATTTATTCAAAAATAAAAAACCTAAAAACTCTGACCATGGTGGTAAATTTTTTAAATATCAATTGAAAAAATCACTTTACACACATAATGAAATAAAAAAACCATTTTTTTCCTTGAAAACATGATTTTCATAAAAACATCATTTTATTTTAAAAGAATTATATCCAAAAGACATTTTAATCAAAACTAGCTTATAAATTTTTTTAATACATTCCTTGTACCAACACAAAAATATTGTTTTTCAAAAAAACCATTTGTAGAAATTATAAAAATACTCCCCTATTAATATCCAACAAGAATTATAAACACATCCATGGGAATGTGAATTTAAAACAACACATCCAGGGGAATGTATACCATGCTCTAATAATATCACTACCATGATGCATGAACAATGAAAAACATAACTTATAATTGATACCTTTAGAACATTCCAAGTCCTTCCCAAATTTAAATGCCTAAACCAAGGCCTCACTCAACCAATAGTACCCATTCCCCTTCATATGGTATCTCTTAAAACTTTGGTTTTAACCATAACATTGTTAGACAAGAATGCTCATGGTCTACCAACAACGTCTTGAAACCTAATTTTTACCTCTAATTAACTCCATTCCAACTGAATACATGATTTAATACTATAAAAACCATGACATTGATACCTATAAAATATCTGATTTAGGTCACTACAACATGATAGGCACACCTACCAATCATTAGAGGCTGGTGTATACACTAAGGTTTAGATAATAATTATGTGACATATGGTTTTACCTATTTAAAGCTATACTATTTGATGAAATATCATTACAAAATTAAATAAGATTATTTTAAGAATGGGATAGAATGAACACATAACCTTCCCACTAGTGGAAGTACCTATATAATCAGATAGTTCTAATAATGTAGGAAACTATATAAAAATGTATAAATATAAGTACATCATTGAAACACATCATATATACCATCTAAAATATATAACCAACCACCCAAAATATACACCGGTGTCAGGTTAACTAATTATACACTAAGTAGAAAAAAGATAAAGTTCTATGAGTGTAATATCCTTCAATAAATAACTAAGGACAACCCATATAAATCTCTCTTATATGGAACATAAAAATCCCAAAAAATATCCAAACTAATTCCTCACTCAAATAACTATGAACTAACATGATTTGGTGCCTTTTCATTTCATCTATCACTTATAAAAGGATCTACAAGCATCACAAATGGACATGTGTAAGGTGTGAGTGTTTTATACCTAGTAGCCAGTCACCACCTTATTCATTCCTACCAATTATAAACTCAAGTGTATACTATAATAATAAAAAATAAGTAGATAAAAAACTAAAATAATCAACATAATTTATCCTGAATAAAAAACATTAATATTAGCTAATATATGTAATTAAAAATCCAGGAAGGATCTATAGTTATTTTACTAGCTTTGGGCTGAGACTAGAATCCATGGAATGAATATGGGACTCAATTAGGGTATAAAAACTATCCAATGGAAAATGGGTTCATGCATACCAAGTTGAGGAAATTTTATAGCTCATCCCTTTAAGAAAAGGTGAAAGTGTTATAAGAAGTCAGGGATTTAAAATCCAATCCAATCTTCATGAACCTATTCATCAATCATAGAATTACCAAATAATGAAAGTTATGATAGTCATATACCCATTTTTATATTTATAACAATATTTAAATCATAGGTATAATCCATAAACAATACTAATAATGATTACATGTATCATAATTCACTAACAAATTCCAGCAAATCAGACATGGAAATATAAACTATAAATAAAACTTTGGGGTATAGTAGTAAAAAATGACCATCAATCCAAATAAATATGTAAATTAATATGAATAATAATTAAGTATCTCCAATTCGACAAACTAAACATGAGGTGAATCATATAAAATAGTTAATGCATGCTATTATGAACAACATAAATAAACTAACCAAAACAACTTCCCACATTCATTATTATTTTTTAAATCTTCATTATTAAAAACCACTTATTTTTAATTAAATCTACCCATCCTCATACCATTGATTACCCAATAATTTAAAATCATGAATTAAAGGAAGGGTAACCTACCAAAACCAATGAAAAAATTTCTTTCAGGGTTAATATTATGAAAAACTTCACCACAATCCACCAAATTCAGAGTTTAGGAGTGGTTTACTAAACCACAACTAAAAAAAATTGCATGATTTTAGTGACAATTGTTTTTAAAAATCGATGCTAAATATTAAGAATTTATTAAAAAAAAGACTATTTCTCCCAAAACTCCACAATATTCTCCCCCAAGAACCCCCTTCTCACTAGAGAACCCCTACCCCAAACCTTATCCACCTCCCCTTGCCAACAGTCTTGTGTTCCACCCCACAATGGCGCTCCTCTTTCCCCTAAGCCCCCCTCTGCACGCTCGCAACCCTGTGGCCCTCACATTTTCCAGTGGTTGATACCGAACCCTTTTCTAGTGATCAATCCCCCTAATCCATTTCCCTCACCAGTGATCAAGACCCTCCCTCGCCTGGATATACGGTTTCCCTTGACCCCCTCACCCTCACCCTTGACCTCACTACCTTCAAGTATTTTTTCTTTGTACAGTGTAAATTTTTTCTATTTTTTCCACTATAATTTTTTACTATTACTGTAAGATGAAGTGATGAATGGATTTTTTTGCTGTAGACCATGAGGTCTTGGAGATTTCCACATGTTTTTTTCTTAGTTTTTTTCCTATTATCATTATCATTTTTTTCATGTCAATTATTGTTAGTTTCATTCTATTTTACTGGGTTCATTTTTTTTAAAGAGGTTAATTTTTATTTTTATCAAATTAGTTTATTTTTGTTCATTTTGGTTAAATTTTATTTTTTATTTGGATTTTATTAGTAGGGTTTAGTAGTTTTCAATTCATTTTCATTCAATTGAGTTTGATTTAGTTTGGAATAATTTGATTTGATTTGATTTTGATAGGTTTTGATTGGTGAAATTACATTTATTTATTTTAGTGTGATTCAAGTGGAGTTGTGGTGGAATGGGTCATATAAAATTTGGTTGAATTTATTTTATCCAATTAATTTAACTTACTTGTAATATATATAGTGTAGTTTAGTATCATTCGATATTTGTTTGGTTTTATGATATCTAGTCTATATCCGTTTAAGTTAGTCATTTATTGATTTGATTATTCTTAATTATTATAATTCTATTAGGTTTGTGTTGGTTCCTCTCACATCATACTATGAGATATTTTTTTATTTGGGGTATTTTATAACATAAATAAATAAGTTAGACCATTTGAAAACCATACACTAACCATGAAAAGTTACTACCCCATTCTTCGAAAATAAATAGTTAGTGTACTTGGTTTTACTACCTCATTATATTTTCTTAATTTCTTGTAATTTAAAACAAGTTTATTAGATAAATAAAGTTAATATAATGTATCTATGATTATTTTATCAATGGAATTAAATATTTTCCATGATTTTTATATTTACTTAAAAGGTAAATTTCATAATTTAATTATATTTTTAGTTCAGAAATAAATTGGCACACACAATATGTTTTATAAAATGTCCATTAGGTTTTTCTCTAAAATAAACGACTTTTAGAATTTTTTTTGACTAAATATAATTTATAAAGTTGGATTTCCTTAATTTTATCAATTTTCCTTCCATATATAAAGGTTTTCTAGGTGTATGTCATCATAATAAATATTTTATTTCTTGATTTTGATTATTATTTTGAGTCATTTATTTTTTCATTAGATTTTATACTGTTTCAAAGATTGATTCAAATGATATTACAATTCTATAAATATCTAGAAAAAAATTGTTTATGAATTCAACTAATTTTATAAATCTAAAATCCCATTTTATAAACAAATATAGTGTTTTCATTATGTAAATAAATAACAATGAGGTGGTTTCCTATTATTTTTTTAATTTTTAATTTTTGATATCATGTTATAAAAATGATTTATTATTGAATATAATTAATTAAATGGGATGTATTGTAATAGGTGAATGAAAGTGGGATATGTGATTTACCTGGTGTGTTTATTAGACACTCTATTATAATTTTATTATTTTTTTCTACATTTTTGTTAGAAATTATCATTTGAACTCTTGGGTAACATAGTGTGAAATTGCGAGATGGATGTGATACCAGTTAAGATTTTTCATTGGTTATTATCCTCTATTATCCCAAGGATAAATGAAATTAATACAATAAGTGGGGAATGAATTGTTCTGAAGTTAATTTTATTTGATTAATTGATAGGAATGCCAAGGAGGAAGCTTTTCACTGATCCCATTTGACTCTCAGTCAATGTTCCCTCAAATACCCTGAAAGATGATGATCCATCGGTCTCCCTCCCTACAATATCTGAGACACCCTCCATATGGACCATATACCATATATCACAACCTCCACTCCATTAGTGTCTAGTACACCCTCCATCAGCATCCCATCAACATCTGATATAATGGATCCCCATTTAGATAATTTAGTAGCGAGGGAATATGTTGTATCATAAGAATATTATAGGGTGATAGTTATAGGTAAAAATTTTAAGTGAATAAATTTATTGAACTTTTTTATACTACTAATTTTTTTTAAAATACACAAAACATGTTATTATAGAGAGAAATATTAATAGTTCAGATGTCTAGAATTTAAATGAATTGATGATAGTTGTCTCATTTAACTGCTTTGGGGTCCCCACTGATGATGCTGTCGGATTACTTGGCCAGATTATAGGCGAGCTAGCAAAGGATCCGGTTAACCTTTTGATTACCGATGCAGATTGGAGGCATGTGCCTCAGACTTGGAAAAATGAAGTTTTTGATTCATAGATAAAGGTAATTTTAATACATTATGGTGTAATTGAATGTCATTATGTTATTAAATTCTAATATTTTAAAAATGAATCTCTTTTTAGATATGTTTTTCAACTTTACTATTACTGATCTGATCACATGAAAGTGGACATTGAAAAATTTGGGTAAGAAATAAAATAATTTTAAATGGAGATTATGGAATGAATTCAAGGATACTTCATTGAGCGACCTATATCTTTATGATAAGGTACTAAAAGGGGTACCTAGAGATCAATGGAAGGTTTTTGTTGATAACCATTATCATGAGAATCCATGGAATTGAAATATATATTATTATATTATTCTCATTTTATATATATACATGAATATGAAAAAGAGATGAAATTTCATACATCACTATTAATTTACATGTTATTTATTTCAGGTTTTTAAAGGAAAAATACATCAAGTCAAGCTGAACAAATCATCCCTCACACCGTCGGGTCAAAGAGGTTTTCCACAAACAGATTAAATCAGGTAATATTTTCATTAGTTTAAATTTTTATAAGACAAAATTATCTATTTCATATATTAAATTGTTGATTTATATTTGTTTAATTAAGTCAAAGAATTTAATTCACAAAGTATTCTGAATATAATCGTGGTCGGATGTTCATACAAAATATGATAAGAGTTATGTTAATGAGCCTATTAAAGAAGTTAGGGTATGAATTACTTTTTCATTAAGTATAACTTATTATCAATTGTCAGTATGTTAATATTTATTACTCCAAATATGATGTACATTCAATTTATAGGTAAAAATAAATGAAATATGGGATACCAATCCCCTATGATTTTCTCAGTATCCCAGGATGACCTAGTTAGTTAAGTCCTTGGGAAGGATCATCCTAGTCGAGTGTGTGCGATGAGTTTAAGACCATTATCATCTGAGAAATTTGGCATACCATCAAGGATTATAACAACCTCTACTCCTGGTTTTAGTGACTCCCTAGCTCAATATAGATAGAGGGAGTTTTTTTAATGTAAAACACAATTCAGAAACAAGGGGAATACATAAATATTAAAGAAGTAAAGGTTATTGATTAATAGAAATAATTTATTGAATTATATTAGAAGATGACTAGATCTATCCCCACTGATATTACATCGATGAATAGTAGGGAGGAGGTAAATCACACAACTTCAAAATAATTTAGTACATAAACATTTTTGGTTTCCAGTTTAAATTTAATTATACAAAATTGTTTAATTTTCAACATAATTGTCATGCAGGTGCCTATAATAGGAAGTGGAGATGGATATAGAGTGGATATCGATGAAATTTTATATGATAGTGATTAGGGTTCACTATGGATTTAGATATGATGTTTAAATTAACATATTATGGTTTCTTGACACATTTCCTTGATAAAGCTGTTTTTTTAGCTTAAACACTTAATTTATTTCTTACTACCCCCTAAAGTCCCACATGGGAATCCTCAGTATTTCACATCTTTCGTATATCCCAATTCTCTCCCTCAAGCTTCTTAATCCTTGAATTATTCTATTTTATCAGTTATATTTTCAATCTCAGTTTACATATATCCATATTTTTTCCATGTTTTTGAGCCTTATAAGTATGATCCTAAACCCTATCATGTTAAAAAATGGGAAGACCTAGTTTTTGAATTGGATATATTAGTAATCAAGTGACCAGTTCAGGTTTTCGATTATTTGGAAACCATTCATTGTAAGAAATATCTTCCACTAGTTTATGTGTTGTGGTGAAATGGAATATACTTTCATAAGATGCGGGAATGATAATAGATTATGTTGGAGTAGTGGTATTATATTTTATTTGATATGTCTTATTGAGTTGGAATATTTTAGTTAAAACATGACATGGTTAAGAGAATTAACAAATCATGATGTCACATTGAGGTGCTTATATTTTTTACCATTTTTTTGAACAAATATATTTTTTCAAGGTTAATTTTGGGAGATTTTGTACCTTTCTAAGCATGTTCATGGTTAGTTCATATTTAGGAAAAACCATGTGGAATTATAAGATAACGTGTATCTAGTGATGTTTTGGGGATGAGGAATTTCACATGGTTTGTACACAGTTAGAAAAAATGTTTGACTAAACCATGTGTCTTCCCATGTAGATAGAAATAGGAATATTATTAGTCAATCAATTTCCAAAATGTCCATCAAAACCATTATATGGAAATTAAGTTATCAAAAAATTATTTTTTTGAACCCCTCAATAGCCAAATTCTTCCTCTGAATGATTAATATCTTAACCCTATGTATTCCTCTTAGAAATTTTGGAGAACCCAACCATTTTGGATAGAGATTATAATGGTTATCAAGGTGTTAGGTCTTTGAAACATATATAACAGATCAATCTTTATTGTTCTTCATAATTTTTATGATGTTCTATATTCCTTTTGATAGGAAAGATATATTGGGGATGTTATTTCTATATCTATGGGTTTCTTTCAATATATAATGGGTTTTAATATATATCCTTTTTGAGAAAATAATTAAGAGACTAGAAAAATGGGTTTTATGTGGATTCTGATTGTTTAATCGGTGTTTTTTATTTCAAATTCTCTCATATGACAGTGTTAAGGTCTTGAATTGTTGTTTGATTTAATTTCCTATATCTTGTGGACTTTTGGTGATTTATTTTATTGAATACCTTTTTTAATGAGTTTCTTAATATATATTCTATATTATTGTATTTAGAACTTACAATGAGTGATGATATATAGATATACATGTAAATTATTCTAAATTTGGTTTGGTTTGGAGATTTACAAGAGGTTTATTTTTTGGTTGGCTGTTTTGGGAGGAAGATTCTACAATTTTATTTTTTTGAAAAGTGATATAAAATGGTAGTTTAAACCACTACTGTATATGTCAAATTAATTTTTAGAAGTAGTTTAAATTTCCACTATATTAGGTCGAATATTTTTAGCAGTGGTTTTTAGAGTTTTAGCCACGGTTTATGGTCCCAAAAAATGGAGTGAATATAACAGTGGTTTTAACTGCTACTATACTCTCGGAATTATTTGGGAGGATAAACTGCCGCTAAAACTATAAAAACCACCTCTAAAAAAATTTTATATGATGGTTTCTAGAAATTATTTCTAAATGGCTGGAAGGGATGAAAGTTGGTTGCCGATGCCAACTTTATCAGCTGTTTTTGGAGAGTATCATGAAAACATATGGTGGTGGTTTAAAACACCGCCATATTAAAAAAAACTACCACTATCAGTGGATTTTGTTGTAGTTCCATTAGAATAGTTAGACCAACGTAGTATTTATAATATTAAATATTAAACCACTAAAAATGAAAGGGAAGAAATCTATTAATTGAAACAAAATAAATACCCTTACCTTACATATCATGAACTCCCATAACCACCACAAATTTGAAATATGAGAAGAAAAAAAGATTTTTTACATGGTCTATAATAGTGTATTTGGGAATTAAATTTAGAGACTTCAAAAAATAAGAAATAAAAAAAGATTATAGGAAACACCAACTAAATCATTATTTAAGATGATATCTTATAACCTCTTGGAAGTGATCTAGTCAAGGATTAAAGAAGGATTTATTGGGAGATGAAAGAAAATGAAAGGGAGATACTAAATAGGTAATAGATGGAAAAAATTATCTAAAATCCTAATCCAAACATATTTTTGGATTTGGACTTTTAGGTTAAATGGCTGATTTTACTCATATTTTATAAAACAATTCTATATCCTATCAGGTACCCAATACAATCCCATCAGGTACACGATGGTGATGATCGATGTGTCTATAACCCACTAGATTCCATCTGGTACTTAGTACCATTTTATTGGGTACCCGATGCTACCCCAATACCTATCCCCCTTTCATTATCCTTTAAAATGTTCACCAAACCCATCTATTTCCTATTAAAACAAAATTTACACAAATTAAGAAATTAAATGAGAAAAATTCAATGAAGGTTTATTACAGATACCATTTTTAACATCCCCAAATGGGTCTACCCAAACAACACTTGATCTAGGTCACCACTAGACCTCACACACACCTTTCTATATGATAAATGATTAAAATTAATGAAAAGGGGATAACAAAGTTATGGGGAGACAATGTTCTTATGGGAGTCCCATAAATATCATTTATGAATATACTAAAAATTTATCTTGAATCATCCATATAATAGACATACCCAATACCCATGAATATAAAATAGGGATCCAAGATGGAATGCCATAGTGAAATATATAAAAATTGATAGTATAAATGAGTCAAAATATTTTATAACAATAATATATAAATATAAATAATAGGAATCATAATATAGAAATAAGATAGATCCTCAACCAATACATTTATAGTTAAATTAATAAAATAAAATACAATGGTCTCCAACCTAACTCACTAGACAAGATCCCATAGAATCATCAACCTCTATGAACTATATCATCCCAATCCATAAATATAAATACCTATTGAATACCTACACCTATAATGAAATATAATATTTTATCATGTATATTGAAACCCAAATCATATATGCAATAAAGGGGTGAGTCTAATGATCTACTAGGTTTCCCCTACCCACTGTAACCCATTGAGTTATAATGATTAAGTGGATTCATGATAATGTATGTGGTGAGTTTCACTTGACCCAATAATATACATAACCTATGAATTATCATACAAATCCATACATGAATTACATTATATATAAGAAGGCACATACACCCCAAGACTTATACAGGTACTAACCAACTCAAGTTAGGTCCCACCCACCTATAACTAATGAATTTTATACTCTTATGTCTCTATGAGGTATACTAAACAACCACTATTGTCTCATGAGAATAAATCCTTAGTAAGTATTATCATAAAACCATAAGTCTCACTCTCAGAGTCCTACCTGACCTGCCAATCATATCACTACCTTAAAATAATTAAAACCCAAAATATCATGGGAAATGTCAATCTTATCAAGAAATGAAATAATGGGAAATAAAATATGGACTAATGATTGATGAAAAATTTAAAACTATAATTAAAATAAAAAATGGGAAGTCAAAGAGGGTCCAACACATAAAATATTTGACGTAAAAAAATCCATTGATAAACCAAACATGCATACTAAAAAATGGGGACAAACCACATTAAATAACAGTCCCATCTCTTATTTCCCACACTATCTAATATCACTGGTCCTCAAAAAATATATATTCTTGACTACTCATATAGAACCTAATAATTTTCTTCATACATCACAAGTCATTATAGGGGTCGGCACCCACTTCATGGATATATAATTCTGTGACCACACACTAATCATTGGGATCATATCCCAAATCATCAAAACAAATGTGTACCATATCCATGGTCTTATATAGATAGAAACACGAAGTAAGATAGTATTATTAATCAAATATAATCAAATAATATTTCCAAGAGTATTTCATCATCTCAAAAATATATTAATCTACTATTGATCTGTTTCTGGACCTTATATTAAATAACACATATAACACGAGTATAAATCCCATCCAGGAAAAACAATTAGTGAATTTGACCTAAAAGATAAATAAAAAACATGCTTCTCATTCCAAATTTTAAACCACAAGTTCATCCTATACATCACATACCATAGGCTTATATCTGATTCAAGATGTTTATTTCCTAATATCATTACCTCATTGTAAGTTCCTACCTACTTGATTTCGCACTAGCCTAAGACAACTCTCTAAGGAAGAAACCCACCCTTATCTTAGATTAAAACAAAAATAAGGTAACCCACTCTCATATTATTCTCAAATACTAACCTAAACTATATATTTATAAATACCTAAGTAATATATCCCACTTTAACCATAATGTTCAATCAATGGGGCACTCCTATAAGGAACCATGGAGGCCAACCACTCATCAAGAGTATCAATTTTCTGCCTGAGGACTGATGGAAAATGGTGTTAGACATCACTCAATCAAATACATGTGTATCACACTAATCAAAAACCTTGAATTATCCCATAAAAGTCTCATTTAGATCCATTTACATAGCTTAATGTAGTATAGAACACTAAGAGTCCTAAATTTTATCACTATATTAAAGGGTACACACTAAGGTCCCATGAATAACTTTCCATTAAAAATCCCACTAGAAAATTATAACTACACCATTACATAAGGGAATTATATATATATTATTCCTATTCTATCATGAATCAAAATTAATTAGGGTATAACAAATTAGGGAACCATAAATTTAAAGAGATTACATAAGAAAAAATCCTTGAAAAATTGGGAATCACCCCCATGAGGTTAGTCAGACCAAACCATTTGTCAAAACAAGACATATTTTCTTCCCTTTCAAATATAAGTGAAGAATAATTTTTAAAAATCATTTTAAAATGCATAATATACTGAATTTCCCATACAAGGACCTATGAAAAAATACTAGTGGAAATCGTCTTTGAAAAACCATTCATTCTTTCCTTTGAAATACCATTTCAAAGTTAATCAATTTCATTCATCTTTTTATTTGAAATTCCATTTTAAAACCAAAATTCTATTTTAAATATAATTTAAAATTTCAAACCACTTTATCTTTAAAATAAAGTCAAATAGTAACCCACACCTCATATAAATCCATATGATAGGCTACCAATACTTGTTCAACTAAGGCACCACCAAAAAAATCGTTTAACAAACTGTATGATACTTTGGAGATTATTTTGCCAACATGATCCCATCCAATTTATGAATTGATATCATGAAATTTCATATATTCAAGTTCACTATAGTAATAATATAATATAATCATAAAATAACTATTAGAAATTCTATATAAGCCGGATGATTGAGAACCTCAATGAATAAAGGAAAACTACATTAATTATTTATAAATTAAAAAAATATATCCTTTTACTAACCATATTCAACTAAAGAACCACTTATATTATTAATTAATAATAAATAATTAAACAATAATCCATTTAAAATGAAATTACACAATTGGTCTAAATCTAGAAAAATTCACCTAATGAAGATATAGCTCTGAAACCTTAAGCAACATGGTGTAGAGAAATCATGAAATATAAAAGAATCAATGATACAAAAAATATTAAATTATTATGTAAATATCTATCATAAATTTACACCCCATTTAATGAAAAATCTATAATAACTTACTAAATAATATACTGCAAGATAACTAATGAGCAACGATGAGAAATCACCCTTTCTGAGCCTCCTTTAAGGACTTCCAACAAAAGACAAATGATTCTAATGTGATTCCACCATGTTTTAGCGGAATAAAAAATCTAATATCTATTAATAATACACCAAATTATTGTGAACAAATGAGGAGGATAAAATAATAAGTAAATAGAAGATCCCACATTTGATCAGTGTGATAAAATAAACTTGCACCACCTTGATTGATGGAAGAATAATGGGAGGAATAGAGGGAGGGAGGGAAGGGTTTCACCCACAATATGTGAAATATGTTAAAAAGGGAACCAACTAGTTGTTTTTCTTATATAATATGTGAATTCCCTATTTTAGCCTTTTTTTTAAAAAGGAGGTATAATAGCCATGGAAGTTTGGTAGAACTCACTAGACTTATGGTGAGACAACTTGGGTCATGGTTACCCCACAATGAGATCCCAATGGTGGGTGTTATCCCCACTATCCAACCACCAGAAACTGTACTGGCCTCACATAGGGATTCAAATGGGATTATTTTACCACCCATTGAGGCTAGTTATTTTAACCTATGAGAAAATCTATTCACTAAACATTCCTATGAGCCTCATAATTCCCAACACCAACTGTTTAGTCTCTTGAAAGACATCAAAATAAACTCACTTTCAATCCAAATCTAAAAATTTAATTCCACCTTATTTATATTTCCACTAAATCTATAAATTTCTCCCATTCCATCAATACACAATGATTTGGGTAATTACATCAAGAATAATAATGTTAAAAACAAGAGTTCTAAGAAATTAACACACCAACAAGCACTCTAAATAATTTATATAAAATATAGAGAATAATTCATTCAAATATCTTGATAATATAATTTATATCAAGTCTTAAGTAACCATCTACCGATATTTCTATCACCAATAGAAAATCATGATATAAATAAAAGATAAAAATAATATATTACACTACTCCTATTTATAAATCACACTGTAAATCCCATCATTAATCCTTATGTGAAACTCACAAATAATAATTTGTTAATAATCTTATTTTATCTTCTCTATAAATATTTTATTATCTTCACCGTAACTCTCACCTCTCCGTCACAATTTTGTTCCTTCCATTATAAATCCAAAGTGGACCAAATGTAATGCATTATGAAACCTCTCCCTTAATCCTCTAATTCCACAAAACTAACTATAATAAATCATGATTCAACAATTCTAACCTAAAATCCTCAAATAAATCCCCCTATCCTAATAATAAATTAATATCTCATCCATCATATGTTAAAAAATTCCCCCATAATTAAATAATAACAATAATAATTATATTTTAACATTTTCCATGGAGATCATACTTTAATAAATAAAATCAAATCATTCTACATTCCTGTTAAATAAACTCACAATTAAAGGTATTATAATTCTCCCCACTATAAGAATTTACATATATAAAAAATCAATTATTATCTTTATCACTGAAAGTTTTTCACTATTCCCACATATGATCTTCTCTTTCCCCCATTTCTTTCCGAATTATCCTATGCTACCATTAAATTATTTCCAAAGGAATACTCCATCATATGAAAATATTTCCTCTATAATAATTAATTTGAATTGGTCCTTACACCTAAGAAACTTTAGATTCCAAGTCACTATCTCCAAATTTATATCATGAGTATTATCATCTAGATAAATTTTCATTTGAGAAACATAAGAATTAATAGGAATCATTATACAACATCATATACAAAATTATTGGTATGGAACTTATTTAATTTATTATTTAAGGGTTTCATAGGGGAAACCTGTATACAGAAATAGTGGTAACAGTCAAAAAAATATATTTTTCCCAATTTCTAACCATTCATTTTGGATTGAATATATATAAATAAATAACATAAATTTTATCCAATGAAAGGATATATCCAAGATCTTTTACACAAGTTTGATCGAAATTGATAAGAATTAGCCAATAAAATCCTTAATACTTGGGGATCCATGGTCCATATGAATCTATAAATTCTTAGTAAGGACTCTTTATTTCTCACAATCATATAAAAACTTAGAGTTAAAGAGAAAGATATAAAATAATATATTTAAATTTGAGGAGTTTCACATATACTATCCAATGGTATTCACATGAAAAACATTGTATAAAGATAATAATTCTTTATATATCCTCTCAAGGACACTCCTTGTATCTCAAATGTTTCTCAATCATTCACCCATTGAAAAAACATTTCATACTTTTTTTAAACATTACAAACTTTAGTAACTTAGAATTCAAGATCCAATTTTTTTTTAATGTTTAAGAAATCAATATGGATTTTAAAACTCCACTGAATATCATCATATGGTATTACTAAACAATAATGATATCTTATATGGAATAATGATCAATAAACATAGAATATCATATAATGCATGCACAACCATGCATAAAACCATGATTTAGTGACATTTATCATGTCATTATTTACATATACATAAATGATAACATGGTTTATAACACCAATTTATGGTTTTTATTAAGTTTATATTTCTTTAAATATATTTATAGCACTAAATACTCATAAACTTAATTCATTTTCACCTCATGTCACATTATATATAACAAATATTGAAACTATATATAAAAATCCTTATGAATATCTTTTAAAACTCATTTTGGAAAAAATATCATTCATTTTCACTACATGTTATTTCATATATAATAAAATTTTAAAATCACTCCAAAAATCATTGTCGAGTAGCTCTCTATATTTTGTACAAAAGTTTTGTAAGAAAATTTTATATTTATTTACACAACCAAAAATTGTGTCACCACAGTCCTTTTTGTATTAAAAATAATTATGGCATGGTATTTCACCATCACAATGGAATGATTCTAGGATAATTCTACGGATCATGTGGGATTTCATGTTCTCTTGAATAAAAAACCATCATAGTCATTAATGTTGTTACCTTCACTATATCAAAAGTTTGGAACAATTAATGGTTGGAAAGAGACTCTACTATTATTGACCAAGCCATTAGTATTGGAACATTACATCTTTAATGGAGGCTCACTTCCCATTGGATAGAATGCATATACATTATTATGAGTCTTAATATCATTGTTACACATGTATATCTAGAAGCAAATCATGTGGCAAATAGTCTTTCAATAAAAGGAATTAGTATAGTTCTCACTTAGTTAGACTATATCTTAGAATATCTAGTTCCACATCATGAAAGGTATTGTAAGAAAATCCCATCCTATATACTTTTGTAACTTTTCTTTTTATAAAATAAATTTTTGGTCTTTTTTTTGGCTGAGGAACTTTAAAAAAAAACACCCCTAGTTTACTAAATAGATATTTTATTAAACTCCATGTGGTAAAATTAGTGAGTAATCCAATACACAAAAATAATTTTTTACTTTATGAGAAAATTTATATCTCTATATGAATCCCACCCCATGCTAATCATAACATTTCATCACAACCTATAATAGTTATTGATGGCCATGTATTAGGGTTAACTCAAATTCATACTTTGAGAGGTTAATAATAAATTCACTTTATGTAATATATATAACCAACATTAAATAATGGTAAAGTGGAGACTCCCTTATATATAACATGATAAATTTTTTATATTATTAAAATCATTTAAGAATACACTAAAATTCCATACGTAACCATAAAAATAATTATATCCCATATGATATATCACTAAAGAGGCCTTATGTTTTCTTTATTTCTTGGTCTTGTTAAATTAAATAAATCATTATTTAATTATCTCCACATATTTGTGTGACCATTTGATAAATGCTCTCATACAAATCTTTTCATGGGTTAAATGTAGAAATAAATATTGTCTGAATAATGGTGATAATAGTAATCATTTTACTAAATATAAACTATTTTAATATACTCTTTAAACATTTTTAATTCCAAAAAATTAATGGAAGGATGTTAATAACTTTTTTACCATAAATACTTATAAATCTTTTTAAGTTCATAATTATCTTGGAAAATTTCCTCTAAATATTTTCGTCATGATTATTTAGTAATTTTTTAACAATAAATATTTACTTTAAGACTATTATTTTCCTAAATATATTGAGCTATTTTAGAATATAAATTGAGTTTCATATTTAATTTTTTTGGTGTAATAATCTATTTATTAAAATTTAAATGTTTCGAAGTTCAAACATAGTACAATTAGCCTCTTAGAAACTATACTATCTATAAAATATATTTCTTAGATAATCAATAATTTGTTTTGGCCAATATTATTACTTAATATATGGGAATATTTAATAAATAAACTATTAACAACCACATCTTATATAGTTGTGTTTGGATAAATATTCTAATAAGTTGATTTTATTATTTAAAATATATAATAGTTACGAGGTGAAAACTATTTCCCTTATATTTTAAAAAATGTCTTGGGTAAACTATTTTATCTTAGATAAAACATTTGCCCCTTATCTTCTTTTCAAATATGTTATATAATGGATTAAATCATAAACTGTGTATATAGAAACACAATCTCATTTAATGATAATAACTATTATTTACAATAATAGATTACTTATCAAGAAATAGAAAATGAGATTAAAACTACACATATTTTATAATTTATAAATCCATCAATCATAAAGTATTCCTTTACATTCAAAATCTGTATAATAGAAATAATTTATACTTTATTTAAATTTAAACTTCAATATTCATCAATCCTTTCCTTAATTTTATAATCTTATATATTTAATTTTTTTTAAAATATAAATATTTGGTATCATATACCCTTCAAAATTAAATAATTGATTTATATGACATTAATAACTTATGTGGACTTTCCATAGAATATTTGATACCCCTTTAGGTATTCGGTGTAATTCCATCTCTGATATCAAATCTTGATATAAAAGGATATTGAATATCATTTCTAACACCTCTATTAGGTCTAAAATAACTAGAAAAACTATTGAACCATAAAATCATCATCTTCTAGATTAAAATTTTACTTTTTTATTCCAACAATATAATACTAAATCCTAGACATTTCATGTATAGTTAAACTATCTTGAAAAATTTTAATATAATGAGTAAAATTTCATTGAAATTATTCATATTATTAGAACCATTCTAAAAATGATTACAAAATGAATCCCATAGCTAGACCAAGCCTTAAAAGTGATCCCGATTTCTCCAAGTTATTATCATACTCAATAATATGAAATACATGAGTGTAGATTTAAGTACCTTTAGTAATTTAGAATATAAATATTACATTTGAAACCATTAGGTGAATCATTATTATTATTTTCATAAGCATTGAGATCTATTTATTAACTAACTTCACAAGTCACCTACCCTGAAAGGGGTTACTTTAACACATATATTTTTATTTCTTGCAAAATATTTTATTTATATTTCTATACCAACCTAATATGTTTCTTCTATTAATATTCTCCTTTTCCAAAATTGATCTTAAAACCAATTTTGATGACAATAATTCCATTTTATTCATAATATAATTTTTTATCAGATGATTATTATGCTTTTCATTCAATAGTAAAGATTTTTTAAATATTATCCCATTAAAATGATTCCAAATTTTAATTTTACATAATATATATTAATTTTACATGATTTATAATTCACTAAAAAATTGTTTCATCTTTGATTTTCCTCTCATCGCTTGCTATTTAGGTTGTAAGAACCCAGTTTTTCACTTTGGTTCGGATACTTTAAATTTTGGTCTAATTCCTTATTTTGGACCTAATATGGATGCCTAGTGGGTTAGTGAAGATTATGAGGCTTTTTGGGTCATATTAAGAGCTCGAAACACAACTTTTTGGAAAAAATGGCCATATCGCATGGTTAAAGTAAACCGTGCGGAAGGGTGCACAATTAGATCTAACCGTGCAGATGGTCTGTATTTCGTGCAGGGCTATCTCCCATAGTTGTCACATGGTTTCCCTAACCCTACAGCCTAACCATGTGTATGACCCTCTTCTATAGGTACCTGTGCATGTTTTTTTAATGGTTTGGAAAACAGTGGGGACAAACCGTTCATAATCTAAATTTTGGGTAATTTTACCTTTTTTCCCTTAATGATCTAATTAAGCCCCTCCTTCTTCCCTATTGTGATTTACAATAGGATTAGCCTCTATTTATCTCATTTTTGATATTTTTAAGGCCTAATCTAGGTATCAAGATATTTCCTTCATCGAGGATCTATTTGAGTTATCATTCATCATGTTGGATGCACAACGGTAAGTACTCGAGTCCGTTTGAGCCGTTCTTCTTCTCTCTTGCTTGCAACCTAGTTATCAAGGTGTGAGAATTTTTATCTTTTTATCAGTTCTACTCTAATCCAAGCCAAATAGGAGACTTATACTAGAGTAGTAGAGTCATACAATCCTAATATGGGTGTTCTATAACTCTTCCCTTAAGTTTGTTGATTTTAGAATTATCGTGTGGGGCCCGCCGATTTCATCGGGTGCCATTTATTAAATTTATATTCCATGCTTATAATCATTAGAACTGTATGGTTATTATATTTACAAATTTTTGATTAATTGTTTGTGGTTATACAAAAAAATCCATCAATCCCATATAGTGTATTATGCCATAATTGTTGTTTTAGTGTTTTGACACATTTGAGCCACCGTTCGAGTGTGCCTTAGCTTAACCTTTATAAGGGTAATATTTTCTATATTAAATGGATTGATTTATACTATGAATTTCATAATGTAAAGTACCATGTATTCTCCCCACTTTACTCACCTAATGTAAGTGATTCAATTAATAAACTTATGTGAAAGTGAATTTGGAATGTATACTTAGAATATGAATTTCCATTTTTAAATGTTATTGAATAATTGGTTGCACATCCGTAGCACAACTTACCATGTTGATGGAAGGTATCAGAGTTAACATTGATTATTAAAATGCCTTAAATGGATTAAATAAATGGTTTTATGTTACTTGGCCCTGTCACCCTAATTAAAGTTAAGGCTTGAACCAAATGAACTTATTGATTAATTATGTATTTATTAAATGGTTGCATGCTTAATTATCCTTTTCACACTAATAAAAGGTAATGGATTGAATTTTATGAATTATATAAGACTTATTTATCAAAATAAGAGTGTCCTAACTTGAGACTGCCTTGGATTCCCAGGGGAATGCCTTAAGCTCTCAAGGACCCCGTTCCTAAATCAAGGATATGGATTTCTTAGGTTGAGACCCCCCTAGAACCCAATCTTTGTATAACTCTCGATGCCTGGTATGAAACTGGAAGATCCCTCATATAATACTATAAGATTCCTTGGATACCCTACTTGGATCCATCATTGACAATTATGTGCCATGGCTAAATCCCATCGGGCCCAATCATTGCTTAACCCCATTTTACCTTTGATGAACTCTTTGGACTTGGTAGGCATCTTATTGAGGAATGTCTCTAACTATTCTCCTTGGATTACACTCTTACCCTTAGCCAGGCTATTTTCATTAATAATTTGGCGACCCTTGAGGTCTATGTTACCTTGTTTATTACCTTGGAACTTCACTATTAAATATCATTTTAGGTTTCCTTGTTACATATTGGAACATTCACTATTGTTAAAAAGTGACTTATTTATAAACTGGTAACATTCAAATGATGAACTGGCTATATGTTCAGACACCAGCTGAGGGCTGAAGCAGGTACTTGGGTATTTAGTTACATTGTACTACTTTACATTATATATTCATGCTTTTACATTCTTAAATTTATATTATAGGGGCCACATGTTATATTCCACATTGGTGGTGGGCCACTAAGATTTATCTCACACCCTCTCTAGGCACAGTTTGGTACTTGGGGAAAATTACATGAATTCAGGTGTTGATAAAGGGAATTATATGGCATCTAACACTTGATTTATTTCTATTTAGGATGGATCTTTATAGCAGATGACTGATCTGGAGATCAAGATTCTTGGTATATTTTTTTATTTTTTTTATACTTTGGTATAACATGTTATGCATACTATCTTGTATCAATGTATTCCATTTTTCTAGTGACATGACTATCATCATCAGTTGTTTTTTTTCTTGTACGTTATTCCAGTTATTTCTGTTTTTTTCTTGTATCTCTATTTTTGGTTGTGACTTCTATTTAATTATATTTCTTTCACTATTTACCTCTATTTATACCTATTTCATGTGCTACAATTTGGTCGTAAGGGAATAGTTTCTCCAATGACACACCCTAGTCCCTCGTTGTTATTCGGTAGCCTCTAGTGTTTGTGGAGATACTCTTGAGGCCATGTGGCCCATCGAGATCAATAAAAATTAAGTGGAATTCAGGTTTGGGACATCACAAATTTGTATTAGATGATTTATTTTCTAAATTTACTATTTAAAGACAATAGATTGGATATTTGGAATGCTTGGGACTTGGTTATAGTCCATTGTTGGGTGTCACAAACCCAGGTTCATGGTAAAATCTATGTTACCCAAAATAAATTCATATTATATTTTTCCTATTTCAATTGACATTATTTCACCATTGGGTGACACACATTATATGTGGAGTTATTGATTATTTCTATGATTGAGGATTTATTTCATCCTTGGCCCGATGATATGAGGGAAATGAGTATTATTACATGTATCATATTAGGCACCTAGAATTCTCATGCCATGCATATTACCATGCCATAAAGGTTCATTTCACTAATTTGCATTGCTTGATTTTCCTGTGATTGTTGAGTGATTCTGTGATTGTAATATTATTCTTCTATTACTCTTGGTTGTGATTGAGTGATTACCTATCTCAATTCATGAGGTGTATGGGTCCTCGTGGGCTGGGATGAGTAATTTACTAATTCAGGGCTTTATGCTATAAATAAATGGGTGTAGTTTTCAGTGATAAGGTGTATGGGCACTAATTCAATGGAAATGAATATCCATTATAAAGTTAAACATAACATCTAAAATAAAATGTTTTCACATCATTATCCCACCTTTTCATGTTTATGAAAAGTAAAGGAGTGGACCTGGTAATTAAATGTAAAATGAAATGAAACTTATACTAGACCACTTACCAGTACCTAGTCATCTAAGTGGGTAGTTGTATTAGTATTCCTTGGGTAGTGAGTCTTCCTCATTTAGATTATGTAAGTGTTTCTATCTATATTCTTAAAGCTTATTCTAAAGTGTGTTCTTGACATTTGTAGACTAATGCCGCCACAACGTCCATGTATCATATGATAGGAAGGTGGTGATGATTATGTTTCAGATGTGGTGGTCCCTAAGCCATCAGTCTTACCTCCTGGAGTGACACTTGAGGAACCGCCTACTGTACCTGATTTGGGCACCGACAACCAAGTTCGTGATAATTTCCTATGTGTGATGTAGTCTATGCATGGTGCTCCGTGAGTTACACATAGGATGGATGATCTGACTCACAAGTTCCAAGAGAATCATCCTCCTACTTTCTTAGGGGATGAAAGTCCACAGGATATTGAGTCTTGGCTAGAGGCTATCCTATGTATCTTTGAGCATCTAGAAATTCCTCTAGAGTAGAGGGTCAGTCTTTCCACATACAAGCTTTAGAATTCGGGAAAGCGTTGGTGGGATGTAGTAACTTAGGCTGATCACCATAAAGGCATGGTATGGGATGACTTACATACTATTTTCTATGAAAATTTCTTTCCTCATACATTGAGATCTGATATATTGAGAGAGTTCATGAATATCGAGTAGGGTTCTGTGTCAGTAATGGAATATTTAGTACATTTCACTGAGTTACAGATCTTTTCACTGCTTGTTACAGGTGATAAACTTTCGCGTGCCAAATGCTTCAAGGATGGGCTTGTATACACCATCCATACGCAGGTGAATGTCTTTCACCTACCTAATTTTTTCTAAAATATTCAATCAGGATCATATCATTAATCGAAACCTAAGGGTTGAAAATTGAATTAGGAATAGAGGATCAATGTCATGGTAGGAAAGTAGTTCTCATAGTGGTAGGAAGCGTTCCCTCGAGGTTTCTCTTTAGGGAAATGACAACCAGAGTACCCATTTTGATAGATTTATGGCGTGTCATCAGTGTGGATGGTGGGGGCACATGGATCCTCATTATGATAGATACCTAATGTATTTTCGATCTTGCAACCATGTGAGGTATGTTTAGGGGTTCTACTAGACCTTTCCACTAGCTTGGAGTGGAAAAGGATCCGCACTAGCTCCACCTTACAGAGTGGGTTCTTTTACTCAAAGTGATGAGGGGAGTTAGAATAGCACCCACAGGACTGGCCATGGAGGAGGTCGTGGCCGCAGTAGTCAAACCCCAGATCACCAGTAGTGCCAACAAAGTAGTTATGATTGTGGTAGTCAAGATATTTCACAAGGCTGTGCATCAGGACAATTGCATGCACTACAGTCGATACCTGAGGATTAGGCTATAGAACCATCTTTGGTATGAGGTACTATTATAGTGGATTATACTATTGTATATACTTTATTTGATATAGGTTATTTGAACTCTTTTATCTATGTATCTATCGTGGAAAGTCTCATACTAGAGATACAATATTTTGGTGGTGTAATGACCTTAGACACACCGTTGGGGATACAGTCAGAGGGAATATGCTAGTGTAGGGACTATCCCCTTAAGGTAGGAAGTTACCCTTTCTTATGGAGCCTCTTTGTTCTTGAAATGATAGGATTCAATGTAATTCTTGGGATGGATTGGTTGGTTTGGTGTCATAGTTTTGTAGACTTCTATCACTGTAGAGTATCATTTACATCACTAGAGGGAAACAATAATCTACATAAGGGTGAGCAGGATGTCCAGACTAGTAGAGTAGGACCAAAGAATCATGGGCTAGGTGGAGTGACTACCCATATTTCAAATCTCTTCATGAAGGATCAAGGTTTATGTCAAGCTAATTTACCTCCAATAGTAGATCATTTAGGGATGTTTTTCCTGATGACTTTTCTCGCTTACCTCCTCAGATAGAGATAGAATATATGATCAATCTTGGTTTAGGAGTGGATCTAGTGTCCATTCCCCCATATAGTATGGAACCTACTGAGCTCCATGATCTCAAGCTAAAATTAGAGGATCTAGAGGCCAAGGGTTTTATACGGCCTAACACTTACTATTAGGGGTTTTCTCATGCTTTTTGATAAGAAAGAAGATGATAACCATCATCTTTGTGTGGATTATAGATCACTGAAATAGATTACGGTTAGGAACTGGTATCCACTACCTCAAATAGACGATTTATTCGACCAGTTTTGAGGATCTTGGTTCTTCTCTAAGATCAACTTGAGGTTGGGATATCACCAAGTGTGAGTAAGGCCATCATACATGCCTTGTATAACCTTTTTTAGCAGGTATGGTCTGTATGAGTACCTTGTTATGTCGTTCGGTCTTACAAATGTGCCCACCGTTTTCATGGATTTAATGAATAGGGTTTTTCATCCCTCTCTTGATTCTTTTATCATGGTCTTTTTGGATGACATCTTGGCGTATTATCACACTCATGATGACCGTTCCAATCATCTTGAGATCGTTATGAATACACTGAGAGAACATCATGTTTATTCAAATCTTTCTAAGTGCCACTTTTGGATCGATAAGGTTCACTTCTTGGGTCATATTATCTCAGAATCAGGTGTATCTGTTGATCCTGAAAAGGTTAGTGCTATAGTTTCTTTGGAGAATCCCAAGAACCTGTTTGATATAAAAAGTTTCTTGGGGGTAGATATATATTATAAGCATTTCATATGTAACTTATTAGTCCTTTATTCACCTATTACTAGAATTACAGAGAAGTGTGTCAAGTTCTTATGGTCAGAAGCATGTGAGAAATCCTTTTAGGATCTGAAAGGGAGGCTTGTCTCACCACCAATTCTAATTATACCAAATCCAGGCATATGTTATATTTTCTTCTACGATGAATTGAGAATTGGGATATGAGTATTACGAATTTAAAAGGATATATTTGTTATGTACTGATCTCGATAGTTGATTCCTCATGAGAGAAATTACCCAATGCACAACCTTGAGATAACAATAGTTTTTGATGACTTACATTGTTGGAGACATTATCTATTGGGTGAGTGATTTTTGCTTTACATGGACCACAATAGCATCAAATATATCTTTACACATCTTGAATTGACCCTAAAATAGTGAAGATGGGTTGAATATCTACAATCATTTGATTTTGATCTTGCCTATACACCTGGGAAGGGCAATGTGGTTGCAGATGCATTGAGTTGTAAAACTCAAACACAGGCTTTATAGGAAGCCAGTGATGAATAGAAGTTAATGGAATTATTCTCCGAGCTTCATTCGGAGTTTCATGATAGTCACGAGCAGTCTTACCTCTCATATTTGAAAGTTAACTCTCCCCTCATTGATATGGTTAAGGGTAGAAAATTTTTAGATTTTGAGGGTTTGGTTCTCCATGAGAGTATATCAGGAGATAACCTGCTTCCAGATTGATATATGGGCTAAGACGACATCCTGTGTAATCATCGATGTGTCTGGGTTACTATAGGTATGAGAGAGGAGTTGATGTGTATGTCCCATGTTTCTCAGTGGGTAGTTCATTCAGGCATCTCCAAGATGTATCGAGATATGTGATGCAAGTATTGGTGGCATGGTATGAAATGTCATATTTCAAGATTTATCACTAGGTGTTCCACCTATCAGTTGGTAAAGGAATATAACTAGAGACTGGAATGATTTTTATAGACTCTTCCAGTTTCGGAATGGAAATGGGAAGATACTGCTATGGATTTATTAGTCGGCTTACGTAGGTCACCAAGATATATTGATGCTGTATGGGTAGTTATTGAACGAATAAAAAAAGTAGCCCATTTCATTCCTATTAGGGATAGTTTCCTAGGTGATGAAGTGGGAATATTGCATGTCCGTGAGATTAGATAACTACATAGAGTCACACATAATATCATTTCAGATAGGGATTCATGTTTCATATCACGGTTTTGTCAGGGATTACAAGAATCTATGGGAACACAGGTGCTTCTAATTATAACTTTTCACCCTCAGACTGATGGAAAATTAGAATGGATGATACAGGTTTAAGAGGATATTCTCCAAGCATATGTCCTTGATTTCTGTGGCTCTTGGGAGATGCACATGCTTCTCTTTGAGTTCACCTTTAATAATAGTTTCCAAGTGACGATTTAGATGGATCCTTTTGAGGCCTTGTATGGAAGGCCATTTTGTTCACCCATGTGCTAGATAGAGGTAGGTGATGCAACACTATTAGGTCCTTGTCTCATTTAGGAGACTTCAGAGTAGGTTCAGATGATCATAAATTGTATGAATACTGCTCAGTATAGATATAAATCTTATACCGATCACTATCTATGAACTCTAGAGTTCAAGGTCAGGGACCATGTTTTCTTGAAAGTATCATCAAAGCTAGAAAAAATAAGGATAAAAAGGCAAGAAAAGCTATCACCTCATTGTGTAGGTCCGTTTGAGATTCTAGAGGGAGTCGAGTCAGTAGCCTATCAGTTTCTACTACCTTAGAGGTATCGGGCCATGAACGACGTCTTCCATGTTTCACAACTTTTCCAAAATCATACTGACATGTCTCATACCTTTGATCCTGAGAAAGTTGAGTTGGATACTGATGCTACCTTTGAGGAGTATCCAATACACATCATTGACCTGAGCACGAAGGCTCTCTGAGTCTGGTCTGTACCTGTATTATGGGTGCTATGGCAGCATGACCATGTGCAGGATAAAACTTGGGAGTGAGAGGTCGACATATGTGCCCATGGCCAGAGTTTTTCTCAGACAGTGTTTCACCACCCTTGGAAGGTGAACTCAGGGATGAGTTCATTTAATGGGTGAAGACTGTAAGAACCCATTTTTTCACTCAGGTATAGATCCTTTAAATTTTAGTCTAATTCCATATTTTGGACCTAATATGGATGCCTAGTGGGTTAGTGAAGGTCCCAAGGGTGTCTAGGGCTCGTTCAGATCCCAAAACTAAACTTTTTGAAAAAATGGCCCTATTGTACGTTTAGAGTAAACAATGGAGGAATGGTACATAGTTAAATATAACCATCCAGATGGTCTGCAATCTAGGAAGAGCCATCTTGCATGGTTGGAACATGGTTTCCCTAACTGTGCAGCCTAACTGTGTAGATTCCCCTCTTCTATAGGTACCCGTGTAGGGTTTACGCACGGTTTCGAAAATTGTGCAGACAAACCGTGCATGGGGTAAATTTTGTTTAATTTTACCCGTTTCCCCTTAATGATCTAATTAATCCTGCACTTATTCCCTATTATGTTTTCCAGCAGGATTAGCCTCCATTTCTCTCATTTTGGAGCTTTTTGAAGGCCTAATATAGGGATCAAGAGATATACTTCATCCAAGATTTGTTCAAGATTCCGTTCATCTTGTTGGATGCACAACGGTAAGTACTCAAGTCCATTTGATCCATTATTCTTCGCTCTTGGTCTCAACCTAGTTATCAAGCTATGAGTTTTTTTACCTTTTCCTCATATATACTCCAATACAATACAAATTAGAGGCCGATAATGGAGGATTAGTGTCATACAAACCTAAGGTGGGTGGTCTATAAGTCATCCTTAATGTTTGTTGATTTTGGAAGTGTTGTGAGGGACCACCTATTTCATCGGGTTCTATTTATTAAATTTATATTCCATGATTGTAATCATTAGAACTATATGGTTATGATATTTCCAAATATGTGATTATTTTGTAGTGGTTAGTCCCACAACTCCATCAATCCCATGTAGGATGTTATTCCATAATTTTCATTTTAGTGTTTTGACACGTTTGATCCACCATTTGGGTATACCTTGGATTGACCTTCCTAAGGGTAAGCTTTTCTATATTAAATGGATTGATTTATATTATGAATTTCATAATGTAAAGTACCATTTATTCTCACCACTTGACCTTCCTAAGGTAAGTTTTTAAATTAATAAGCTTATGTGAAGGGTAATTTGGAAAGTATACTAAGAATATGACTTTCCCTTTTCAAATGTAATTGAATAACAAGTTTCACATCCATAGAACCCCTTAATATGTTGATGGAAGGCATCAAAGTGAACCTTGATTTTTAAAATGCCTTAAATGGATTAAATGAATGGTTTCATGCTACTTTTCCTTGTCACACTAATGATGTAGGATCAAAATAATGATGTAGATGCTCAATTTTCAAGAGGGGGGGGGGGGTGAATTGTACACTTTAAAAATTTCCTTAAACAAGTAATGATATAAGTTTAACAAAGTTAAACTAAGAAAATTCACAACACCTCTAACACCATTGAAAGATTGGTATAGGGTATGAAGTTACAAACTTCTAGTTCTATTCACTTTCTTGAATCTAGAAAGTGATTCTGAAAAACAGGTTCTGGAAATATGGATCCGGAAAATGAAACTTAACCAAAGTTTACAAAATGAAATTCTACTTTAAATCATATAGAATCTAAATTAATCAGAGTACAAGTGTAAGTAAAAATAAGAGAGTTATACTTTCCTTACAATACGAAATGCAGTGGAAAAACACGTAGAAAAACTACAAGTAACAAGATATAAGTCTTTTAACCTAAAGAGAAGGGTATCCAACAACCATGGATAAAGGTCCCTTGATTTATACTTTCAAGCAAGTCTGTCTTACCCATACTAGGGTAAGCCCTCGATACAAAGATCAGAGTCTCTGTCTTGCTATCCCTGCAAGCCCTCAACTTTAAGGTAGTTGGTACCTCTGTCTTCCTCAGCAAGGAATCCCTCAAACTTCAAGGTAGTCGGCACCTATGTCTTCCTATCCCCAGAAGAACTCGAATGTAATCACCAACATTCGGAGTCGCATGAAGCAATCTGCACAAGGAAAAGTTTGAACAAGTAGTTCAACCTTTATGCATGAAGCTTGAGAGTTAATAAGATCATCTCTCTCTAGAAATCACTTCAACAACATGTAAGCACATATGACAAAGTTCAGTATTGAGCTCGTTCAAATGAGATCCTATTTATAGGAAAATTTCCAACGGTCGGCCCCATCCTCCAACGGTCATATTTTACTTAAAATTTGGAGGGACCTGTACACGTGTCACTCAACCAACGGTTAATTAGAAACAGAATGGATGACATCGTTTTATAACAAAGCATGTGTAATTGAATGCTCTACATCGTTTTGTAATGAAACAAGTGTAAGAATAATCAAAGCTAAAGTTCGGAATGTAAGAAAATAAAAAGTTTTTAATGTAAGAAAAAAAAATTGGAGTTTAAAAAAATGGAATTAGGTGTCTATAATAAAAAGGATCTTCAGATTCTATTTTGGGAATTTGGAAACTCAATTTTGTAGAAATCCAGAGTCTGAATTTATAAGGAAATTCAAAGTCTGGTTTCATCAGAGTTCAGAATCTGTACTTACAGAGTTCGGAGTCGAACTTTGTAAAAGTTCAGAGTCGAACTAGTAAAAGTTCAGAGTCGAACTCATAAAAAGTTCGGAGTCGAACTAGTAAAAGTTTGAAGTCGAACTCATAAAAAGTTTGGAGTCAAAATAGTAAAAGTTTGGAGTCCAGAATTCGGAGTTGAACTTTGTTAGAGTTCGTATCCAGAATTCGGAGTGGAACTTTATTACAGTTCATATCCAGAATTCAGATCCTGAAACAGAATGCTTCATACCTTAGAATTATATGACTCTGAGGTTTTTTTGTATGAATCCGAATTTTATACTTAATAAAAATATTTCTATGTGTAAGGAAATCTATGTTGGGGTAAATTTCCTTAAGAAAGTAAATTTTCCTTATGGAATTAAAATATAGATTCTCTTAAGTATAAGGTGTTTGTAATTTTCAAAACAAGAAGGAATTGAAAATTCATAAGGAAAACCTCATTTACTCAACAATATCCCCCTTTTTGGAAAGCACAAATATCCTTACAAAAAACAATATAAGGACTTTGAAAATTTTCATTAGACTTTGAAATTAAAACTTATCTCCCTTTGTTTATGGATTTTAGTGAATACAACTAACTCCCCCTTAGGCATTGAAACTCTAAGGATTGTATTCTGAATTTTCTGGAGTGGAGTTTTCATTTTCATGGGAATGAAAAACTTCGTAATGGGAAGATCCCCCTCACTTTAAGGGTATCTTCACTAAGAAAATTTTCTTTCTCCATTTTAAGTTTTCCTTCTCCCCTTTTGAGTTGTTCATTTTCCTTCCCCCCCTTTGTGATTTTCAAAAAGAATTTAAGGGAATGGAAAAAAAATAAAGTACCTGAAACATTAGTACATAACAAGATACAACCAACCAAATTTTCATTAGAGTTGAGAAAATTTTGCAAGAGAAAACAAATACAACAAAAGATCAGAGTGGGTTTATTTTTCTTCCATTTCCTTCGGGATCAGCTTCTTCAACAAGGTTTTTAGTTTATTCAAATCTCTTTTATCCTCCTCAGCTTACCTCTCCAGAAATTTTATCCTTTCATCTTGAGCTTTCAAAGCTTCTGCCTGAACCTTGATTGCCTTTTCTTGCATCTTTACCAACTCATCTTGCTTTACAAGTCTTTTCTCAAGCTCAATCCAAAGATCTATATCCCTTAAAAAAATTTGGAGCAAGAGAGTTAGCCTTATCATTTAGTTCCTTTACTTGTTGACTCTGAGAATTTTGCTCAATGATCAGATCATCCTGAAGATTATTAATCTTGTTATCCTCGGTGTCAAAGGAATATTTTACTTCATTCTGAAAATTATCATAATCAGCCATGTCTTATTCAACTTTCTTAGACCACAAAGTGATTTTGCTGCATGACTTCCTGTGTAAATCATAATTAATAATAAAACTTTTATGGTTGGACTCAAATATTTATACACTTATCCATCACTATGGATAAGGATTCTAACTTCTGATTCAAGCTATGCTACATCATCTGGCATCTGAAATCTATAGTGGGAAAAATCAGAATGGTGTCCACCAACTTCTTTAGAGATTCCACCACAAAATCATGACCATGGGCTGATGACTCCGAATCAGATAACTTGGTTGGAGATTGTTCTTCCCCAACTTAGACTAGATTCCTTCTAGATGAACCACCAACCTGTTTCTTTCTGATGATATCTTTTATTGTTGTATCCATGAGCACTTGATTTCCTTTGTCAGATTTTGGAATGGGTTGATCATCTAGAGATTCTTCCTCACTTTCTGATAATTGAACAATCTGATCTTCATCTGGTTTCTCCTTTTCTTCCCCTTCTTCAAGGAAATTATTCTCATAAGTTTCTTCCTTATCAGATAAAACATATTATTCCACTTCCTCTTTCTTATTTTCATCCTTGCTACTTTCTTTCTCAACTCCCTTTCCCAGAGTGGGTAATTTTGAGGATTCAGCCTTTTCTTGATAGTCTTCTACTTGCTTGATCAAGTCATCCAGATCATAATTTACTTCTTCTTCTTCTTCTTCCTCTATTTCTTATTCTACTTCTTCAGCAACTGTTTTCTCCATTTCTTCAACAACTTTTTTACCCTTAAGCTTTTCTGGAGTGGAGTACTTCTTTCCAGG
Organism: Viscum album; assembly: GCA_963277665.1. Classification (NCBI taxonomy): domain Eukaryota; kingdom Viridiplantae; phylum Streptophyta; class Magnoliopsida; order Santalales; family Viscaceae; genus Viscum; species Viscum album. The sequence goes on along the minus strand of OY728147.1, from coordinate 101,700,972 downwards.
GGTTTCTGGTAATGATTGAACATCAAAGGTTTCCAGAATGGGAATCTTTTCAGAGGCTAACTCTTTTGCTTTCAAAAGATATTGGACAATCTCCTCTTTTGACATCTTTTTCTTCAACTTCTTTTCTTTCGATTGCTTTTCTAACTCATCAGAAACTCTTCCCTTAAGGACTTAGCCTCAGTAGGATCCAGTCCGAACGGTGGATCCACTTCTTTTCTCTTCTCGTTTTCTTCCTTCCACTTGGAAACCACTTCATCTGGGTAATCTTTTTTGTTTCTTTGTCTTGGGGGTGCAGATTGAGTTTCCTTAGACCTGGGGGTTTTTTCATCACCAACCACTACCTTAAGCTTCCTCTTCTTAGAAATTTTTCTTACTGTTTCAGCCTTCTCCACATTTTCTGGAATAACTTCAGCCTCTCCCTTTGGCAAGCTATAAAATTCACCTGTTTCCTTAGAAAAAGCCATATTCATTATTTTCAGCGTATCATCACTGACAAGCATAAGCTTACAATTCCGAACCATAGACTTACATGAAACCTTGAAAGAATCTAAGAACCGAACTATCAGCTTTGATAGTAAGGCATGGTACATGATTATTCGAGCTCTCAAGTTTCCTTCCTTGATATTTTTGATAGTCACAAGGGAATTCCTCATCAGATTTATTTTTCTTAGATTCACCAAGAAGTCTAAGAAATATATGTCACTTTTCTTCAGGGTATCTTTATCTCCCTTTCTCGGAACCAAAAATCCCTGTACCCAAAGCTGAAGAATTGGATTATTAGGAGAAATATGAGAAATCTTTTCTGTCTTAAAATCAGCAAGTCCAAGACATTATAAGGCCTTAACCTTAACAAAACTTCCTTGAGCATCTGGGAGTTTGTGTGAACAAAATTCAGCTTCTCCTTCATATTCTAGCCCTACCAAGCTTTCCACCTTGGTATAAGTAAGATTGTATGTCTTTCCATAAGACTTGAAAGAAAAATTTTCTCTTACTACTTCTTTATAAAAACTTGCTGATTCATAAAATTCTACTAGTAACTCCGGATAGACAACATCCTGATCACCTGTTTTGAAAACACATGCATCTTCCCAACCATTCAGCTTGATGTTCTTGGTGATGATAGAATCGTACATGTAGAAGTTAGAATGGACCAATATTTCTTTGTAGACTTTCCATTTTGAATTTGTTTTTGAGGTAGACATTTCTTGGGATGTTTCTTCAGTAGACATTCAGAATGGAGAGCTCTGAAAGATTCAGAATGGGATTTAGAGAGATTGGAACGGTCCTTAAGAAGAAAATCAGGGCTTCGAGATGCGAGATCTTGAAAAACCGATGTGGGATGACCCTCAATGGTCCCCTTTATATAGGTGTTGAGACGACGATTCAGTTTCCATGGTTGATCGAACGATTGAGATACATTGAGATTTGATCTAATGGTTGAGATACAAACCCCAAGGAAAACTTGACTCCGACCTTTTGAGGTTTTAAAAAAAAACTCAGATTGAAGAGAATTTAAAACCAAAAAACTTTTAAAAGTAAGGAAACTACCAGCAATAAAAAATTGACTATGAAAACTTGAGTAAGGAAGTTATACCTTTCTGATTTGCTAGATGGATTGTTCGTAATAGGTGATTTTCTTCTTGGTGAAAATTCGAAAGAAAAATAATCTTACTATGAAAAACTCAGTATGAAAAACATGAGTGAGAAAAATTTCATTAAGAAAAAAAACTCAATACAAAAATATCATTACAAAAATTCTCAGTACGAAAATTTCATTACAAATATTCTCAGTAAGAAAATTTCATTACGAAAATTCTCAGTATGAAAATCTCATTACGAAAATTATCAGTACGAAAATCTCATTACGAAAATTCTTAGTAAAAAAATTTCATTACGAAAATTCTCAGTATGAAAATCTCATTACGAAAATTCTCAGTACGAAAATCTCATTAAAAAAATTCTCAGTACGAAAATTTCATTACGAATATTCTCAGTATGAAACTTTCATTATGAAAATTCTCAGTACGAAATTCTCATTACGAAAATTCTAAGTACGAAAATCTCATTACAAAAATTCTCTGTACGAAAAATTCATTAAGAGAAATTCATTACGAAAATTCTCAGTACAAAAAATTCATTACGAAATTTTCATTACAAAAAAAAATTTAGTTACAAAGGTTTGAAAAAACTAACTATGAAAATTTTGATTATGCTAACATGAAAATGTACTCCCCCTATGAAAAGGAGTTTATTACTGTAAGGAGAATTGTTCAACAAGAAGTTAATGAAGAAGGATTACCTTACGGTTTTCATTCCTAACTTCTATTTAATGTATTCAAATCTATCAGAGGGTAAAGATTTTGTGAAAATATCAGCAAGTTGATCTTGCGTTCTGATAAACTGAAGAATGATATCTCCTTTTAGTGTGTGATCCCTAAGAAAGTGATTCCTAATATCTATGTGTTTTTCACGGGAGTGATGTGCATAGTTTTTACTAAGGGCAATGGCACTTGTGTTATCACAAAAAATTTGAGTCTTAGTAAAACTCAATCCATAGTTTTTGAGTGTGTGTTTCATCCACAACACTTGAGCACAACAACTTCCAGCTGCTACATATTCAGCTTCAGCAGTGGAGAGTGCTACTGAGTGTTGCTTCTTGCATGACCAATAAACTACTGAATCTCCTAAGAAATGACAAGTTTTGGATGTAATTTTTCTATCCATTTTTTATCCACCAAAGTTAGCATCCGAAAATCTTTTTAAAATGAAATCATTTCCATAAGTATAAAATAATCCTAGATCCATGGTTCCCTTTAAGTAGCGAAAAATTCTTTTCACTGCCTTTAAATGAGATTCCATAGGATTGGATTGATATCTTGCACATAAGCATGCTGAGAACATCAAGTCTGGTCGACTAGCTATCAAGTAAAGTAGACTCCCTATCATACCTCTAAAAGATGTTTGATCTACTGGTTTCCCAGCTTCATCAAGATCAAGTGTGTTTGAGGTACTAATAGGAGTACTTATACTCTTAGTGTTGTCGTAACCATACTTTTTAAGAAGATCTTTAATATAATTATATTGGGATATGTAGATTCCTTCTGATTTTTGAGAAATTTGAAAACCAAGGAAAAATGTTAACTCACCCATCATACTCATTTCAAACTCATATTTCATTAGATCCGTAAGGGAATCAGTTAAAGATTGCTAAGTTGAACCAAATATAAGTTCGTCAACATAAATTTGAACAATGAAAACATTTTTCTTATCATTATTTATAAAAAGGGTTGGATCTGCATTTCCCTTAACATAGTTATTTTGAAGCAAAAATCTTGTAAGTCTATCATACCAAGATCATGGGGCTTGTTTAAGGCCATACAAAGCTTTGGTAAGCCTAAAAACATGATCAGACTGTTTTGTATCTTCAAAGCCAGGAGGTTTTTCAACAAAAACATCCTCTTGAACATAACCGTTAAGAAAAGCACATTTCACATCCATTTGAAAAAGTTTAAAATTGAAGAATGATACAAAGGCAAGTAAAATACGAATAGATTTAAATCTAGATACTGGAGCATAGGTTTCTTCATAGTCTATTCCCTCTTGCTGATTATAGCCTTTGGCAACTAGTCTAGATTTATTTCTTACAATGACTCCATTTTCATCACACTTATTTCTGAATACCCACTTTACTCCAATAACATAAGTTTCCTTAGGTTTTTCAACCAAGGTCCATACTTTATTCCTTTCGAATTCATTTAGTTCATCTTGCATGGCTTTAATCCAATCATCATCACCTAGAGCTTCATCAGTGCTTTTTGGTTCTAATTGGGAAATAAATGCTAGATGTTCTATTTCATTTCTCAAGGAACTTATAGTCCTTACAGGTTGATTTACATCACCAATGATATTATCACTGGGATGATTCTTTAGAAACGACTGGTTTGGGTTTTGTAAAACCTCTTCATCAACATAAGGTAGAAAGTCTTCTGGGGTAAATGTTTCAGAAGTATCTTCTTGAAAATTTTACTTATCAGAAGGATCTTCTATCAAAGGTTGATAATCAGTTTTTGAAAATACATCCAAGGATGTGGGTTGAAATGGATTAAAAAAAAGGATCATACTCATAAAATTTTACTTGTACTGTTTCCTCAATAGTACAAGTGTTTTTATTGAAAACTCTATAATCCTTAGAAGTTGTGGAGTAGCCTAAGAAAGTGCGTTCATCATATTTTGGTGCGTATTTGTGTATATTGTCTTTAGTATTCAGGATGAATACCTTGCAACCAAAAACCTTTAAGTAGGAAAGTCTTGGTTTTCTACCATTCCATAACTCATAAGGAGTTTTATTAAGAAAATGTCTAATCAAAACTCGATTTATAGTATAACAAGAAGTACTTACAGCTTCAGCCCAAAAATGTCTAGCTATAGAATATTCACTCAACATGGTTCTAGTTATCTCTTGAAGAATTCTATTTCTTCTTTCAACTACACCATTTTGTTGAGGATTTCTTGGTGGTGAAAAGTTGTGAGTAATACCTTTTTTACTACAAAAGGTTTCAAAATGAGAATTTTGAAATTCTCCTCCATGATCTTTATGAATAGTTTTCAGTGGAAGGTTTTTCTCCTTTTTAACTTGGGCTCTAAAACTTTTGAAATAAGAAAAAGCTTCAGAATTTTTTACTAGAAAATAGACCCATGTAAATCTAGTGTAATCATCAACTAGAAAAAACACATAGTATTTTCCTCAAATGCTTCCAGTTTGTGTTGGACTGAAAATATCCATGTGCACCAACTGTAATGCATCAGTTGTTGAGACTTCACCGATTGATTTAAAACTAGATTTATGTTTCTTGCCATATTGACAAGGATCAAAAACTTTAGAATAATCAAATATAAGCTCCGGTTGATCCTTAACTATTTTCTTCTTAGACAGTTTACATAAGTTTCTAAGGATACAGTGGCGTAGTATTCTATTCCATAACAAAGAATGATCTTCTATTGCACTTAGGCAAGGTAAGTCTTGGCTCCTAAGGTCTTCTAAATTCAAAGTGTAAATATTCTCTTGCCTATTGGTAGAAGGAATAAAATCTTCCTTGGAATTGTGTACTAAACACTTATCATTCCTAAAATTCACAAGGCATCCTTCATCACATAATTGACTTGTGCTAATGAGGTTGTGCTTAAGACCCTTAACAAACAAAACATTTGAAATCAAAGTTTTACCAAGAAGAAAAATATTACCTATACCAACAATTTCTCCCTGAGCATTATCTCCAAAATTTACTTTTCCTCCTTTCATCTTGATAATCTTTTTGAAATAGTTTTTTTTACTAGTGATATGCCGGGAACATCCACTATCCATGTACCAAGTATTTTTGTTGGTACTTCCTTTATTTTCCTAAAAATAAGAAAAGAATTAGACTTTCAGAATCCAAACTTGTTTGGATCCGAGATTTTCAGATAACAAAATTTTAGGTATCCACATTTGTTTAGAGAAATATTCTTTATGAAACCCAAGATATTGAACTTTATTCAAAGAACAATTTTTCTTCCAATTCCCACCACTTTGACACTTAGTGAAAAAAGGGGCTCTAGAAGGAACAAAATAGTTGTTTTTGAAAACTGGTTTTTAGTGAGTATAACCTACTCCAGTAGTGTTTCCTTGAGGTTTGATTTGAGAATAAATCTTTTCAAAATTTTCCTTCCTAGAAGTAAATTTTGCAAGAAGCTTCTTTAGGGAAAAAATTTCTGATTTTAGTCTAATGACTAAATTCCTATCCTCAGGAATCATTTCCTTAGAGTTAAATTTTTACTCAAAAAATTTTATCTTTGAAATAGCATTATTAATATCTTTAGAAAGTTATTCCTTATCATAATTTGCTCTCTCAAGGTATTTAGAAAGTTTTTCTACAAACTCTTCTTTATCTTTAAGATCTGAAGAAAGATCTGAAATCTATTTTGTAAGAAATTCTTCCCTAGTATTTTCCTTGTCTAAAATCTTAGAAATTTTACAATTTTTTTATTCATGTAGCTTGGAAAATCTAGATACTTCTTCATATGAAGGTTTATCATTTTCTGAGGATTAAGTATCTTCATTATAAGTACTATTTTTGGAATATTAATTATTATCAAGAGATAAATTGGTTAAAGCCTCGGCAGAGCATACCTTAGCCATAATACATGTATGTGGAAAAGAAGTATTAACAATGAATCCCATATTATTCTAAGTTGATTAATAGTATTCTGAAGATTCACTTTTTGAAGAGTCTCCATAGCTAGAAATCCAAGTAGTATTAGCTTTCAGACTTTTCTTAGCTTTATATTTGTAAAACTTCTTCCTGTTCCTTTCAGAATGCCTCTCTTTTCTTTATTTCTTTTTAAGAATAGGGTAATCAGGTCGTATGTGTCCACTTATCTTGCATTCATATCATGTGACCTCTGAATCTTTCTTATCTTTCATTTCCTTCTTCTTATACCAATATTGGAAATTTCTTTGACCATCTATCTTTTTCATTCTTCGAGCAAGATTTGCTAACTCATTCTCTGAGACTTCACTCTCACTAGATTCAGATTGGATAGTAACCTTCTTAGACTTGGATCTGGTTACTCTCTCATGAGTCTTTCATTTCATGTGATTTGATGTAGTAGTAAAAGAAATAGTACCATTCCCATTTTTATTTTTGATGTTGTCAGCATCTCTCTTCATTGTTGTTTCATGTTGGAGAAGAGTTCCAAATAGTTCATCTAAGGAAATTTGAGTAACCTTCCTGTTCTCATCCATAGTTGTTCTCTTTAATTCCCACTAATTGGGCATAATATCAATAATCTTATCTACAAGAGATTCATCATCCAGACCTTTCTCTCCCATAGATTTTAAGATGTTCACGATAGTCATAAACCTTTGCTGTACTTTTCTTATAGGTTCTCCATAAGGAAAGTTAAAACCATGATACTCATCTCTCAACATATCTCTTCTAGTATCTATGACTTTAGATGTACCAAAATGTGTGACCTCAAGTTTCTTCCATATAAAGTCAGCTGTTTCACATGAATAAATTTGACTATATATGTTCCTAGTCATTTAACATAGTAGAGTATTGCGTACCTTATAGTTTAATTGATAATCATGCTTCTCTTGGTTTGTGAAAGTGCTAACTTCCTTATCAGGAATTTTATAACCTTCAGTAAGAATAACAAAGTTATCTACTCCAGTATTGATAACGAAAGTCTTCATTCGATATCTCCAACACTCATAATCATTGCCATAAAAAATTGGTGGTCTTGTAGGATTTAGGTTATCGATGGAACCAACATTTAAGCCTGCCATCTTTAAGAAAATATTTCTACACAAAAACTTGTTAATAACAAAAGTTCGGATTCATGGAAAAACTGAGCAGGGAATAACTTATATGTGAGTATAAGTATTTCAGAAACCCCGTCTGATACCAATTTTAGGATCGAAATAATGATGTAGATGCTCAATTTACAAGAGGGGGTGTGAATTATACACTTTAAAAATTTCCTTAAACAAGTAATGATATATGTTTAAAAAAGTTAAACTAAGAAAATTCATAACACCTCTAACACCAATGAAATATTGGTACGGGGTATGAAGTTACAAACTTCTAGTTCTATGCACTTGCTTGAATCTGGAAAGTGATTCCGAAAAACAGGTTCCAGAAATATGGATATGGAAAATGAAACATAACCAAAGTTTAGAAAATGAGATTCTAACTTAAAGCGTATAGAATATAAATTAATTAGAGTACAAATGTAAGGAAAAATAATAGAGTTATACTTTCCTTACAATACGAAATGCAGTAGAAAAACAAGTAGTAAAACTACAAGTAACAAGATATAAGTCTTTTAACTCAAATAGAAGGGTATCAAACAACCTTGGATAAAGGTCCCTTGATTTATACTTTCAAGAAAGTTTGTCTTACCCACAGGAGGGTAAGCCCTCGATACGAAGATCAGAGTCTCTGTATTGCTATCCCTACAAGCCCTCAACTTTAAGGTAGTTGGTACCTCTGTCTTCCTCAGTGAGGAATCCCTCGAACTTCAAGGTAATCAGAACCTCTGTATTCCTATCCCCAGAAGCCCTAAAATGTAATCACCAACATTTGGATTCACACGAAGCAATCTGCACAAGGCAAAGTTTGAACAAATAGTTTAAACTTTCTGCATGAAGCTTGAGAGGTTATAAGAGCCTCTATCTCTAGAAATCACTTCAACAGCATGTAAGCACATATGTCAAAGTTCAGTATTGAGCTAGTTCAAATGAGCTCCTATTTATAGGCAAATTTCCAACGATCATCTCCCTCCTCCAACGGTCATATTTTCCTTAAAATTCAGAGGGACCTGTACACATGTCACTCAACCAACGGTTAATTAGAAACAAAATGGACGACATCATTTTATAACAAATCATGTGTAACTGAATGCTCGACATCGTTTTGTAATGAAACAAGTGTAAGTATAATCAAAGAAAAAGTTCGGAATCTAAGCTAATCAAAAGTTCTTAATATAAGAAAAACAAAAAATTTGGAGTCTAACCAAAATGTAATTTGGAGTCTATAATAAAAAGGTTATTCGGATTCTGTTTTGAGAATTCAGAACCTGAATTTTGTAGAAATCTGGAGTCCGAATTTCTAAGGAAATTTGGAGTCTGGTTTCATCAGAGTTCAGAATCTGTACTTATAGAGTTCGGAGTAGAACTTAGTAAAATTTCGGAGTCGAACTAGTAAAAGTTCGGAGTCGAACTCATAAAAACATCAGAGTGAAACTAGTAAAAGTTCGGAGTCGAACTCATAAAAAGTTCAGAGTCGAACTAATAAAAGTTCAGAGTCCAGAATTCGGAGTTTAACTTTGTTAGAGTTCGTATCCAGAATTCAGAGTGGCACTTTATTATAGTTCACATCCAGAATTTGGTTCCTGAAACAGAATGCTTCATACCTTAGCATTATATGATTCCGAGGTTTTTGTGTATGAATACAAATTTTATACTTAAGAAAAATATTTCTATGTGTAAGGAAATCTATGTTAGGGTAAATTTCCTTAAGGAAATTCTCCTTATAGAAGTAAAATATAGATTCGCTTAAGTATAAGGTGTTTGTGATTTTCAAAACAAGAAGGAATGGAAAAGTCATAAGGAAAACCTTATTGAATCAACAAATGAATGGTAAGGCTTGAATCAAATAAACTTATTGATTAATTATGAATTGATTAAATGGTTGCATGATTAATTAGTCTTGTCACACTAATGAAAGGTAATGGATTGAACCTTATGAATTATATAAGACTTATTTATCAAAATAGGAGTAGCCTGACTCGAGACCGCCTTGGATTTTAAGGGGAATTCCCTAAGCACTCGAGGAACCCATTCTGAATTCAAGGATACTGCTTTCTTAGGTTAAGACCCACCTAGAACTCGATATTTTTCTAACTTTAGATGCCTGATATAACATCATAGGATCCCTCATGTAGTACTACAGGATGCCTTGGTTACTCTTGTTGGATCCAACATTGACAATTACATGCCATGGTTAAATCCCATCAGGCCCAGTCATTGCTTAGCCCC